>JBBGZY010000730.1:1367500-1967500 GCA_037952925.1 Lithobates clamitans
GATGAGCCTCCAGCAGAAGAGCTGCTATTAGGGCCAAACTTCACTGTGCTCTGCCCAGCACCAACAGTGGCTTCTGCCTTCTTGAGAGAAGAGGTAGTCGGCCTTTCTCCCACAACACTGACAGGGACATGTGATTTTCTGCCAGTAGCATCTATGGAGTTACAACAAACTTCTCCAGCTATACTCTGGTTTCTCTTCAGATCGAATAAATCTTTCGCCTTTTACTAAAAAAAACAAAACAAAAAAAACTTCTCCAGCTGAAGATCTGGCAACCGGACAGAGGGTCCAAGACCTCTGCCCCACACCTGTGGCAGTTTCGGAGGCTCAGGGTGAGAAGGTGGCAATCACTTCCCAGCAGCAGATACAGGGGGAGAAGGGAGAGGAGCTGTGTGTTGTCCCAGTTGGCCAGGGTGGAGGAAGTGGTCTTTCCTCCCCAGAAAAGATCCATGCACCTGGGAGACAGTACCATGGACATGTCGTCCCAGCAGCTAGATGAGGGAATGGAAAAGGAAGCAGCCAGCTCACCTCCCCAATGGTAGCTACAAAGTCTGGGAGTGGAGAAAGCCTCCTGCCCCAACGGTTAGCTGGAGTGGAGGATGCGGAGTCCCCAGCAGAAGTGCTGGCAACAGGGCAGAGTGCTACCAACCTCTGCCCAGCACCGGCAACAACTACAGAGTTCCAGGGAGGCGGGGCAGTCGGCCTCCCTCCCCAACAGTTAGCCGGAGCAGATGGTGTGGGGTTTCCAGCAGAAGGGCTGGCAACAAGGCCGAGTACTGCTGGATTCTGCCCACAACTAACAGAGGATGGATTTCCTGTGAAGGTGGATGGGACTTCAGTCTCCACCTGTATACCCCAGGGATGCTGGGCAGTCAGCCCAGATCCCCAACAGCATGACGGAGTGAGCCCAGTCACCCTGTCTTCTCTCCAGCGGCAGAAAGGACTCCAGGGAGAAGGGCCAGTCCAGGCCTCTCCCCAGCGGCAGATATGTTCTCTGAGAGAGGCAGAGGTTGGCTGGGTGAGTAATGCTTTGTTTGGAACAATTTGTTTGGGGTACTGTGTGGGTACAGGCATTAGAGGACTGGAACTACTGACTAACTTCGGTATATAAAGTCTTGTATTCTGGTTCTAATAAAAACAGTCCATGTTAGCAGTGAAACAAGTCTCGCCTTGTTTTATGCTTGGGAGCG
The DNA here is from genome assembly GCA_037952925.1 of Lithobates clamitans. NCBI lineage: Eukaryota > Metazoa > Chordata > Amphibia > Anura > Ranidae > Lithobates > Lithobates clamitans. Next base: position 1,368,688 of record JBBGZY010000730.1, read on the forward strand.
GTTGGAATATCTGATATCTGTGTCCAGACTGGGAGGAAGTGGTATACTGACGAAAGCACTCAAGCGGAGTGAGGGGCGTTCCGTGACAGGTAGCTTGGGTAATCTTAACTGAATTTACTCTCCCCAGCCAGGACATTTTATAGAGGGACCATTGTGACAGGTCTTCTAAAAGTCTCTTAAACATAGGGAGATAGTTTTGGAGTTGAAGGAGCTCAATTTTAGGGGTAAGGAAGACGCCTAAGTAGGGAAGAGAGGAGGTGCTCCAGGAGAAGGTAAAGTGATTTTGAAGGCTATCTACTAGGTCTTGGGGAATTGAAATGTTGAGGGTCATTGATTTGGACATGTTGACGTGAAGGCCCGATATTGAACCAAATGTTTTGAGAAGTTGGAGTATGTTGGAAGTGGATATGAGAGGGGAGGTGATAAACAAAAGAACATCATCAGCAAAAAGGGCACATTTGTGGCTGCGTTGACCACATTTTACTCCATGAATATCCGGGTGTTGTCTGATGGCTAGAGCTAATGTTTCTATTGTGATAGTGAAGAGGATGGGGGAGAGGGGGCAGCTTTGTCTGGTGCCCTTCAGGATAGGGATTTGGTCAGAGAGATGACCTTGTAGTTTGATTCAGGCTTTTGGGGAAGAGTAAAGGGAAGCCAGGGTTCTGAGGAATTCCGGACCAAAGCCCCATTTTTGTAGCATGGTAAAGAGGTATGGCCAGGTGACCATGTCAAAAACCTTTTAGAGATCTATGGACAGAACATATCCTGGTTGGAAAGGACCTCTATCCCATGAGGGTTGCATAATGGAGATCAATGCCCCGAACACACGTTCGGATTTTCCAATGGAAAATGTCCGATCGGAGCGTGTTGTCGGAAATTCCGACCGTGTGTGGGCTCCATCAGACATTTTCCATCGGATTTTCCGACACACAAAGTTGGACAGCAGGAGATAAAATTTTCCGACAACAAAATCCGATCGCGTCAATTCCGACCGTGTGTGGCCTGTTCCGACGCACAAAGTGCCACGCATGCTCAGAAGAAATTCCAAGACGGAACAGCTCGTTCTGGTAAACTTAGCGTTCGCAATGGATACAGCACTTTCGTCACGCTGCAATGTTCAAAATGGTTTAATACAGCGCACTCTCTTCTTCTTTATAATGTAACAAGAATTAAGTAGTTTTGCTGCTCATATTCACACAGACTTCTCACAAACTTCTTTCATTACTATTTATCGGGATTCCCTCAATATATTTTGATTTCTCACATCTGACAACATATTTTTGTATATTTTTTATATATTTTTTGGCTTTAATGTAGATTTTTTTTTGTGTTTCTATTTTATTGTTTTTATTTTTGCGATTTTGATTTGTACTCCCGAAAATGTTTGAGTGTGTTTTTTGTGACAAGTTCCCACAACACCATTGATATGTTGTTCTATTTAATCTGTAGGAGATTGTTTGGTGTTGTTGTCTCTTGTTAATTTCACATTTTATGTTAGAAATGTACCTGAATCCTCACCAACAAACTGTCCTTTTTGGATGAAAACACACACAGGAGAGTAGAATTTATCTAAAAAATGTTATTAAGGGCTCACAACTAAACAAAGAGGGAGGCAACGCTGGAGAAACTGCAGAAGTGGGTGAAGCCTTGGACCCCCAGGGCAGACATCAATTATTTAAAAGCAAAATTGGTGGCCTGAGGAGTCCTTATCTAAGGGAGGGCAGTGTGGTCCAGAAGTCCCAGAGCTTCGGAAAGCAGCAGATGACATCTATGTCCCCACGCTGTGGTCATACGAGAGACTGCAGCTTCTGTCAGACCAGACTGAACCCAGGGCCATCACTCTTTGGTCTTCTTTCCATGCCTCCTTCCACGTGGTGGCTCTGGTGGTGGAGTTGTGGCAGCAGGAGGAGGAGGAGGAGGAGGATCGTCCATCTCAATGACATCCGTCTTGGGTGTTAGTTCCCCACTCACCCCCTTACGTAGGACTTTATAAATAAGGTCCACAGAGAGCCTGCGTTGGCCCTCCTGCATGCCCTGCAATTTGGTGGCAGCCATGCAGGCAAAAGCCTCTTCAGGAGTTGATAAGGCTCTGAGGGACGCAGAAGCCTCCTGGATCAGCCTGTACGCTGAATCCTGCACGGGACTCGGAGTCGTCTTCCTGGCTCGTTTATGTGGCAGGCGGAGGGGAGGGACCTGAGACTCAGTCAGGCTGCGACTGGTCCCAGGCTTCTCTTGGCTGCCACTTAGCCCCGCCTCCTCCTGGCTGCCACTAATCCCCGCCTCCTCCTGACTGCCACATTCCACAACCTCCTCCTGGCTGAGGTCTTCCTGTCTATGAAAAAGGGACATAGTTTTAGTATTTTTTTCATCAATCACACACAATTTTCACCTCCTGACTGCTGCAAATTGAATGTTAACAAATATAACAGACTATCATTCTGAGCCCAGCATTTTTCATTCTTGTCCCAATTTTGGGTGCCCACTACTGTCTATTGATATGTAAAACACTTTTTTCAATCAGCAATTAGTGATCAATAGTAAAATCTAGTAAACATCATTTATTTATTGACCAGAAATCTGTAGAAGAATGCTATACCTGACTCCAGCTGGGCTCCTCCATTTCTTCCTGGCTGGAAGGCCCAGGTTGGACATCGGAAGCCTCATCTGGGATGGAAGGAAGCGTGGAGGGAAGAGTGGAGAGGGATTCCCTGACTTCAGTGTGGTCTGACAGAAATCGCAGTCTCTCGTAGTACCACAGCCTGGGGACATAAATGTCATCTGTTGCAGCTCCGGACCTCTGGGAATCTGTGACCTTCTTGCGCTCCCTTAGATAAGTGCTCCTCAGGCCACCAATTTTAGCTTTTAAATAAGGGATGGTTGCTGTGGGGACCACCGGCTTCACCAACTCCAGCAGTTTCTCCAGCGCTGCCTGCCTCTTCTGTTTGTGGTTATAGTGGGGGTGTCTCACCTGCCACAGACAGGGCAGCTCCCTGTACTTGTCTATGAAAAGGGGCAGGAAATTGTGGTCGTTGAACCCATCCATTTTCTCTGCAAGACACAACACAAGACAAACCCTAATGTCAGGCCAAACTCCCCTAATTTTGTTACAATATAGGCTTCCATTTCGAAGCAGTATAGGCCCAAGCTTAGATCTTACCTTCGTTATCACGATCGGCGTCTCCGATGCTCCTTCCTCCGCTCACAGACCGTACGTAAGACGCACGTGTGTTACGCTTTATACACACTGCGCATGCGTATAACTCCGCCCGCCCCTGACCTTCTTTCTAGTCTATTCCCCGCCCCTTTTCGTTCGGCGCAGTGGGGGAAGAGCACATGGCGGATAGACAGCAGGTGCGTGCTAATTGTAGCAACGAGGAGGAGGAGGAAAGGCCAGAGCCTGAAACGTCCCGATCCAGAAGGAGATTTAGGGACTCAAATATGTCCTTTGGGGAGATGTTGGAGATGGTGGACATCCTGAAGAAGGCCGACTATGATGGAAAGCATGGGCCTTACCCCAACCCCAATGTCCGAAAGGCCAAGATCATGGCGAAAGTGGTCAGGAGTCTGCACCGGAAATTCGGGGTACGACGATTGAAAAATCAGCTCAGGAAGCGGTGGTCGGACCTGAAATTACGAGAACATGAGCAGTACAGAAATATCCGCGGAGTGCTGCAAAAAAGTAAGTAGTTGTGCTGTGTTCCTATTCTTTTTGTGTTTATTACGTTCATGCTGCTCCATGTGCTTTTAGGAACTGTTGTACAGTTTAAAATGGCAACTTTCATGTTCATGGGCACATTATTCGTTCGGATCAAACATTTTTCGTTCCAAATATAAAATACCATTGTTATGCCCATATGCATTTGGCCACCATTTTGACGCCCTATACTTGTCTTCAAAGAATTGGGTTGTGTAGATGGCTTTGTTACTAGAATGAAATGCAAACTAGATTCTGTGTAAGGAGAGGACACTGAGCAGCTGTTTTCACATCTGGACACTGGAGCACTAGTGTGGGACACAAAAACGCCATTTTTATTAGGGGGGCCACACAGGTGCTTCAGTGTATACTATAGGGGGGTCTCCATCCGTGAAGCTCACACTAAACAGGTAAAGTATTGCAGGTTGACAAAGGGCATTCAAAAAATTACAACTTGGAACTCTGCTAAAATTGACGATTGTACCCCACTTCCAAGCAATGTTTCCTATTTATAGTTCTGACATTAAATATCTGTGTGCTAAATATACCATTTTGTTTCACATAGGGGAGAAAAGACTCGGAGGACATCCCTCATCTGAGGAGACCAGAGCCCCCCCCCCCTCTGGAAGAAGGGGAAATCCCCCCAACACAAGCTGAGCAGGAGGAAGAAGACGTGGTGGAACTAGTCACCACAACAGGTGAGTGTCTGCAACCACAGGCTCAGATAAGAGATGGATGGCAGCATTTTTTTTTAAACCAAATTTATTTTGGGGTTCCTCTCTTTTTAGGTGATCGTGAGGTTGTGGATGAAGATCCTTTCATATCCGAAAGTGCCCAGATCCTGATCGGGGAGATCATGGGGTGTAATTTACAATTGGAAATCATCAAGCAAAACATCAATGATGTTATTCCAAAATATAAAAACATCATTGATGTTTTGGGGCGAGTTTAAAACCCCTCCAAATCACTTTCTTCTTTTGTGTGCTACAATGTGCTAAATGTTTTTGTGATTTTTCCCAAAGCCAAATTTGGAGGATGCACACAGTGTGTCAACATGTGCTATCTGCCATCACGGGAGATCAATGGACGCGTTTTGGGGGTGCAACCCCTTCCTCATAAAATAAAGTAGCTGTGAGGAAGGGCTTGCTCCCCCAAAACACGTCCCTTGATCCCCCGTGATTGCAGGTAGCACATGTTGACATTGGGAAATTTGTGTGCATCTTCCAAATTTGGCTTTTCCAGGGGTGATTTCCCCCCATCTGAACGCAATATCAAACACAGTTCCTAAATACTCATGTCTGATATTGCCTTCAAGTTCTACCAAATGTGAACTTTGTAAGATCAAGATTTGTGTCTTTCTTGTTGGTTTTACACAGGCCTGTTTTCTATAAAATGGACATTTTGATTTTGGATAATGCCACCACAAAAATTGGTATACAACAAACATGTTGGTTTGTGTGAAAAACCTTTGGTAAATGCACATGTGATTGTGCAGGTATTAAAAAGATTGTTAATCAAGAATGTGTGGATTATTGTCTTAACGCTACAACACTTTTGGGGTGATGTAATTGTTGTTTTATGAGAAAATGGGGGTTATTTCCTAAGGGCAAATCCACTTTGCACTACAAGTGCAGTTTCAGTGCAGTTGCAAGTGCACTTGTAGTGAAATGTGTTTTTGCATTTGGTAAATAACAGCCAACAGTGCTTTGTATAAGGTTACACAATCACGCCATTTTCTGCACTCCAAACATTTCTGTCAGGGTCAGCTAAAACAAACACAAGCAGTAAATGTTCACAAAGATTTTTTTTTTTTTTTATTATTATAAAAAGGCTTCACAGATTGTCTGGCATATTGATGGCCCCCCTACCCGCAAAGAACTCCTGGTATCGTAACCGGACATCACGGGCACTCAGGGAGGGCAAGCCAGGACGGCCGCTTTCAAGCGCCGTCAGTGTGGTTTGATGTATCATTCCGGCCTCAGGCCCAACTGAGCCAGCATAGTTGGCCGAATGTTTCCTTAAAAAGTTATGGAGAACAGAGCATGCAAGTATTATATGGTTCAGTTTATACTCCGCCATATGAATGGGTGTCATAAATAGGCGGAACCGGCTGGCCAGGATTCCAATGTGTTCTCCACCACTCTTCGGGCTCTGGCCAGCCGGTAATTAAAAACCCTCTGTTCCGGGTGAGGGTCCTCATTGGGAATGGCCGCATCAGGTGGTCCCCCAGCGCAAACGCTTCATCAGAAACGAACACGAATGGGAGTCCTTCCACATTGTCCTCTGGAGCTGGCAAGTCCAAGCTGCCATTCTGGAGACGCCTGTAAAACTCCGTTTGGGCGATGACTCCACCATCGGACATCTGGCCATTCTTCCCCACGTCCACATACAAGAAGTCGTAATTAGCCGACACCACCGCCAACATCACTATACTATTGAACCCCTTGTAATTATAATAGTATGACCCCGATTTGGGTGGTGGGACGATGTGGACATGTTTCCCATCAATTGCCCCTCTGCAGTTAGGAAAGTCCCACCGCTGGGCAAAGTGGGAAGCCACAGTCTGCCATTCCTGTGGCGTGGAAGGAAACTGTTGAGGAAAAAACAATAAACATTGCTATTTTTACTCAGAAACATGGCAAGCAGATTATACAAAAACATTATGGGGCAACCTCCAGATAGCATTTATTAAGGGGAATTTAACAACGCCAAAGTATAAGGTACACCTATCATATTCCCCCTCCCCCCCCTCTCATGGGCCATTTCTAACATTATAGGGGTGTGTGGAAATCTTGGACAGGTAACCCTCTTCACTTCATTGAGAGATGAATGCCTAAATAATGTGTATTACTTGGAACAGCCCCTCCTTAGTTACACTATTGGCAGCCCACTGGACAGGTAAGAAGTGTCATAATACAAATATATAAATACACACTGTACACATTTGAGGACATTTGGACATTCTGATATTACCTATCAAGATAATAATAGGATACAAAAACTTTAAACAGTACCATTTGAAAGTATTCAGGCAGGCCCTTGCACTACATGCTTTGGGGAATTCATCCATACATCTGAGCACAGAAGAGATGCGCATAGTGTGTATGGGTTTGGCAAAGTCAGCAGATAGATGATTGAGGATAGATAGAGAATTGGGATCAGCTGACTTAGCAGTTGGGGGAGGGAGGGTTAGTAAAAATTATTTGGGGACACCACAAATAAAGCCTATGGCACTCTGTCTGATCAAATTACATTTCCAAACATTTTAGGGGGTGTTTGGGGTAAAGCACTACTATGGAGCTGATAAAATACATTGTTAAGTGACTACATGAGGTGAATATAGGGCAGGAGACACCATGCTGGGGAGGTTAGTGAAGGGCAAATATGTATGAAGGACCTAAAATAATAATTACATAAAAATCCAGCATGCATGAGGACAAAGGGGACATTCACAGCATATTACAATCATGGTAATTAGGGAATGAGGAAAGAAATACAATATATTAGCAAACATTAAATACAATAAAATGTGATATAAAAGGATAAAAATCTTACCTTCATATACTCCTTCTGCAGGACCTGTATGCTGGCAGAACAGGTCTCTGGCATAATAATCCCCAGAGCCTGGGGGGAGATGCCTGTCGAGAACTTCAAGTCCTGCAGACTTCTCCCTGTGGCCAAATACCGCAGGGTAGCGACCAGCCTCTGCTCCGGAGTGATGGCTTGCCTCATGCAGGTATCCTGCCTGCTAATATAAGGGGTCAGCGAAGCCAACAAACGGTGAAACACGGGGTCCGTCATCCGGAGAAAGTTCCTGAAATCATCAGGATTATTCTCATGGATCTCACGGAGCAAAGGCATATGAGAGAACTGGTCACGCTGAAGCAACCAATTCTTGATCCATAAACTCCTCCCCACCCTGTTCATGGACTGGACTTGTGTCAAGTTCAGGACCCCAACACCAAGCCCCCGCACAGCACGAACTCTACGAGGAGTACGCATACGAAACATGGCTAGAAAACGGTAGGCTGCTCAGAACGAAGTAACAGAACGCACTGAAGAACAGCAAGGCCTGTGAAGAGCGACCTGAAAAACAGTAACGAACGAACAAGAATACAATGACTACCTAAAGTCACGGGGAACTTGCTTGCACGCACTGAAGAGCAGATACAAACCCACAAGCACAAACTGAACGGCAGAAAACGATCTGAAAGCCACGAGTCTGAAAAAGCGCGAATCGTCTCTCACCAAACTTTTACTAACACGAGATTAGCAAAAGGAGCCCAAAGGGTGCCGCGCTTGGTTCTGAACTGGCCTTTTCTAGTCTCGTCGTACGCGGTGTACGTGACCGCGTGGTTGGCAATCGGAAATTCCGACAACTTTGTGCGACCGTGTGTAGGCAAAACAAGTTTGAGCCAACATCCGTCGGGAAAAATCCTAGGATTTTGTTGTCGGAATGTCCGAACAAAGTCTGACCGTGTGTACGCCCTATTAGTCTACTGCTCTCCTGATCTGGTCGGGCCTCTGTCTCCCAGGGATAAAACCCACCTGATCCTTATGGATGTAAGCATCTATAAAAGAGGCCATTCTGTTTGCTAGAATTTTGGTCAAAATCTTTAAATCATTATTGATTAAAGAGATTGCCCTATAGTTACCTACCTCACAGGGATCTTTGCCTTGTTTTGGAATAACCAAAATATATGCTAGGTATACGCCAGCACCAGGGGGGTCCCCTCACGTAGGGAGTTATAGAGGCGGACCAGGCGAGGAGACAGACCTCAGAGAATTTTTTATAATAATGAGCAGAGAAACTGTTGGGACCTGGGGCATAGTCTGGTTTGAGATTCTTAATGACGTCTCATACTTCCTCCACCTGGAAGGGCGCTTCCATAATAGAGCGATGGGAGTCCGAGAGTTTGGGGATAGTGATGTCCTCCAAGAAAGAGTTAATGGATTCAGGATTGTTCGGGCTGGGTGCAGAGTAGAGTTTGGAGTAAAAAACCTGAAAGATTTCTAGGATTTTTTGCGGGTTCTGGGTTAAGGTTCCTGACAGAGATTTGATCTTGGGGAGAGAGTAGGTTTTTATTTTGGGAGAAAGTTTTGCCCGTAAGTGTGGACCAATTTTACCTGCCTGTAAATAGAACCTGCCGCTCAACCAGTACAGGTGATTATCGGCATTGGACGTCAGAGCTAAATTTAGTGCCACTTGGGCAGATTCTAGTTTGGCAAGGGTTTCAGATGTGGGGTTAGTCTTGTGGGATTTGCTAAGAGATTTAAACTCTTTTTCGAGTTTTTTCACGTCTACTTTCCTTTTTAAGTTTGGACGCAAGTTGGATCATTTTTCCCCTTTGATCAGCAAACCAAAGCCTACTCTTCATTCTCAAGTCCCGCTACAAATCGAAGGGAGACCGAAGATTCGCAGTCCAAGGACCACGGCTATGGAACGCTCCACCAACTAACATCCGCTTGGAAGAAAACCAGCAGGCCTTCAGAAAAAAACGTAAGACCTACCTCTTCTAATGCCCCGTACACACGTTCGGACTTTGTTCGGACATTCCGACAACAAAATCCTGGGATTTTTTCCGACGGATGTTGGCTCAAACTTGTCTTGCATACACACGGTCACACAAAGTTGTCGGAAAATCCGATCATTCTGAACGTGGTGACGTAAAACATGTACGTCGGGACTATAAACGGGGCAGTGGCCAATAGCTTTCATCTCTTTATTTATTCTGAGCATGCGTGGCACTTTGTCCGTCGGATTTGTGTACACACGATCGGAATTTCCGACAACGGATTTTGTTGTCGGAAAATTTTATATCCTGCTCTCAAACTTTGTGTGTCGGAAAATCCAATGGAAAATGTGTGATGGAGCCTACACACAGTCGGAATTTCGGACAACAAGGTCCTATCACACATTTTCAACGGAAAATTTGACCGTGTGTATGGGGCATAAGGAGCTGGATGACACAGGATGGATAAGCGCCTGTAGCGCTATACAAGTCTTTCATTCATTCATTCTTAAGACAGCTTTGTGAGCCCCTCACAGGGAGCTTGGGGTCATGTCTCCGGTGTCGTTAAGGAGAAAAAATTCCCGAATGTCTTTTTCTAACATTGTGCAATGGACTGGGTTGGACAAGAGGGATTTAGTTAGGCACCACTGGGGGGACCCAGGAGGCGAGAGGGGGCTAGTGGTTCTTAGGATGACCAAAGAATGATCTGACCAAGGTACTTTGTGTATAGAAGCGTGAGTTGCTGTGTGAATCTCAGAGTTGGGGATAAAGATGTAGTCAATTCTAGTGTATGTTCTGTGCAGTACAGAATAGTGAGTGAAGTCTTTGGCTGAGGGATTTAGTTCCCTCCAGGAGTCAATTAGGCCCATATCATGTAGAAGAAGGGCAATACTGAGGCTCTGTTTGGGTGTTTTTTTGAGTTGGGATCTGTTTTGCGAAGATTTGTCTAGAATATGGTCAAATGTGATGTTGGAATCACCCCCTAAAATTATCCTGCCTTCCAGATGTGGAGAAAGGGTGGATAGCATGGAGGCGAAGAAGCGTGCTTGTCCCTGGTTGGGGGCATAGTAGGAGACAATGGAGTACATGACCTCCTCAATAATCCCCTTGATATGAATATATCTGCCGTCAGTGTCTTTGACCGTATGTGTGTGGACGAATGGGATTCTTTTAGCAAGAAGTATCGCCGCCCCCCTTTTTTTGAGTCTGAATTAGCCAGATAAAAAATGGGGAAGCTACGGTGGAGGAAGGAGGGGGTATAGCTGGCGGGGAAATGGGTCTCCTGAAGTAAGACAATATCAAGGCTTCTGGCATGGTAACTTTGAAATGCCTTCCAGCTTTTAGAGGGCGAGTTAAGCCCTTGTGCTTTGTGTGAGGCTATCTTTAAAGATAAGTGGTGGTGACTCAGTTCAGCCATGGGCGTCAGGGGTGGATGGCAAGAATGTCTGAGGGGAGCTTACCTCTGCTTTGGGAGAGTGGGCATCCTCTTTGGAGGAGTTGGTCACCTGTTGAAGCCCTGTGGGAGGATTGAAGGGTGTTCTCCATGAAGTTCCTGGAGAATGAAGAAGAGGTAGGTAGGGGAATGGGGAGAAGACAAGTGAGAAGTAGAAAGTAGGACAGAAGAGGATGAAACAGAGAGTGTGAAATGATGAGAAATTAGTGCAAGAAATGAGTATAAGACAATAATATGCATAATCTGATAATATAGCTACAGGACTGGCGAACCGAGTCCTAGTCCAAGCCCCCCGGTAAGGGTGAACTCAGAGAGGGTGCAAACCCAAAAAGGGTTTTCTACCTGGTGTCATCAGAGGGGGTGGGTTCCTCTGCGTCACAACAGAGAGGGTGGCATGTTGGGCCGCTCCGGCTTTCAGGACCCCCTGTGGGGATCCACGATTTCTGAGATTTTATGGTATAGAATGAGTTTTTAAACAATGGAGAGGCAGTGACTCTGAGATAAATCTTAAAGCAGGGTGCCCAACCTTTTGAAGAGTGAAGGTCACTTAAGCATCTTGATAACTATTTACGGGCCACAATGAGCTGAGCAGGTGAATGACAGGTCTGTATCCACTCTGTGTATGCAGAGTGGACATGCACACAACCCGCTCTACTCTATGGGCCCACCGATCTGATCCGCCCAGACGGAAGGGGATGGATCCACTTCTGTTTTTTTCAGCGTATCGGATTGGAGGTAGACGGGTGTAAATGGACACAAGTCACTGTCCCCCTGTCAAAACACAATAGCTCAGTGGGGGGAGATTGTTGTACTAACATCAGATTGTTAGACCAATAACCACTGCAGAAGAGATGTGTCCATATCTACACCATGATTTTAAAATATAAACTGACCTTTAATAACAATCTTCCATTCGGGAATCTCCCTTGCTACAGGTTTTGCCGTCCCAGGCAGAGTGCAATTGGTATCATTTCGTCTGTGACAGGAGCTGGCGCTATACAGGAAGCATCTGTTTATGTGGCTCTGCTCCCTCCTCAGCCGTGCTTCGTCTAGCAACGGCTCCCAGAACACTGATGCTCTGGGATGGTGACCCGCCATCCCAGAGCAGGACTTTGCGGGCCACATCAGAGGACACCACTAAAAGATAAGTTCACCGTTCACAATAAAATAAATGCACATTTTTTTGCAGGTAGAAGATTAGGATATCGCTGGTGCCATGCAGGTCTCCTGTAGACTATGAGTATAAGCTGCCTGCTCATACACTGTATGGGCAGGCAGTTTCACACTGACAGGAAAAATCAATAAACTACTACAGCACTCAACAGCCCTGTGGTAGTTCATTGAGAACTACAAGCCGACAGCTGCAAAGAATGTTGGTTGTTGTAGTTCATTCATTCACAGAACTCTGAATGGCGCAGCTGTGTGGGCGGAGCCCCGCACGGCTATGCTCTTTTCAAAAAGTGACAGCTGGTACAGGGAACTTCTTCCCATACTGCTGTCACAGCGGGAGCTCGGTTCGCTGAGCCACTGCAGAAGCGGAAACATGTTACATGTTCCACCCAAAAAACAAGTGGAACATGTAACATGTTCCCAAAGCTGAACTTATCCTTTAATTGTTTTAAAACAAATTTTTAATGCTAACAGGTGATAGTATAAATTTTGACCACAAGATGGCAATATTTGTGCAATATGTCTAACATAAGAATGTATAGGGAATGTAATCAGATTTTTAATGGTAATGGATTATACAAGATGACACGGTTCCGAATGTGTATTTAAATTTTTCATTGTTATTATTGTTAAGTGCTTTATGAAGGTTTCTTATACCCTATGTTTGGCACATTATTTATTTATTTTTTTGTTACTGTACTATGTGCTTTGCTGAAGAGCGAAAAAAAACTATAAATGTAAAAAAAAAAAAAAGAATTCCACTCACATTTAGGCAGTGTGTAAAAGACCTGTATGCTTGGTAAGCCCAGGGGACGAGCCAGAGCCAGTACAGCTCCCCCGAGGGGTCCAATGCACAATGCAAAGGCATGTAATTAGGAAAACAACATATTCACAAAAACAGGAACAGCTTATACTTGTATTGTTGCCTCATGGGAGAAATGCAAATGGAGAGTAAAGATGAAGAAACATAAGGGCACACCAAAAGAAGGGAAATAATAATATACACCAGGGAATGAACCCCTAACTTCCAGGCTTTATAAAAAGATTGAAAACCAGGTTTAATACCCCTTCATAAATTTGCCACACATAGGAAAGGGGGCAACTTCAATCATGACAATATTGAATATGGATCCAGTCCCAAAGGGGATTGTTCAGGATTTCCATCCCTCTGATTCAAATCCCTCCAGAAATGGCCTGAACGAAAGCCAGAGGGAGAGGTTACCCTGAGTCGGAAGATCCACCTTTGCTCATGCTGGAGGAGATGTTTGTTGCAATCCCATCTGTGTGAGCTTGGGTGAACCCAATCCGAAATGATAAAAGAAATTTAAGAAAAATTTCCCCCATAGACTGTGGCTATATGTCTCCCTAATGGTAAATCTGTGTTGCATGACTTCATACTGGTTATGTGCCTGTAGGTCCTCTGCCAGAATTCTAATTTTGTTTTGCCTACATAGAAGCATTTTTTTGCATTTTGTTTGCATGTTTTGCAGTTTGCAGTGTTGTGGTTTGAAAATTTCTCCATTTGGTAAAGTGATGGTGCGGTTAATATTCATATACTGTATCTGCAATAGTTGCACCCACCACAGGTAAAAGTGCATACGTTTTTACATGTACTAAAAGGGGTACAAGAGGAGGAAGCACCCAATGTCCAATGAAGTGCAAAAATGGGTATCATTTATAGCTGTTTATTGAAAGTAGCATAAGGTCAAGGTCAAGGTCAAGCCAGCACGTTTCGGGGGAAAAGACCTTCCTCAGGGCTGTCTGGAAAAAAGTAAGAAAGTATACAGAAACATATACTGTGTATATATATATATATATATATATATATATATATATATATATATATATATATATATATATTATATATATATATCCTGAGGAAGGCGAGCTTGTGCCTCGTCAAATTAAACCGCCATCGTGCATTCACCTTTCAAGACCTGTGAGTGCCACTCTCTTTCTTGGTTTATATATATATATATATATATATATATATATATATATATATATATATATATATATATATATATATATATATATATATATATATATATATATATATATATACATATATATTTATTTATTTGGTTATAAATCAGGTCTTGTCTGGTATTTTGGTATGTCCTTCTGTAGGCCTTTTTTAGACAGGAGGCCAAATACTGTATACTGTCAGCTTGCCTGCCTTCTGTCTAAAATATATTTCATCAGAACAATTCTGCTTAATCCTTAAATACTAGCTATAAGGAATGGCAGAAATCAAAGGTTTTGGGTGAAAATTAGAAACATGTCAAATTTCATTTCCTGCTGTGGGTTCCTGTAGAGCAGGGGTAGGCAACCTCGGCCCTCCAGCTGTTTTGAAACTACAAGTCCCATGAGACATTGAAAGACCCTAACAATTACAGGCATGACTCCTAGAGGCATGATGGGATTTGTAGTTCCACCACAGCTGGAGGGCTGAGGTTGCCTACTCCTGCTGTAGAGTGTACTCCCCAGTAGGCCTTCTGGTCCCTTGTCCACATCCAAGAAAGTAATGGATTGTTGATCAGAGGTGAAAGTGAGGTTAAAATTATTGTTGATTTTTTGAAGTCATGTAAAGTGTTTATTAGACCATTCGATAGCATGAAAATATCACCGATATAGGGTGCCAGAGGGTAATGTATTTCATGTACAAAAGCAGTAAATCTGCATTCATAATCATCCGATCCAACTCCCCCAGGTACAGGTTAGCGTACAATGGGGCGCAACAAGTTCCCATCGCTACTCCCTGTACCTGGAAGTAGTGGGACCCATGGAATTCAAAAAAGTTATGATGGGGAATGAAATCTAGCGCTGCCACAACAAATATATTGAACCGCCATTCCAATCCTGACATTTTCCCTGTGATAGGACATGTCTAATACATGATAAGCCTTTGTCATGTGGAATTGAACTATATAATGCCTCCACGTCTATGGCGACCAGGAGGGCTGTAGTTGGAATATGCAACCCTTCAATGATTTGTAATACATGGATGGTATCTTGTATATAACTTGGAAGGCTGGTAAAATGTAGCCTTAAAACCAGTCTGGTTAGATTTTCTGTCAGGGAGCCTTTGCCAGAGATAATCGGTCTCCCTGGTGGGTTTCTGATGTTTTTATGTAATTTTGGTAGTGAATAAAAGGTTTGAGTGCGTAGAAGCTTAGTACGAATAAACTCCTAATCTGATTTACAGATGGTTCCCTCTGAGTATTCTGAATCTACTAGTTTATAGAATTCTTCTTGAAATGTGTTAATTCTAGAACTGGGAATGCGGATATACCATTATTTATTGCTCAAAATCGTATTGCTCGTCTCAAAGTATTGATTATTGTCCATGACATCGATATTGCCCCCCTTGTCGGAGGGCTTTTTTTTAAATTGTATTTTTTTCAACAAATATAAATCAGCATAACAAAAAATATAAGAGAGAATTATGACAGTTTAACATAGAAGCAATCAAAAGCTAAGTACAAACAGTGTAAATAAGCTTGGTGGGGATATCTGTACAGATAGATGTCAGCTTCTTCCCGTATTGGGTCATGCAAACAAAAAATAAGTTCCATACAGTATCCATGCTTTTGTCTCAACTACATGTTCAAACACAAGGATGCTCAAGAAATAGTGCAAGTTGGAATCAAAAAGGAGCAGAAATGAGAGAATCAGAAGAAAATATTGAATCATCCCAAGGTTTCCAGATTTTTTCAAATTGGGGAAGTTTACCTTCGATTTTTGCGGTTAAATGTTCCATTTTACGCATATCTGTGATAATGGAAAGAGCATGGTGTAAAGTGGGAGCGGTGGTAGAAAGCCAAAGTCTAGGGATGGCTCTTTTTGCTGCCAGAAGTACAAAAGACCCTAGTCTCTGTAGTGATTTAGGAATACCCGGGAAAGGTAGGCCCAAAAGAAAGTGTATGGGGTTTAATGGGATAGATGTGGCAAAGGGTGATTGTAATAAATGTTGTATCTCGGTCCAATACGCACTTAAGATATGACAATCCCAAAAGAAGTGAAGGTGCATACCTACGGACTGTCCACACCTCCAGCACAGATCAGAGAGAGAAGGATTTTGGGCATGTAGCAACTCAGGAGTTTTGTACCAAAAAAATATTAACTTAATAGCGGTCTCCTTTTGTGCCACACATCTGGAAACTTTGAAAGCCGACTCCCAGATTTACCCCAATCTAATAATGAGGTTGATCTATTTAGCATTTTGGACCATTTTGTCATGTATTTATGTATGGAATCAGTTAAAGGGTGTATTGTCTGAAGTATTTTATATATGGATGAGATTAGTTTTGGTTCGTATGGGCCATTTGTACACAGCATTTCAAAATCTGTGGGTTTTTCTAAGGATAATGAGGGGAAGTTGGATTGGAAAAAATTTTTAATTTGTAAGTAAAAGTATTCTGTAGAGTTCGGTAAAACGTGTTTTTCTTTGAGGACTGAGAAAGGTAAAAGCTTACGTGTTACTGGGTGAACCAAATGTCGCAGTTGAAATATACCTGCATGAGTCCACGGAATTGTTTGCAAATAAGATAGTCCATCCGGGATGTCTGGGTTGAAGAGAATATTCTGGAAAGGGGAGCAAGGTAAGGAAAGATGAAATTTATCCATACATCTTTTCCAGATAGATAGCGTAAAAAGCATTGGGGATAGACACAAAGACTTTAGTTGGGGTATGAATTTCTTTGAGGATGGCCATAACATATAGCATGGGTGTACTGGGGCAGTAATCCCCATTTCAATTTCAGCCCATCTATTTGCAGCTTTTCTTGAGGTCCATGTAGTCAGTACCCTAAGATGAGAGGCATAATAGTATTTAATGAAATCAGGGGCGGCCAACCCGCCTTTAGCTCTAGGGGAAAGGACTACCGATTGAGCAATTCTATGGGATGCATTATTCCAAACAAAGTTAAGGCTTTTTCTCTGGAGATTTTTCAACTGCGACAAAGGGACTGAAACCGGGAGCGTTTCAAAGAGATACAACAATTTGGGCAGTACCAACATTTTAAGAACGTTAATCCTGCCAAGAAGGGAGATTGGGATGGAAGACCAATGTTGTAGGAGTTTAGCAATTTCTGCGAACAAAGGAGGGAAATTAGCTTGGTAAAGAGAGTGATATGAGGGGGTAAGATGAATTCCTAAATATTTTAGTGAGGTCTGGCATCATCTATACTTAAATCTGTTTTGTAAGGAGCTGAGCATATCTGAGGGTATATTGATGAGGAGAGCTTCTGTTTTGGTCTGATTAATACGAAAACCTGATAAGGACCCAAATGTGGAGAGAGTTTCATGTAAGGAGGGTAGAGAAGTATCGGGATGTGTGATGGTTAGTAAAATGTCGTCTGCGAAAAGAGAGAGTTTGTAGTCCTGATGTCGCAGTGGAATTCCCCTGATATTAGGATGAGATCTAATAGCTGCTGCTAAAGGTTCTAGACTTAGTATAAATAATAGGGGCGACAGAGGGCAGCCTTGTCTCGTGCCATTACTGAGAGTAAATCGTTGTGAGATATAGGAGGACAACTGGACTTATGACGTGGGGAGGGAATATAGGGTTTGTAGAGCTTGTATAAAGGGGCCTGAGAATCCAAATCGGGTTAAAACTACGAACATGAAGGGCCAACTTAATCGGTTGAAAGCTTTTTGAGCATCTAAGCTCAAGACTATGGTGGGACGTTTGGTTCTAGTTATTAGGTCTATCAAATGGTTCTTCTGGTATTATCTCCAGCATGTCTCGTGGGAACAAATCCTACCTGGTCCCTGTGAATCAGGGACGTTAATAGAGGGGATAATCTATTAGCTAAATTTTGTAATCTGAATTGAATAGAGCGATTGGGCGGTAGTTGTCGGGCAATGCAGGGTCCTTACCTGGCTTAGGAATTACTGTTATGTTTGCATGTAAGAATTGTGAATGCGGGATGGATCCCCTGAAGAAAGAGGAGAATAGGGATTGTAGATAGGGGGTTAAAGTTTGTGCAAAAGTTTTATAATAAATGTAAGGAAGACCGTCAGGGCCCGGGGATTTGTGAATTGGAAGATTTTTAATCACCTCTCCTATTTCCTCCCCAGTAATCAGAGAGTTAAGAGAGGTTATATGATTTATAGAGATTTTTGGTAGCAGTAGGGAATCCATAAATTTATCAAACTCAGATTGTGAGAATTGAGGATGCAAATCAGGACCTAAGCAGTTATATAGCCGACTATAAAAGTCTCCAAAGACTTTTGACATAGCTTTCGGACAATATGTGGGGGTGCCATCAGATTGTATCAAATGGTCGGGGATCGATAGAAAGGGCCGTGGTTTTAATTTGTTAACCAGCATCCTATGTGGATTGTTTGCGTAATCGTAAAATTTTTGCTTGGCCCACAACATGGATTTGGAAATTTGGTTCAGATCAAAAGATTTGATCGAATCCCGGATTGAGGTGACATTTCTCAATTTTTCCACCGTGGGGGAGGCCAGTAAG
Organism: Lithobates clamitans; assembly: GCA_037952925.1. Classification (NCBI taxonomy): domain Eukaryota; kingdom Metazoa; phylum Chordata; class Amphibia; order Anura; family Ranidae; genus Lithobates; species Lithobates clamitans. The sequence continues at coordinate 1,387,000 of JBBGZY010000730.1, forward strand.
TTTCTTTCAGCTATCTGCAGTTGAGTAATAAGGTCATTTTTGAGTTGTACAGAATCTTTTTTTAGGCGAGAGCCCATAGCTATGCATTCACCTCTAAAAAAGGCTTTGTGGGCCTCCCACAGGGTGGAAATCTCTGAAACAGAGCCATCATTAATCTGGAAAAATTCAGTTAGTTTCTGCTGTAGTTGGGTTTGAGATAAAGGGTTTTTAAGCAACGATTCATTGAGGCGCCAGTGGCAGGATTTAGTAAAAGACTTCGTCAACAGGATATTGAGTTCAATAGGTGCATGATCCGACCAGGTAATAGGATTTATTTCAGAAGAGACTACATAGGGAAGTAGAGGGCCTGTAACAAGGAAATAATCTAGTCTAGAATAAGACTTGTGAGGGTGAGAATAAAATGTATAATGTTTTTGGGTTGGGTGTTTTATCCTCCAGGAGTCAAAAAGATTATAGGATCTAACTAGTTTACCAAAGGATGTTGATAATTTCTTGGAGGCAGATTGTGGAGTGGTTTGGAATAAAGTTTTCCTATCCCTGGTCGGGGACATGCACACATTGAAGTCGCCTCCTATGATCATAAAAGGCCGGGAGAAGGGTTGTAGTTTCCCAAAAACTTTTGCAAGGAAACCGATTTGTCCTACATTTGGTGCATATATGTTTACCAAAGAAAAAGAGGTATTTGGTGACTACATTTCAGGAATATGAACCTACCATGAGGGTCTAAGTAGGAAGAGAGAATCTTAATTGGGCATGAGCGTTTAATAAGAATTGCCACTCCCGCTTTTCCAGAGGGATCAGAAGCAGTATATGCTACGGGAAAGTGTCTAGAAGCAAATTTAAAGGAGCCCCCCAGGTTTAAAATGGGTTTCCTAAACCATCACCTCTGCTCTGGATGATTTGAATTCTTTTAAAGCCGAGGGGGCAGGAGGCGGAGCCTAGCGGAGCAGACATGCATTGTTAGAGCTCCACACCGCTGAGGAGAGAAGAGAAGGACAAAGCGGAGCCTGCAGGCTCAAAAGATATCCATTGGAACCTTTTTTCCCCCCGGGAACAAACTGTGAAAGTTTGGGCAGGAAATATGGTACTGGGAGGAAACCGTGGCAGAAATAAAAATCACCTCACAAAGAGCTCACAGGCACTCACTGCAGCTGAAGCAGATCCAGTCACCTCACAAGATACAGCATCAGGGCGCTCTCACAGACAGAAAATGTCACAGCAAGACTCTCCATTTGAGTCAGATACAGAACAAATCCTCTCACAAACTTCTCCACAAGCCTCCTCAGTATCCCCAGTAATATTATTACAATTTGAAAAGATGCTTCATAAGGCTTTAAAACAAACCTCAGACCAAATAACAAAAAGCCTAACCAAAGAAATAAGATAGCTGGGAAACCGCACCGCAGCCTTAGAAATAAAAATGGATGAAATTGAAATTACAACCCAAGAAAATATAACAGAATTGGAACAATTAAAAAAAGAGAATTTAATACTTCAAACTAAGCTCGAAGATTACGAAAATAGAGCCAGACGTTCAAACTTGCGCATAAGGGGAATACCTAAAACTGTGACAGACCTGCAATCTACTATTACTGCTCTATTACAAGAACTAAAGCCAGATATCCCTATTGAACCTTTAGAACTGGACAGAGTACACAGAGCCCTCACAGCCAAAAAGAAAGATGGACCCCCACGTGATATAATCACAAAATTTCATTATTACAGAACGAAAGAACAAATACTAATTGCTGCAAGAGAAAAAAAGGAACTTAATTTTCAAGGACACAATTATTAAATTTTTGCTGACCTATCCCAACTTACTATTACTAAAAGACGATCCATGAAACCCCAACTAATGGAACTGCAACGCCACAACATTATGTATCAATGGGGCTTCCCCTTTTCAGTCAGATTTAACTACCAAGGTACAATTTACAGAAGCAGATCAGCAGATGAACTACAACAAACCCTTTTAAAATTAAATCTGACAGAACCCACAAGCAGCAACTCTCCCACACGCAGAAGAATGGCATCATCTTCACCTTCAGGCAGCACTCAGAAAATTTCAGAATAAAATGGGAATCAACATTCTCACAAAAGAGGCCGTTATGCCACATCACCCATGGACCAAGAAGATTCAATGGACTGACATCCTAATTCCTGATATCTCTTCATTTATTATACTAAGAGATGGTTCTCTTTAAAAAACCTATATTTATAACTGAATGTAACTGAATTCTGATAGTCACACACTGTGTGGGATCATGTTACATTCCAGTTATATTTCTTATTACTTCTGAATCATATAGCCTTAGAATATATAAGTGAAATAAGGAAATTCTTGTTCAGTTATATATTATCAGGTAATAACAATAGATTTATTACTTTTTAGGACAAATATGTTCAATAATCCAGAAGTAATGGAAGCTTTTTCTTTCTTTTCTTAAAACAAATATATTTTTACCTAACTAGTTCCTAGAATTATGTTTTTGTTTATTCTAATCTGAAGCAATACAACCTCAATTTTATGAGTTAACATATCTAAACAGTTACATATGAATAAAATATGTAATTGTTTACTCTAAAAGGGTTAAAATCCCAAAATAATTCAAACTATCTTCATCAATACCAAAGTTATTAACAGTACCTTTCTAACTGAATTATTTAGCCTAGGGCAAGACTAACCATATACAACCACCCTGGAATAAATAATTTCAACAAAAACTATATTCTGCACTCCAATTAATAAAACATCATTTTTGATGTCTTTTGACATAGCACTTCTCTCCTGTAAGCGAAAGATCCGTGTACCCCCATTAGCCCTCCTCATTCTCCCAACCATATTATGTGGGAGTGTGACAAAGGCACTTATTCCCCTGAGAGAGATATTTATTCTCTTTCACAGGTAAATTGTGATTACTTGCAAAAAATAATTTATACAATGTATCATTTAATCTCATATGTTTTTTGTTTACTCTTTACTCCAGAATTCACTGGTTTCTCTTCTATCTATTCATCTCTTCAGTCTACACAGGTTGATCTGTGCAGTCAGCTCTGCATAACAAAAAGTAAGTCAAAACTATTTGATCTGTTGCCATGGCACCACTGAATATACTTTCCCTGAATGTTCAGGGAATAAATGTCCCTCAAAAAAGGACCAAAGCCTTCCGTACTTTCCATAACAAGAAGGCTCACATAGTATGCCTCCAAGAAACACACTTCACCAAAGATTCTACTCCAAAATATATTTCTCCTTTTTATCAACAAATTTACACGGCTTCTGCCTGTACCAAGCAAAGGGGAACTCTAATTGCATTTCACCGATCCACACCATTCACCTTATCATCAGAAATTAAAGACCCAGAAGGTAGATACCTGATACTGGGTTATATAATGGATACAGCAATCACGGTGATTTCCTACTACGCTCCTAACAAACAACCTACACCATTCCTCTCACATATATTACAAGTGATTAATACACACAAAATAGGAACAGTGATAATGTGTGGGGATTCGAACCAGGTCCTCCTCCCATTTCTAGATAAATCACCTTTTACACCATCCAAAATAACCTCTAGATTACCTTTTTCTCAACTTCTTTCCAAATACAATCTGGTAGATTCATGGAGAGAAAGTAACCCAATGAAAAAGAAATTCACTTATTTCTCGCACCCTCATCAAACCTTCACCAGAATAGATCATATTTTTCTAACAATAGGAATGATACCAGAAATTATTGCATCAGATATAATTCTGATTCCGTGGTCTGACCATAATGCAGTATACACTACTATAGCCTCAGCCATACCAAAAGCGCATGACCCAACGTGGTACTTACCGGACATAATGCTCAAACACCCACTACATCAGATGGCCATTGAACAAGCTTTAAAGGAATACATATCAATTAATAATACAACAGACATCTCCCCAATAACACTGTGGGAAGCTCATAAGCCTGTCTTGCGTGGTACAATACAAAGACAAATGGCACTATTTAAACAGGAACGCAAAAATCTAGCAAAAAAACTAGAACTCAATTTTAATGCAGCCTACATATCATTTCAAGATAATCCATCTCAGAGTACAAAATCTCATCTGGAAAAATCTAGATTGGAATACGATCTATTTCTCACTGAGTCCGTTGATGAATCCCTCAAACGCTCCAAACACAATTTCTACATGAATACAAACAAAACAGGTACATATTTGGCTCGGGCATTAAATTCAACTAACAAATCTTTCAAACCAATACATTTGAAATTATCAAAAAATGTTTACACTTGTAATCCAGTTAAAATAGTCCATAAATTTCACTCACATCTCGCAACTTTATACAAGACAAACAATGAATTTAATCCTACAGAAGCTGAATCCTTCTTCTCAAAAATAAACTTACCTGAGTTATCTCAGAATCAAAAAAGCAGTTTGGATGAGCCTATAACTATAGATGAAGTTGCTAACGCCATAAAAGACCTAAAACTTTACAAAAGACCAGGCCCAGACGGCTACTCGGCTTTATACTATAAAACATTCTCAGAAATACTCTCTCCCATTCTCACTGAAACTTTTAACAAACTTCTAGATGGACATTCTTTTCGGCAAGAAACACTAATGGTAATTGTTTATATGATCCCAAAACCCCTTTCTGATGATACTTCCTGTGTGAATTATCGGCCTATCTCTCTGTTAAACCTCGATTTTAAATTATTAGCAAAAATAATAGCAAAACGCCTCAATAGCATTATAGGAAAATGAATACATAGAGATCAAGTAGGCTTCATGCCAAATAGACAGGCAGGCGATAATATACGCAGGGCAGTGTTATTGGCACATATTGCTAAAAAACGGAAAATCCCTTTATGTTTTCTATCTCTCGATATTAAGAGGGCATTTGACACAGTATCCTGGCAATATATGCAATATTCATTACAAAAATGGGGTTTTGGACCCCACTTTTTAACATGGATCAAAGCATTATATAATAAACCCAAAGCCTATAAAAAATATGCTGGATACAAATCTGAAGCCTTTAATATCGAAAGAGGTACCCGACAGGGTTGCCCATTATCTCCCTTATTATTTACCCTTATACTCGAACCCATGGCCCAATACATCAGAACAAACCAAACTATAACTGGCATTGAAGTAGGAGGTATTACACACAAATTATGTATATTTGCAGACGATATATTACTTTTTCTATCATCACCACAGGTCTCTGGTCCTAACTTAATACCAGCTCTTGATGGATTTGCAGCCCTATCCGGCCTTATGATTAATCCTAAGAAATGCCTAGTGCTTAATATTTCACTCACAAACATGGAATTGATCCCGGCTAGGGCTGCACTCCCATTCACATGGGCAGAAAAATCAATCCCATATCTTGGAATTCATTTAACAGCATCTCATTCTGACTTATTCTCAACCAATTATCCTCCTGTATTAAGACAGATCACAAATCTAATAAAACAATGGTTGCAACTTCCTTTATCCTGGATAGGGAAGATTAATGCAATCAAAATGACTATTCTACCCAAATTGCTTTATCTATTCAGAGTCCTCCCTATTCCAATTCCTTCCTATTTTTTGAGAATAGTACAAAAAAGAGCAACTTCGTTTATATGGGGCTCTTCTAAACCACGTATACCTATACACACACTACATCTTCCCAAAAATAAAGGAGGCCTGGGATACCCTAATTTTACTAACTACTACAGAGCAGCACATTTGGCCAGTCTGTCCAAATACCATGCAAAACAGGAAATCCCATTATGGGTATTTATAGAGGCTTCAGAAAATGACCCTCTATTAATATCAAATTTATTATGGCTTGATCCTAAAGACCGCTTTAAAATTCATAATCCCATAACTCCCGGCCTTTTATCCAGCATGGATCTACCCAAATTCTTTTAAAGCTTGGACAACATCAGGCATTCAGACACTAAATGACTTCATAGCATCTAAATCATTCCTTTCATTCCCATCGCTTAGAGAAAAATATGATCTACCAAACTCTGAGATATTTAGATATCTCCAAATCAAAAATTTCTATACACCATTCCTAAAGGGGGATACACCATTATCCCAATTATCCATTTTTGAATCAATCTGTACAAAAGATCCATTTGCTAAAGGTACAATTTCATCACTTTATAATCAATTATATGGAGTAGCAAATCTTAATAGACCCTCTTACGTTCAGAGGTGGGAGGAGGACCTGGGACGAACTTTAGAAGACACGGACTGGTCTAACATATGGCTCACATCTAAGTCATCTTCACCCAACATCTTAGCACTGGAGACAAATTATAAAGTCCTAACTCGCTGGTACCTTGTACCCGCTAGAGTGGCAAAATATTCACCTAATACCTCAGCTCTTTGTTTTCGAGGATGCCCAGAAATAGGCACACATTTACACATATGGTGGACGTGCCCAGTAATCCAAACCTTCTGGAAGGAAGTCTTCGTGATTGCATCTAAAATATTTAAAAAAATAATACAACCAGATCCATATTTAACTTTACTTAATCTAAAACCGGAATGGTTAACACTCTCTCAATTCAAACTTATGATCCAACTAATAACGGCTGCAAAACAAACAGTGGCCAAGGCATGGAAATCTCCTACATTGGTACTAGCAGAAACAATTCACAGAATGACTAATACAATGTCCCATGCTAAGATGGTAGCCATCGATCAAAATCAAATTCCAAAATTTGAAAAACTTTGGCACCCTTGGATAAAACAACAGTTCCTGTCAAATTTCAATGACTCTGTCCTGTTGCCATGGTAACAGATTAAATGACTTACAGAGACACCCATTCTAAGGCTTCAAAGAGAACTAAAAAGAATAATAAACTGACGAGCGGGACAACCTTGTGGACCATACCTCTACCTTTCAACCCTTTTTCTTCTTTCTCTTTCCTTTTCTCCACCTTACGATTAAAGCTCATTATCAGAATTTATTTGACCTATATACACTCTACTTGTAAACAATATGTATAGTAGGTATAAATCATTTAAATACCTACAAAAGTAACTAAGGAAATGATATATATCTTTAATTTAGGTTTACGTAAACCCAATGTTTAATATTTGAAATTTCATGATATTTACCTATATAAACCCTACTGTAAAACAATGAGCTTACTTTATAGATCCTTGTAAACTTACTTTATGTATCTTTATAACATTGTATACTCAATAAACTTCTTTTGACAAGGAATTCTTTTAAAGCCTGCCATTGTTTGCCTATAGAATTTTTGGTCATACAGAAAAGTGCTAATATAGTATAAAAACTGAAAACATATAAATGAGCATCCTTTCAAAAAACATTTGAAAACAAACATATCTTGCAGTTGGTATATTAATGTGAGTATAGCACTGAAAAAACATATAAAGGTCAAAAAGGAAAAAAAGAAAAAAAGACCTGCACAGGAAAACACCAAAGGAGGTAAAAAAAAAAAAAAAAAAAACAGGGAAAAAATTGAATGAGGAGAGAAAAAAACAATAAAAAAGGAAAAAGGAAAAAATTATTTTTGAAAAGCCTGAGAAAAAATTTCAGGCTGCCCAGGCAAAAGCCTTGGGCCATGAGGGGGGGCGGCAGGCCATGTGGGGATCAGGGATGAAGGGAAGAGGTCCCATTCGGCTCTCCTTCACTATGCGGACATCCAGTGCTCCCCAATGGTGTCCCGGACTGTCCGGGTGGGGGGTCCTGAGCAAGGCCTTTGCTTGTCTCCCGGTCCGCAGCGTAAGATAGTGACAGGCTCCAAACGAGCCGTAGGCCCCAATATGGTGGCGGGACAGGCAGTAGGCCCAGAGAAGCTTGACTTTGCTTGATTCTAATCAAGATCCAGCCGGATCTGTAGTGGAGAGGGCCCAGATTATTCCCAGCTGTAAATAACCTTTCCTCGAGGGTAGATGAGGCAGGGATGGCAGTGGATGGTATTTGCCTGGACGGAGCACAGCGTCCACACGTCCTCCCTGTATCTCGTCCGGCCACGCCCCCCGTCGGAGGGCTTTATCGTTATCCTGCTGTTATTGAATAGATCAATCAGAGCTTGTTTTTCTTCTAACAGAGATTACTTGTAGTTTTACTGTATGTTGATGATTAATTTCCTTACTTGTGAGTCTAATAAAGGCTGCTACATTGGAGTTGGTACTAAGTGGAGGGAATTGATCAGATTTATTTTTATTTTTATTCTTAAGTGGTACAGTTGAACTTGTATGATCTGATTGTTACATTTGCTGGAGTCTAGCTTATCAATAGAATCAGAGGGATAGTTTTCCTCAAGTAAGGAGATAAGGTCATCAATGGCCTTCCAGTCCTGTGATTTGTTTGATGGATTGAACCCAGAATCCTTTTTGGCATACATGGTTTTTAAAATGGTTTTTTAAAATAAATTTCCTGCTGCCATTAGTGTGTGTTGGGAAAGGTTGACCACACTGAGTATGATTGGATCTTGTTTGGTCATGAGATTGGCACCATGTATTTCATTGTGTTTGATGTGTTGGTAATGCTGGCGGCACAGTGGTGTAGTGGGTAGCACTCTCATCTAGCAGTAAGAAGCGCCGCTGGTTTGAATCCCAACAATGACACTACCTGCCTGGAGTTTGCATGTTCTCCCTGTGCCTGCGTGGGTTTTCTCCGGGTACACCGGTTTCCTCCCACGCTCCAAAGACACGCTGGTAGGTTAATTGGATCCTGTGTAAATTGTCCATAGTATGTATGAATGTGAGTTAGGGACCTGAGATTGTATGCTCCTTGAGGATAGGGACTGATGTGAATGTACAATGTATATGTAAAGCACTGTGTAAATTGACGGTGCTATATAAGTACCGGAAATAAATAAATAAATGCAAGTGCCCTGAGTGTTTTCTAAAAAAATCCTTTTCTGAGTGGGGATTGCCATGGATGTGTCAATAGTGGAAATAGTGTTCAAAGATTTAGTGGAGGAAAGTTCCCCTGCGGAGATAGGAAAAGAAAAACCGACGCCACCCTGAGTGTTACCTGCCACCACATGAGAAACATCAGTTTGACCAGAGAGAGGTGATTGTCCAGTAGTCCGTTTTTTGAAAGATCCTACTTGTGAGGCACTGATAGAAGTCAAAAGACTGCTATATACTGTTAATGCGAAAAGGTATTTAGGAGTTTATATTTACTATGATTGCATTTCCATGTTCTGTGTACTGTGGGAGACCAGATATAGTGAATGCAGGGTCCTGGGTTTAGTAACACTTTAATAAAAAATAATGAAGAACGTTCAGTGTTTTTCCACTTCTTTTGGCCAAATTCTCTAAAGAAGCTGGACATCAAAGTGCCCCACTCTTTGCCTTGGTAGGTAATCATGTTTTAATGACTTCAGCCCCGGAAGGATTTACTCCCTTAATGACCAGGCCATTTTTTGCGATACGGCACTGCGTTACTTTAGCTGATAATTGTGCCGTTGTGCGATGCTGTACCCAAATAAAATTGATGTACTTTTTTTTCCCACAAATAGAGCTTTCTTTTGGTGGTTTTTGATCATCTCCGCGGTTTTTATTTTTTGTGTTATAAACAAGACAATATTTTTTTTATTTTCTGCTATAAAACATACCCAATAATAAAAAATTTAAAAAAAAAAAAAATCTTCATCAATTTAGTCAAATTTGTATTCTGCTACATATTTTTGGTAAATAAACGTATATTGATTAGTTTGCGCAAAAGTTATAGCATCTACAAAATGGGGGATAGATTTATGGCATTTTTATTATTATTATTTTTCTACTAGTAATGGAGGCGATCTGCAATTTTTAGTGGGACTGTGGGATTGCGGCAGACAGATCGGATACCTAACTGACATTTTTTACACTTTTTTGGGAACCAGTGAAATTATTACAGTGATCAGTGCTAAAAATATGCACTGACATTGTACTAACGGCACAGGCAGGGAAGGGGTTAACATCAGGGGTGATCAAGGGCTTAAATGTGTTCCCTGGGTGTGTTTACTAACTGTATTGGGGATGGGCTGCCTGGGACAACACACAGATCGATCTTCCTGCATAGCAGAAAGACAAGATCTCTGTGTCACCCCCTGATAAAACGGAGATCTGCCTTGTTTACTTTGGCAGATCCTCATTCTATCTCTGCGGGGAATGATCGCATCGGATTGCCTCCCCCCCCTACCCATCTCCTGCACCATTCCTTGGTTCCACCCCCTACCCAACACTCAGTACTGCTCCATTTATAGAATACAGAACCAAGTAATACTTGTGGAAAGTAATTTATATGGTATTTGTTAATGATAACAAGAAAATCAGTAAAATATATCCCATGTAGCCAGCAATAACAGATCCCCCCCTCAGCAACAATGGACCACTCCCAATGAAGTGCCCCCTTCCCAGCAACAAAAGATCCCCAGCAGCAGTAACAAATCTCCCTGCAGCCAGTGCAAATAGACTCTGCAGCAGCCAGAAGCAATAGACCCCCCCCCAGCAATAATGGATCACCTGCAACAAAATACCCCCTCCCCCATAGATCCCTCCCAGCAACCCCTGTAGATCCCTCCAAGTGACCCTCAGCAACATAAGACCTATCCCCAGCAACAGTAGATCACCCACCAGCAACAACAGAGCTCCTTAACAATAATAGACACCCCCCGACCCACAAAAATAAATCCCCTCCAGTAACAATAAATCCCCCCAGCAGCTAGCTTTAATAGACCCGGAACCCCTTGCCATTACATACATTCAGTGCTGGAGGTGCCAGAACTGCGTTCCCACTGAAAAAAAGCCCTGTGTAACAATTCTACAATAAAAAAAACATCATTAACTTTTTGTTAAAACTTTTCATTAAAATGTTGCTATACTAAAGGAATAATTAAGGAATAATTAAATAATTAAGGGAATAATTAATTTTTAAGGTTGCACTTTTAGCATTATTATATTCACTTTCAAATTCACCCTTAGGGCAGCCCCCCCCCCCCTGCACTTATTGCCAATCCCTTTGCTATTAGCCTTAAAAAATTAGAAATGTGTTTGACAGGTTCAGCTCAAATCTTACCCTAATGGGGCTAAGATTTGACATCTGATCTTATGATATGTTCAGCCGAACCTCTGTGAACCGAACCTAGGTGTGTTCAGCCCTAGATACTACCAAAGACTGGTGACTTTAATATACTTGGTGTCACCCACACAGATGATTTCTAGCTTTTTTTTTTTTTTAAAGTATGCTTCCTATATAATCCATTTGGCTGTTGGTAAAATTATAACAATAATGCATTTGAAGATTTATGCAAAACATGCTTTATATGACAAAGCCAGAAATGCTGACAATTCATTGACATGATTCATTTAAAATGACTAGCTGCTTCAATTGTTAAAAGAGTCTCTTCTATCATTACTCAGAATTATAGCACATTGGCCAGGAAACATCAAAGTCACAATGTCTTCACAAATTCTATCTGAGCAAAGAGGAAAGGGATACTCTTACACTCTGCCTTTATTAAAGTTCCTAATGTTGATTCTTATAATGAAAAATGCACAAAAGTAATATGTTTGATGAATAGCTAATAACACTTCAGTGTGGAGGAGATGCATTAATTTTGCTTTAGCATCTGAGAAAGCTAATGCATTCAACAGCTGTGTCTGAATAAGTTAGTTTAGCTGACTTAATAGAGATTCATGGGGCTCGGAATTCTTATAGAACTCTTTAGTTGCCAAATTGTGATTGTTTTTGCAACACAATTTTTTTCCTATTATATGTTGTTTCTGGAAAGGGTATAAAGGATAATATAAGAGTTAAACTGATAAAAACAGATGTGCTCTAAACTTTTATATACTGTAAACATTTTTGATGCAGGTTCATTGTGCAGGGTGTAGTTAATATTTTTTGCAAAGAATATATATTTTTATAGTCTGCTAAAAGTGCTATTATCCACAAAGCCATATTAACTCCTAATCAGCTTAACAGAAATCTGTCATTTAACAAAAGGCACAAAAAAAGGCTTTGATGTAAGTGGTCATTCCTCCACTCATGTGCATTGCATGAATTCTGGAGCAAATTTGTTCATTTAAAGTGTTTGTTACCCCAACACTTCATATCTCTGATATGTGCCTGCTGTACCATGTACTTATATGAGAACGTATCCTGTCATCTTTGTATTGCTTCCTTTGTCTGAAATCCCTGGTGTTCCTACGAGGACTTCCCCTATTAAAAACTGACCACACTAAGCAGGAGAGCACACTGTGGTCAGTTCTCTAGCTATGCTGGTGAGAAATCAGTCTGCTCTCTTTCAACGATCAGACTTGTCCTGCCCCCCCCAAGCCTTTCACTGGGAAGATCAGATCGGTGAGCTGGTGTGTCTCCACCTCCAGCTCTAATGCAGCTGAGAATAGAGGTTATGATATCACTTAGGAAACAGCGATCACAGGTCAATTGGCTTCAGTATAAAGCACACAAATAGGAAACATAAGGGGAATACAAAGACATCGAATTTCAAAAAAGCCAACTTCCCTAAACTACAAACCTTGTTGGAAGGCATGAATTGGGATAAAATCTTAGAAATAAGGAACACAGAGGAGAGATGGGTTTGCTTTAAGAGCATGTTAAATAATGGCATTAGTCAATGCATCCCATTGGGTAATAAATTTAAAAGAGCGAACAAAAGTCCTGGGTGACTTAACTCCAATGTAAAAATGCATATAAAAGCAAAGGAGAAGGCCTTCAAAAAATACAAGGTTGAGGGATCATCATCAGCATTCAGCCTTTTTTTTAAATCAGTAAAAAGGGTTTATAAAAACAAAAAACGCATTACATACCATATCAAAAAAAAAAATGTCATTTGTTACATCAGCAAATCATGCATTGTGCAAATAAATATCAATAAAAAAGTGGCACCAAAAGAAATTGCTTTGACACATCTTAACTAAAAGGGAAAGGAGAGCTGTGTCGGACAGGCAAGCATGGACCCGCCGACCCAACACAGCAGAACATATGGCCAAAATACAATCTAGTAAATAGTATTGCCCAATCGTATGGACTCACCCCCTCTTTAGTTAGAGGGTGTGTACACAGATTGCCTTGCCTATTTGGAGTATACTCCAATTAGGTTCCGCCCTCCACTAAACCGCAAGTACCCTTTATACCTGTAATAACCGATGTATAATCAGTCACAGGGGTGCCAACCCAGGGGTTTCCAGCCAGGGCTGCCATATGGAATAAAATTTCCGAGCTGCGTTTCTATGCTGATATGTTAGGTGCTCCCTGATAAAGATATAGTTGACCTGTTCTACCCATTGTTTTTTGGTTGGAACATGTATAGATAACCAAAACCTAGCCACTAGCTTACGAGCCAAATACAATAATCTGATCACCGCTATATTAATAGGGGGGGATATATCTCTTCATCTACTGCTCCCAAGATGCATATTAGGGGGTCCAGAGGGACCCTAATCTGATAATCTGAGGGAATAACCTCAGTGATATTGCCCCAATACCGATGCAACCTGGGGCAGCACCACATCAGGTGAATTAGCGACCCCTCCTCCCCACAATGTTTGAGGGATATAGAAGAGCCTCTCCTTCCCCATCTCTGTAGCTGTATAGGTGTACGGTAGGCCCTGTACAGTAAAACTAAATAAGACAGTCTGTGCAATTGCGAAACAGAGGTAATTGGCCTTGCCTGTAAGCATATGTCCCATGTTTCATCATTTACTTCCCCTAGGTCCTCTGTCCAGCCCCTTCTACTCTACTCGGCAGTGTCACGGATTACGCACGCCCAGGGTGACTAGCGTGACCGGGGTATATGAGGAACTAAGGGAATAAGGGGGAACTTATACTGAGCATGTAAGACTGGCTGTGGTACTTTCACAGCCCGCACTACCTTTGGCCACCACTAGAGGTAGACTCCAATCCAGCTAGCTGTCCACACACAGACAGATACAAATCTTACATACAATCTGGTGCACTCTAAGGGTTGAGGAACAGTCTAGCAATTACTACACACTTCTAGGGTTCCTCCAGCTATCCTGCAAGTTTGAACCCCGGTGTTAATCACTCTTCCCACTGTCCCCACACACCAGACACACAATAAACGATAGCCTGCCACCACCCGACAGTTTGTCCACAGACTGGTCTGCTGAGCCACCACACACACAGATCTCCGTCTTTCAGATCTGTTAGCTTACAATCTGCATGCAATCTGCCAACACGCAGTGTAATTGCATACCGATTGGCACATAACTTGGACAGAGTACTTAGGCACTAAAATACAACAACCTCTCCAGAGATATGAGTTCTAGCTTAGTACACAGAAGTCACTTATTAATTTTATCATTTAATATCCCGAAAGTGGGCAGTGCATAAAAGATATACAAAGAAAAAGGATTTACCAAAAAAGATACAAAAAATACAGAAAGACACAAATTGGCAATTTGCTATGCAAATTAAAAGGGATAAAAACAGAAATAAACTTTACCAAAGTCTATCATCTTGTAGAAGCATACTGGAACATGTGGGAACTCCCCAGTTTATAACTGGCTTCATGGAGGAACGATATCCATATCTCAGGCTACCCAATTTATTGAAATATGGATGTGGGCTGGACTTTAGCCCTTGGCCAATCAATCCTGGGGGGTGTTCCTGTCTCAGCCCACAGAATGTTTTATGTTCTGAAATTACCAAAATGGAATTGACCCAGAACGGCGCTGATTGCTGGGTCATGGACAGGATTTCCGATACCAGCGCATCAGTCTGATCGCAACAGTACAAATCACTATATAACGGTTTTGTGTGGTTCTCCAGGATTCCACACATGCTAAAAATACAGAGTTACATGTACACGTAACCCATCATGTGTACGATCAAAAGGAATTATTTTCATCTCTCTGCCGTTAATATTTTAGCTTTTATGAGAGATAAAATAGGTTCCTTATATCTGTTGATATTAATCAAAGCTTGCAGACCGGCTGGGGCCTTGCGAATGCCCCCTGCGGATCCGTGTAGCCAAGATGACTAGCAATTTTCTTTGAGCCTCAGGAAGGTGGCAATCTATGTTTACTCTAATGGGAACTTTTATTGGCATCTAGGTGTCACTTCGATCCTAAAAAACTGGCTCTGTCCTTTTCAAATGCTAATGAAAGAACATATGTGCATGACTGACATTGAATACTATATTTTTAATAACCCAGAATTAAACTACATCTACAATTACACTACTTCTACAGATCACACCACATCTTGTTAAGGCAAAACTATCCTACGCTTAAATTTTCTTTACAGGCAGGGTCGCTGAATCTTGTATGGATGACAACAAACAGTAAAAGATGTGGGATATTAGGCCCTTTTTCTCCTGACCGAAGAAAACGTCCTTTATCAGGGAATGACTGGCAAGTGAGAGAACAAGAGTAGGCACCGTTTGTGGCAGGTGAGGTAACCCCACCTCCAGACTCACTAGCACTAAGATGTTCTGCGTTCCGGTCTGCAATAGGTTTTCGATTAAGTCAGATTCGCCCAGTGACCCAAAACCACAAAAATGTTGTAGTTGGGAGGCATAAAAATAGAGTTTAGGGTTAGGTACTGCAGCTCTTCCCCGATCTTTGCCATATTGCAGAGTGGAAAGACTTATTCTGGCTACTCTTTTTTTCCATATCAAGGACCTGAACAGAGTATCAATACAGTTGAACCATCTGCGGGGCATCCACTGCGGGGAATTATGCATAATGTATAATAGTTGGGGGCACCAAACCATTTTAATAAGGTTTATTCTTCCTATTACTGACAATGGAAGTTTGCACCAGGTATTGCACGTCATTTGGAGTCTTTTATCAAAAGAAGGGGCGAGAACAGGGTGGTGGGACTTTAAATGAAGCATATGATGACGATAAAGTACAAATGGTGAAGTAATTGGGAAGGTTTTAATTGTCATGAGGTATAGTCAAATATATAACATGTAAAATATACAATACATAGCATTGATAGCATGATAATGTAAAACATAAAATGTTACAAGTTCATTGTCACATAGAATAATAGGCTATAACTTCCAAAATTTTTCACCAAGAAAGGGTAGGGGTAAAAAGTGGTAATACATAATAATCCTTGCACGGCCTAAGACCACAAGATTCAAACCAGAAAGGGTAAAAAGGGTAAACATGGTATCATGGGTATTGATTGGTAAACAAAACGTGTGGCAGCTCAACGCGTTTCGTGACTAGGCGGTCACTCGTCAGGAGCAAGCACATGATGAATCTGGGGGTAAGAAGGTTGGTTCAATTTAATAGGTTACAGACATGTATATAAAGTAGCGGGGTAGAACCCCCTATCTAAGTGCCAATAGACTCACTGGGTTTGTATGGTGGCGGTGTGGTGCCGTGAAGCAAAGCCATCCGGAATAGCACTCCCACCCGGGAGCCGCAGCGGACATCTCCCCCGGAGCGCCCCCAGAGGCGGCAACCATGGCAGGCAAAGGAACAGGGCAACCTGGATGAAAGATAGGGTGAGGGGGTGAGAACAATAGGTACCGGGGGAAAAATGTGAGGAGGAGGGTGAAGGACCCAAATGGGGAGTGAAGGTGTAAGTGAGGTGGACAGCAAAAAGGGGCTGGATGCAGAGTGGAGTGCAGCTGAGGGTGAACCAAAGGGGATTGTGGGTGACAGTGAGAGGAGTGAGAGTAGAGACCAGAGATAGTGGTGAAAGTGACTGTACCTGAGTTGGGAAAGGGTGTCGAAGAGACAGAGCCTGGACTGGCGTGCGAACAGGTGTGCAGGGAGCCTTGAATGACAGAACCTACCCGGAAGACGCCTAAGTAGGCGCCACGGCGAGGACGCCGCTGACGTCACGCCAGCGTAACAGGATGACGGGGGGAAGGGGGAGGAGGCAGGGCGGGCATAGACCGCTCCACCCCCCGCCACCGCCGCCCCCCTACACTGCTCGCGAGCGTGGCTACCTCGCGCTGGACGCCGAGGCGTCAGGCGTCCAGCACGGGATGCGTGACGTTGACGCGCGGTGACGGCGCCACCACCCCTCCAAGCATGAGGAAGGCAGAGGGTGGGAGGAGGCCCATCAGGCACGTCACAGCTCCCGGGAAAGGAGAACGCCCGGACGGCAAGCAGCACGGCCCAACCCACAACCAAGGCGGACCAGCGCGTGGCAATATTGACACTCGGTGGTATAAAGTACAAAACCAGATTAAAAAATGTAATAAAGCTAGAATTGGATATACAAATGAAAAAATATAAGGAGTTGGGTAGTTGAATAACTATGATGTACACTATGGACTAGTAAAGATGAATCAAGGGAAATTGGTCATAGAATCAGGGTTGCAAAAAGAGGGGAAAAGGGGTAATTACATGCTTCCATCCCTATATCTAGTATTTCAGCAAAGGCAAGGGGGTAGGGACTTTGAGGACATCTAGCCTGGTAAGGTTAATAGTCCATCCCTTGGGACTTTAATTGAAATTGTGGCCTGGTAAGGTCACATATTTCCATCCCTATTATATATCAAAAGAAGGGGCGAGAACAGGGTGGTGGGACTTTAAATGAAGCATATGATGACGATAAAGTACAAATGGTGAAGTAATTGGGAAGGTTTTAATTGTCATGAGGTATAGTCAAATATATAACATGTAAAATATACAATACATAGCATTGATAGCATGATAATGTAAAACATAAAATGTTACAAGTTCATTGTCACATAGAATAATAGGCTATAACTTCCAAAATTTTTCACCAAGAAAGGGTAGGGGTAAAAAGTGGTAATACATAATAATCCTTGCACGGCCTAAGACCACAAGATTCAAACCAGAAAGGGTAAAAAGGGTAAACATGGTATCATGGGTATTGATTGGTAAACAAAACGTGTGGCAGCTCAACGCGTTTCGTGACTAGGCGGTCACTCGTCAGGAGCAAGCACATGATGAATCTGGGGGTAAGAAGGTTGGTTCAATTTAATAGGTTACAGACATGTATATAAAGTAGCGGGGTAGAACCCCCTATCTAAGTGCCAATAGACTCACTGGGTTCGTATGGTGGCGGTGTGGTGCCGTGAAGCAAAGCCATCCGGAATAGCACTCCCACCCGGGAGCCGCAGCGGACATCTCCCCCGGAGCGCCCCCAGAGGCGGCAACCATGGCAGGCAAAGGAACAGGGCAACCTGGATGAAAGATAGGGTGAGGGGGTGAGAACAATAGGTACCGGGGGAAAAATGTGAGGAGGAGGGTGAAGGACCCAAATGGGGAGTGAAGGTGTAAGTGAGGTGGACAGCAAAAAGGGGCTGGATGCAGAGTGGAGTGCAGCTGAGGGTGAACCAAAGGGGATTGTGGGTGACAGTGAGAGGAGTGAGAGTAGAGACCAGAGATAGTGGTGAAAGTGACTGTACCTGAGTTGGGAAAGGGTGTCGAAGAGACAGAGCCTGGACTGGCGTGCGAACAGGTGTGCAGGGAGCCTTGAATGACAGAACCTACCCGGAAGACGCCTAAGTAGGCGCCACGGCGAGGACGCCGCTGACGTCACGCCAGCGTAACAGGATGACGGGGGGAAGGGGGAGGAGGCAGGGCGGGCATAGACCGCTCCACCCCCCGCCACCGCCGCCCCCCTACACTGCTCGCGAGCGTGGCTACCTCGCGCTGGACGCCGAGGCGTCAGGCGTCCAGCACGGGATGCGTGACGTTGACGCGCGGTGACGGCGCCACCACCCCTCCAAGCATGAGGAAGGCAGAGGGTGGGAGGAGGCCCATCAGGCACGTCACAGCTCCCGGGAAAGGAGAACGCCCGGACGGCAAGCAGCACGGCCCAACCCACAACCAAGGCGGACCAGCGCGTGGCAATATTGACACTCGGTGGTATAAAGTACAAAACCAGATTAAAAAATGTAATAAAGCTAGAATTGGATATACAAATGAAAAAATATAAGGAGTTGGGTAGTTGAATAACTATGATGTACACTATGGACTAGTAAAGATGAATCAAGGGAAATTGGTCATAGAATCAGGGTTGCAAAAAGAGGGGAAAAGGGGTAATTACATGCTTCCATCCCTATATCTAGTATTTCAGCAAAGGCAAGGGGGTAGGGACTTTGAGGACATCTAGCCTGGTAAGGTTAATAGTCCATCCCTTGGGACTTTAATTGAAATTGTGGCCTGGTAAGGTCACATATTTCCATCCCTATTATATATCAAAAGAAGGGGGGAGAACAGGGTGGTGGGACTTTAAATGAAGCATATGATGACGATAAAGTACAAATGGTGAAGTAATTGGGAAGGTTTTAATTGTCATGAGGTATAGTCAAATATATAACATGTAAAATATACAATACATAGCATTGATAGCATGATAATGTAAAACATAAAATGTTACAAGTTCATTGTCACATAGAATAATAGGCTATAACTTCCAAAATTTTTCACCAAGAAAGGGTAGGGGTAAAAAGTGGTAATACATAATAATCCTTGCACGGCCTAAGACCACAAGATTCAAACCAGAAAGGGTAAAAAGGGTAAACATGGTATCATGGGTATTGATTGGTAAACAAAACGTGTGGCAGCTCAACGCGTTTCGTGACTAGGCGGTCACTCGTCAGGAGCAAGCACATGATGAATCTGGGGGTAAGAAGGTTGGTTCAATTTAATAGGTTACAGACATGTATATAAAGTAGCGGGGTAGAACCCCCTATCTAAGTGCCAATAGACTCACTGGGTTCGTATGGTGGCGGTGTGGTGCCGTGAAGCAAAGCCATCCGGAATAGCACTCCCACCCGGGAGCCGCAGCGGACATCTCCCCCGGAGCGCCCCCAGAGGCGGCAACCATGGCAGGCAAAGGAACAGGGCAACCTGGATGAAAGATAGGGTGAGGGGGTGAGAACAATAGGTACCGGGGGAAAAATGTGAGGAGGAGGGTGAAGGACCCAAATGGGGAGTGAAGGTGTAAGTGAGGTGGACAGCAAAAAGGGGCTGGATGCAGAGTGGAGTGCAGCTGAGGGTGAACCAAAGGGGATTGTGGGTGACAGTGAGAGGAGTGAGAGTAGAGACCAGAGATAGTGGTGAAAGTGACTGTACCTGAGTTGGGAAAGGGTGTCGAAGAGACAGAGCCTGGACTGGCGTGCGAACAGGTGTGCAGGGAGCCTTGAATGACAGAACCTACCCGGAAGACGCCTAAGTAGGCGCCACGGCGAGGACGCCGCTGACGTCACGCCAGCGTAACAGGATGACGGGGGGAAGGGGGAGGAGGCAGGGCGGGCATAGACCGCTCCACCCCCCGCCACCGCCGCCCCCCTACACTGCTCGCGAGCGTGGCTACCTCGCGCTGGACGCCGAGGCGTCAGGCGTCCAGCACGGGATGCGTGACGTTGACGCGCGGTGACGGCGCCACCACCCCTCCAAGCATGAGGAAGGCAGAGGGTGGGAGGAGGCCCATCAGGCACGTCACAGCTCCCGGGAAAGGAGAACGCCCGGACGGCAAGCAGCACGGCCCAACCCACAACCAAGGCGGACCAGCGCGTGGCAATATTGACACTCGGTGGTATAAAGTACAAAACCAGATTAAAAAATGTAATAAAGCTAGAATTGGATATACAAATGAAAAAATATAAGGAGTTGGGTAGTTGAATAACTATGATGTACACTATGGACTAGTAAAGATGAATCAAGGGAAATTGGTCATAGAATCAGGGTTGCAAAAAGAGGGGAAAAGGGGTAATTACATGCTTCCATCCCTATATCTAGTATTTCAGCAAAGGCAAGGGGGTAGGGACTTTGAGGACATCTAGCCTGGTAAGGTTAATAGTCCATCCCTTGGGACTTTAATTGAAATTGTGGCCTGGTAAGGTCACATATTTCCATCCCTATTATATATCAAAAGAAGGGGCGAGAACAGGGTGGTGGGACTTTAAATGAAGCATATGATGACGATAAAGTACAAATGGTGAAGTAATTGGGAAGGTTTTAATTGTCATGAGGTATAGTCAAATATATAACATGTAAAATATACAATACATAGCATTGATAGCATGATAATGTAAAACATAAAATGTTACAAGTTCATTGTCACATAGAATAATAGGCTATAACTTCCAAAATTTTTCACCAAGAAAGGGTAGGGGTAAAAAGTGGTAATACATAATAATCCTTGCACGGCCTAAGACCACAAGATTCAAACCAGAAAGGGTAAAAAGGGTAAACATGGTATCATGGGTATTGATTGGTAAACAAAACGTGTGGCAGCTCAACGCGTTTCGTGACTAGGCGGTCACTCGTCAGGAGCAAGCACATGATGAATCTGGGGGTAAGAAGGTTGGTTCAATTTAATAGGTTACAGACATGTATATAAAGTAGCGGGGTAGAACCCCCTATCTAAGTGCCAATAGACTCACTGGGTTCGTATGGTGGCGGTGTGGTGCCGTGAAGCAAAGCCATCCGGAATAGCACTCCCACCCGGGAGCCGCAGCGGACATCTCCCCCGGAGCGCCCCCAGAGGCGGCAACCATGGCAGGCAAAGGAACAGGGCAACCTGGATGAAAGATAGGGTGAGGGGGTGAGAACAATAGGTACCGGGGGAAAAATGTGAGGAGGAGGGTGAAGGACCCAAATGGGGAGTGAAGGTGTAAGTGAGGTGGACAGCAAAAAGGGGCTGGATGCAGAGTGGAGTGCAGCTGAGGGTGAACCAAAGGGGATTGTGGGTGACAGTGAGAGGAGTGAGAGTAGAGACCAGAGATAGTGGTGAAAGTGACTGTACCTGAGTTGGGAAAGGGTGTCGAAGAGACAGAGCCTGGACTGGCGTGCGAACAGGTGTGCAGGGAGCCTTGAATGACAGAACCTACCCGGAAGACGCCTAAGTAGGCGCCACGGCGAGGACGCCGCTGACGTCATGCCAGCGTAACAGGATGACGGGGGGAAGGGGGAGGAGGCAGGGCGGGCATAGACCGCTCCACCCCCCGCCACCGCCGCCCCCCTACACTGCTCGCGAGCGTGGCTACCTCGCGCTGGACGCCGAGGCGTCAGGCGTCCAGCACGGGATGCGTGACGTTGACGCGCGGTGACGGCGCCACCACCCCTCCAAGCATGAGGAAGGCAGAGGGTGGGAGGAGGCCCATCAGGCACGTCACAGCTCCCGGGAAAGGAGAACGCCCGGACGGCAAGCAGCACGGCCCAACCCACAACCAAGGCGGACCAGCGCGTGGCAATATTGACACTCGGTGGTATAAAGTACAAAACCAGATTAAAAAATGTAATAAAGCTAGAATTGGATATACAAATGAAAAAATATAAGGAGTTGGGTAGTTGAATAACTATGATGTACACTATGGACTAGTAAAGATGAATCAAGGGAAATTGGTCATAGAATCAGGGTTGCAAAAAGAGGGGAAAAGGGGTAATTACATGCTTCCATCCCTATATCTAGTATTTCAGCAAAGGCAAGGGGGTAGGGACTTTGAGGACATCTAGCCTGGTAAGGTTAATAGTCCATCCCTTGGGACTTTAATTGAAATTGTGGCCTGGTAAGGTCACATATTTCCATCCCTATTATATATCAAAAGAAGGGGCGAGAACAGGGTGGTGGGACTTTAAATGAAGCATATGATGACGATAAAGTACAAATGGTGAAGTAATTGGGAAGGTTTTAATTGTCATGAGGTATAGTCAAATATATAACATGTAAAATATACAATACATAGCATTGATAGCATGATAATGTAAAACATAAAATGTTACAAGTTCATTGTCACATAGAATAATAGGCTATAACTTCCAAAATTTTTCACCAAGAAAGGGTAGGGGTAAAAAGTGGTAATACATAATAATCCTTGCACGGCCTAAGACCACAAGATTCAAACCAGAAAGGGTAAAAAGGGTAAACATGGTATCATGGGTATTGATTGGTAAACAAAACGTGTGGCAGCTCAACGCGTTTCGTGACTAGGCGGTCACTCGTCAGGAGCAAGCACATGATGAATCTGGGGGTAAGAAGGTTGGTTCAATTTAATAGGTTACAGACATGTATATAAAGTAGCAGGGTAGAACCCCCTATCTAAGTGCCAATAGACTCACTGGGTTCGTATGGTGGCGGTGTGGTGCCATGAAGCAAAGCCATCTGGAATAGCACTCCCATTTGGAGTCTTTTGAAAAGGGGCAGAAGGTTCTCCTCTAAGTATGTCAGCGGGTTAGCAGACACCTGTACTCCCAGATATTTAAATGAGGAAACTACCTTGAGGGATTCCGCAGCAACCGGCAGCGAGATCATTGGATCATCTACTGGCAAAAGGACAGATTTGCTCCAATTGATAGAAAATCCCAATAAGGAGCCGAATTGTTGAATTACCTGCATAGCATTTGTAAGGGAAGCGTCCACATCCCCTAGATATAGTAAAGTGTCATCCGCGTAAAGGGAGATCTTCTCTATGGTTAGTCCCCTGTTAAAGCCCACGATAGACGGGATGATCTTACAGTAGCTGCAAGTGGTTCAAGGGCCAATGCAAATAACATGGGTGACAGTGGACACCCCTGTCTTGTGCCCCTAAAGAGAGGGAACGGATCTGAGAGGTCTCCATTTATGCGGATCCTAGCCGTGGGGGCTGCATACAGCAGCCTAACCCACTGGATAAAATTGTCCCCCAGTCCAAAGCGCTTAAATACTTCCCATAGGTAAGGCCACTCAATGCTATCAAAGGCCTTAGCCGCGTCTAGGGATAGGATCACCCTTCAGCCCGGGTTATCGACAGGTATCTGGAGGTTGAGAAAGAGGTGTCTGATGTTAAGGGCAGTGGATCTAGAGGGGAGGGACCCTGATTGGTCTTTGTGGACCACTTTATGAATAACTTTGGCTAGCCTGGTGGCCAGGACCCTTGCTAGTAATTGTACGTCTGTTGTTAATAGCATGGCCATATAAGAATCTGGGGAATAGGCCTCCTTACCAGGTTTCAAAAGAAGCACAATAATCACTTCTGTCATGAAGCTTGGAATAGTGGCTGATTCATAATGCTGGGACAAATACTGTTAGGAGACGCTGATGTCAATTCCAGCCACCTGTCTGTCTGTTGCCTGCTAGAATGTGTATTGTAAATAAGTCTACTATGGGATCTAAGAGTCATTAGATCCCCATTGTTGTTTGTGTTAATTAATTCTGCTATTGTGTGAGGAAGAGTCTGTGTTGATTTGTGATAATGTTGATTGTGTTTTCTGAGCTACAAGACGGCCAGTCTGGCCTAAAGGTCATGTCTGAGTCATCTAGGCTGTCTAAAGGGATTAGTTAATTAGCCCATGTTAATTAGGTTTCTGGTCACAGGTGTATGTTCAGAGTAATATGAGCCGAAGGTATGCACCTCCACTTTTAGTGTATAAAAGAGCCTGTATTTTGAAATAAAAGAGATTCCTGATTGAACCTACATACAGCCTGCCTGGTGTTTGTTCTGAGATACACAACTGGATTAGAACGGCACATAGCTGTAGTTCTAGTCCCGGAACATCAGATGACTGAACCATCAGATGTTGCGATCTTCAATCTGATTCTATAGCCGCAGAGGAGTGTCGGGAGAGTGGAATTGAGCGAGCAGGGGCTCGTTACAGCTTCATTCATGGATTGGGGTAAACATCCCATTTCCCTCGCATCCTTGAATACCTCCTTTAAATGCGGTATCAGTGTTTTAGAGTAGCGTTTGTATACCTCTGCCGGCAAGCCATCCGAGCCCGGAGGCTTACCAGGAGAGGAGAGCACCAATGCCTCCAGTATTTCATCAGCCGTGAGGGGAGCATTCAACTGCTCTGCATCCAAGGCAGGAAGCTGTGGGATTTGGCACCATTCAAGAAAAGAGTCAATTACTTCTATAGTAGGTGAGACCTTAGAGGAGTACACATCAGCATAGAAATCTCTAAATGTAGATAGAATATCTGCGTCAGAGGAAACCAGGGTCCCCGAGGAATTGGTGATTGCCTCTATAAGGGATGATCCCTTCTGCGACCTCACCATCTTAGCAAGCATATGGGCAAGCATATTCCCCTTCGTCAAAATATTTCTGTTGAAGGAAAAACCTTTTATTTTCAACCTTCATTAAAACCAAATGCTTAGCCATGTGTTAAGCCTCATGCCAAGTCCTCTAAGTATGTTCAGAGGGGGAGCCAACAAAAGCAGACTCAGCCCTCCCAACCTCCTGTAGCACAGATTGTTCCCAATGGCATTGATGGATTTAATGAATTGGCCTCTTAAATAGGCTGTGTGTCCCAGAAAATTCCAGGACTAGCCAAAGGTTTATTGAACTGAATAAATGTAGTCAGATTGTTATAAATAGAGTCAGGGCTAGGAAAGAGCGACAGCCAGAATGGGTTGAGTTTCCAGCAAACCCGCTTGGACACTCCAGACGTGAGGATCTCAATACACAAAGGGGAATGGTCAGATATAGTTCTTGCCTCACAGTGTGAGGAAGTTACCAGTGGGAGCATCACATCATTGCCAAGACCAAGGTCAATTCTGGAGAGACCTCCGTGCGTTGTTGAGTGGCACGAGTAACATTTTACCTGCGGATGATTTAGCTTCCAAACATCCCTCAACCCCAGCTCCAAAAGAAGCCGAGTGAAGGATGTCTGTCCCCCTTTCAGGGTACTCACAGAGGCCCTTGTGGAAAACTTGTCAAGATTGGCATCCAAATAATTATTAAAGTCTCCCACAATAATTGCAGGAATACCTGGGTGTTGTAACAGAAAGGTGGCCAGGGTCTTGATGACCTCCACCGAAAAAGGGGGCGGTATATATATATTCACAATAATGCATTGTAATCCATCCAAGGAGCATAATAAAAATATATACCGACCGTGGGGTATATAAGTGAAGTCGTGCATACAAAGGGGACATTTGTACCAATTAACACACTAACCCCTCTGGCATAGGACGAGAAGGCAGAGTGGAACTGGGCACCAAATAATTTGACAGAAAATGGGGACCTTGACCAGGTAACATATGTGTCTCCTGTAGACACACCACAGAGGAACCCAGTTGTTTGATCATATGGAGTACCGCCAAGCATTCAGACTTTATAAAGAATGCAACAAGAAATGTAAGGGTGCAATTAGGGCGGCTAAGATAGAACATGAAAGACACATAGCGGAGGAGAGCAAAAACAATCCCAAGAAATTCTTTAAGTATGTAAACAGTAAAAAAGGGAGGACAGACCATATTGGCCCCATAAAGAATGAGGAAGGACATCTGGTTACAAAAGATGAGGAGATGGCAAAGGTATTGAATTTATTCTTCTCCTCAGTCTTCTCAAGGGAATCGGGGGCTTCAATAACCAAAACTGCAGTGTTTATCCCTATGACACATCACAGGAAGCACCTCCATGGTTAACAGATGACAGAATTAAAATTAGACTTGGAAAACTTAACATTAATAAATCACCGGGACCAGATGGCTTGCATCTGAGGGTACTTAGGGAACTCAGTCAAGTAATTGCCAGACCATTGTTTCTAATTTTTACTGACAGTCTACTGACTGGAATGGTACCAGGTGATTGGAGAAAAGCCATTGTAGCACCAGTATTTAAAAAGGACCCAAAATACATCCCTGGGAATTACAGACCAGTTAGCCTAACATAAATATTATGCAAGCTCTTGGAGGGGATGATAAGGGACTATACACAAGATTTTAGTAACGGGAACAGTATTATTAGCAGTAATTAGCATGGATTAATGAAGAATCGTTCTTGCCAAAGCAATTTATTAACCTTCTATGGGGAGGTGAGTTGCCATCTAGATAAAGGAAGGCCCTTAAACATGGTGTATCTGGATTTTGCAAAAGAATTTGACACAGTTCCCCATAAACGTTTACTGTACAAAATAAGGTCCATTGGCATGGACCATAGGGTGAGTACATGGATTGAAAACTGGCTACAAGGGTGAGTTCAGAGGGTGGTGATAAATGGGGAGTACTCAGAATGGTCAGAAGTGGGTAGTGGGGTCCCCCAGGGTTCTGTGCTGGGACCAATCCTAATTATTTTGTTCATAAATGACCTGAAGGATGGGGTAAACTGTTCAATTTCTGTATTTGCGGACGAAACTAAGCTAAGCTAACTTCTCCACAGGATGTGGAAACCATGCAAAAAGATCTGAACAAATTAATGGGGTGGGCAACTACATGGCAAATGAGGTTTAATGTAGAAAAATGTAAAATAATGCATTTGGGTAGCAAAAATATGAATGCAATCTATACAATGGGGGGAGAACCTCTAGGGGAATCTAGGATGGAAAAGGACTTGGGGGTCCTAGTAGATGATAGGCTCAGCAATAGCATGCAATGCCAAGCTGCTGCTAACAAAGCAAACAGAATATTGGCATGCATTAAAAAGGGGATCAACTCCAGAGATAAAACGATAATGCTCCCGCTCTACAAGACTCTGGTCCGGCCGCACCTAGAGTATGCTGTCTAGTTCTGGGCACCAGTCTTCAGGAAAGGATGTACTGGAAATGGAGCGAGTACAAAGAAGGGCAACTAAGCTAATAAAGGGTCTGAAGGATATTAGTTATGAGGAAAGATTGCGAGCACTGAATTTATTCTCTCTGGAGAAGAGACGCTTGAGAAGGGATATGATTCCAATTTATAAATACCGTACTGGTGACCCCACAATAGGGATAAAACTTTTTTGCGAAAGGGAGTTTATTTATTTATTTTATTTTATCAAAACACATTTCAAAATACAAGAAATATAAAACAAACTGCACAACACAGTTTTCATCTAGACAATATATTTGTAACTCTTGAAAAGTGCTTATTTTCCCTTTATTAATTATATCTTTTGATAGTGCATGTTGTGTCATCTCGTGCATATTTTCACCCAGTACCCTGTGTTGTGGAGGGTTCCATATTATGTTACTTAATCGTGCTTAAAGTTTGATAGATCTCCGTATTGTTTTAATGTTTTTAATAAGTTTGGTATTGTTATCCTAGGATTGGATATGTAGAACAACACATCATCGGCAAATGCTGCCAATTTGTGTTCTTCATCTCCTATTTTAATACCACCTATATCTGGGTTGTACCGGATCATTGCTAGAAGGGGTTTCAGGGACAATACGAAAAGTAGCAGGAGAGGGGACACCCCTGTCTCATCCCGTTTTTCATTTTGAAGGAGGGGGATGGCTCCCCGTTAATTTTTGTCTGTATAATACTTTGATCCACTGGATCGTTCTTAGGCCTAATCCCATAGATTCCAATGTTTTTGTCATGAGTCCCCAGTCTACCCTGTCAAAAGCATTTTCAGCATCTATCGACAGGAATAGACCTGGGGACCCACTATTTTTTAATTTTCTGGAGGAGGAGCAACGTTCTCACTCCATTGTCTCTCCCCTGCCTCCCTGGGATAAACCTGACCAGCTCAGGGTGTACTAGATCTTTTATCAGGTCTTTCAACCTTGTTGCTAAAACTTTTCGTATGGGCATTTAGCGGGGATATGGGCCCATAGTTTGAACAGAATGTTCAATCTTTCCCCTTCTTCAAAATGACTGTTATTGAAGCCAACAGGGCCTCTCTGCTCATTTCATATTCCACTCCCAGTCCATTCATATATTGACATAGCCTTGGTAGTAGGATATCTTTGTACTTTTTTAGATAAAGCGACATGAACCCCTCGGGTCCAGGGCTTTTACCCGGGGCAGAATCTTGTAATACTTTATTAATTTCCTCCTCGGTTATAGGTTTATCTAACCTGCCCCTGTCACTTTCGGGCATTTGGGGTAGCCCAGCTCTTTCTAAGAACTTTTTTATTTTTTCTGTTTTGTCTTTATCCTGTTGCCCCCTCTGGTTTACTGAATACAGTGCCCCATAGTAACACTTGAACACATTTGCTATCTCCTTTGTCTTGTATACCATTTCCCCGTGTTTATTTTGAATTTTTTCTATATAATTTATTGATTTCTTATTTTTTAACATCCTAGCTAGGTGTTTACTTGCTTTATTTCCCCATTGATATCTTTCTTTAAAAAACCTATTGAATGTCCTGTTTGTTTCTTGTGTCATGAGGTCCTTTAATTCAGCTCTCTTTATTACTAATGAGTGGAATATCTCCTGGTGTTGTCCTTTATGTTTTTTATGTACTTGTTCTAATCTAAATATTTCATCTATTAATAGTTTCATATTTTCTGTTCTCTATTTCTTTTTACCTGCCCCCATAGAGATAAGGATACCCCTGATGTAGGCCTTATGGACCTCCCATAAGGTAGCATATGATATTTCTTTTGTATCATTAGTTAGGAAGTAGTGTTCTATCTCCTTTTTTACTTTTTCTGCATCCTTCTTATCCTGTATTAATGCTTCATTTAGTCGCCAAGTATAAAATGGTCTTTGTATTCCTGTTACTCTCATTTTCATAGTCACTGGGGAGTGATCAGATCGTGTAGATATTTCTATGTTTGTTTCAGTTACCAACTCCAATGCTTTATGGTCTACCATTATATAGTCAATTCTAGTGTATGTCCCGTGTACAGAGGAGTAAAACGTGTAGTCTTGAGTTTTAGGATGCATAACCCTCCATACATCTAACATTTGGTGTTGGTACATTTTCTGTGTAATCATTTTTAAAGCTACATTTCTGGTCCCCTGTGCACAGGACGCACTATCCAATCCAGGTTCCATGCAAAAATTCAAGTCTCCGGTCATTATCACAATTCCTTTCTTAAAATCCATCAACTTCCCCATAACCTCTTTCAGATAGTTTACTGGGTTCCTATTGGGGGCATATATGTCTGCCAATGTACATTCCATTTCACCTAAGCTTCCCCTCAAAAAGAGGTATCTACCTTTGCTGAAGGGAGTTTAACCAGACACATGGCCACTCATTAAAATTAGCGCACCATACAGGGATATACAATGTAATACTGACATACTGTATAATCACACACATAGGTTGGACTTGATGGACTTTTTCAACCTCACCTACTGTGTCACTATCAGGGCCATCTTTACCGCGGGGCAAAAGGGGCATCTGCCCAGGGCCCTGTCATTGTTGGGGGCCCTGCGCTGCCCGTCCCTTAAACCCTGCACTGCCCGCTGGAGTTCGGCCACCTCCGGTGCTGATCGCATGCTGGCTGCTCGCTACTGTCACTTGGAAATACACAAGCACGGCCTGTGTATTTCCAAGTGACAGCGCTCCTCTTCCGGCGGCTGTTCTCATCCCTCGGGTACACGCACGATCTATGAGAGCAGGGGAGGAAGGGGGCGGGGACTCTGCACAGGGGAAGCTGCTTCTGGGACTGACAGGCTCCACGGACATCGGAGGGCAACATGCTGTGAGTACACAGAGTTTTCCTCTGTACTGGAATGAGGGGGGGTGGGGCGCTTTGTGGGAGGACAGCCTTGTACTTAGGGGGAGTGGAGCTCTGTATTGAAATCTGGGTGGGAGGAGAGCTGTGCACCCACCTCACTCTGCACCCACCTCACTCTGCACCCACCTCACTCTGCACTCTGCACCCACCTCACTCTGCACCCACCTCACTCTGCACTCTGCACCCACCTCACTCTGCACCCACCTCACTCTGCACCCACCTCACTCTGCACCCACCTTACTCTGCACCCACCTCCCTCTGCACCCACCTCACTCTGCACCCACCTCACTCTGCACTCACCTCACTCTGCACTCTGCACCCACCTCACTCTGCACTCTGCACCCACCTTACTCTGCACTCTGAACCCACCTCACTCTGCACCCACCTCACTCTGCACTCTGCACCCACCTCACTCTGCACTCTGCACGCACCTCACTCTGCACCCACCTTACTCTGCACTCTGCACCCACCTCACTCTGCACCCACCTCACTCTGCACTCTGCACCCACCTCACTCTGCACCCACCTCACTCTGCACTCTGCACGCACCTCACTCTGCACCCACCTTACTCTGCACTCTGCACCCACCTCACTCTGCACCCACCTCACTCTGCACTCTGCACCCACCTCACTCTGCACTCTGCACCCACCTCACTCTGCACTCTGCACGCACCTCACTCTGCACCCACCTTACTCTGCACCCACCTCACTCTGCACTCTGCACCCACCTCACTCTGCACCCACCTCACTCTGCACTCTGCACCCACCTCACTCTGCACCCACCTTACTCTGAACTCTGCACCCACCTCACTCTGCACTCTGCACCCATCGCACTCTGCACCCACCTCACTCTGCACCCACCTCACTCTGCACCCACCGCACTCTGCACCCACCGCACTCTGCACCCACCTCACTCTGCACCCACCTCACTCTGCACCCACCTCACTCTGCACCCACCTCATTCTGCACCCACCTCACTCTGCACCCACCTTACTCTGCACTCTGCACCCACCTCACTCTGCACCCACCTCACTCTGCACTCTGCACCCACCTCACTCTGCACCCACCTCACTCTGCACCCTAAACCCACCTTACTCTGCACCCACCTCACCCTGCACCCACCTCACTCTGCACCCACCTCACTCTGCACTCTGCACCCACCTCACTCTGCACCCACCTCACTCTGCACTCTGCACCCACTTCACTCTGCACCCACCCCACTCTGCACTCTGCACCCACCCCACTCTGCACTCTGCACCCACCCCACTCTGCACTCTGCACCCACCTCACTCTGCACCCACCTCACTCTGCACTCTGCACCCACCTCACTCTGCACTCTGCACCCACCTCACTCTGCACCCACCTCACTCTGCACCTACCTCACCCCTGCACCCACCTTACTCCTGCACTCTGCATCCACCTCACCCCTGCACTCTGTAGACACCTCACTCTGCACGCACCTCACCCCTGCACTCTGCACCCACCTCAGTCCTGCACTTTGCACCCACCTCACCCCTGCACTCTGCACCCACCTCAGTCCTGCATTCTGCACCCACCTCAGTCCTATATTCTGCACCCACCTTACTCCTACATTCTGCACCCACCTCAGTCCTGCACTCTGCACCCACCTCAGTCCTGCACTCTGCACCCACCTCACCCCTGCATCCTGCACCCACCTCACCCCTGCACTCTGCACCCACCTCACCCCTGCACTCTGCACCCACCTCAGCCCTGAACTATGCACCCACCACACCCCTGTACTCTGCACTCACCTCACCCTTGCACTCTGCACCCACCTCAGCCCTGCACTCTGCACCCACCTCAGTCCTGCACCCACCTCACCCCTGCACTCTGCACCCACCTCACCCCTGCACTCTGCACCCACCTCAGTCCTGCACTCTGCACCCACCTCAGCTCTGCACCCACCTCAGTCCTGCACTCACCTCACCCCTGCACTCTGCACCCACCTCACCCCTGCACTCTGCACCCACCTCACCCCTGCACCCACCTCACCCCTGCACTCTGCACTCACCTCACCCCTGCACTCTGCACCCACCTCACCCCTGCACTCTGCACAAAGCGCACCCCCAACCCTGCACTCTGTACATAGTGCACCCCTCAATGCTAGTGCAGTTTGGCCACACCCGCAATTTGCACTGAGAGGTTATGATGTGTAGTAACCTCTAGCAACTAATCAGTGAGCAATAATGATTTTCAGTAACCTCTAGAATCCAATTAGTGAGCAGTAATGATGTTCTGTAACCTCTAGCAACTAATCTGTGAGCTGTAAAGATGTGTTGTAATCTCTGGCAGCCAATCACAATCGTTGCCTGATCTGCTGCAGTAAACTCATTTTGAGTCTAGCTGGGGGGGCCCCAATAAAATCTTTGCCCAGGGCCCAATCAATATTAAAGATGGCCTGGTCACTACTGTATGTTTGCATGACAATTTTAATAAACTTTGAGACTGCATTTACTCTGTCAATTGTTGGCTAACCACATTCACCTCATTTAAAGTCCTGGGGTGATTTCCTGTATTTTGTTGCACATATTGGGATGGAGGTGGTTTGCATGTGACACCAGGCCTTTTCTTTTTTTTCTCTTTTTTTTTCTATGGTTTTACAGTGGAAGAATCACAGTTAAATAGGGACCCATACCATGTTTTAAAGTGTGAAATGGTATCAATATTCATTAGTCTGTGTGTTGGAGATACCTGCTATTTCTGAAACTGCTAAATTAATTCATTAACTGGGCTTACCAATGGCATTTAATGCTTGTTTTTCACCATACTGCAATTTAAGGGACTCAACATCCTTGTCCATTTTAAAGTGCAGATCCTTTGCAGTTTGAAATCGTGCAAAGATAAGATATACATTTTGTATTGCACTGCAATGTTTTATTGCTAATGTCTTTATAGCTTTGTCTTACTCCAGTGTGGTACTATAAAAATATGGGGGAATTGGGACTCCCATCCCGGTATTTAGGAAAGTACAATGGGAGAGTTGGGACTTTAAGATGAAGCGCTTGGGTAGTGGAGGTAAGATAGACCATATTTGAATTGCATTATGAAATTGTGACAAACCTAGCCGGAAAAGAGGCTTTTGGAGGGGACTGAATGCCAGCCTCCTGCAAACCAATGTTCTATTATGTTTGTCTGCCTTGGATCACAGGATGTGTATTGCATTGGAGGGTTTGTGTTTGTCTGCCTTGGATCACAGGATGTGTATTGCATTGGAGGAAGGGGGGATTCTTCCAACAGCTCTCCCTGCTAACACTGTGTACTGATGAGACGTTAAACACACCTGACCTGTGTGTCCATTGTCATTGGACAGTTTAACCCACCCTCTTTTCCAAGGGTGGGGGGGAAAGAGTCTCTGAGTTATTTTATCTGTGTGTCCATGTATTATAAGAAAGAAGTTGATTCCTGCTTGAAACCTGAAGACAGAGCCGTGTCTCGTTTTTGGGGTGGATTATTTGTATGGGTTCCTTGTTTGGCTGATTGGAGTGTTCGGTAGCTGCCTTTGTGTTTGGGTTTGAAATGTCCTAAACGACTTTAACCCCTTTCATACTTGGGGTGTCGTTACAGAAATGTTTATTGGTTATAATAAATAACAGACAATAAAAGGAGTATTCATTTCATATACAATAAAAAATATTAATTTCATATGTGTAAAAGAAGTGTGCACATGACATAAGCAAAGTAAAGAATACACGTATAACAGCACATGATTTGATATTAAGTAAATGAGATAGTAAAGCATAATATTGCTAGCAACAACATGCCTGACACCGACATATGTACCCACATGGTAAATGTGCATTTACTGAATAGGAAAACATTTATGTAATTGAGTAACACAAATGGTACAGATGAGTATGATTCCGTATGAGATGTAACTGAGGCATCAAAAACAAAGCTCGATGCATTTCGTGGGTGTTTCTCCACTCATCTGGAGCTGATGCGGCCAAAATTCCTATGGAATATATATAGAAATGTAACGAACCATATTGTCCATATGAAAGAGTAAAAAATATATTAATAAATGAACATTAGGTGTGTATAGATGGTTTAACCAAACACACTCACCAGCTCAAACAGCAAGTGCGGTGCGCGGTGGTGGGTGCAGGGTGGGCCAGGAAAAAGACCTCTCCATAGGAGCTGAGGCGGCATATGTATGGTTGCAACACCGGGCAGGGTGAGAAGGTATAAAGTGAGGCAGAGTGTATCCACAAACAAGGGTATGTTGTAGTTGGAACAAACATATCTGGGAACAATATATTAAGTGTGTATATGGTTTATATTAGTAGTATTTTAGAAATGGTAATAATTGAATAATCAATAATGAACCCAGTGAGCTCCAAGAGAAGTGATGACATAGGTAGATAAGTATGTATATTAGGGAATCTATACCTGAAAGTGGGTAGCATTGGAATGAATGTAAAGATTACAAGGATTAGGGTAAAGGTGTCATTGGAGATAAAAAGTTGCAAATAAAAAGAAAGTGAAAAGATGACAAGAAACTGAATGTGTATTGAAAAAACAGAGTCACCAAATATGTGAAAACCTGAACCAAGAAAAAACAAAATGAAACAAGAGAACAAAGACGAGAGAGAAACGACAAAACCTCAAATATTGCATCTTGAGGCACCACCAGCTAAACGTGAAACGTAAGGCTGGTGTGCAATAACCCCAGAAAGAGACAAGCTGTGATCACAGCTGGCTACAAGTGGGGGGTATATGAATATGCCGCCAACGCCACGTGGGTGAAGCAAAGGAGAAGTTATATATTATATATATACTCCCTAATATATATACTTGTCTACCTATGTCATCACTTCTCTTGGAGCTCACTGGGTTCACTATTGATTATTCAATTATTACCATTTATAAAATACTACTAATATAAACCATATACACACTTAATATTTTGTTCCCCGATACGTTTGTTCCAACTACAACATACACTTGTTTGTGGATACACTGTGTACCTTTGTAAATCATGTGATGTTATATGTGTATTCTTTACTATGCTTATGTCATGTGCACACTTCTTATACACATATGAAATTAATATTTTTTATCGTATATGAAATGAATACTCCTTTTATTGTCTGTATTTTATTATAACCAATAAACATTTCATAATGCAATTCAAATATGGTCTATCTTACCTCCACTACCCAAGTGCTTCATCTTTTTTTTTTGTTTGTTTCACAAAGGTTTTTTATTGATTGAACATGTAATGACATAACAGCATTGTAGTAGTACATTTGCATAAAAGTGGTACATATGACAACTGGTTTTAATACAGTTAAGGACAGTATATGGATATAATATGTTTGTATATAGTTACAAAAATAAACATTTTTCTTTTTATGCTAATTATATTTTCAAGTAGCATCACGGAAATCTTGAAATGAAGTAGTAATTATTAAATAACTCGAGTTATGACTTAGAGGTGAGAGAAGAGTAAGGGATGGGAAAGGAAGAGAAAAAAAAGGGGGGTGGGGGGGAAGGAGATGGGAGTGATTACATGACATACTATTTTCGTTTCATTTTTTGAACCTTGTTTATTAAGTGTAGTTTTGTTATTAATCATTGATTGCTTTGTATGCCTGAGAGTTTTTGAATTCTATCCATTTGTACCATGTTGAAGCAAAATAAGTTATTTTCTCCTGAGATATGCTTATGAGTTCTTCTATTCTTTCTATATTGTTTATTCTGCGAAATCATTCTTTTTTTGAAGGAATAGAATTTGAGCGCCAATGGCAGGGGATGCAGTGTCTTGCAGCATTTGTCATAAACATGGTTAGAGATTTTAGGTATTGTCTTTTGGGTAATGAATTGTAATGTAGGAGGTATTGTGCTGGGTTAAAACTTAAGTTTTCTGCAGTGA
Organism: Lithobates clamitans; assembly: GCA_037952925.1. NCBI lineage: Eukaryota > Metazoa > Chordata > Amphibia > Anura > Ranidae > Lithobates > Lithobates clamitans. The sequence goes on from JBBGZY010000730.1 coordinate 1,423,178, forward strand.
TTGACTTGACGGTTTCGTGAACCATGTTCCAAAAATTTTGGATAAGTGGGCAAGTTCACCAGATGTGAATCATCGAGCCTTCCTCATGTTTGCATCTCCAACATCTGTCAGACGTCTGAAGGGAGAATTTGTGCAATAGGGTGGGGGTTCTATACCATCTAGTGATGATTTTATTGCCACACTCTTGAGTGGCGACATTAAGGGAACCTTTATGTGCATACATAAAAATTCTTTCCCAATTTTCCTCTGTCAGATTTAGGTTGAGATCTTGTTCCCAGGCTTGACATGATGAACTGGAGAATTCAGAATTACTCACAAAAAGTGAGTTGTATAGAATAGAGATGATGTGTCTCTGTGGGGTTGTTTTTGTGCAAAGGTCTTCTAGTGTTGTAAGAGGTCTGGTCCAGTATTGGGTTGTCTCGTTGCTAGTCAAGTAATGTCTAATTTGTATGTAATTCCATTGAGAGATCTGTGGAGGGTCACTGTCTTTGTTTATTTTGTCTCTTGATAAGAGTTTACCATTTTTAAAGAAGTGTTTGACCAGGATTTATTTGTGTGGCCATGACTTAGAAAGAAAGTTTTTTTCTGTACCTGGGAGAAAATCTGGATTGTTTCTTAATGGAGTTAGAGGACTCATCCAAGGAAATGGGTTGTTTTTTTTATAGGTGTTAATAAATATTTCAAGTGTGGGACCGATAAGGGGGTGGGCTTTAATGTTTTTTGAGTGGAGTTTTGGGCAGATCCATGGAAGGGAGTTTATTTGGTGGGAGAAGATTGTTTGTTCAAGAGTCACCCAGTCTTTAACTTTATTGTGAATGTTCCAATCTGCTATTCTTGTCAGAAGAGCAGCCTGGTGGTATTTTTGAAGGTCTGGCAGAGCTATCTCCCCTTTATTTTTGGGTAGGTTTAGTGTTGTAAATTTGATTCTGGGAGGTTTGCTCCTCCAGATAAAAGTAGAGCATGCTTTGCGGAAGGAGTTAAAGAATGCAGATGGGAGTCTGATGGGAATTGTTTGCATCACGTACAAAAACCTAGGTAGAATTGTCATCTTGACCAGAGAAGCTCTACCAAACCAAGATATATTGAGAGAATTCCATCTTTTTAAGTCATCCTGTGTATTTTTTAGAATGGGTAAGTAATTGAGTTTGAAAAGATCATTTAAATTTGTAGGGATTTCAGTTCCAAGATATGTTATACTTTGATTGGCCCACGAGAAGGGAAAGTTTTTTTTACATAATTCTACTGAGTTTGGGGGTAGTGTAATATTTAAGGCGCTAGATTTTGAGTGGTTATTTTTAGGTTTGAGAGTAGTTGGAAATATTCTAAATCTTGGATGACATTGGGTAAAGAGATATGGGGTTCTGAGAGGAATAGAAGCATGTCATCAGCAAAGGCTGCAACTTTATACGTGTGTTTGTGAATCTCTATACCCTTGATGTCTGGGTTGGATCTAATTTTATTTAATAGTGGTTCTAATGTGAGGACAAACAATAGAGGTGAGAGGGGACATACCTGTCTTGTGCCATTGCGAAGGTTGAAGGCGTTTGACAGGTGGCCATTGACTCGAACTCTTGCTGTTGGATTTGAGTATAGTACTTTGATATATGATCTCATTTGGGGTAGGATCCCTATATGTTTTAACGTTGCATCAATGAAGTCCCAGGCCACTCTGTCAAACGCCTTTTCAGCATCAAGGGAGAGGAGGAAACCCTGTTTCTTTTGGGTTGATAACCAGTGATTTATGTTTATTGCGTTAATTGTGTTGTCATGACCTTCTCTTCCCGGGATAAAGCCTACTTGGTCTAAGGAAATGAGGGAAGATAGTAAGGGTAGGAGTCTGTTTGCTAGTATTTTGGCATATATCTTGATATCGACATTAATTAGGGATATTGGTCTATAATTAGTAACCTGAGTTGTATCTTTGCCTTCTTTTGGTATAACCGTTATATGTGCTTCCAGTAGTTGCTTGGGGGGGTGTTGTTCAGAATACAATGATTGAAAGGTTTTCAAGAATCTTGGTTTTAGTATGTTGGTAAATGTTTTGTAATATTGAAGGGGTAGTCCCTCTGGACCTGGTGCTTTGCCTATTTTCATATCTTTTAAGGCTTTATCAAATTCTAGGCCAGTTATAGGTGTCTCTAGGTCTTGCGCTGTGTTTTTTGATATTTGGGGTGGGCAATATTTCTCTAGGAACTCCTGAATAAGCTTTGTTCTTTTGTCTGAGTTTTGTGGGCATTTGGGATTAGATGGAATGTTATAGAGGGATTGGTAGTAAAGTTCGAACTGTTTGGCAATCTCCTCATTCGAAGAATGTGGTGTGCCTTGTTTGTCTCTTATTTGGTGAATTGTTGAAGCAACTTTCTTGTTTTGGACTGCTTTTGCGAGCAACCTTCCACTCTTGTTGCCTTGCTCATAATACATCTTGTGTCTTAAGATATATTGTCTTTTAGTTTTCATGTTCAACTCTTCTGATAGTAGAGTTCTTGCTTTAGTTAAGTCTTCAAATGTAGAGAGTACCACAGTTCTTTTACGGGTTATTTCTAGTTTATGAATTTGGTCTATTAACAATCTAATTTTGGATTTTTTTCCTTCTTTAGTTTGGCTAATTTATTTATAAATTTGTCTCTCATGACACATTTGTGTGCTTCCCACTGAGTAATCAAAGATGTCTCGTCATTTTCATTTAGTGCAAAGTATTTGTTTAGTTTATCATTGAAATGTATTACATCTATAGGATCCTTCAAGACAGTGGTGTTGAGTCTCCACGTTTTAGTTATGGTAGATTTTTCTGGGAAAGTTAATGTTATGGTAATCGGATGATGATCAGATAAAGTCATGATTTCAATTGTGGAGTCTGTCAGTAAGTCAAGGTCTGGTTGCGAGATAAAAAAGTAATCAATTCTAGAGTATTTTTGATGGATTGTAGAGAAATATGTAAAGTCTTTAGTTTGAGGGTTTAGGGTTCTCCAGGTGTCATGTAGCATTAGCTCCTGTAGTTGGAGTTTGATTTGTTTCAACGCTTTATAAGGAAGGCTCGATGTACCATTCGAGGTGTCTATGAGCGGATTTAATGGAGTATTGAAGTCTCCCCCTAAGATGATTATACCTGCTGCGAAGTTTGTTAATAAGTCCTTTATTTTACTAAAGAAGGTTACCTGCTTTGAGTTGGGGGTGTATATGTTAGCTATGGTGATGGGATGAGGTCCCAACTTTCCTTTTAAGAATATGTATCTTCCCCCTGGGTCAAGCATTGTGTCATGAATCTGAAGGGGAGTCTGTTTGGAAATCAAAATAGAGACTCCTTTGGATTTTCCTTCAGGATTGGTGGCATGAAATGCCATTGGAAATCTTTTATCTTGCAATTTGGGAACTTTATTAGCTTTAAAGTGAGTTTCTTGTATGCAAATGATATTTGCTTTTAGTTTATGGAATTCATTGAGGAATTTGGTTCTTTTTTCAGGGATGTTAAGTCCTTTAGCATTTACTGAAATTAGCTTGATTGATGTTGAGATGGTCTGCTGTTTATGGATAGGCATTTTGAATATATTCCTGTATCCAAAAGAAAGAATGTTTGGACCCAGGCGTATAGAGAGGTTTGCTTAATTTGTATGTCTTGTTTTAGGTCTGATAGTCTTTCCCTAGGTTTCAAGGGGAGTAGGGGGAAAAAAAAAAAGGGATGGGGGAAGAGGTTTTCCTTCCTCAAGGAGAGGGTGGAGAAGTGTTCCGGAGGTAGGTTTAGACCAGCTAGTCTACCCTGTTAGAAAGGTCCGGTAGGTTTAAAGAGCGAAAACTATTTCACTCCTTGTGTGGGAGCAGGGTCTATGTAGGAACAGTTGGATTTTTATTCGACTATTTATGATCTCTTCTCTTTTTTCCTTACTTTGTGTACTAGGACTCTTAGCACTTCGGAGCAGCTAACTAATTATATTGATCAAATATTAAAGGATATATGCAAAACATTTTGAGCATAGGAGATTGTGAGATAATAAACGCAATTTATATGAGAGTTGAAATTTGGGAGCAGTTGAATATCTGTGTACATAAATGTGAATATATTAAACCCTGTTATATAAAGACACATCTTGAACTTTATATTGTGTTGGGATTAATAGGTGCAAACAAAATATAATAACCCAGATAATTATACTTGATAGCCACTAGGGGGAGTCCTTGTCATAGGAATTTAGAGCTTCTTGTATTTAAGGGATTTGTTCTGTATATCCTATGGAATTTTTTCGTGTGAATTAAGTAGTACCATATTGTTTACATATTCCATTAGACTTTAAATGTAACAAACAAACTTGTAAAAAAACTGTTGCTTCAAAAATGTTTCTTCAAAGATAGGTAGTATAAGTATTATGGTGTTCAAGATGACTCATATTAAATGTTTCTTTTTTTTTTTTTTTTTTTTTAAATGATCACGTATTGTCAAAAATTCGACTGTTATTAGGAGTGTTATTTAACAGTGTTAATTTCCTCCCAGTCAGTTAGCTTTAGCAAAAGTATTGCATTTTTGTGAAGGAAAGTTACCTTATGTAGATTAAATTAAGGTAAGTCCAGAGTGGTCCACCATTATGCCTATTTCTTATTTTAAATATAAACATCCTCTGTATTAACCGTAACATGTATTGGTTGTAATTCAGCCTTTGTTAAGAAAATCAGAACGTTATTGAACCATTGCTAATCTAAATGAATCTAAGATATTCATAACCACAGTAACTTTTGCTCATTCTGTTATTTTAAAGTACGAGTGTGTCAAATATATATATGCACTTAAGATACCGTAGATCCTGAATATTCAGGTCTAACTAATGGTCGATAGTGAGAGAAGTATAAGGCATAGCCATAACCTGGGATACCTCTGGGTAACAGGATAAATGTGTTAAAAAAAATCATACTTACAATCATATATTCTTTAGTTCAGACACATCTAGCATACCCTTATGTTGATATTTCTGACCAGGAAATCTGCATATATTCAATTTGACTTGGGTGCATTGAGTTGTTTTTAGATCTTGTGTAACACCATAACTATAAAAAAGGGGATAAAATGGAAAAGAGAAAAGGAAAAAAAGAATGGGGGGGGGGTAAAAATAGGAAGTCAGTTAGCTTTTAAGCTGAAACTTTTATCTCTGTGGTTTGTTAATTTCTTGTTAGATGGTTTGAAGCTGTTCCAACTGAAAGAGATAAGGATGTATAGATGACTGGTAGTTGATTGAAGATAGGCGTACGTAGGTTGACATCAGTGTTCGTTGTGGATGTTTGACTTCAGGTGTCCATTTGGTCTGGTCTATCCATGCGATCTCTGCGTCTAGGAGGGGAGAGGCCTGGACTTCCTTGGTTTGCTCCTCTTCTGTTTTGGTGCTTCATCTTAAAGTCCCAACTCTCCCTTTGTACTTACAGTGTGGTACTATGGTCATTAGCCCAGTTTAAATCAGATACACATTAATCATAGCAGTTGGCAATAATGCTAAAACCTCCCAGAGTGTCCCCTCTATGCACCTACAGAGAGCTAAATGAGACTATCCACTCTTGCTACCTCCCATATTATCATAGAGTGGACTATCCACCAACATTTTATTCTAGACAGGCACAGGTTGCATTTTTAAGAAAACAAAATGAAAGTGTACTTTACCTGCCCCATTGTTCTTCTAAGAATATGTTGGGTGTGTAAGCCCACTTTAAGGCTGGGGACAATTACTTATCAGCATAGAGATGCAGAACACAAAAAAAATCTAAGTATCAAAATAAAAAAGTAGAAAAATACTTTCTTGTATTAAAAGAGGTATGGACTGGAGAGAGAGAGAGAGAGAGAGAGAGAGAGAGAGAGAGAGAGAGAGAGAGAGAGAGAGAGAGAGAGAGAGAGAGAGAGAGAGAGAGAGAGAGAGAGAGAGAGAGAGAGAGAGAGAGAGAGAGAGAGAGAGAGAGAGAGAGAGAGAGATCATTTTTCACCCCGTACAAAAAATTGTAAGACCTCATCTGGAATATTCAGTTCAGTTGTGGGCACCACTTCATAAAAAGGATAATGGGGAACTGGGGAAAGTGCAGAGAAGAGCAACAAAACTGATAAGAGGCATGGAGGAGTTCAGCTATGAAGAAAGATTAGTTCAACTGAATTTATTCTCTCTTGAGGAAAGATCACAAGCAGGAGGAAGGAGGTCCTGATTCCCCTATATAGATCTTTAGTGAGACATTAATTAGAATACTGTATCCAGTTCTAGAAACCTCATACATCAAGGGGGTGAATAAGGTGTAGGAGGGCAGTTTTTTCAAAATGGAACCAAAATCAAGAATACGGGAATCTTAGAAAGTATTTTATTACTGAAAGGGTAGTTGATGCTTGGAATTGACTTCCAGTAGAGGTAGTGAGACAGTCAACAGTAAATGGCTTCAAAAGACACAAAAGAAAAGACAAAAAAAACAGGCAGACTCGATGGGCTACTCTGTCTTTTTTTCTACCCTCACTTTTCTATGTTTATATGATCCACTGCTGCATGGAGATGCTGGACTAAGCTAGAACAGCTCTCTTTCAGCTTCTTTACTCTGAGGAAGTGATGTGATGTGACATCCCTTCTAATGTAAACACAATACACAGAATAATTTTGTTAACAGTAAACTGTTACAGGAACTTCTATGGACTGCTGCATAGCGAGGTCAGAAGTCTGGGAGCTGAGCCAACAGATGCCAGATAAACCACTTAGACCAGCTGAAATAGGGGTGTCTCTAAGATGAATAGCTGTCATGTACCTGGTCAACGAGCCTGAACTGCAGAGGGCAGCCTCTCTTGCGCCTCTGACTCGAGGCCCCTGATAGAGGAAACAGGAGACGCGGGATATGCAGAGTAGCACGAGTGCCTGGCAGGATCATCAGCAAGGAAGTGAGTCCAGAACTACAGATGGCACTGTGCAAAGTAGTCAGCAGGCTGGAACAGCAGACAGGAGCAGCAGATTGGAGGCTGGAGCAGACTGGGAGCTGGAGCTGACTGAAAGGAGGATCCACACAAGACTGGAACTCAGAATGGTCAGACAAGCCAGGTCATACACAGACAGGTAACTTGGAGACAAGGCAGAAGCAGGAGCAGGGTCACTGAAACAAGCCGGGTCGGTATCACACAGGCGGCAGAAGGACCAGAAGAGCAGGCAGATGCGACATTAAGACAGGCCGGGGTCAGATGCAGGCAGACAGCAGGAATAGTCAAAAGGCAAGCCGGGTAATACACAGGAACATATTCAGATAGCAGGTAACACACAGGAACACTGTAGATCAGACAGCAATGCTTCTGTGTGTCAGCCTGGTTTAAATAGCCCATCTGGCATAAGGGGCAGCTCCTGTGTGCACTTGCGCATGCACATTGGCACCCGCAATCACGCACCAACTTGTCCAGATCTCCTGTTTCTGGCAGGATCTTCCTGACATTGCCCCGCCCAAGGGGCAGTCTCCGGATGCCCAACCCTGATGAATTTTTCAGGGTGAGAGCTCTTGAAAGACTGGATCAATCTCTTAGTATGAATGTTACCTTCAGCTCCCATGAGTTCTCTTTAGGTCCGTACCCCTTCCATTTAATTAAGAATTGGATTTGGTTACCTCTCTTCCTGCATTTCAGAATTGCTTTCACTTCGAATTCCTCCTCTCCATCCACTATTACAGGCTCTGGAGGCTCCAAATTCCATTCTGGAAAAGAGTTGGGAACAGAGGGTTTCAGTAAAGTCACATGAAAGACAGAGTGAATCCTAAATGAGTCTGGTAGTTCCAGCTCATAGGCCACCTCATTAATTTTCCTCTTTACTGGAAATGGACCTACGCACTAAGGACACAGCTTTTTTGAAGGGCATGCCAACCTTAGGTTTGTCGTAGACAACCACACTAGGTTACCAGGTTCAAGATTTAATTCTCAAAGTCTCTTCCTGTCAAAGATTTCTTTGTTATGTTCCTGCGTTTTGTCATGGTTTCCTATAATAATAGGGTATTGGAACTGAAGAAATGTATAGTCTCCAGAACAGCTGGTACAGAGCATTCAGGGATGGAATTGAGCAAACATGATGGATGGAAGCTGTAATTGGCCAAAAAAGGGGTTTGTTTTGTGGCAAAATGGGTGGAATTGTTGTAGGTGAACTTGACCAATGGGAGCAGGGAGATCCTGTCATCTTGGGAGAATGAGGAGAAACAGTGCAAGTATTGCTCGAGGGTCTGGTTGGTCCTCTCAGTCTGCCCGTTTGTCTGTGGGTGGTAGGCAGAGGAGAAAGACAATTCAATTCCAAGAGACTCACATAGTGCCTTCTAGAATCTGGAGGTGAATTGAACTCCCCGATCCGAGACAATGTTGGCTGGAACTCCATGAAGCTAGATGATTTCTTTGATAAATCCTTGCGCTGTGTCAAGAGCTGATGGTGTTCCTCTCATTGGGATGAAGTGTGCCATTTTGGACAGTCGATCCACAACCACAAAGATGGTGGTATGACCCTCTGCAGGGGGCAGCTCTACAATAAAATCTATGGATAGTATCTTCCATGGTCTGTCTGGAACAGGCAATGGTTTTAACAACCCCCAGGGTCTACAATTCTCACTTTGAATGCAAGTAGTGCAGGATTCCACGTATCTTTTCTAATCTCCAGCTACTTGAGGCCACCAAAACGTGCGTTGCACAAGGTCAGCAGTTTTAGTTAATGTCCAGCCAGTTAGTATAGTGATCCAACAATTCTCCTGCTGCATTATCCTGTCATTACCAATCTGAGCACAATTCTCCTGAATTGAACCTCTCCCCGCATTAGTTTGTTTATGTTGTTTGTTGTGCTTTGTTGCGGTTTGTTACTGCACCAGAGAACTGCCCATGCGTGGGCAAGGTTTGGCCCCTGCCTGGGCTAATTTTGTATGCTAATTGAAAACTCAATAAAAAAATATTTTGCAAAAAAATGTCCAGCCAGTACATACATGGTCGTGGCAGAGTTCCAGTATAGTGGCCCGTAGATTCTCAGGTATGAAGAGCTTGTTTCTGTACCAGAATAGACCATCTTTTGGTTGTAACTCTGTTTCGGCAAGGGATGCCAATCCTGTGGAGGCTTGTTTGATTCATGAGAACAAATCGTCTTGTACCAAAAGAAAATTTCCTGTAGACAGGATGATGTCTGGGGGTGAGATTTCTTTAGTTTTATGGAACATTCGGGACAAAGCATCAGATTTTGTGTTCTTTGAGCCGGGCCAGTAAGTGACATAGAAAAAAAATCTGGATAAAAATAATGCCCACCTGGCTTGATGTGGCCTTAATCTCTTTGCAGATCTGCAGATTCTTATGATATGTATAGATCAGGATTGGGTGGGCTGCTCCTTTTAACAGGTACCGCCATTCCTCCAGTGCAGACTTTATTGACAATAGTTCTCGGTCTCACATCATAATTCCTCTCCGCTGCAGATAACTTATGGGAAAAAAAGGCAACCGGATGAAACAGGGCTCCAGTCCCCTGCCATTGGGAGAGTACTGCTCCTACAGCAATTTCAGAGGCATCAACTTCCAGGACGAATAGTAGAGAAGCGTCAGGATATTTTAAGACAGAGGCAGAGGTGAACAGTCTCTTAAGGGTTTCAAAAGCAACCTGAGCCTCTGGAGACCAATGGAAATGGATGCCCTGTTTGGTTAGCTGAGTAATGGGAGTAATGATGGGTGATAACCCTTTAATTAATTTCCGATAGAAATTAGCAAATCCGACCAAGCGATGGATACCTTTCTTGTCCACAGGGACTGGCCAGTCTAGGATTGCAGTGATTTTTTGAGGGTCCATCTTGATTTCTTCAATTGAGATGATTAGTCCCAGAAATGGGATGCTTTGTTGCTCGAACTCGCACTTTTTGGGCTTAGCATACAGGCCATGCTGCCGGAGACGAGCCAACACATATTTGACATGCTTGCGGTGAGAGTCTAGGGAAGATGAAAAGATCAGGATATCATCTAGCTAGACGATGACGAACAAGTCTAGGTAATCTCGAAAGGTATAATTAACAAAGTACTGGAATGTAGCAGGAGCGTTGCACAACCCAAAGGGCATCACCAGGTATTCGTCGAAGATCAGGTTTGGTGAAAATAGTAGCAGCTCCCAGTCTTTGGAATAGTTCGGGCATAAGGGGAAGAGGGTAGTTATTCTTAACTGTGATTTTGTTAAGCTTGCGGTAGTCAATGCAAGGCCGTAGGGTGTGATCTTTCTTTTCCACAAAAAAAGATGCCTGCTCTGGTCGGGGAGGTGGATGGGCAGATGAAGCCCCTTTCCAGATTCTCGTCAATGTATATTTTTAATGTTTACAGCTCTAGCTCTGTAAAAAGGAAGATTCTCCCAAAAGGAACTTTGGCTCCAGGAAGGAGCTCAATAGGACAATCAAAGGCCCGATGGGGCAGAAGAGACTCTGCTCCCTTTTTGCTGAAAACGTTCATAAAGTCATGATAAGCTTTCGGGACAGATTGGCATGTCTCGGTGTCAGAGTCCAGACACAACAGGGAAGGTGATTCACAGGCATTTTTATGTAGACAAACCTGATGGCAATATGAAGAAGGGAACATGATCTCCCCTGTGGCCCAATTGATATGAGGGTTGTGGGCTTGCAACCACGGCATGCCAAGTATGACTGGGAACAGAGGTGAGGCGATGATATCCAAGCTCTTAGTGAGAATTGGAAATGGTGGCAGGTAGTGATGAGGTTTCCTGCGTAACTGGTCCAGAACTAATAGCAGACCCATCAGCCAGATGTATAGAAAGTCCTTGGGCCTTAAGTTGTAAGGGAATCCGGTGTTTGGATGCAAAAGATGAATCCATGAAGCAGCTGCAGGCTCCGGAGTCAATAATGGCGGAGACTTGTAAATTCCTTCCTGGAAGCTGCAACAAGATAGAGAGAGCAAGTTGAGAACAGATGTTGGCCAAAGCAGATGCATGAGGGAATTTACAGACACTTACAAAGCTTGGCGGGACAAGTTCTGACGTAATGTCCAGGTTCTCTACAATACAGACATAGGTTATTCTGCCGGCGACATTGGCGTTCTTCCACTGTAAGTGAGGGGCATGGGTTCAGATGTTTCAGATGCGAAAGCTGGTTGAACTGGAGGAGCCGGGTGAGTGAAACTGGGGACCCTAGGTAACATCCAGGTAGGAAGGAAAGGTCCTGTAGCTCTCTCTAATCTTCGCTCCCTCAGACGCCAGTCAATCTGTATCAATTGGTTGACCAGTGCATCCAGAGTTTGGGGTACCCCAACTCGGGCCAGCTCATCCTTTAGAGGATTCGGTAGCCTCATGCGGAACTGGTAGCAGAGGGCAGCATCATTCCAGTTAGTGTCTGCACTCCAGCGCCTGAACTCAGTGACGTAGTCTTCCACTGCCCTGCGTCCTTGCTGTAGCGTATGCAGTGCAGCTTCCACGGTTGCGGAAAGCTGGGATTCTTCGTACAGCTGGGCCACGGCATCGAAGAAAGTAGTCAGGTTAGTTAAAGGTTCTGCCTTCTGTTCCAGGAGATGCTGAGCCCAGGTTTGGTGTTCACTCTGTAGCAAAGAGATTACAAAGCCCACTTTAGTGGCTTCTAAGGAAAAAGTATGTGGCTGTAGAGCAAAATATAGTTTGCATGCATTGCAGAATGCCCTGAATTTACTGCGTTCTCCAGAAAACTTTTCAGGTGTGGGTACTCTTGGTTCAGGAGGAAGCATAACTACTGTAGGAGAGGAGGCTGCACTGGCAGAAGATGCAGAGGTATGTGGGGACCTCTGGGTTCCAGCCGGAGATGAAAGTACAAGGACACGTTCTTCCAATCGGGTATAGCCTTCCTGAAGATCTTTAACAGCTTGTGTTAGGCCAGGTGTTGACAAAGTTCTTCCATTGGAGAGGCTCCTTGTAGACACTTTGACATGGCTGTCTGATACTGTCACATATCTGGTCGATGAGCCTGAACTGCAGAGGACAGCTGTAATGAGCCTCTGCCCGATCGGTTCCACTCTCCTGACACTCCTCTGCAGCTATAGAATCAGACTGCAGATTGCAACATCTGATGGTTCGGTCATCCGATGCTCTCGACTAGAACTACAGCTATGTGCTGTTCTAATCCAGTTGTGTAGCTCAGAACAAACACCAGGCAGGCTATATGTAAGTTCAAACAGGAATCTCTTTTATTGAAAAATACAGGCTCTTTTATACAGTAAAAGAGGAGGTGTATACCTCCTGCTCATATTTCTCTGAACATACACCTGTGACCAGAAACCTAATTAACATGGGCTAATTAACTAATCCCTTTAGACAGCCTAGATGACTCAGACGTGACCTTTGGGCCAGACTGGCCATCTTGTAGCTCAGAAAACCCAATTAACATTATCACAATAGCAGAGTTAATTAACACAAACAACAATGGGGATCTAGGAGAGACTTATTTACAATACACATTCTAGCAGGCAACAGACAGACAGGTGGCTGGAATTGACATCAGCATCTCCTAACAGTATTTGTCCCAGCATTATGAATCAGCCACTATTTCTAGTATGGCAAATCCAGGGTCCCCAGAGACTGTGTGTCCTGGGGGACCAGGACCCGAATCCACAGTAATACCACCACAAGGGTCCCCAGGCCTACAGCTCACAAATGCCAGGGCCCGCGATCATTCGGCAAGAGGCTAGCATTCAGTCCCCTCCAAAAGTCTCTCTCCCGGCTAGGTCTGTCACATTCCTCCCCTTTTGGCAGGAGACTAACACAGGAGGAGACCCCAGACGGGTTGACTCTGAAGTTAGTCAGTAGTTCCAGTCCTCTAATGCCTGTACCTACACAGTACCCCAAACAAATTGTTCCAAACAAAGCATTAGTCACCCAGCCAACCTCTGCCTCTCTCAGAGAACATATCTGCCACTGGGGAGAGGCCTGGACTGGCCCTTCTCCCTGGAGTCCTTTCTGCTGCTGGAGAGAAGACAGGGTGTCTGGGCTCACTCCATCATGCTGTTGGGGATCTGGGTCGACTGCCCAGCATCCCTGGGGTATACAGGTGGAGACTGAAGTCCTATCCACCTTCACAGGAAATTCATCCTCTGTTAGTTGAGGGCAGAGTCCAGCAGTATTCAGCCCTGTTGCCAGCCCTTCTGCTGGAAACCTCACACCATCTGCTCCGGCTAACTGTTGGGGCAGGAGGCTGGCTTCCTCCACTCCCAAACTGTGTAGCTGCCATTGGGGAGGTGAGCTGGCTGCTTCCTTTTCCATTCCCTTATCTGGTTGTTGGGAGGATATGTCTGTGGTACTGTCTCCCAGGTGCATGGATCTTTGCTGGGGAGGAAAGACCACTTCCTCCACCCTGGCCAACTTTTGGGGAGGGACGACAAACACCTCCTCTCCCTTCTCCCCCTGTATCCTGATCTGCTGCTGGGAAATGACCACCTCCTTCTCACCCTGAGCCTCCAGAACTGCCGCAGGTGTAGGGCAGAGATCTTGGACCCTCTGTTTGGTTGCCAGCGCTTCAGCTGGGGAAGTTCCTTGTAACTTCACAGATCCTTCTGTTGGTGCTGGGCAGAGCACAGGGAAGTTTGGCCCTAATAACAGCTCTTCTTCTGCTGGAGGCTCACCAGGTTGTTCTTCCTCAGCAGAAAAGTTTATCAAATCCCCTCTCTCTGCAACTGGTGTCTGGGGATAAAGGTTCACCATCTCCTCTCCGTGGAACCCAGAAGATACTATCAGTGCTGGGCAGAGCACAGTGAAGTTTGGCCCTAATAACAGCTCTTCTTCTGATGGAGGCTCACCAGGTTGTTCTTCCTCAGCAGAAAAGTCTATCAAATCCCGTCTCTGCAACTTGTGTCTGGGGATAAAGGTTCACCATCTCCTCTCCGTGGAACCTGGAAGATGCTATCAGTGCTGGGCAGAGGTTAGCAGAGCTCTGCCCTGTTGTCAGCACTTCAGGTTTGGGGACAGCAATCTTCAGATTTTCCACTGCGATTCTCTGGCATGCTGCTGGACAGGCACATTCCTCCATCCAAGATCATCCCATGCAGAAACTGGATCATCAAGGTCAGTCAGCACTTGCTGCATCCACCATAAGACCTCCGCCTCCATAGCTGTGGGGGCAGGTTGGCAAAGCACACTGTTACTCTGCCACATTGTTAACTCTTAAGCCAGGATTTCAGAGTTGTCAACTGGTATTTCCTGATAGTCCCAGGCAAAGGGACTGTCCACGGGCACACTTGGGTTACATACCACTGGAGGGCTCTGTAGCTCTCGTCCAACCGCATTTCTGCCCGGATCAGCCTGCTTAACCACTTGCCGACCGCCTACCGCATATATACTGCGGCAGAATGGCACGGGCAGGCAAAATCACGTACCCGTACGTGATCTGCCTCCCGCGGGCGGGGGGTCCGATCGGACCCCCCCCCCGGTGCCATCGGCGGTCGGCATTTGACTGGGAGCGTCGGGAGGCGAGGGGGAGACCATCCGATCGTGGCCCCCCCCTCGCGATCGCTCCCAGCCAATGGGAATCCTCCTCTGCCTGTGTGTCGTTTCACACAGGCAGAGGATGTGATGTCATCTCTCCTCGGTCTGGCAGTTTCCGTTCCAGCGCCGAGGAGAGATGACAAGTGAGTGCACACAACACACACACACACAGTAGAACATGCCAGGCATACCTTACACCCCGATCCCCCCCCCGATCGCCCCCCGATCCCCCCCCAATCACCCCCCCCCTGTCACAAACTGACATTAGCAGTATTTTTTTTTTTTTTTTTCTGATTACTGCATAGTGTCAGTTTGTGACAGTTAGTGTTAGGGCAGTGAGTATTACCCCCCTTTAGGTCTAGGATACCCCCCTAACCCCCCCTAATAAAGTTTTAACCCCTTGATCACCCCCCCTCACCAGTGTCGCTAAGCGATCATTTTTCTGATCGCTGTATTAGTGTCGCTGGTGACGGTAGTTAGGAACGTAAATATTTAGGTTCGCCGTCAGCGTTTTATAGCGACAGGGACCCCCATATACTATCTAATAAATGTTTTAACCCCTTGATTGCCCCCTAGTTAACCCTTTCACCACTGATCACCGTATAACTGTTACGGGTGACGCTGGTTAGTTCGTTTATTTTTTATAGTGTCAGGGCACCCGACGTTTATTACCGAATAAAGGTTTAGCCCCCTGATCGCCCCAGGCAGCGTCAGATTAGCGCCAGTACCGCGAACACCCACGCACGCAGCATACGCCTCCCTTAGTGGTATAGTATCTGATCGGATCAATATCTGATCCAATCAGATCTATACTAGCGTCCCCAGCAGTTTAGGGTTCCCGAAAACGCAGTGTTAGCGGGATCAGCCCAGATACCTGCTAGCACCTGCGTTTTGCCCCTCCGCCCGGCCCAGCCCACCCAAGTGCAGTATCGATCGATCACTGTCACTTACAAAACACTAAACGCATAACTGCAGCGTTCGCAGAGTCAGGCCTGATCCCTGCGATCGCTAACAGTTTTTTTGGTAGCGTTTTGGTGAACTGGCAAGCACCAGCCCCAGGCAGCGTCAGGTTAGCGCCAGTACCGCTAACACCCATGCACGCACCGTATACCTCCCTTAGTGGTATAGTATCTGATCGGATCAATATCTGATCCGATCAGATCTATACTAGCGTCCCCAGCAGTTTAGGGTTCCCAAAAACGCAGTGTTAGCGGGATCAGCCCAGATACCTGCTAGCACCTGCGTTTTGCCCCTCCGCCCGGCCCAGCCCACCCAAGTGCAGTATCGATCGATCACTGTCACTTACAAAACACTAAACGGATAACTGCAGCGTTCGCAGAGTCAGGCCTGATCCCTGCGATCGCTAACAGTTTTTTTGGTAGCGTTTTGGTGAACTGGCAAGCACCAGCCCCAGGCAGCGTCAGATTAGCGCCAGTACCGCTAACACCCACGCACGCAGCATACGCCTCCCTTAGTGGTATAGTATCTGATCGGATCAATATCTGATCCGATTAGATCTATACTAGTGTCCCCAGCAGTTTAGGGTTCCCAAAAACGCAGTGTTAGCGGGATCAGCCCAGATACCTGCTAGCACCTGCGTTTTGCCCCTCCGCCCGGCCCGGCCCAGCCCACCCAAGTGCAGTATCGATCGATCACTGTCACTTACAAAACACTAAACGCATAACTGCAGCGTTCGCAGAGTCAGGCCGGATCCCTGCGATCGCTAACAGTTTTTTTTGTAGCGTTTTGGTGAACTGGCAAGCGCCAGCGGCCTAGTACACCCCGGTCGTAGTCAAACCAGCACTGCAGTAACACTTGGTGACGTGGCGAGTCCCATAAGTGCAGTTCAAGCTGGTGAGGTGGCAAGCACAAGTAGTGTCCCGCTGCCACCAAAAAGACAAACACAGGCCCGTCGTGCCCATAGTGCCCTTCCTGCTGCATTCGCCAATCCTAATTGGGAGCCCACCACTTCTGCAGCGCCTGTACTTCCCCCATTCACATCCCCAACCAAATGCAGTCGGCTGCATGAGAGGCATTTTCTTTATGTCCTCCCGAGTACCCCTACCCAACGAACCCCCCAAAAAAGATGTTGTGTCTGCAGCAAGCGCGGATATAGGCGTGACACCCGCTATTATTGTCCCTCCTGTCCTGACAATCCTGGTCTTTGCATTGGTGAATGTTTTGAACGCTACCATGCACTAGTTGAGTATTAGCGTAGGGTACAGCATTGCACAGACTAGGCACACTTTCACAGGGTCTCCCAAGATGCCATCGCATTTTGAGAGACCCGAACCTGGAACCGGTTACAGTTATAAAAGTTAGTTACAAAAAAAAGTGTAAAAAAAAAATAAAATAAAAAAAACACAAACAAAAATATAAAATAAAAATAGTTGTCGTTTTATTGTTCTCTCTCTCTCTATTCTCTCTCTATTGTTCTGCTCCTTTTTACTGTATTCTATTCTGCAATGTTTTATTGTTATTGTTATTGTTATTGTTATTGTTATTATGTTTTATCATGTTTGCTTTTCAGGTATGCAATTTTTTATACCTTACCGTTTACTGTGCTTTATTGTTAACCATTTTTTTGTCTTCAGGTATGCCATTCACGACTTTGAGTGGTTATACCAGAATGATGCCTGCAGGTTTAGGTATCATCTTGGTATCATTCTTTTCAGCCAGCGGTCGGCTTTCATGTAAAAGCAATCCTAGTGGCTAATTAGCCTCTAGACTGCTTTTACAAGCAGTGGGAGGGAATGCCCCCCCCCCAACATCTTCCGTGTTTTTCTCTGGCTCTCCTGTCCCAACAGGGAACCTGAGAATGCAGCCAGTGATTCGGCCAGCTGACCATAGAGCTGATCGGAGACCAGAATGGCTCCAAACATCTCTATGGCCTAAGAAACCGGAAGCTACGAGCATTTTATGACGTAGATTTCGCCGGATGTAAACAGCGCCATTGGGAAATTGGGAAAGCATTTTATCACACCGATCTTGGTGTGATCAGATGCTTTGAGGGCAGAGGAGAAATCTAGGGTCTAATAGACCCCAATTTTTGCAAAAAAGAGTACCTGTCACTACCTATTGCTATCATAGGGGATATTTACATTCCCTGAGATAACAATAAAAATGATTTAAAAAAAAAAAAATGAAAGGAACAGTTTAAAAATAAGATAAAAAAATAATAATAATAAAGAAAAAAAAAAAAAAAAAAAAAAAAAGCACCCCTGTCCCCCCTGCTCTCGCGCTAAGGTGAACGCAAGCGTTGGTCTGGCGTCAAATGTAAACAGCAATTGCACCATGCATGTGAGGTATCGCCGCGAAGGTCAGATCGAGGGCAGTAAGTTTAGCAGTAGACCTCCTCTGTAAATCTAAAGTGGTAACCTGTAAAGGCTTTTAAAGGCTTTTAAAAATGTATTTAGTTTGTCGCCACTGCACGTTTGTGCGCAATTTTAAAGCATGTCATGTTTGGTATCCATGTACTCGGCCTAAGATCATCTTTTTTATCTCATCAAACATTTGGGCAATATAGTGTGTTTTAGTGCATTAAAATGTAAAAAAGTGTGTTTTTTCCCCAAAAAATGCGTTTGAAAAATCGCTGCGCAAATACTGTGTGAAAAAAAAAAATGAAACACCCACCATTTTAATCTGTAGGGCATTTGCTTTAAAAAAAATATATAATGTTTGGGGGTTCAAAGTAATTTTCTTGCAAAAAAAAATTAATTTTTTTATGTAAACAATAAGTGTCAGAAAGGGCTTTGTCTTCAAGTGGTTAGAAGAGTGGGTGATGTGTGACATAAGCTTCTAGATGTTGTGCATAAAATGCCAGGACAGTTCAAACCCCCCCCCAAATGACCCCATTTTGGAAAGTAGACACCCCAAGCTATTTGCTGAGAGTCATGTTGAGTCCATGGAATATTTTATATTGCGACACAAGTTGCGGGAAAGAGACAATTTTTTATTTTTTTTATTTTTTTTTGCGCAAAGTTGTCACTAAATGATATATTGCTCAAACATGCCATGGGAATATGTGAAATTACACCCCAAAATACATTCTGCTGCTTCTCCTGAGTACGGGGATACCACATGTGTGGGACTTTTTGGGAGCCTAGCCGCGTACGGGACCCCGAAAACCAAGCACCGCCTTCAGGCTTTCTAAGGCCGTAAATTTTTGATTTCACTCTTCACTGCCTATCACAGTTTCGGAGGCCATGGAATGCCCAGGTGGCACAAAACCCCCCCAAATGACCCCATTTTGGAAAGTAGACACCCCAAGCTATTTGATGAGAGGTATAGTGAGTATTTTGCAGACCTCACTTTTTGTCAAAAAGTTTTGAAAATTGAAAAAAGAAAAAAAAAAATTTTTTTTCTCGTCTTTCTTTATTTTCAAAAACAAATGAGAGCTGCAAAATACTCACCATGCCTCTCAGCAAATAGCTTGGGGTGTCTACTTTCCAAAATGGGGTCATTTGGGGGGGGTTTTGTGCATTCTGGGCATTCCATGGCCTCCGAAACTGTGATAGGCAGTGAGGAGTAAAATCAAAAATGTACGCCCTTAGAAATCCTGAAGGCGGTGCTTGGTTTTCGGGGTCCCGTACGCGGCTAGGCTCCTAAAAAGTCCCACACATGTGGTATCCCCGTACTCAGGAGAAGCAGCTAAATGTATTTTGGGGTGCAATTCCACATATGCCCATGGCCTGTGTGAGCAATATATCATTTAGTGACAACTTTGTGCAAAAAAAAAAAAAAAAAAAAAAAATTTGTCACTTTCCCGCAACTTGTGTCAAAATATAAAACATTCCATGGACTCAACATGCCTCAAAGCAAATAGCTTGGGGTGTCTACTTTCCAAAATGGGGTCATTTGGGGGGGTTTTATGTCATCTGGGCATTTAATGGCCTTCAAAACTGTGATAGGTAGTGAGGAGTAAAATCAAAAATGTACGCCCTTAGAAATCCTGAAGGCGGTGCTTGGTTTTCGGGGCCCCGTACGCGGCTAGGCTCCCAAAAAGTCCCACACATGTGGTATCCCCGTACTCAGGAGAAGCAGCTAAATGTATTTTGGGGTGCAATTCCACATATGCCCATGGCCTGTGTGAGCAATATATCATTTAGTGACAACTTTTTGTAATTTTTTTTTTTTTTTGTCATTAT
Source organism: Lithobates clamitans (assembly GCA_037952925.1). Taxonomy (NCBI): domain Eukaryota; kingdom Metazoa; phylum Chordata; class Amphibia; order Anura; family Ranidae; genus Lithobates; species Lithobates clamitans. Next base: position 1,442,745 of record JBBGZY010000730.1, read on the forward strand.
TCAATCACTTGGGACAAAAAAAATGAATATTCAATGGGCTCAACATGCCTCTCAGCAAATTCCTTGGGGTGTCTACTTTCCAAAATGGGGTCATTTGTGGGGGTTTTGTACTGCCCTGCCATTTTAGCACCTCAAGAAACGACATAGGCAGTCATAAATTAAAGGCTGTGTAAATTCCAGAAAATGTACCCTAGTTTGTAGACGCTATAACTTTTGCGCAAACCAATAAATATACACTTATTGACATTTTTTTTACCAAAGACATGTGGCCGAATACATTTTGGCCTAAATGTATGACTAAAATTGAGTTTATTGGATTTTTTTTAGAACAAAAAGTAGAAAATATCATTTTTTTTCAAAATTTTCGGTCTTTTTCCGCGTATAGCGCAAAAAATAAAAACGGCAGAGGTGATCAAATACCATCAAAAGAAAGCTCTATTTGTGGGAAGAAAAGGACGCAAATTTCGTTTGGGTACAGCATTGCATGACCGCGCAATTAGCAGTTAAAGCGACGCAGTGCCGAATTGTAAAAAGTGCTCTGGTCAGGAAGGGGGTAAAACCTTCCGGGGCTGAAGTGGTTAACTCAGCTGTCCACTCCTGGTTCGGCTGTTCCCCCAATAACAGCATTTGCACTTCATACTGCGACCAGTACCTTACATGGATGGAGGGGAGAACTTTGCTGCTCACGGGCTAGCACTTCCTTCCAGAGTTCGCAGCGGATAGAATCAAACCATCCTAGCAGGACCTGCTCTGATACTGGTCCTCTGTGCTGTATCCGCATCTCTCGCAACCTCCTTCTGAATTCTTCTTCCATGGTGGCTGGTATCTGTACCTCTCCAGCTATCTGGACCTTGGATCCAGGTAATGGTTTGAATGTGTTCACGGCAAGGAAGCACGATTCCACCATTCCCTCCACGGCTCTCAAGTAAGTCTTTCAGCGTGGCTCTCCTGCAGGCTGGTTTGGAGTGTCCCAGTAACTGGAAAGCAAATCCCACAGCTGCCAACCAATGTTACGAGCCCCTGCTCGCTTGATTCCACTCTCCTGACACTCCTCTGCAGCTATAGAATCAGACTGCAGATTGATATTAAGAGTGCACTAAACTCAGTGTAATCACAATTCATCTAACTGCGCCTTTAAAAATAAAAACTCAAAATAGCAGCATTGCAGGATTCGAAATGTGCAATTCATAAAATCTAGGATAGATGGCGCTGTTGAGGAGATAGAAAGTCCTTCTATTTGGATCTGTGTGTGTTCTAAGTGATGGTTGAATGGTTCCTACGGTGGTGTCCTCTAGTGTAGTCTCTCTGGACTCTCACCTTAAATTAGTACAAATCACCCGTATACCGCTATAGGATAGCTATTTGTTATACTAAAATTGATAACCAATATTTATTTTTACACATATTTGTATTGTTTAACATCATTAGTACATCAAACAAGGCCGTTTGCTCCCCTTTCCTTGCGGCTTCAGTTATTTGTGGTGGATTGTCCTTCACTGTATACATTGGCCGTAGATAACATTTCCACCATAATGATGGCCGCCTACATAGGAGTCCAACATATAGAGCAAGATTGTAGCCATCCACAACAAAATGGTGGCATATCTACATTACAAATCCAATGAAAAATGAGCGCTGAGCAAAACCCACAAAACCACAAGTAAAATGGCCGTTTTGTAACTTCCGGTTGCAATACATGAACCGCTGTGTCTATTAGCATACCCATAAGAAAAATGGCGGTTTTAGCACTTCCGGTTATACTATATATAAGGTAACATAGAACAGCCAATCCGGTTCCCCAGATGAAGACACGTGACGTGTCGTAACGCGTAGGGATTGGCTGGAGCGGCACACAGCTGTCATTACAAGTGAGAGGGCGCTGAGAACGCCAGACTTCTCATCTGTGTTTTACTTTGCCTGACTTTTTAATATTCAATGTAAGAGCATAAGCAAATAAATTTCCCCCCTTGGTTTTAAAACGATAACACACTAGTGGAGCCTGCCTTCTCTCCCCCCCTCCCCTGTTTTTATCTTGTCTGAGCTGCATCAGAGCGGAGGGAGCCGAGGGAACACAGGAGAAGATCCAGAGAGTCAAGTAGTACAGAGGGAGAAGTGTTCAGACAGCGCTTCCATACTGCATGGATCTTTTTTCCACAGCTCGATTTGTACTAATTTAAGGTGAGAGTCCAGAGAGACTACACTAGAGGACACCACCGTAGGAACCATTCAACCATCATATAGAACACACACAGATCCAAATAGAAGGACTTTCTATCTCCTCAACAGCGCCATCTATCCTAGATTTTATGAATTGCACATTTCGAATCCTGCAATGCTGCTATTTTGAGTTTTTATTTTTAAAGGCGCAGTTAGATGAATTGTGATTACACTGAGTTTAGTGCACTCTTAATATCAATTTGCTGCTAATCATTCACCTTTATGATGGGTTGCACTTTATATTAATTTATTTAATGTCATAAGGACTTTTTACAAAGACTTTTATTCACTAGCATCTATTCACGGCCATTCAGCCACGGTTGCACTTTATATTAATTTATTTAATGTTATAACACTTCACACAAGGATTTTTATTCACCAGGATCCATTCACGGTTATTTATGGTATTATATGGTTGCACTTTATATTTATTTAAGGTTATAACACTTTATACAAGGATTTTCATTCACCAGGATCCATTCACGGTTATTTATTATAACCTTGCTAGCACTTCTATTTGCCCCCCTCTTCTTTGGCATCTAGATACTGGCAACACCTGAATATTGCGCGAAATTCACTTAATTATTTTTTCAGTAAGCGGTTGTGTGAGCATTATTAATTTTGCTGCAATATTCACATTTAGTAATTTACTTCACCTAGGAAAAAAATTTTTTTTTCACATCTACCAGCGCGAAGGAAATTCTTTATAATTTATGGTTAGAGACTGCAGATTGCAACATCTGATGGTTCCGTCATCCGATGCTCTGGGACTAGAACTACAGCTATGTGCTGTTTTAATCCAGTTGTGTAGCTCAGAACAAACACCAGGCAGGCTGTATGTAAGTTCAAACAGGAATCTCTTTTATTGAAAAATACAGGCTCTTTTATACAGTAAAAGAGGAGGTGTATACCTCCTGCTCATATTACTCTGAACATACACATGTGACCAGAAACCTAATTAACATGAGCTAATTAACTAATCCCTTTAGACAGCCTAGATGACTTAGACATGACCTTTAGGCCAGACTGGCCATCTTGTAGCTCAGAAAACCCAATCAACATTATCACAATAGCAGAGTTAATTAACACAAACAACAATGGGGATCTAATGACTCTTAGATCCCATACTAGAGACTTATTTACAATACTCATTCTAGCAGGCAACAAACAGACAGGTGGCTGGAATTGACATCAGCATCTCCTAACAGTATTTGTCCCAGCATTATGAATCAGCCACTATTTCTAATATGGCAAATCCAGGGTCCCCAGAGTCTGTGTGTCCTGGGGGACCAGGACCCGAATCCACAATAATACCACCTCAAGGGTCCCCAGGCCTACAGCTCACAAAGAGCATCGTTCCCCCAAATGCCAGGGCCCGCGATCGATCGGCAAGAGGCTAGCATTCAGTCCCCTCCAAAAGTCTATCTACCGGCTAGGTCTGTCACAACAGCCTCTCTTACGCCTGACTGGCAGGATCAATAGCAAGGAACTACATATGGGTCAGTATCAGGCAGGCGGCAGAACACCAGAGGAGTAGGCAGATGTGACGTCAAGACAGGCCAGGGTCAGATGCAGGCAGACAGCAGGAATAGTCAAAAGGCAAGCCGAGTAATACACAGGAACAGATTCAGATAGCAGGTAACACACGGGAGTGCTGTAGATCAGACAGCGATGCTTCTGTGTGTCAGCCTGATTTACATAGCCTGTCTGGCATCTGGGGCTGCACGCGCACGCTCCCGTGCCCGTGCACGCTCGCACATGCGCATTGGCACCCGCAATCGCACACCAACTTGTCCAAATCTTCTGTTTCTGGCAGGATCTTCCTGACAATAGCTATCCCTGAACCATATTACAGAAGTGCCCAGGGCTTAAAGTGGTTGTTTAGCCACTGTAATATAATCTTCTTATTCCCTCTGTATCATAAGAACATGTGTCCCTGTGCTTGTGTAATATAAAAAATCCACCGATCTGTAACAATATAATCTCCGCTCCAGGCGCACAACTGATTGCTCTCCTCTCTTCTACTTCGGCCCACAGCTGCAGTGGGTAGGGCTGAGCCGTCCCGCTTGCATCAGCAGGGAGACGGGGGAGAGAGGAAAGAGAGAGAGCCGACAATCAGCTGGGCGCCGGGAGACGTTTATATAGGTACAAATAGGCAGAGTTTTTACATTACACAGGCACAGGGACAGATGTTCTAATGATACAGAGGTCTGTTTTCAGGGGGGAGGGTATAGCCAGGCTGGATCAGCCAGGTTTTTTACGGTATACAGGGGGCCAAATGACACAGCACAAGCACTGTGCTGTATAACGTGCTTTAAGGGAACAGGGTCAGGTTGTTGTTTTTTGGGGGGGTTAACAAATGCTTTAAGCAGTTAAACAGAAGAGTACCTAGTGAGACTTGAGGTTACCAAAATATATAAATGGTCTGCCATAATATGCTCTCAACAAAAATGGAAATTAAAGCATCACACTACTGCTAAGAGGTCGAAATACAACTTTATTCCAGTAAAAGTTGTATCTGGGATCCAAAGATGCCCCCTTTATCATGCCTTGAGAACAATGTGAATAGACTCAAAGTGAGCTGGACCTTTAGGCTGGGTTCACATATATGAGAATTGGACGTGTTTTTATACCACATCCAATTCGCATAATATGTGAATGTGACTGGCTTTCAATGGAGTCAGTTCACACAGGGTCATGTGCGTTTTTTGGTCCGGTTCAGGTGAGAATTCAGGCAAAAATTTGCACCTGAACCAGTAAACAGAAATGCACTGGACTCCAGACTGCAAACCGCAGCCGGGTACTGTATGTGTGAACCCATTTTTTCCAGAGTGATAACAAGCACAGGACTTGTCAGGAGCTGGTTTGACAGCAACCATATAATATGTGGATCTGCTTTTTCTTTTTGTAAATGTCATTTTTATTGAATTTTTCATCCAGGAATTGAGTATTACAGCATATAGCAAAACAGAGGGTACATAGGAGATTGTACATAATGTATGAAACATATAAGACTGTTTGAATAACATGGAGCAAATCAAAGCCATAGAACATCAGTCAAGTTTACTAATACATTATATATCCCAATAAACAAAAACCGATGGGACAAACCATCAAAAGATTCCAGTAATTAGGATTAATAGAGTTTTGATTGCTAGAAACACAATCTTTATTAGAAAATACATTAAAAGATTACAGCAATACTGTGTATCTCCTTTACCCTTTGCCAATTAAAATAAAGACAATGTTGTCTGATAAATTTCAGAAATCCGTACCATACACAACACAGCATGAACCACAAATGTATATTCATTATTAAGTATGCCCAATAATATCAATTGAGATATTGCCACTATGAGGGTCATTTATTATAGCGCCAAAAAATTCTCCTGCAGTACCAAAAAATAACTCTCAAAAAGGGCCAGAAAGACTTCAACTCTCAGAAAGTCAACGCTAATGCAAATGGAAAGCAGTGCTATTGTGGCAATAATGACTGTCAGATCACATATGCTGGAATAGTGGAAGTCAATGGGGCTCGAACCTGCAAAATTCAAAGTTCTCACTGAAGGCTTATATGCAAGTTCTTTGCCATAAAAAGTGTTTGGAGACCCGGGTCCTGCCCCAGGGGACATGGATCAATGCCAACATTTTTTTTTTAAACAGACATTTTTAGGGAGCAGTGATTTTAATAATGCTTTGAGTGAAACAAAAAAAGTGTAATATTCCTTTAAATTTCGTACCTGGGGGGTGTCTATAGTATGCCTGTAAAGGGGCGCATGTTTTCCCATGTTTAGAACAGTCTAACAGCAAAATGACATTTCAAAGGAAAAAAAGTCATTTAAAACTACTCGCGGCTATTAATGAATTGCCAGTCCCACAATACACATAAAAGTTCATTGATAAAAACGGCATAGGAATTCCCCACAGGGGAACCGCAAACCAAAATTTAAAAAAAAATGACGTGGGGGGTCCCCCTAAATTCCATACCAGGCCCTTCAGGTCTGGTATGGATTTTAAGGGGAACCCCGTGCCAAAATTTAAAAAAACAATGGCGTGGGGTCTCCCCAAAAATCCATACCAGACCCTTATCTGAACACGCAACCTGGCAGGCCGCAGGAAAAGAGGGGGGACGAGAGAGCGCCCCCCCTCCTGAACCGTACCAGGCCACATGCCTTTAACATTGGGAGGGTGCTTTGGGGTAGCCCCCCAAAGCACCTTGTCCCCATGTTGATGGGGACAAGGGCCTCATCCCCACAACCCTTGGCCGGTGGTTGTGGGGGTCTGTGGGCGGGGGGCTTATCGGAATCTGAAAGACCCCTTTAACAAGGGGACCCCCAGATCACGGCCCTCCACCCTGTGTGAAATGGTGAGGGGTACAAAAGAAAGAAGAAGCATTTAAATGGTAGGGGTATACCATTTAAATGCTTCTTCTTTCTTCTATCTTCTTTCTTCTATCTTCCTTTGGTTTCTTCCTCCATCTTCTTCTTCTTCTGGTTCTTCTGGTTCTTCCTCCAGTGTTCTCGTCCGGCATCTTCCTCCTTGGCGTCTTGTTCCCTTCTTCTCCTCGGCCCGCTCCGCATCCATGATTCCATAATGGCATGGAGGGAGGCTCCCGCTGTGTGACGCTTGGGGACAAGGTTTTTTGGTTGGCTACCCCAAAGCACCCTCCCAATGTTGAGGGCATGCGGCCTGGTACGGTTCAGGAGGGGAGGCACTCTCTCGTCCCCCCTCTTTTCCTGCGGCCTGCCAGGTTGCGTGCTCAGATAAGGGTCTGGTATGGATTTTTGGGGAGACCCCACGCCATTTTTTTTTACATTTTGGCGCTGGGTTCCCCTTAAAATCCATACCAGACCTGAAGGGTCTGTTATAAATTTAGAGGGGGACCCCACGCCATTTTTAAAAAAAATTTGGCCGGGGTTCCCCTTAATATCTATACCAGACCTGAAGGGCCTGGTATGGAATTTAGGGGGACCGCCCACGCCATTTTTTTTTTAAATTTTGGTTCGGGGTTCCCCTGTGGGGAATTCCCATGCCGTTTTTATCAATAAACTTTTATGTGTATTGTCGGACCGGCAATTCATTATTAGCCACGAGTAGGGATGAGCCGAACAGCCCCCTGTTTGGTTCGCAGCAGAACTTGCGAACAGGCAAAACATTTGTTTGAACACGCGAACACCGTTAAAGTCTATGGGACACGAACACGAATAATCAAAAATGCTAATTTTAAAGGCTTATATGCAAGTTATTGTCATAAAAAGTGTTTGGGGACCTGGGTCCTGCCCCAGGGGACATGGATCAATGCAAAAAAAAGTTTTAAAAACATACGTTTTTTCGGGAGCAGTGATTTTAATAATGCTTAAAGTGAAACAATAAAAGTGTAATATCCCTTTAAATTTCGTACCTGGGGGGTGTCTATAGTATGCTTGTAAAGGGGTGCATGTATCCAGTGTTTAGAACAGTCTGACAGCAAAATGACATTTCAAAGGAAAAAAATGCATTTAAAACTACTCGCGGCTATTAACCACTTCAGCCCCGGAAGGTTTTACCCCCTTCCTGACCAGAGCACTTTTTACAATTCGGCACTGCGTCGCTTTAACTGCTAATTGCGTGGTCATGCAATGATGTACCCAAACGAAATTTGCGTCCTTTTCTTCCCACAAATAAAGCTTTCTTTTGATGGTATTTGATCACCTCTGCCATTTTTATTTTTTGCGCTACACACGGAAAAAGTGTCAATAAGTGTATATTTATTGGTTTGCGCAAAAGTTATAGCGCCTACAAACTAGGGTACATTTTCTGGAATTTACACATCCTTTAATTTATGACTGCCTATGTCGTTTCTTGAGGTGCTAAAATGGCAGGGCAGTACAAAACCCACACAAATGACCCCATTTTGGAAAGTAGACACCCCAAGGAAATTACTGAGAGGCATGTTGAGCCCATTGAATATTCATTTTTTTTGTCCCAAGTGATTGAATAATGACAAAAAAATTACAAAAAGTTGTCACTAAATGATATATTGCTCACACAGGCCATGGGCATATGTGGAATTGCACCCCAAAATACATTTAGCTACTTCTCCTGAGTACGGGGATACCACATGTGTGGGACTTTTTGGGAGCCTAGCCGCGTACGGGGCCCCGAAACCCAATCACCGCCTTCAGGATTTTTAAGGGTGTAAATTTTTGATTTCACTCTTCACTGCCTATCACAGTTTCGGAGGCCATGGAATGCCCAGGTGGCACAACCCCCCCAAATGACCCCATTTTGGAAAGTAGACACCCCAAGCTATTTGCTGAGAGGCAGGGTGAGTATTTTGCAGCTCTCATTTGTTTTTGAAAATAAGGAAAGACGAGAAAAAATTTTTTTTTTTCCTTTTTTCAATTTTCAAAACTTTGTGACAAAAAGTGAGGTCTGCAAAATACTCACTATACCTCTCATCAAATAGCTTGGGGTGTCTACTTTCCAAAATGGGGTCATTTGGGGGGGGGGTTTGCCACCTCCGAAACTGTGATAGGCAGTGAAGAGTGAAATCAAAAATTTACGGCCTTAGAAAGCCTGAAGGCGGTGCTTGGTTTTCGGGGTCCCGTACGCGGCTAGGCTCCCAAAAAGTCTCACACATGTGGTATCCCCGTACTCAGGAGAAGCAACAGAATGTATTTTGGGGTGTAATTTCACATATTCCCATGGCATGTTTGAGCAATATATCATTTAGTGACAACTTTGCGCAAAAAAAAATAAAAAATTGTCTCTTTCCCGCAACTTGTGTCACAATATAAAATATTCCATGGACTCGACATGCCTCTCAGCAAATAGCTTGGGGTGTCTACTTTCCAAAATGGGGTCATTTGGGGGGGTTTTGAACTGTCCTGGCATTTTATGCACAACATTTAGAAGCTTATGTCACACATCACCCACTCTTCTAACCACTTGAAGACAAAGCCCTTTCTGACACTTTTTGATTACATAAAAAAATTAATTTTTTTTGCAAGAAAATTACTTTGAACCCCCAAACATTATATATTTTTTTAAAGCAAATGCCCTACAGATTAAATTGGTGAGTGTTTCATTTTTTTTTTCACACAGTATCTGCGCAGCGATTTTTCAAACGCATTTTTCGGGGAAAAAACACACTTTTTTAAATTTTAATGCACTAAAACACACTATATTGCCCAAATGTTTGATGAAATAAAAAAGATGATCTTAGGCCGAGTACATGGATACCAAACATGACATGCTTTAAAATTGTGCACAAACGTGCAGTGGCGACAAACTAAATACATTTTTAAAAGCCTTTAAAAGCCTTTAAAAAGCCTTTAAAAGCCTTTACAGGTTTACAGAGGAGGTCTACTGCTAAAATTACTGCCCTCGATCTGACGTTCGCGGTGATACCTCACATGCATGGTGCAATTGCTGTTTACATTTGACGCCAGACCGACGCGTGCGTTCGCCTTAGCTCAAGAGCAGGGGGGACAGGGGTGCTTTTTTTTTTTTCTTTATCATTATTATTATTTTTTTTTATCTTATTTTTAAACTGTTCCTTTCATTTTTTTTTTTAAATCATTTTTATTGTTATCTCAGGCAATGTAAATATCCCCTATCATAGCAATAGGTAGTGACAGGTACTCTTTTTTGAAAAAATTGGGGTCTATTAGACCCTAGATTTCTCTTCTGCCGTCAAAGCATCTGACCACACCAAGATCGGTGTTATAAAATGCTTGCCCAATTTCCCAATGGCGCTGTTTACATCCGGCGAAATCTAAGTCATAAAATGCTCGTAGCTTCCGGTTTCTTAGGCCATAGAGATGTTTGGAGCCACTCTGGTCTCTGATCAGCTCTATGGTCAGCTGGCTGAATCACCGGCTGCATTTTCAGGTTCCCTGTTGAGACAGGAGAGCCAGAGAAAAACACGGAAGACGTTGGGGGGGGGCATTCCCTCCCACTGCTTGTAAAAGTAGTCTAGAGGCTAATTAGCAGGCATCATTCTGGTATAACCACTCAAAGTCGTGAATGGCGTACCTGAAGACAAAAAAATGGTTAACAATAAAGCACAGTAAACGGTAAAGTATAAAAAATTGCATACCTGAAAAACAAACTTGGTAAAACATAATAACAATAAAACATTGCAGAATAGAATACAGTAAAAAAGAGCAGAACAATAGAGAGAATAGAGAAAGAGAGAACAATAAAACGACAACTATTTTTTTTTTTTTTTTATATTTTTGTATGTGTTTTTTTTTTTTTTTTTACACTTTTTTTTGTAACTAACTTTTATAACTGTAACCGGTTCCAGGTTCGGGTCTCTCAAAATGCGATGGCATCTTGGGAGACCCTGTGAAAGTGTGCCTAGTCTGTGCAATGCTGTATCCTACGCTAATACTCAACTAGTGAATGGTAGCGTTCAAAACATTCACCAATGCAAAGACCAGGATTGTCAGGACAGGAGGGACAATAATAGCGGGTGTCACGCCTATATCCGCGCTTGCTGCAGACACGACATCTTTTTTGGGGGGTTCGCTGGGTAGGAGTACTCGGGAGGACATAAAGAAAATGCCTCTCATGCAGCCGACTGCATTTGGTTGGAGATGTGAATGGGGGAAGTACGGGCGCTGCAGAAGCGGTGGGTTCCCAATTAGGATTGGCGAATGCAGCAGGAAGGGCATTATGGGCACGACGGGCCTGTGTTTGTCTTTTTGGTGGCAGCGGGACACTACTTGTGCTTGCCACCTCACCAGCTTGAACTGCACTTATGGGACTCACCACGTCACCAAGTGTTACTGCAGTGCTGGTTTCACTATGACCGGGGTGTACTAGGCCGCTGGTGCTTGCCAGTTCACCAAAACGCTACAAAAAAAACTGTTAGCGATCGCAGGGATGAGGCCTGACTCTGCGAACGCTGCAGTTATGCGTGTAGTGTTTTGTAAGTGTCAGTGATCGATCGATACTGCACTTGGGTGGGCTGGGCTGGGCCGAGCGGAGGGGCAAAACGCAGGTGCTAGCAGGTATCTGGGGTGATCCCGCTAACACTGCGTTTGTGACTACCCCAAAGCACCCTCCCAATGTTGAGGGCATGTGGCCTGGTATGGTTCAGCAGGGGGGGCGCTCTCTCGTCCCCCCTCTTTTCCTGCAGCCTGCCAGGTTGCTTGCTCAGATAAGGTTGCGTACTCAGCCTGTCAGGTTGCGTGCTCAGATAAGGGCCTGGTATGGAATTTAGGGGGACCCCCACGTCATTTTTTTTTTTTAATTTTGGTTCTGGGTTCCCCTGTGGGGAATTCCCATGCCTTTTTATCAATGAACTTTTATGTGTATTGTCGGACCGGCAATTCATTAATAGCCGCAAGTAGTTTTAAATGACTTTTTGTCCTTTGAAATGTCATTTTGCTGTCAGACTGTTCTAAACATGGGAAACATGCGCCCCTTTACAGGCATACTATAGACACCCCCAGTACAAAATTTAAAGGAATATTACACTTTTATTGTTTCATTTTAAGCATTATTAAAATCACTGCTCCCGAAAAAACAGCCTTTTTTAAAACTTTTGCATTGATACATGTCCCCTGGGGCAGGACCCAGGTCCCCGAACACTTTTTATGACAATAACTTGCATATTAACCTTTAAAATTAGCACTTTTGATTATTCATGTTCCTGTCCCATAGACTTTAACCATTTGCCTACCAGGCCAATTCTGACATTTCTCTTCTACATGTAAAAATCATATTTTTTTTTCTAGAAAATTACATAGAACCCCCAAACATTATATATGTTTTTTTTAGCAGAGACCCTAGAGAATACAAAGGCGGTCATTGCAACTTTTTTTCTAGCACGGTATTTGCGCAGTAATTTTTCAAATACCTTTTTTTAGGAAAAAAAAACAGTTTTGGGCTTTAAAAAAAAAAAACAAGAAAGTTAGCCCAATGTTTTTGCAAAATTTGAAAGATGAAGTTACGCCGAGAAATAGATACCCAACATGTCATGCTTCAAAATTGCACACGCTCGTGGAATGGCACCAAACTTCGCTATTAAAAAATACCCTTAGGCGACTCTTTAAAAATTTTTACTGGTTACATGTTTTGAGTTGCAGAGGAGGTCTAGGACCAAAATTATTGCTCTCGCTCTAACATTCGCAGCGACACCTCACATGTGTGGTTTGAACACTGTTTTCATATAGGGGCGGGACTTATGTATGCATTCGCTTCTGAATGCATGCTCACGGGGACAAGGGCGCTTTAAAAAAAAAAATTATTGTTAATTTTACTTTTTTTATTTTAGCTTGACACTTTTTTCCCCCCCAATTTTTTTGATCACTTTTGTTTCTATTACAAGGAATGTAAACATCCCTTGTAATAGGAATAAGCATGACAGGTGCTCTTTACAGTGATATGTGAGATCAATAAGACCCCACATCTCACCTCTAGGCTTAGAAGCCTGAAATAATAAAAAAAAAAAAAGATCTCCACTTCCCAGCCGAAGCAGCACCGTTTTTTTGAATACAGATCATAACATCACGCCCGGCCTCCGAACGATCATAGAGACTCAGGCGACCATCTGGTCCACCGGAAATCTCTTTGCTAAACACCCTTGGCTGGGGGATCCTGTGACCAACTCACCGATCGTAGCGGTGAGTCGGTACAAGCACCGGAGGGCGGCAGAAGAGGGGGGACGTCCCCTCTCGCCTCCCGTAAGAACGGTCAAGAGGTGAAAGAGCCGCTATGATCATTCTTATGGTGTGCAGATTCGCTCTGAAAGACGATGTCTGGATGATGTCTGTAGTTACAGGTATCACTCATATATCAAGAATAAAGTGTGGCGCTGGGGGAGCAAGAAAATAATATATTTGTTCGTTATTGAGCAAAGCCCGCCTGAATGTCTGTCTGGAGAGCAGGGATGAGCCGAACACCCCCCTGTTCGGTTCGCACCAGAACATGCGAACAGGAAAAAAATTCGTTCGAACACGCGAACACCGTTAAAGTCTATGGGACACGAACATGAATAATCAAAAGTGCTAATTTTAAAGGCTAATATGCAAGTTATTGTCATTAAAAGTGTTTGGGGACCTGGGTCCTGCCCCAGGGGACATGAATCAATGCAAAAAAAGTTTTAAAAACGGCCGTTTTTTCAGGAGCAGTGATTTTAATAATGCTTAAAGTCAAACAATAAAAGTGTAATATCCCTTTAAATTTCATACCTGGGGGGTGTCTATAGTATGCCTGTAAAGGGGCGCATGTTTCCCGTGTTTAGAACAGTCTGACAGCAAAATGACATTTTGAAGGAAAAGACACATTTAAAACTACCGCGGCTATTACATTGCCGACAATACACATAGAAGTTCATTGATAAAAACGGCATGGGAATTCCCCACAGGGCAACCCCGAACCAAAATTAAAAAAAAAAAATGATGTGGGAGTCCCCCTAAATTCCATACAAGGCCCTTCAGGTCTGGTATGGATATTAAGGGGAACCCCAGCCAAAATTTAAAAAAAAAATTGACGTGGGGTTCCCCCTAAATTCCATACCAGACCTGATTTTAAGGGGAACGCTTAAAAAAAAAAAAAAAAAACCTGCGTGGGGTCCCCCCAAAAATCCATACCAGACCCTTATCTGAGCACGCAACCTGGCAGGCCGCAGGAAAAGAGGGGGGGACGAGAGTGCGCCCCCCCCCTCCTGAACCGTACCAGGCCACATGCCCTCAACATTGGGAGGGTGCTTTGGGGTAGCCCCCCAAAACACCTTGTCCCCATGTTGATGAAGACAAGGGCCTCATCCCCACAACCCTGGCCGGTGGTTGTGGGGGTCTGCGGGCGGGGGGCTTATCGGAATCTGGAAGCCCCCTTTAACAAGGGGACCCCCAGATCCCGGCCCCCCCCTGTGTGAAATGGTAAGGGGGTACTTACCCCTACCATTTCACTAAAAAACTGTCAAAAATGTTAAAAATGACAAGAGACAGTTTTTGACAATTCCTTTATTTAAATGCTTCTTCTTTCTTCCTTCATCTTCTTCTGGTTCTTCTGGCTCTTTTGGTTCTTCCTCCGGCGTTCTCGTCCAGCATCTCCTCTGCGGCGTCTTCTATCTTCTTCTCCTCGGGCCGCTCCGCACCCATGGCATGGGGGGGAGGCTCCCGCTCTTCTCTTCATCTTCTTCTCTTCTTCATCTTCTTCTTCATCTTCTTTTTCTTCTCTTCTTCCTTCTTCTCTTCTTCATTTCTTCTCCAGGCCGCTCCGCAGCCATGCTGGCATGGTGGGAGGCTCCCGCTGTGTGACGGCGTCTCTTCGTCTGACGGTTCTTAAATAACGGGGGGCGGGGCCACCCGGTGACCCCGCCCCCCTCTGACGCACGGGACATGACGGGACTTCCCTGTGGCATTCCCCGTGACGTCACAGGGAAGTCCCGTCAAGTCACCGTGCGTCAGAGGGGGGCGGGGTCACCGAATGGCCCCGCCCCCCGTTATTTAAGAACCGTCAGACGAAGAGACGCCGTCACACAGCGGGAGCCTCCCACCATGCCAGCATGGCTGCGGAGCGGCCCGGAGAAGAAATGAAGAAGAGAAGAAGGAAGAAGAGATGAAAAAGAAGAAGATGAAGAAGATGAAGAGAAGAGCGGGAGCCTCCCCCCTCATGCCATGGGTGCGGAGCGGCCCGAGGAGAAGAAGATAGAAGACGCCGCGGAGGAGATGCTGGACAAGAACGCCGGAGGAAGAACCAGAAGGGCCAGAAGAACCAGAAGATGAAGGAAGATAGAAGAAAGAAGAAGTATTTAAATAAAGGAATTGTCAAAAACTGTCTCTTGTCATTTTTAACATTTTTGACAGTTTTTTAGTGAAATGGTAGGGGTAAGTACCCCCTTACCATTTCACACAGGGGGGGGCCGGGATCTGGGGGTCCCCTTGTTAAAGGGGGCTTCCAGATTCCGATAAGCCCCCCGCCCGCAGACCCCCACAACTACCGGCCAGGGTTGTGGGGATGAGGCCCTTGTCTTCATCAACATGGGGACAAGGTGTTTTGGGGGGCTACCCCAAAGCACCCTCCCAATGTTGAGGGCATGTGGCCTGGTACGGTTCAGGAGGGGGGGGCGCACTCTCGTCCCCCCCTCTTTTCCTGTGGCCTGCCAGGTTGCGTGCTCGGATAAGGGTCTGGTATGGATTTTTGGGGGGACCCCACGCCGTTTTTTTTTTTTTTTTTGGCGCGGGGTTCCCCTTAAAATCCATACCAGACCTGAAGGGTCTGGTATGGAATTTAGGGGGAACCCCACGTCAATTTTTTTAAAAAATTTTGGCTGGGGTTCCCCTTAATATCCATACCAGACCTGAAGGGCCTTGTATGGAATTTAGGGGGACCCCCACATCATTTTTTTTTTTTTAAATTTTGGTTCGGGGTTGCCCTGTGGGGAATTCCCATGCCGTTTTTATCAATGAACTTCTATGTGTATTGTCGGCAATGCAATAGCCGCGGGTAGTTTTAAATGTGTTTTTTTCTTTAAAATGTCATTTTGCTGTCAGACTGTTCTAAACACAGGAAACATGCGCCCCTTTACAGGCATACTATAGACACCCCCCAGGTACGAAATTTAAAGGGATATTACACTTTTATTGTTTGACTTTAAGCATTAATAAAATCACTGCTCCTGAAAAAACGTCCGTTTTTAAAACTTTTTTTTGCATTGATCCATGTCCCCTGGGGCAGGACCCAGGTCCCCAAACACTTTTTATGACAATAACTTGCATATAAGCCTTTAAAATGAGCACTTTTGATTTCTCCCATAGACTTTTAAAGGGTGTTCCGCGGCATTCGAATTTGCCGCGAACACCCCAAATTGTTCACTGTTCGGCGAACTTGCGAACAGCCAATGTTCGAGTAGAACATGAGTTCGACTCGAACTCGAAGCTCATCCCTACATGAGAGCAGTGATGCACAATAAAGTGTTTGGTGAAACAGGACTGTTCTAGTATATCCTATTAACTACCGTCAAATAGAATATATATTAATGAAAGAAAGGTAAAACAAAACAGTATGGAGTGTAGGTACTAGAAAATAGCTGACACTCTAACATGATACAAACGAGTGATTATATGTGGAGTATGGAGTGTAGGTACTAGAAAATAGCTAACACTCTAAAATAATACAAAAAAGTGATTATATACGTAGGAAAAATCAGTAAATCCATACTAGTGTAGCCTATAGGAGGGGACCCAATAGTGCAACATACATGAAATGGGTAATAATAACCCGAAATAACAAATAATCCTAGTGTGGCTATTGCAACCGGAAAACTGCAGTACAAACAGGAATACAATAATAGTGCAACTAAAAAGTCCAAAACAGATGCATAGGCAAACACTTGGAAACTTGGCCAAAAAAGAAGAACCAGCAGCAACCAGGACTGGTGATATGGGACCCTTGAATCTGGGGATGGCAACCACAAGGTAGAGTAATCAAACTTGCATGCAGATAGGGACAGGTGAAAGTACCCTTACCAGCTCAGAGATGGAATTACACTAGATCTTCAGTGGAGTGGAATTAGTAGTTTGGTCACTACAGCCAAAAGGTTGTATAAGGGTACAAGGGTGTATAAGGGTACATTGCCAGAATATGTGATATAAAGTACCTGAAGCCAGAACACCTCTATCAATCTTTAGGAATAGTTGGATCAAGTGCAGATAAAACCTTGGGAGTTCTATACCAAAACATTAGAACTTTATAATTAGGGTAGTTTCTTTAGGTAGCACACATGTAGATGATTTTGCTGTCACTGCCCATATTTTGTCCCAACACACAAGAAGGATGGGATGTTAGAGAGTAATTTCCCTTTTTTTCATATAAAGATATTGACCCCCTGATACCTAAATAGATTTACATAAAAGTTTATAGATCAAGGAGATCAGTTTAAATTGTAAGGGACCTTGACTACAAACATATCCAAAGGTTGTAGGTCGCTCTAAAGTCAGGGAAGATTGTTTAGATAAAAGTGCGTGTTTGAAAGGTAGGAGTATAATAGATTAGCCGGAAGCTTCTTTTTAGATGATAAATAATCAAAAGACCCAAACTTGTGAGCGACTGGATGAATAAAATGTCTAATTTGGAAAAATGTTGCCTGTGCCCAAGGTAACATTTGTCAACAGACTATCAGGAATTTCTGGGTTACATAAAAAAAATGGTTAAACAGGACACGGGTGACTTCAAAAAGTAGAATTGTTTCTATTTCTTCCATAACTGTATTGTAGACATGTGCAGAATGAAAAAAATGGTTTTGTTTTGTTTTGATTTGTTATTTACATAAATTTGTTTAGTTAAATTTGTTTCATTCCTTTTCGGAATTCGTTTTGTTTATTTGTTTTCAAATTGATTAAAATTTTTTCGAATTCAAATTTGGATTGATTAGAAAAGTTATCGAATCAATTTCGAATAGTTTTCAGATTCAAAAAGTTTTTGAATTTGAATAGTTTTCTAATTTCCAAAGAGAATAAATTTAAATAGAAAATAAAATAAAAGAACTGAAAAAAAATAGGATAGAATAGAAACGAATATAACAGAAAATAAAAGAATATTATATAATAGAGTAAAACAGAACAAAAAAGGATAGAAAATAAAATAACAGAATAGAATAAAAAAGAATAGAATATAATAGAAAGTTTACAGTGGGGATGGAAAGTATTCAGACCCCCTTACATTTTTCACTTTTTGTTATATTGCAGCCATTTGCTAAAATCATTTAAGTTCATTTTTTCCTCATTAATGTACACACAGCACCCCATATTGACTGAAAAACACAGTCAATTGTTGACATTTTTGCAGATTTATTAAAAAAGAAAAACTGAAATATCACATGGTCCTAAGTATTCAGACCCTTTGTTCAGTATTTAGTAGAAGCACCAGTCAGGGCTCTGGATGGGCCATTCAAGAACAGTCACTGAGTTGTTGTGAAACCACTCCTTCGTTATTTTAGCTGTGTGCTTAGAGTCATTGTCTTGTTGGAAGGTAAACCTTTGGCCCAGTCTGAGGTCCTGAGCACTCTGGAGAAGGTTTTCATCCAGGATATCCCTGTACTTGGCCGCATTCATCTTTCCCTTGATTGCAACCAGTAGTTCTGTCCCTGCAGCTGAAAAACACTCCCACAGCATGATGCTGCCGCCACCATGCTTTACTGTTGGGACTGTATTGGAAGGGTGATGAGCAGTGCCTGGTTTTCTCCACACATACCGTTTAGAATTAAGGCCAAAAAGTTCTATCTTGGTCTTATTAGACCAGAGAATCTTATTTCTCACCATCTTGGAGTCCTTCAGGTGTTTTTTAGCAAACTCCATGTGGGCTTTCATGTGTCTTGCACTGAGGAGAGGCTTCCGTCAGGCCACTCTGCCATAAAACCCCGACTGTTGGAGGGCTGCAGTGATGGTTGACTTTCTACAACTTTCTCCCATCTCCCAACTGCATCCCTGGAGCTCAGCCACAGTGATATTTGGGTTCTTCTTTACCTCTCTCACCAAGGCTGTTCTCCCACAATAGCTCAGTTTAGCCGGACGGATGTCCCAAACGTTTTCCATTTAAGGTTTATGGAGGCCACTGTGCTCTTAGGCACCTTAAGTGCAGCAGAATTTTTTTGTAACCTTGGCCAGATTTGTGCCTTGCCACAATTCTGTCTCTGAGCTCTTTAGGCAGTTCCTTTGACCTCATGATTCTCATTTGCTCTGACATGCACTGTGAGCTGTAAGGTCTTATATAGACAGGTGTGTGGCTTTCCTAATCAAGTCCAATCAGTGTAATCAAACACAGCTGGACTCAAATGAAGGTGCAGAACCATCTCAAGGATGATCCAAAGAAATGGACAGCACCTGAGTTAAATATATGAGTGTCACAGCAAAGGGTCTGAATACTTAGGACCATGTGATATTTCAGTTTTTCTTTTTGAATAAATCTGCAAAAATGTCAACAATTCTGTGTCAATATGGGGTGCTGTGTGTACATTAATGAGGGAAAAAAAATTAACGTAAATGATTTTAGCAAATGGCTGCAATATAACAAAGAGTGAAAAATTTAAGGGGGCCTGAATACTTTCTGTCCCCACTGTATAACCATCTTCTGAAATTTAAATAGAAAAGAATAGAATTGGCTATATTTTTTCTACTCTAATCTATTCTGGTCTATTGCTTTTTAATTATTTTCTTTTTTGTTTATTCTATTCTTTTCTATTCTATTATTTTATTTTCTATTCTATTCTTTCCATTCTATTCTTTTCTACTCAAATTTAAACTTATTCTACTTGAAACTCGAATTTTGGAAGATGGTTATATTTTTTCTATTCTATTCTGTTTTTTTCCATACTATTCTGTTTTTTTCTACACTTTTCTAATCTATTCTTTTCTATTCTATTCAAATTTGAATTGATTCTATTGGAATTTTGGGAAATGGTTATATTATTTCTATTCTATTCTATTCTATTCTTTAATTAATTCTATTATTTTCTATTCTATTATAGTCTATTCTATTCTTTTTTTTCGATTCTATTATTTTCTATTCTATTCTTTTCTTTTGAAATTTGAAAACTATTTACATTTGAAAACTATTTGAATTCGAAAAGTATTCAAAAACGATTCAAAAACTATTTGAATTCAAATTTCGTCCAAATTTTTCTCATTATTTCAGATTCATTTAAAATCAGTATTATTGTAATTCGGAAATTTGGATACATCCCAATTTCAGAAAAATGAAAATTTGTCCATTTCAATTTGGAAAGAAACTAACCGCAAATGTCTACTGTATTGTGAAAGCCACATGTGATAGAAAAAGATGTTTCAAATAGGTAACGTTTTAATCGCTATCAGACCAGATCAATGAATTTAGATGTGTTGGTAACATATAACCTTGTTCTATTTCCATCCATGAGCTTGGGGCAGGTGGGGATGTCCAAGATATTATTTGGCAGAGGTAAGCTGCTTGATATTATTATTATTATTATGCAGGATTTATATAGCGCCAACAGTTTACGCAGCGCTTTACAATGTTAAAGGGAGATAATACAAGAGGATTAAGAGGGCCCTGCTCAAAAAGCTTACAATCTAATAGGGTGGGGCAGGGGGTACAAAAGGTTGTAACTGTGGGGAATGAGCTGATGGAAGTGGTAAAAGATTAGTTGGAGATGTGATAGGCATTCCTAAAGAGATGAGTTTTTAGGAATCGCCTGAAGGTAACAAGAGTAGGGGATAGCCAGACAGGTGGAGGTAGTGAGTTCCAGAGCAAGGGAGAGGCTCTGGATAAATCCTGGAGATGAGCATGGGAGGAGGAGATGAGAGAGCTTGATAATAGAAGGTCTTGAGAAGAGCGGAGAGGACAGTTTGGGTGATATTTGGAGACAAGATTGGTGATGTAGAGTTGTGAATGGCTTTGTATGTTGTGGTTAGTATTTTAAATCTAATTTGCTGGGTGATTGATAGCTAGTGTAGGGATTGGAGGAGAGGGTTGGCAGACACTGAGCGGTTGGTAAGGTGTATAAGTCTGGCAGCAGCATTTATGATAGTCTGAAGAGGGGATAGCCTATGGAGAGGCAAGCTAATGAGAAGGGAGTTGCAATAGTCAAGGCGAGAGATAACAAGGGAGTGAATGAGGAGCTTGGTGTTTTCATTTGTTAAAAAGGGACGAATTTTAGAGATGTTACGGAGGTGAATTCTACAAACGTTTGACAACGATTGGACTTAAGGCTGAAATGACAAGTCGGAGTCTAGGATCACACCTAGTACCCTGGCGTGAGGGGAGGGACTGATAGTTGCATTGTTGATTTTGATGGAAAATTATTCTTGAGGGGGGCATGGGCAGGGGGGAATATTAATAGCTCAGTTTTAGAGAGATTTAGTTTAAGGAAGTGATGCAACTGATTTTAATACTATATAGAGAATAGGTGGTTGTTGAGCAATGGGCCAGCTACCGTGTCAATCGGTTGCAACACCCACCATTTTAATCTATAGGGCCTCTGCTTTAAAATATATATATAATGTTTGGGGGTTTATGTAAACAAAAAGTGTCAGAAAGGACTTGGTGGTTCAAGTGGTTAGAAGAGTGGGTGATGTGTGGCATAAGCTTCTAATGCTGGGCATAAAATGCCAGGACAGTTAACCCCCCCAAATTACCCCCTTTTGGAAAGTACACACCCCAAGCTATTTGCTGAGAAGCATGTTGAGTCCATGGAATATTTTATAGTATGCCAAAAGTTTCCAGAAAAGTTTAATTTTTTTTTTGTTACACAAAGTTGTCACTAAATGATATATTGCTCACACATGGCATGGGTATATGTGACATTACACCCAAAAATACATTCTGCTGCTTCTCCTAAATATGGGGAAACCACATGTGTGAGTTTTTTGGGAGCCTAGCCGTGTACAGGACCCTGTAAACCAATCACCGCTGTCATGAAGATCCTGCCAATAATCAGCGATCCAGACGCAGGGGGACACGGCCGCGGGGTTCCACTGCGCATGCGCGCACGTTCACGGGTGCTGTCACGCACGGGCACATGTGCGCGCACTCCTGCTAGTGCCAGGCGATCTATTTAAACGGCCTGTCACACTCCATCCCCGCTGTCTGCTCTACAGCGTTCTGTGAGTGTTACCTGATCTGATCTGTGTTTCCTGTTATCTGACCCGGCTTCCTGTTTGTTTATGTGCAGTCTCAAGTTTTTTCAGTTTTGTGAATAGGTTGGATAGATTAGCTTTCTTGGCTTTTTTAATAGAAGCTGAGAGGGAGATCAATTTCCCCCTTATGACACATTTGTGCGCCTCCCATTGTGTCAGGGGGGTTGTATCTGGGGTGTTGTTTTCTAAGAAATAATTCTTTAGGCATGAGCGAATTTCTTCTACCTGGAGTTCGTCCGTTAGAAGTGTGTGGTCTAATTTCCAAATGTAAGATCTGCTGGGGGTGTCCGGGAAAGTGAGTGATATAGAAATAGGATGATGGTCTGAGAACGTCATGGGGTCTATGGTCGCTGTTGTTAGTGTTGGAAGGTCCTGTTGTGAAAGAAACAAATAGTCAATGCGAGAATATTTATTGTGTGGGGTCGAGAAGAAGGTGTAGTCTTTGACTTTTGGGTGGAGGGTACGCCAAGTGTCATGTAGTGATAATTCCTGCAGGCAGTTTTTGATCTGCTTTAGGGCTCTGTACGGTAGATGGGATTTTCCTGTAGAAGTGTCTATTAATGGATCCAAGGGGACATTAAAATCTCCCCCTAAGATCAAGAGGCCTTCCTGGAAGTATGTAAGTTCTCTTGTCACTGTACGGAAGAAGGGGACTTGGGAAGTATTGGGGCTGTAGATGTTTGCTAGGGTAATTGGCTTTTGTTTGTAAGTGCCTTTAAGGAAGATGTACCTACCCTGTTCGTCTGACAAGGTGTCTGATATTTGCAGGGGGACTTTTTTGGAAAGAAGTATAGAGACTCCTTTCGTTTTTGAATTAGGTGAAGTAGCGTGATAGCAATGTGGGAAGAAATGGTTCGTCAGTTTAGGAATATTTGTGCTACTGAAGTGAGTCTCCTGTATATAGATCACGTCTGCTTTCGCACTACGCATGTACGCGAGCAGCTGCGATCGCTTTTCAGGGATATTTAAACCTTTTGCATTGAGAGAGATTACTTTCAAGAAGTGTGTGTGGGCAATGCCTGGCGAGATACCATTGTAGTCTGTATAGAGCGTGAGCACTCGGATATGTGGTTCTCCAAAGAGAAGTCAGAGATTGGGAGATAGTTGGTAAGGGTACTGGGTTGAGAGGGTGATTTGAGGAGAAGGAGAGATGTGAGTAGGAGGAGGAGCGGAGAGGTGGGATAGGGAGGAGGAGGGTGTGCAAGAGGGTGAGGCAAGGAAAAATACGAAGGGATAACCGGTTGTGTGGGATTGCCTGCAAGCCCACTTATCAAATTTGTGGTGTACCGGTATGGGTCAGCGGAGTCTACTTGATTCCGCTGTTTGCGGGAGTGGAAGGTGACGTTCAACCGATGGTGGAAGTCCTGTGTCCCAAGGAGGTCATAAAAGGCTGATAGTGGAAATTCTTGGTTAATAGATCGGGGTTCTGCTAATTATGATTCGAGAACTTAATTGTGTGCCCGACTAAGTGATAAAGTCTTGTCTGACTATGGTTTTGAGCTATATGTTTGTAGTAAGGAAGTGGTGGGTCTGTATATTGTGAAGGGTGTCTTGAGTCATATATTTCTATTTTGCCTCGGTGGAGGAGGCGTTTCTAGAAAAATAATCAGTTCTTTATGGGGATGCTATGTGACAGTGTATTGATCTGTAGGCCAGCTTGTAACTTGTGTGAAATGTTGCGTAGCACTCGGTTATCTGAATCATTACTATAATTCCCGTTTGGAAGAACAAAAGAGCACAGAGGGTGTTTTGTGAAACAGTAATCGTCCTGACCCAGGTTAAACCATAATCTAGTAGTTAACTTTAACCTTAATAAGTTGAATCTAGTAATTGAATAACAATTATAATCATACCTGTAAAAGTAGAGGTAAGTCCTCTATTTTCTTTCTCTGGTGCCGAGGGGGACTTGCTCCATGGTGTTATGAGGGTTTTTTTTTTTTTTTCCTAACCCTGCTTTTAGTCCCCTATGAAGTCGGGTAGGGGACACACATTAAATTCTGAGTGGAATGAACAGTTTGTTCCACTGGGTAGTGTGTGTGTGTGTATATACGTATGTTTTGTGGATGTAGTTCGCTTACCTGAGCACGTCCCTGTCGGTTTCCAGACAGTCATGAGCAATCCGTTGGTCCTAAGGTTTAAATAATAGGAGTAATAAAAACCGTGAGTAGAGAATAAGTCATGGCGGAAAAAAAAAAAAAAAAGAACACATCTCATTAGAAGACAAAATCAACTTCGTGAAGGTGGTTCAACGTAATCAGTATCATATTGATAACGTTAGGGCTGAGTGAGGAGAGGCACAGGTGAGTAGAAAGAGTAATTAGGTGTTTCCGGAAGAAGAGAGAGTAGGGAGGGATCCCCAAGATGAGGGGGAAAGTAATGGGGTAGAAGGGGGGGTATAGAGGGGGAGAGAATGAGTTATTGATACATATATAGTTACTGCTTGTGTCCTTAGAATGCTTTCATTATGGCTCTCTTTATTTCCTCTTCTGCGACGGTTATGTGTGCAGGATGGCGATAAGTTCTGATGTACGTTGAGAGTGTTCCGATTTGTAAGTTCGGCTGAAGGAGGTATTAGTTTGTGGGTCAACCGGAGCTGATTGGGAGAGTATCTGGTCTCAGACAGTAGATTTAGATTCTTAAGAAAAATAATAGGTAAATAAAAAATGTGTTGAAAATCTAAAGGAAGCAATGGTATCTTGTTTTGTCGATATCCTCAGCTGGGGGTAGTGTCATTTTTTCCTTCTTGGTGTATTAACGTGAATGGTGATGATAATATGAGTGAAATTTTTTCTCTATCGGCAGGTTAGATAGACTGTCTGGGTTCAAGGCAGAATGTCAGAGAATTCAGGAACGGGTTGTCTTATCCTTTACAGGTATCTGTAATCATGCAACGAAGATAAATGCTTAACAAGGCAATTTTAACTTAACAACCTGAGTCAGAAGATAAGAGAGTGACGGTGTTTTCATTCTTTAGGTGATCCGGGCCCTGCGATGAGCTGGGGAGGCCGTGGGGCTACCGTTTCGTGGCCTGTTTGGGTCTCGTAATGGCGAGAGAGGAGGTGCCTGATGGTGTCGGCGACGTCCGAGATGAAAGTTGCCTGCTTCTGCGATGCCATCCATAGAAGTTGCCCTGTGCATATGTGGGAGACGAAAGTCACTATACCAGTCCGGTAATGCCACTACGGGGATGTCTAGAGTAGAGCAGAAATGTTCTAAGTCTTCTGGGACTCTAAGAAGTGCAGTGCGGCCTTGGTGTGTTGCTGAGAGGCCAAAAGGGAATTTCCATCTATATACAATCGATCTGGCTCTTAGAGTGTCCAACAGGGGTCTTAACTCACGCCTCCTTTGCAGGGTGATATTGGAGAGATCTTGGTATATTTTGATGTTTGATCCCTGATAAATTAATTGATTGCGAGACCTGGAAGCCCTCAAAATATCTTCTTTAAGGGAGAAGTCTATAAGGCAGCATACAATGTCCCTTGGGGGATCTGTGTCTCTCCCTCTCGGCCTTAAAGCTCTATGAATGCGCTCAAAGGCCACCGGAGCATCTTGGGGTCTTTCTAATAGCTCGTTGATGATGGTGGAAACCGTTTGGGCTAGTTGTTGTGCGTCAATCGATTCAGGTAATCCCCTCAGGCGGAGGTTGCGGCGTCTCCCGCGATTGTCGAGGTCCTCCATGTGACGATTGATATCTCTTAGGTGCACCGCATGAGATTCTGTAAGCTGCTGCACGTGGCAAAGGGAAGCCTCATGGCGGGTCTGGGTTATTTCTACCTCCTCCACTCTGAGAGAGATAGATTGCAGGTCAGATCTCATATCTGAAATAGCTGCCATCAGTGTGCTTTTAATGTCAGCAGCTACGTTATGAAGATCTTCCAGATTGACTGCGGGTGGAGGTCTCTGCTCCGGCCCCGTGCCTGACTGATTCGGAGTTCCGGAGCGGAGGGGGCTGGCGCTCTGGGGTTGTGTCTTACTTGAGGCGGCTGGATGAGCGGCCTGCATGGCGCCTCTGGGCCTTGAGCGGAAGATCTCAGGAATGTGCCCTTCTCGCGTGTGATCTTGGTTCCGTGGGGACCGGGATCTTGATGCTGAGGTACTGCGGGCTGTTCTCACCATAGCAGGGTGTTATAGGGTGCTGTTTCGCTGAAGAAGCTAGACCTCATGGACGGGAGCTTCAGAACAACACGTCCATCTTAGAGCGGCTCCAAACCACGCCCCCCCCGGCTTCCTGTTTGACGATCCTGCTATCTGCCTGCACCATACCCTCTTGGCTTGCCTGACCATCCCTCTGCATTACCCCTGGTACCTCTGCTGTCCGAACGTTACTGACCACCGGCTTGTTGACCCTCCGCTGTGTTCATCAGCTTCCAGTCTGCTATTACCTGCTGTTGTTCCTGGTTCCAGTCCAGCTTCCAGTTTGCTATTACCTGCTGTTGTTCCTGGTTCCAGTCCAGCATTCCAGGCTACCTTCTGCTGGTTCCAGTCCAGCGTTCCAGGCTACCTTCTGCTGTGTTCCAGCCCAGCATTCCAGGCTATCTTCTGCTGTGTTCCAGTCCAGCGTTCCAGTCTATTACCTGCTGTTGTTCCTGGTTCCAGTCCAGCGTTCCAGGCTACCTTCTGCTGTGTTCCAGCCCAGCGTTCCAGGCTATCTTCTGCTGTGTTCCAGTCCAGCGTTCCAGTCTATTACCTGCTGTTGTTCCTGGTTCCAGTCCAGTGTTCCAGGCTATCTTCTGCTGTTGTTCCAGTCCAGCTTCCAGTCTGCTATTACCTGCTGTTGTTCCTGGTTCCAGTCCTGCATTCCAGTCTCTGTCCTCAGTCTACTCCTCAGACTACTGACTCCAGAGGGTGCCACCACTACTGGACTTTCAGCAACTGTTGATCCTGCCAGGCACCCATACCACTCTTCACTCCTGGCCCTCTGTCTCCATTCCAGGGGAACGGTAGTGGGAGCTGTAAGGGAGGTCTTTTCCTGCACTTCAGGCTCACAACCTACCAGGTACGTGACAGTAGCAGACAGCCATGTCTGAGCCTGAGCAGGGAACGTCTCCCATGGAGGAACTCTGTGCACACCTGGCAGGATTGACTGAAGCAGTCTAGAATCTGCAGCAAGGATACACCAGGCTGGAGGAACGAGTGTTAACTTTGTCTAATCCCATTGGGGCTCAGGGAGTCCCTTCCGCTTCTGCTCCTTCAGTCGGGCCTTCCTCAACAGTGGTGATGCTCCCTCCAGAACCCAAGGTCCCGACGCCTGAACGTTTCTCCGGAAATCGCCTCAAATTCAGGGCTTTCCGCAACTCCTGTGAACTGTTCTTTGCTCTTCAGCCACGTACCTTTTCCCTTGAGGCTACTAAGGTGGGCTACGTAATCTCTCTGCTTTCTGGTGACCCCCAAACCTGGGCCCACCGCCTCTTGGAGCAAAAGGACGTATCCTTGACTAATCTTTCCGCCTTCTTTGACGCACTAGGTCAGCTGTATGATGACCCCCAGCTGTCCGTGACTGCAGAAGCGGCTTTGCACACCCTTCAGCAGGGTCGCAGGGCTGCAGAAGACTATGTGGCGGAATTCAGAAAGTGGAGTGTAGACACGAATTGGAATGATGCGGCTCTCCGCTATCAGTTTTGAATGGGACTTTCTGACTCTCTGAAAGATGAATTGGCCAGGGTGGGTACCCCACAGACTTTGAACGCATTGATCGATCTAACCATCCAGATCGATCGACGTCTAAGAGAACGAAGGACTGAGAGAGCGATGGGAACCTCTCGCCCAACTTGGGTTACCCCTAAAGTTCCCCATCATACATCACCAGCACCACCAATGTCTACATTTAACCCACCTGAGCCAATGCAATTAGGGGTTCTGCGGCCTTCTCTTACTCAGGAGGAACGACAACGTCGTCGAGTGAATAATCTGTGCCTGTATTGTGGGGAACTTGGGCACTATGTCAGGAACTGTCCCCTTAAACTTCGTAAGTGCCTATCTCTGTCCTCTGACTATGTTGCACCTCTGGTTAAGAACACTACTCACCTTGCTCTCTCTCTCCTGTTACAGCTTCCAGGAGAGACCCTGCAAATAGCCGCCATTATTGACTCTGGAGCTTGCAGTTGTTTCATGGACTCTCTTTTTGCTACCCAACACCGGATACCTCTGTTGCCTAAGACCCATGGACTTTCCATTCATCTAGCTGATGGAACAGCCATTAAGTCAGGGCCTGTTACCCAAGAGACTGTTCCAATACCCGTTTCCATCTCCAATTCTCATCAAGAACTGTTATGCCTAGATATCATTGCTTCACCTATGTTCCCCATAATCCTCGGCATGCCATGGTTACAGGCCCACAATCCTGACATTAATTGGATCACAGGTGAGGTTACCTTTTCCTTCTCATATTGCCAACAGTCTTGTAGACTTCAGGACACTCAGAAGAATCCTACCTTGCTCTGTTTAAACACAGATCCTAGTCTGCACCTTTCCATCCCTTCTGCATACCATGATTTCTTAGATGTATTCAGCAAGTAGGGGGCAGAGGTCTTACCCCCTCACCGGGCCTATGACTGTCCTATCGAATTACTCCCCGGTGCCGAGATACCTTTTGGAAGAATATTTCCTTTAACGGAAGTGGAACAAGGGGCTTTAAAAGAATATATCGATGAGAATCTAAAGAAAGGCTTCATTCGTCCATCCACGTCTCCAGCAGGTGCAGGTATCTTCTTCGTACAAAAGAAAGACAAGACCCTCAGACCATGTGTAGATTACCGTGAGCTGAACAAAATCACTGTAAAGAACCGTTACCCTCTTCCTCTGGTACCAGAGCTGTTCCAAAGACTTGGGACAGCTACCATATTCACTAAGCTTGACCTCCGCGGAGCCTACAATTTGGTTCGTATTAGGGACGGAGACGAATGGAAGACCGCCTTTCGTACCCGTTATGGACATTATGAATACCTTGTGATGCCGTTTGGGCTGTGCAATGCTCCTGCTACATTCCAGTACTTCATCAATGATGTCTTACGAGAATTTCTAGATCTGTTTGTTATCGTCTATCTAGACGACATACTAATTTTTTCTTGTTCCCTTGAATCCCATCGCAGGCACGTCAGAAGTGTATTGGCCCGGCTTCGACAACACGGTCTATATGCAAAAGCTGAGAAATGTGAATTTGAACAGGAAAGTATTCCATTTTTGGGGTTAATCATTTCCAGCAAGGGCATTAAGATGGACCCCCAAAAGGTCACTGCAGTACTAGACTGGCCAGTCCCAACAGATAAGAAGGGGATCCAGCGATTTGTTGGATTCGCTAATTTCTACTGCAAATTTATTAAGGGGTTTTCAGCCATCATCACACCCATCACACAGCTAACTAAACAGGGTACACGTTTCCACTGGTCTGCTGAGGCTCAAAAGGCTTTCGAGACTCTCAAGGGCCTTTTTACCTCTGCTTCCATGCTAAAACATCCAGATTCCTCTCTGCCATTTGTACTAGAGGTGGACGCATCCGAAATTGCGGTAGGGGCAGTGTTGTCCCAAAGACAGGGAACTAAGGCCCTGTTATATCCTGTGGCCTTCTTCTCTCGTAAATTGTCCACGGCAGAGAGAAATTATGATTTGGTGACAGAGAATTATTGGCTATCAAATCCGCGTTGGAGGAGTGGCGCTATCTGCTAGAGGGTGCCGCTCATCCAGTCTTAATTTTTACAGATCATAAGAACCTGGAGTATTTGAGGTCTGCAAAAAGGTTGATGCCACGCCAAGCCAGGTGGGCCCTCTTTTTCTCCAGGTTCTCTTTTCATGTCACTTATCGCCCTGGTTCCAAGAATACCAAGCCTGATGCCCTATCCAGGATGTTTCAAAAGCCCCAAGAGGTTTCCCCTCTGGACACCATTCTGTCCCCGGGGAATTTTCTTTTGCTTCAGGGAGATCTGCTTTCCTGGATTAAGCAGGCTTCCGCAGAATTGGGGTCTTCCTTTAGGCCAGAACTCCAAGTTAAGGATGGGTTATTATGGCACGAGAATAGGATTTTTATACCTGAAGAACTACGAGTTTCAGTACTAGAACTCTGTCATGACCATGCTTTTGCTGGGCATTTTGGAGTGGCTAAAACTACTGATCTGGTACAGCGTACCTTTTGGTGGCCTCAGTTACGTGATGATTGTAGGAGATTTGTTGAATCCTGTACCACCTGTATCAGAAACAAGGGGCACAGGACCAACGCATGGGGTTTGCTAAAGCCATTACCTGTCCCAGATAGGCCTTGAAAGATGCTTTCTATAGATTTTATTGTGGAATTACCTCCGGCTGGGGGTTTCACCTCAATTTTTGTCATAGTAGACCGGTTGTCGAAGATGGCCCACTTTGTCCAAATGAAGGGCACTCCCTCAGCTACAGAAACGGCACAGGCATTCATTAGAGAAGTCATCAGGCTCCATGGGGTACCAGTTAAAATCGTTTCAGATTGGGGGGTACAGTTTACCTCCCGATTCTGGAGGTCTCTATGCAAAACATTGAAGATTGAACTCTCATTTTCATCTGCTTACCACCCCCAGACTAATGGGCAAACAGAGAGAACAAACCAGACTCTTGAACAATATTTACGCTGTTTTTCTTCATTTGCCCAGGATGATTGGATTTCTGTTCTTCCATTGGCTGAGTTTGCCTACAACAACTCTATTCATTCCGCTATCAAACAAACCCCATTTTTTGCAAATTATGGTTACCACCCTTCTTTTCTGCCTAATTCTCTTCCAGAGTGCACAGTACCCGCAGTTCAGGAGAGGTTGGACTTCTTCACTTCCAACAATCAAGTTTTGCAGGAGACCATGACCAGGACCCAGGAGTATAATAAAGCAACTTTTGATAAGAAGAGACGAGGTGAGCTGTTGCTTACACCCGGGGACCAGGTTTGGTTATCTACAGTAAATCTCAGGATGGCTTGCCCATCAAAGAAATTGGGTCCCAAGTTTCTTAGCCCATTTCCTGTTAAGCGAAGGATTAATGAGGTGGCATACGAACTTGAACTTCCGGATTCATTAAAAGTGCATCCAGTATTTCATGTGTCTCTACTCAAACCCTCTGTTTCTAACCCATTTCCAGGCCGAAGTACGGATCCTCCTGATCCAATTTTGGTGGATGGGGAGGAAGAATTTGAGGTGGAGGCTATCATGGACCATAGGAGAAGAGGCAACCAAAATCAATTTTTGATAAAATGAAGGGGGTTCGGCCCAGAAGAAAATTCTTGGGAACCCGAGGACAATATTCATGCTGAAAATCTTTTACAATCTTTTAAAAGAGCCCATCCGGAGAAATTCCTTCAAAGGGGCATCTGGAGGCTGCCCCCTGGGGGGGGCAATGTCATGAAGATCCTGCCAATAATCAGCGATCCAGACGCAGGGGGACACGGCCGCGGGTTCCACTGCACATGCGCGCGTGTTCACGGGTGCTGTCACGCATGGGCACGCGCGCGCGCACTCCCGCTAGTGCCAGGCGGGCTATTTAAACCGGCCTGTCACACTCCATCCCCGCTATCTGCTCTACAGTGTTCTGTGAGTGTTACCTGATCTGATCTGTGTTTCCTGTTATCTGACCCGGCTTCCTGTTTGACGATCCTGCTATCTGCCTGCACCAGACCCTCTTGGCTTGCCTGACCATCCCTCTGCATTACCCCTGGTACCTCTGCTGTCCGAACGTTACTGACCACCGGCTTGTTGACCCTCCGCTGTGTTCATCAGCTTCCAGTCTGCTATTACCTGCTGTTGTTCCTGGTTCCAGTCCAGCTTCCAGTTTGCTATTACCTGCTGTTGTTCCTGGTTCCAGTCCAGCGTTCCAGGCTACCTTCTGCTGGTTCCAGTCCAGCATTCCAGGCTACCTTCTGCTGTGTTCCAGTCCAGCGTTCCAGTCTATTACCTGCTGTTGTTCCTTGTTCCAGTCCAGCATTCCGGGCTACCTTCTGCTGTGTTCCAGCCCAGCGTTCCAGGCTATCTTCTGCTGTGTTCCAGTCCAGCGTTCCAGTCTGCTATTACCTGCTGTTGTTCCTGGTTCCAGTCCTGCATTCCAGTCTCTGTCCTCAGTCTACTCCTCAGACTACTGACTCCAGAGGGTGCCACAACTACTGGACTTTCAGCAACTGTTGATCCTGCCAGGCACCCATACCACTCTTCACTCCTGGCCCTCTGTCTCCATTCCAGGGGAATGGGAGTGGGAGCTGTAAGGGAGGTCGTTTCCTGCACTTCAGGCTCACAACCTACCAGGTACGTGACAACCGCCTCCAGGCTTTCTAAGGGCGTAAAATGGTGATTTCACTTCCTCACTACCTATCACAGTTTCGGAGGCCCTGAAATGTCAAAATAGCACAAAACCCCCCCAAATGACCCCATTTTGGAAAGTAGACACTGCAAGCTATTTACTGAGAGGCATGTTGAGTCCATGGAATGTTTAAGATATTGCCTCAAGTTTCAGGAAAATTACAATTTTTTTTCACACAAAATTGTCACTAAATTATATATTGCTCACACATGGCATGGGTATATGTGAAATTACATGTGTGAGTTTTTTTGGGAGCCTAGCCGTGTACAGGACCCTGTAAACCAATCACCGTCTTCTTGCTTTCTAAGGGCGTAAAATGGAGATTTTACTCCTCACTACCTATCACAGTTTTGGGGGCCCTGAAATTCCAAGATAGCACAACCCCCCCATGACCCAATTTTGTAAATAAGACACCCCAAGGTATTTGCTAAGAGACACGGTGAGTATTTTGCAGCTCTCATTTGTTTTGGAAAATGAAGAAAGATAAGGATGTTTTTTTTTATTTTTTTTTTTCAAATTTCAAAACTTTGTGACAAAAAGCGAGATCTGCAAAATGCTCAACATGCCTCTCTGCAAATATCTTGGGGTGTTTACTTTCCAAAATTGAATCATTTGGGGGGTTTTGTGCTATCTTGGCATTTTATGGCCTCTGAAACTGTGATAGATAGTTAAGAGTGAAATCAAAAATTTACGCCCTTAGAAAGCCTGAAGGCGGTGATTGGTTTCTGGGTCCTGTACCTGGTTAGACTGCCAAAAAGTCTCACACATGTGGTATCCCCATATTCAGGAGAAGCAGCAGAATGTATTTTGGGGTGTAATTCCACATATACCCATGGCATGTTTGAGCAATATATCATTTAGTGCCAACTTTGTGTAAAATAATAGAATAAAATTGTAATTTTTCCGAAACTTTGTGTACATTTTTTTTGTCATTTTTTAAATCACTTGTGACAAAATAATAAAATATTCAATGAGCTCAACATGCCTCTCAGCAATTTCTTTGGGGTGTCTACTTTCCAAAATGGGGTCATTTGGGGGGGGGTTGTACTGCCCTGCCATTTTAGCACCTCAAGCAATGAGATAGGCAGTCATAAACAGTTGCATAAATTCCAGAAAATGTACCATAGTTTGTAGACACTATAACGTTTGCGCAAACCAATAAATATACGCTTATTGAATTTTTTTTTACCAAAGACATGTGGCTGAATACATTTTGGCCTAAATATAAGGCTAAAATTGAGTTTATTGAATTTTTTAATAACAGAAAGTAGAAAATATATTTTTTTCACATTTTTCATTTTTTTTTACATTTTTACAGCAAAAAATAAAGATCCCAGAGGTGATAAAATACCACCAAAAGAAAGCTCTATTTGTGGGAAAAAAAAGGAGGCAAATTTTGTTTGGGTACAGCATTGCATGACCGCACAATTACCAGTTAAATTAGTGCAGTGTCAAATTGCATAAAGTGCTCTGGTTTTTAAGGGGGCAAATCCTTCTGGGGCTGAAGTGGTTAAGACCCCTTTCACACTGGGGTGGGCAGCCATTGACGGTAAAACGCTCCTAGTTTTAGTGGCTATTTACCAAAATTTTAGCCGCTAGTGGGGCACTTTTAACCCCCGCTAGCAGCCGAATAAAGGGTTTAATGTGCCTGTGTAGCGCTGCTACTGAGGTGCTTTGCAGGCGCTTCGGCAACAGTGCCCATTCATTTTAATGGGCAGAAGCAGTGGAGGAGCAGTGTATACACCGCTCCTTCACCATCCCAAAGATGCTGCTTGCAGGACATTTTTTAACACTCAGGCTTTCACACTGGGACTGCAGGGGAGGTGTATTTCAATCGCTTTACAGGAGCTATTTTTAGCCCAAGAGCACATGAAAAATGCCCCAGTGTGAAAGGGGTCTAAAACTGTTTTAAATAACTTGGTAGACAGCTTTGGTAACTCAACTCAGTTATCTACCCCTCTTCTCTTCTGTGTCGATAAATTTGATTTAGTAGATATCTTGAGATGGAAATATGCAGAGCTTAAGGAATATTCCTTTCAATCTGACACTCACAAAACTTTATCCTGCATTGATTTTTGTTTACCCTCCTTGGAGCTGTTGGGACATGTATTTGATGTTAAATATCTTCCCAGAGCTACTGTATATCTGATCACTCTCTGCTATTATTGAATTTAGCTCTGGGCACCTCTAGTAATTTTAAACTGTGTCAGTTGAGTCCACTATGGTTATCCAATCCTTCTGTTGCAGATAGGTGCCAGATTAAGATGAACCCCTATTGACTGTTGAATGCCCATAGTGCCTCGATCCCTACCACTTGGGATGCTTTTAAGGCGACTATGCAGGGTACTTTTGACCGGGCTGTTGATGTGACCGTAAGGCCTCTAGGTCCAAACAAGTGAATGCAGAAACTGATCTTCATAAAGCAACAATATTCTGCAAATCCCACCCCTGTCACCTACAGTATGCCACATGGAAGAATAAAGCTAGGTTGTTCTTTTGGAACATACCTAGAAGAAGTTACTTTACCAAAACCAGAGAATATTCAAATTTGAGCACAAAAATAATTGCTTACTGGCGTACCTGTCAAAACCGGGCTATCATCATTGTCATATTTCTAGAATCATAGACTCTGATGGCAACCTAGTTGTACAAATGAAAGAGGTGGTACAGGCTTTTGTGGACTTTTACACTGATCTGTATACAACAAGGTTACACTATACTATAGTTGAATTAGATGACTACTTACAGTATTTATCATATATTGACATATTGACTTACCTAAACTGTCTCTGGCCCAAGTATCTTTGTTGGGACCTCCCTTAGGCCAAGATAAACTTAAGTAGCCATGCTCTCATTCGCCCCTAATAAGACAACGGGGTTAAATAGTTTTCCCATAGAATGCTACTGTATATTCAGTATAAAGATTTCTTATTAAATTTAGTTCTTCACCCATGTCTTTAAAGAGGGGCTCCCCACTCTAAACCTTATTGTCCTTATTCCAAAGCCTCACAAGGATCATTTATACTGTACATCCTATAGACCTATTTCATTGGCCATACCTGCAAGAGGTTCGGGCAAAATTTGGTATCAGGCCCTCTTTCCTTTGGTTCGTGCAATTAGTGTGTTACAAACTTCAGTCCCGGCTTCAGATAAATAATTATATTTCAGCTCCCTTTATTGTTTACAGAGGCATTAGGCAGGGGTGTCCATTTTCACCCTCCTATTTGCCCTGGCTATAGAACTTTTAGCAGAACTTATGATCTGATCTTTGTATACACAGGCTAGTTGTTAATGGACTAGAAGAAAAGATGTCCCTTTATGCAGACAGTTTGTTTATCTATTTGGTGAATCCACAGCCCTCTCTTCTCAAACTTTTGAGTGTTACTATGGACCTTGAACCCTTTTCAGGCCTCAAGGTGAATTGGGAAAAGTCCATTATCTTACATTCTTCATGTTCCAAGCTCTTGCCCTCTTAAAACTGTTAACACTTTTAGATATGTAGGTGTTCTGTTCTTGTCCAACAACCTATTTAAAGATATATTAACAATAACCTGACCACTTTTATTAACAGGCTTAGATACACTTTTATGCCGCGTACACACAATCGCACATTCCGACAGCAAAATCCATGTTTTTTTTCCGACGGATGTTGGCTCAAACTTGTCTTGCATACACACTGTCACACAAAGTTGGTCGGAAATTGCGAATGTCAAGAACGCGGTGACGTACAACAAGTACGACGGCACTATAAAAGGAAAGTTTCAAATCAAGTGCGCAACCCTTTGGGCTCCTTCTGCTAATCTAGTTTGGTGAGAGACGATTCGCTCTTTTCAGCCTCGTGCTTTTCAGATCGTTACTGCTCTTCAGTTTGTGCTTGTGGGTTTGTATCTGTTCTTCAGTGCGTGTAGTCAGTTTGCATTTGTTTGTCAGTGCGTATAATTATTATTATTATATCACGTATTTGATTATCAGTGCGTTCTTGTCCGCTCGTTTCTGATTTTCAGCTCGCTCTTCTCAGGCCTTTCTGTTTTTCAGTGCTTTCTGTTAGTTCGTTCTGGCCAGCCGACCGTTTTAAAGCCATGTTGCAGTTACCTACTCATCGTAGAGTTTGTGCTGTGGGGGCTTGGTGTTGGGGTTCTTGCTTTAACCCAAGCCCAGTCCATGAACAGGATGGGGAGGAGTTCAAGGATGAAGAATTGGTTGCTCCAGCGTGACCAGTTCTCTCACATGCCTTTGTTGCGGGAGATACGTGAGAATAATCCTGACGATTTCAGGAATGATCTGCGGATGGCAGACCCTGTTTTTCACCATTTGTTGGCTTTGCTGTCCCCTTATATTAGCATGCAGGACACCTGCATGCAGCAAGCCATCACTCCTGAGCAGAGGCTAGTCGCCACGTTGCGGTACTTGGCGATGGGGAGAAGTCTGCAAGACATCAAGTTTTCGACAGGCATCTCCCCCCAAGCTCTGGGGATCATTATCCCAGAGACCTGTTCTGCCATCATTCAGGTCCTGCAGAAGGACTATATTAAGGTAAGATTTCTCCTTTAACATCACATTATATGTATTTAAGGTTTGCTAATGTATTGTATTTCTTTCATCATTTCCTAATGTTCCCTTTGTCCTCATGTATGCTGGAAGCTTTAAAACTTCCTTTTTTGTCCTCCATGCATATTTGCCTTCACTAACCTTTCCAGCATGCTATCCTGGGCCCATACACACCTAGTCTAGTCACTTAACAATGTATTTTGTCAGCTCCATAGTAGTGTTTTACCCTAAACACCCCCTAAAATGTGTACATATGTTATTTGTGTGCTTAAATTCATGCAGAGTGCCACAGGCTTTTTTTTTGGGGTCCCAAAATCATTTTGAACCCTCCCTCCTCCCAACAGCTAAGTCAACCGATACCAATCCTCTATCTGCTGAATTTGCCAAACCCATACACACTATACCTACCTATTTTGTGGTAAGATTTATGGATGAATTCACCAAACCATGTAGTGAAAGGGCCTGCCTGAATACTTTTTTAATGGTACTATTTAAAGTTTTCTTCTCCTATTATCTTTATAGGTAATTGCAGAATATAAAAAAGTGCTTCAATTTGTGCAGCGTGTATTCATATTTTTGTATTATGACACTTCTTCCCTGTCCAGTGGGCTGCCAAAAGTGTAAGTAAGGATAGCCTGGCCAAAGTAACACCCATTATGTATGCATTCAGCTCTCAATGAAGTGGAGAGGGTTACCAGTCCAAAACTTCCCCCCCTAAAATTTTTACAATGGGCCATCAGAGGGGGGAAGAATCTCATAAGTGGACCTTCTCTTTTTGTCTTTGAATACTCCTTCAAATAAATGTTAATACTGATTTTGGCCAAGAATGTTTGTGTCTAATCTGCTTGCAATGTTTATGTGCAAAATGACTCATTTTTTTTGTTCTTGTTTGACTTCACAGTTTCCTTCAACGCCACAGGAATGGCAGACTGTGGCATCCCAATTTGCCCAGCGGTGGGACTTTCCCAACTGCGGAGGGGCAATAAATGGGAAGCATGTCCACCCCCCAACTCGAAGTCATACTATTATAACTATAAGGGGTTTAATAGTATTGTGATGTTGGCGATGGTGTCAGCGACATATGAGTTCCTGTATGTGGACGTGGGGAATAATGGCCAGATGTCGGATGGTGGAGTCATCGCCCAGACCGAATTTTACAGGCGGCTCCAGAATGGTGGCTTGGGATTGCCACCTGCTGAAGAGAACGTGGAAGGACTCCCATTGGTCTTTGTCGCTGATGAAGCATTTCGTCTGGGTGAACACCTGATGCGGCCATTCCTGATGAGGACCCTCACCCCGGAGCAGAGGGTTTTTAACTACCAGCTGGCTAGAGCCAGAAGAGTGGTGGAAAATGCCTTTGGAATAATGGCCAGCCGGTTCCGTCCATTCCTCACTGCAATAAACATGGCGGATTATAAAATGAATCATATCGTTATGGCATGCTGCATATTGCATAACTTTTTAAGAAAAAAATGCATTGAACTACGTGGCCTCAGTTGGGACTGAGGCCGGCTTATTACCGGATACAACAATCCTAAGGGCTCTTGAATCTGGCCATAATGGCTTGCCCCCCAAAGCACCCGTGAAGTTTGTGAAAAGTATCTAGAGTACTTTGCGGTTAGGGGGGCCATTGATATGCCACAAAATGTTTAACAAACATGTAAAAATAATTTTTTTATTTAAACGGAAATAATATTTACTTTGATTTACTGCTTGTGTTTCTTTTAGCTGGATCCTAGGTTATCCAATAGGCTTTTCTTTTTTCCCTTTTTGTTCAATATTGCAAACATAATTTTTTGGATACATGAAGTGACAATCTCTTCTTCAGCGAACTATTATGTTGTGGGTCTGCTACACACACGCACCTTGTTTTTGTTGTTAATGTATGTAATGCATTACTGATAAAAATATTCATCATTTTCAGCACCATGACTGAAATTTGTGGAGTCACGAAAATGGCCTGATTGTGGCAAATTATAAAGCACTGTGGGTGTTATTTACGAGAGGAAATTCCACTTTTCAAGTCAAGTGCACTGCAAAAGTGCACTTGAAACTGCACTTGTAGTGCAAAGTGGATTTGCCTTTAGTAAATAATTGTCACTGTAAACACCAACCTACTACAAAAATTGCTATTGAGCATTGAAAGAAGAAGCCACACATCATTGAGTATAAAACATTTTACTCAAAGTACATTCACATGTGCATTAGAAAAGGGTTTTTTGAACAAACCAACATCTTTGGTGTATAACATTTTTTTTGGTTAAACAGACATGTTTCAAAGAACAATACACAACTAAGAAACTTACAAAGTTCAACTTTGATAAAGTGAAGGCAATATCAGACATTAGTATGTCCAAACTGTGTTGATATTGCCTTCATCAGATAGGGTGATGTCACCCCTGTAACAGCCAAATTTTGAAGATGTACACAAATTGTGATTCAAACTGGGGATTTCCCTCCTGATCCCATGCCTAATGTCAATGTGCTAGCTCCCATCATGGGGGATCAATGGACGTGTTTTGGTTGCACCTTCCTCTCACCTACTTGAGTTGCGAGGAAGGGGTTGCACCCACAAAATGTGTACATTGATATCCCATGATGGCAGATAGCACATGTTGACACACCGTGTGCATCGTCAAAATTTGGCTTTTAAAATACTTTAAAACTTGCTTTTAAAAGCAAAAATACACAATAAACGGTACAATTTTTGTGTTTTTTATATTCTGCCTAAAACATCAGTGATGCTCTTCATTTTTTTTGAACATCATTGATGTTTTCCTCTATATTTTATAAATCATGATTGCACCCCATCATCTCTCCGATGAGGATCTGGGTACTTTCACTTGTGAAATGAGATTCTTCTTCCACAACATTCACATCACCTAAAATAAAATAAAAAAACACCATGTATTATAAATATGCAGGCTTCCATCTATTACCTGAAGCTGTGGTCTCAGACACTCACTTGTTGTGGGGACTATTTTGCCCACTTCATAAACCTCTCCTTCCTCCACATCCTCTGCTTTTGGTTTTGGAATTGCCCCTTCTTTACGGGGGGGGGGGGTCCCTGGTGTCCTCAGATGTACTTAGCACACAGATATTTGATGGCAGAAATAGGAATATGAAACATTGCTTGGAAGTGTCCTACAATTGTCTGTTTTGGCAGAGTTCTATAGAAATTTTTGTTTCCTTTCTAAAGCTGGAGTACTTACCTTTTTTGTTAAAGTTTCACACATGGAGACACCCCTAGTATCCACTGGAGCACCTATGTGGAACACCCTAAAAAGTTTGTTCTGGTGTCCCACACTAGTGCTCCTGCGTCCATATGTGTAAACAGCTGCTGAGTGTCCTCTCCTTACACTGAATCAAGTTTCCATTTCATTCTAGTTACAAACCCATCTAGACAACAAACTTCTTTTAATACAAATAGGCCTGAACAAATGTAGTTAACCTGTATCTGCCAAAAATATCTTATAAGTGGGTGAACGATGTTTCCTATGACCGATTACTGTGCTCATGAACATGAAAGTTGCCACTTTAAACTGTACAACAGTAAAGAAAAGCACATGGAGCAGCATGCAAGTAATAATAATAATAGGAACACACGACAAGTACTTACTTTTTAGAAGCACTCTCTTGATTCTTCTACACTGATCCTGCTCCCTCAGTTTCAGGTCTGACCAGCGTTTCCTCAATTGCTCCTTGGATCGTCATCCCCAAAAGTCCTGTGCAGACTTTTCACATCTTTAGTCATGATCTTGGCCTTTCTCACATTTGGATTTAGGAGTGAGCGGAGGAAGGAGTAGCAGAAGCGGTGATCGTGATAACGAAGGGAAAATTTTAAGTTGGTGTATCAGTGGCCTATACTGCTTAGAGAGTGAGGCTTATATTGGGTCAAGATTATGAGAGTTTCGCCTGACATTAGGGTTTGTCTTGTGTTGTGTCTTGCAGAGAAAATGGATCCTTTCAATGTTAGGGAATTTCTAGCAATATTCATTGATATGTTCAGGGAGCTGTCCTGTCTGTTTTAATAAGCAAACAAAGAGGCAGGCAGCGCTGGAGAAACTGCTTGAATTTGTGAAGCCGATGATCCCCACGACAGACATCAAGTATTTAAAGTTCAAAATTGGTGGCATGAGGAGTACTTATAATAGGGAGCACAAGAAGGTCCAGGTTTCCATGAGATCAGGAGCAGCAGATGATGTTTATGTACCCAGGCTGTGGTACTATTACAGACTGCATTTTCTGTTAGACCAGAGTGAACCCGGGCCAGCACTCTCCACTCTTCCTTCAAGGCTTCCTTCTACCCAGCTGAGGCCACTGACGACCAACCTGGCCTTCCTGGCAGCAACATGTGGAGGAGCCCAGCTTGAGTCAGGTAAAGCATTCTTGAAAATATTTCTGGTTGACAAATTAATAATGTTAAATAGATGTTATTTTTAATCACTAATTTATGATTTCACAAAGTGTTTTGCATATCAATAGACAGTAGTAGACAAAAATGATTGTGGCAAGAATGAAAAATGCTGGGGTCATAATGATAGTCGTTTCTATTTATTAACATTCAATTTGCAACAGTCATGAGCTAAAAATTGTGTGTGATTGCTGAACAAAAAACTAAAACTATGTCCCTTTTTCATACACAGGAAAGCCTCAGCCAGGCAGTGGAAAGTGGCAGCCAGGAGGTGGCGGGGGTAAGTGGCAGCCAGGAAGTGGCCGGGCCCAGTAGCCTGCCCTAATCCCAGGTCCCTCCCCTCCACATTCCAACAAAAGTCCCAGGAAGAGAAGTAACCTGGAGGAGGCTGCAACTGGCCTATTTCGGAAGGCTACTGCGGCCCTCAGAACCCCCCCAAATAATCAAGAGGAATAGGCCTACATGGCAGCCTGCAAAATGCAGGAATTGGAGGAGGGCCAACGCCTCTTATGTGAGTATCTGATCTTACAAGCCCTAAATATGGGGTTGAGGGGCGAACTCACAAACCAAAGCCACATTTGTGAGTTCAACCATGGTCCTCCTCCTCCAAATCCACCTCCTCCATATCCTGCCACAACTACAACACCACAGCCACAGCCTGAAAGGAAGCCTGGAAGTGTGTAAGGAAGACCAGAAAGTGATGGCCTGGGTTCAGTCTGGTCTGACAAAAGATGCAGGGTGTTGTATGACCACAGCCTGAGGACATATATGTCATCTGCTGCTGTTCCTGTTCTCTTGTAGTCCTGGACCGGATTGTGCTCACTATTATAAGGACTCCTCAGGCCACCAATTTTGAATGTAAAATAATTGATGTCTGCCCTGGGGTACAAAGGCTTCACAAATTTCTGCAGTTTCTCCAGCAATGCCTTCCTCTTTATTTTGTTATGACCCATAATAAATTGATATTTTTTTTTTCTGAAATACTTGCCTATGTGTCTTACTTCAAAAAGGACAGTTTGTTTGTGAGTAAGCAGGTACATTTCCAAAATACAATGTCAAATTAACAAGGGACACCAACACCAACCTCCTTGAGATTAAAAAATACAAGACAATAATGGTGTTGTGGTAACTTGACACACAAAACAAGAACTAATATTATGGAGATCACTATAAAAAAAAATTGGAGATCTTGATAAAAAAAAAAAAAAAAAAAATATATATATATATATATATATATATATATATATATATATATATATATATATATACCGTATTTATCAGCGTATAAGTCGCAGGTGCGTGTTATACGCCGATCCCCTGCGATCCCGAGCTGTCAAAATGTCAAAATCGCCGACCGCGATTTGAAAATGGCGCCGCCGGCGCCGAAATACACAGAGCCGGTCCTCGGCTCTTTCCGGCGGCTCTCGTTCACTTTCGGCTCCACTCGTAGTGCAGCGCCATTTTCAAATCACGGTCGGCGATTTTGAAGCCCAGGAAGCAGGGACAGGGGATCGAAGGCTGCACTGGGGCAAGGCTGCACTGGGGAAGGCTGCACTGACAAGGCTGCACTGGGGAAGGCTGCACTGGGGCAAGGCTGCACTGGGGAAGGCTGCACTGGGGCAAGGCTGCACTGGGGAAGGCTGCACTGACAAGGCTGCACTGACAAGGCTGCACTGACATGGCTGCACTGACAAGGCTGCACTGACAAGGCTGCACTGGGGAAGGCTGCACTGACAAGGCTGCACTGACATGGCTGCAATGGGGCAAGGCTGCACTGAGAAGGCTGCAATGATGGGCATTTAAATGTAAGTTTTTTTCCCTTCAACTTCCCTCCTAAAAGTTTTTTTTTCCTTAAAATTCCCTCCTAAATTTGGGTGCGTGGTATACGCCGGTGCGTGTTATACACCGATAAATACGGTATAAACAAAAATTAGAAACATTATTATGGAGATCTGATGAAAAAAATAAATAATATGATTCAGGAGATCACGAGAAATAATAAAGAAATCAGTTTGTCAGAACTCTGTGTGAATATGAGCAGCAAACAACTTCATTATTATAAAGAAGAGAATGCGCTGCATTAAAATATTTTAAAAATTGCAGCATGACGAATGCGCTATCTCCATTATAAACACTAGTTTTACCAGACCGAGCGCTTCCGTTTCGTAATTTATTCTGAGCATGCGTGGCACTTTGTGTGTTGGAATTGTCTACACACGATCGGAATTTACGAGAATGGATTTTGTTGTCAGAAAATTTGAGATCCAGATCTCAAATTTTGTGTGTCCAAAATTCTGATGGAAAAAGTACGATCGGAATTTCCGACAACAAGCTCCAATCGCACATTTGCCGTCGGAAAGTCTGACCGTGTGTATGGGGCATAACTGTCTGGACTAAGTTGCCCCTTAGCATGCTAGTCAAGATAAATATTTTTGGGATGATTTTCTGCTGTGCTTCCTCTATATATTAGGTAACTCTCCGGTTTATGTCCCTAAAAGTTGCTTCCAAGCCATTGACTCCTTGCTATTGTCTTTTATTTGGGAGGGTAAGCCTGCTAGAATAGCTAAAGATGCTTTGCAACTACATCCCTCAGTGGGAGTTTTGTCCATCCTTCGGACATATTACTTTGTCTCTCAACTTGCCCATGCTCACTGGTGGTTTTACCCAGAGACGAACAATGTGGTCACTGCACTGGAGGCGGCGATTTTTACATCCTATGAATCCCTGCAAAATCTTGTCCAATGACATTCTACCTAAATGCGAGAGAGTACTAAAATACTTACGTGTCTTGTAGGCATCCCAGTTAGTTGATGATGGGGAATTGGGTAATCTCTCACCTAATGCCCCCTTATGGTTCTATATCCAAGATGATGGGCTGTTCTGGGTCCATCATGGTATTAAAACTATTACATATTTGTATCACATGGGATCCTTCAAACCTTTTTTAGACTTCCAATGAGATTATAATATACCAAAGACTGCCTATTTTAGATACTTACTAATCCGTCAAACAGCAACTGATCAATTTGGGCTTTTTAATGTATTGCTCCAAGTTTCTAAGCTCAAAAAATTGCTCTCGCAACCACAGCATTGCAAACTTATCTCCATATATTATACCTTCCTGCTCCACTCTAGAACTAAACATCCTAACAAAACTGAAACAAGTTGGAAGAGAGATGTATCTGAATTGATGAAGGAAAAGTGGCAGGAAATTTTACCTCTACAATCTCTTATGGCTACCTCTACTCGAGATGGAGTGATAAAAACAAAACTCCTACATTGCTCATACTTTACCCTGTACTTTCTTTGTGGAGTGGGTAGGCTTTCCTTTCCTTTTT
Organism: Lithobates clamitans; assembly: GCA_037952925.1. NCBI lineage: Eukaryota > Metazoa > Chordata > Amphibia > Anura > Ranidae > Lithobates > Lithobates clamitans. The sequence goes on from JBBGZY010000730.1 coordinate 1,487,168, forward strand.
GTGCCAAATGCTCAGGAGCAGTGGGGGCATTTTACCATATTGTCTTGGACTGCCAACCAATGCAAACCTTTTGATATGAGGTCACTAACTTTAACAGTACGATTCTACAGCTCCCCATTATATGTAACAACTTATGTTGCTTATTAGGTTATGTGGAGAATGACACTCTCCGTAATGGTATGAAAAGATTTCTATGTTTAGTGTTTTTCTATGCTATAGAAATAATAATTCTGCATTGGGAATCCACCGCCCTTCCCTCCATATCTTTATGGCTTGCTCTGGTTAATAATGCTATTCCCATGTACAAATTTACATATGAAGTGAGGGGATGCCCTAAAAAGTGAGATAAAGTCTGGACAAACTGGCTAGATTTCCAAGGTACTCCAGAATAGTGTTCTGTGCCTACATGTACATAACTCTTTACTCCCATTGGCTCTGAGGTCATTGGATATACCTATACCTTCAAAAATGTTGTAATCAGATAGTTTCTGTGCCATGTTTTTGTCTCGGGACACGGGTATTTGGTCCTTTTAATTTATCACTGCACTAGTATGTATAGACATGCTATTATTTAATCGTGTTTTGTAAACTGCTCAGCTAGGTCTTGGTTTTGTATTTTCACTTAGCTTTGTTTTCTTTCTTTTGTATGTTGAAAGCATAAGAACATTTCAATGTAAAATTACCCTTAAAATATAAAAAAAAGGGGAGAGACCCATTTATACCTGATAAAGGGCCCACTTGGATACTGTTAATGATGTGTGGAGGGGTTAAAGCAATCATTGAACACAATGTTCCAAAGTAATTCCCATCAGGGATGACCCAAACTCGCCGTCTTAGGTGTCAGGAGTTGAAATCATTCCAACTGCAAACGAGTATCTAGTTTTTCTTGTTGTAGATAAAAAAACATGTTAATAGTATCAATTTCTATCCCTAGGAATGATAAAACTAGAAAATTCCGAGCTTACTGTTTTGAAATTGGACAAAAGTTTTTTGACAGAGAAATTAATTATTAGGACCCTCAAAAGGGAAGTCATCAAGATAATATAGTATGGACATAGAACCTGCCCTTTCTGAAACCACCAATTCAAGCTGCTAAACATTTTGAAATAATAGCAAGAAAGCAGCCCATAGGTAAGCACATATCTAGATAAATATCAGTTGAATGTAATACCTGTGATGAAAACACTCTGAATGGAAATGCTGATTCAATTTCAACCTTAGCCATAAGGGCACCTGTTCCTGCTGCTAATTTGGCTTTATCAAAAGATGTGTACTGCACCCTAGATTCCTCTTAATTAATTCCATCATTAATGGGAACCAATCAGATGGGAAAGATGATGAATATATTTAAATACATTTTTAATTTTTATTGTTTCACTTTAAGCATCATTGAAATCACTGCTCGTTTAAAAACAATCTTTTTTTTGCATTGGTACATGTCCCTCAGGGCAGTAGCCAGACCCCCATGCCCTTTTTATGGCCAATAACTTGCGTATAAGCCTTCAAAATGGGTACTTTTGATTTTTAAAATTCAGGTCCCATAAACTTCAATGGGGTTCACCGTTCAGGTCCCGAACATTTGCAATGTTTGAATGTTCTGGTGCGAACCAAATTTTGGGGGTGTTCGGCCCATCTCTACTTCTGAGGTAGAATATGATATCATAGGATTTCCACAGTTAATTGTCCTCTCAGATAATTTGGACACCCGCGCTTAAATTTGTCTTAAAGTAGGGAAGGTATTAAAATCATATGCATATACACAATACACTATGAAAAATACCTCTTAGAGGAAATCACAGCAAACCTTTAACAGGAGAAAAGATAGAGTAAGCTCCCTGCAGCTCACAAGTATGTTCTGATTAATTTTCTTAGTACCTAAGAGAATTTTGCTCCTTTTGCAATTTCCACTTCCCACTGACAGCCTACGGCAATCATCATTCTGACTTGTACTTAATTGCTTTTTAATACTTACAGTACATTATAATACGTGATTTCATTGTGACTCCTAACTGGGAAGGGGACAGACAATGGGAGTCCCTTCACTCTTATGAAGAGCCATACGAGAAGACATCTCTCCCAGAGTAACCCTGAAGTGGCTTTTCTTTGAAGAACAGATGTGAATTTGCATATCTGCAAATCCCTAGATACAGATGAGATTAGTTAGTGTTTCTTCAATCTTATTGGAAGTTGAATGTCTAATAAATACCTACAGCATGATATAGAATGAGGAACGCAGAGAGAGAGAGAGAGAGAGAGAGAGAGTATTGTCAGGTATAAAACTCTGTTAATCACTTTTTATACAAAAAATTGTACTTCATAAGATTTAGTTCACACTAGTGCAGGCTGTGCATCCTGCATTTGCTGGGGCATGGCAGCCCATTAATTTGAATGGGCTGCTGTGCCATGTAAAATGCACAAAAAATGTGCATGCACCTTTTTAAAAATGAAGCCGCAGAAAAATGCAGTTCCCGAACCCACGATCGTGCTGCGGGCTGAGATGAATGGGGGTGTCATTCGGAACAAATGGAAGCCCCGCGCATCTCGCAAGAGCAGTGCGATTTGGCTGCAGATAGTAGAGTATGCGGGAATCAATTCAATTTCTACACCCACAACTGGAATGTGCGGCCCACACTAGTGTGAACCCGAGCCTAAGGCTACATTTTTTTTTTTTATCCAAAGAATATTTTATTGAAGTAAACATATACAAATATACCAAAGCTTCACATACAATCAAGTACAGAATCAAGTACAGGATACAGTAAATTTGCGTAAACTGCCATCTGCATACCTCTTAGTATCACATACATTGTACAGTTATCTATACATTTCTGACTGTTCGGTCATTCCCCATTCCCCATTCTTGTTTAAGATGCTTTTACCCAGAGAATTGGTTTATTGGTCTGTCAATTAGACTCATCAGATGCATATGCCCAACATTCTACCCATGACCAGATCCACCAAATTACTTTTTCTTTCCGGAGCATTTCTCCCACGGCATTAATCCACTCTTTAAGAGCAGGGGGGTCTTCCAATGCTTCATTATCAGCTTACGTGCCAGGAATAGGGATCTAGTAACTGCCACCCTAGTGCATTCCTCCCATTCCAACTCATCTAGTACATTAAGTAAACAGTGTTTTCAATTTGTAGGCATAGAGACCTGCTATGCCCTGTTTATGGTGTCCACCACCCCTTTCCAGTAGGGGTGGAGTTTTGGGCACCTCCACAGTAGGTGGATCAGGTCTCCATGATCTTTTTTGCATCTGGTACATAGTGGGGTGGGTCGAAGACCCATAATATACATCCTGTGGGGGGTATAGTATACTCTTAACAAGATATATAGTTGCGTTAATCTTTGCAATACATTCAAAGAGCATGTGGGTACTGACTGCAGGACCTCCTCCCACTGATCTCCCTCCATCGGGCTCACATCTCCCTCCCACTTGGCCAGCGTTCACAGGGGGTGTTTACTTAACCACTTCCCGCCCGCCCTATAGCGGATTGACGTCCGGGAAGTGGTTCTGTTATCCTGACTGGGCGTCATATGACGTCCAGCAGGATAACATGCCGCAGCGCGCCCCCGGGGGCACGCATCGCGGCGATCGGTGGAGCGGTGTGTCAGTCTGACACACCGCTACACTGATCTTGGTAAAAAGCCTCCGGCGGAGGCTCTTTACCACGTGATCAGCCGTGTCCAATCATGGCTGATCACGCTGTCAATAGGAAGAGCCGTTAATCGGCTCTTCCTCATTCGTGTCTGACAGACGCAAGTAGAGGAGAGCCGATCGGCGGCTCTCCTAGCAGGGGGGGTCTGCGCTGATTGTTTATCAGCGCAGCCCCCCCGCAGATCACCCCACTGGACTACCAGGGATGCCACTAGGACCACCAGGGAAGGGGCAACATGGATGGCCAGGTATGTACCCCATGGCCATCCACATGTGCCCATCAGTGCCCACAAATGGGCACTGATTGGCACTATTATGCCAATGATCTATTATGCCAATGCCCAGATCTGCCCAGCAATGCTATATCAGTGCCACCTGTCATTGCCCATCTGTGCCACCTGTCATTGCCCATCGGTGCCACCTGTCAGTGCCCATCTGTGCCCATCTGTGCTCACCTATCAGTGCCCATCATTGCCACACATCAGTGCCACACATAAGTACCCATCAGTGCCACCCATATATACCAATCAATGCCACCTACGAGTGCCCATCAGTGCCGCCTATGTGTGCCCATCGGTGCCACCTATGAGTGCCCATCAGTGCCGCATACCAGTGCCACCTATCAGTGCCCATCAGTGCCACCTATCAGTGCCCATCAGTGCCGCCTATCAGTGCCCATCATCAGTGCCCGTTAGTGCCACCTCATCAGTGCCACCTCATTGGTGCCACCTCATCGGTGCCCATCAGTGCCGCCGTATCAGTGCCCATCAGTGCAGCTATATCAGTGCCCATTATTGAAGGAGAAAGCGTACTTATTTACAAAAAAATTTAACAGAAACAAAGAAAAACTTGTTTTTTCTCGAAATTTTTGGTCTTTTTTTATTTGTTGCGCAAAAAATAAAAACCGCAGAGGTGATCAAATACCACCAAAAGAAAGCTCTATTTGTGGGAACAAAATGATAAAAAAAATTGTTTGGGTACAGTGTAGCATGACCGCGCAATTGTCATTCAAATTGCAACAGCGCTGAAAGGTGAAAATTGGGCTGGGCAGGAAGGTGTCTAAGTGCCTGGTATTGAAGTGGTTAAGAAGCTCTGTAGCAGCATACTGTAGCATTGTGATATCCCTTAGTATTGACAGCTCTTGCGATCGATCAGATTAAACAATGGGGCTGTTGAAAGGGACCACCCCGAGAATCTACTCTGGGCCGTTACAGCATGCTTTAATTGCATATAGTAAAATCGCATGGATTGTGGTAATCCAAATAGCCCCTGTAGGGTTTCAAATGTATGCAGTTTCCCATTGTGAAAAATCTGTCTGAGATACACCACCCCATATCTCTTCCATAGTGCTCCATGCTGTAGTTTGGCTAATTCGGGGAATGTGTCATTGGACCAGATTGGGCTATAATCCATGTACCCTGTCACCCCCTGCAGGTATTTAGTTTTGTTCCAGATTTTTTGGACAAGATTGTAGGTTGGGTATAGTTTATTTGGTTTGCAGAAGGCTAACGCCTCTAGGGCCGTTGGTACCGAATGTTTCTTTACTGTGTGCAGCATCACAAGCTCTGAAGAGCCACAGGCATTTCCCTCCCTCTATGTGCCTGTATTCATGGTACCTATCAATTGCTGTAGCTGTGCTGCTATGTAATAAAGCCAGGGGTTTGGGAGGGCGAGCCCTCCCTCATCCTTGGAGCGTTGTAGATGTTCGAGTTTAATTCTGGGGGAGCGGCTAAGGCTACATTTTTACATGTCTTCCAATTTATTGCATATGGCTATAATTTGTTTGTTCACAACAAACTGTTAAAAACTGAAATATACAAAACAAACAAAAAGAGCAAAGTGTGCAGACTAATGCCGTGTACACACGGGCGGACTTTTCGAACAGACTGGTCTGACGGAACAAATCCATCAGACAATCCGACCGTGTGGGCTTCATTGGACCTGCAGTGGACTTTTTCGGTCGAAAATCAGACGGACTTTAGATTTAAAACATATTTCAAATCTTTCCAAAAAATCCATTCGTCTGTATGTTAGTCCGACGGACAAAAACCGACGCTAGGGCAGCTATTGGCTATGAACATCCTTATTTTAGTCCGGTCGTACGTCATCACGTACGAATCCGTCGGACTTTGGTGTGGTTCTGTGTAGGCAAGTCCGTTCGTTCAAAAGTCCGTCAAAAGTCCATCGAAAATCCATTGGAAAGACCGTCGGACCTTTGATGCCGAAAAGTCCGCCCGTGTGTACACGGCATAAGTGTAGTGGATGTGTAAACATTTATTAAAGGATGACAATTAGCAACTCACATGAAGTAAGACAAATTATGCTTTCTTGTTCATACATCACGGGACACAGAGGCTTGGTAATTACTTAGTGGGTTAGATAGTACCTTCAGGTGATTGGACACTGGTAACCCTAATTACAAAGTGAGTTCCTCCCCTATATAACCACGCCCATATGGAGAGTACCTCAGTTTTTTTCGCCAGTGTCTAAAATGGTTGGTCACGTTCAAGATTTGCTAAGAAGAAAGCTCTGTTTTATGGTCTCTGCGAGGGCCTAGGAGCTATACAACCGGATACATGCCTTAGGCCTATACTCAAATGCCTACGATGAATGGTACCCGGGCCTCGTGATAAGAAGAAACAAGGTTTTGCCTGTAATGTGTAATGTCTCTCCTCAGAGGTCTGGGCTCCAAACCTTGGTGTACTAATATAACAGTGGCACGAAAGGTCCCTGACAGAGTCTTTTACAGGTCTAGGGAGGAGATTCCTGTAAATAGGAACCCAGAAACCTGAAGGTTGGCACAACGCTACCCGCAGTGATGGGTGAAGGCTGGTATCCGTCTGTTCTCAGCAGTTTCTGCGGCGGGGATAAGGTAAGTGAAAACAATCCTATAAACCTATCCTATCCTAGTTTACACATTATGGATTATCTTCTGTGAGTAGTTGCATGTCTTACCAGGTTTCCGCCACTAGAGGGAGTGAGAGACAACCTGATGTATACTTACATGCCTTCCAGGATACACGCTCAGTGAAGCTGGTCTGTGAATGCCGATCACCTCCTCCGCTGCAGGCTCTGCCACATAAACACTAAAGGGGGATCCCACGCAGTCCGGGGGTCCCACGCAGTCCTATGATGGTCTTCTTTCTCCCCCCCTCACCCTGGCTGCCACCATGATGGTTCTGCATGCGCAGGGGCTCGCTTTTACAGCAGGGTCAGCGGGGAAGGGGGGCGTGGTTGTGGCGCCGTGCATGTGTGGGGTGCACGGCGCACCATCGCGCAGGCGCAAAGCGGCTGTTTTCAAAATCCCAAAGTGCCAGAGCTCCTGTAAGCAGTAGGACACAGAGCTGTTGACTTAGTAAGTATCCCAGTGGATCGGATCCTGGCAAACCATAGACACCTACTCGGCATCAGGTTGTGCAGTTTATATCTAATGTTTATATTATAAGACTATAGCACAACAGTGTTTGCGCTTTACACTATTACCTCTGCTTTGCAGCTTAGGACTAGGTCTCCTCATAAGAGGGCTTTAGGGGGAGGTAAAAGAGGCACCAGGAAATCACTGCCTACATCTAGGGGTTCTGGACATGCCTGCAGGATACCATCCCCCTCTGCAAGACTGGAGGCAGCCTCCCAGGATGAGTCTGTACCCCTGTCAGGTTTTGCAGCCTCTCCCAATGTTTCAGCCCCTGTTTATGTTACAGAAGACACTTTATAGGTTGCATTGGATGGTTTGGAAGGAAGGATTACTACCTTTGTCACAGCGTCCTTAAAAAATGCTCTGCTTTGTGTTCCCTATCAGATGAGCATTCTGATAATGAAGAAAGATCCCTATCAGAGGATAGGGATCAGGTGCAGTCGGATGAATCGGGGGAAGAGGAGAAGCTGTCTTCTACCTCCCAGGCCCTCAAAGCGCAGGTGCAATACTATACTGAATTGGTGCATTCCACATACAGATTGCCCTCTGCTGAGGCCTCCATTTCCCCTGTTTCATCCCTGGGGTCCTGGAAATCCCCACAGGCTGCGTATGCATTCCCAACTCACCCACTGGATGAATTGTTGTATGAGGACTGGGGTCACCCAGATAAACTTTTTTCTCCTCCTAAAATGTTTTCTATGCTTTATTTAGTGGAGGAAAGTTTCACCAAGAAGTGGGGAGTCCCAGCCATAGATGCGGCTGTTTCTTGTGTGAAGAAGAGCCTGACCTGTCCTGTGGACCATGCTCAAGGATTTAAGGATCCAACTGATAAAAAGTTGGAAACTTTATTTAAAGCCTCTTTCTCTGTGGCAGGCCTTGTATTCCAACCTATGGTTGCAGCAATTGGCATGTGCTAGTTCCTCAAGGAACAAATGAAGCAGGTGCTTAGCCTCCTTTCTACTGAGGAAGCCGAGGTTTATGTAGAACTTCCTAAAGCCTTGTGTTTTATGGTTGATGCCACTATGGATTCTGCTCAGCAGGCATCTCGCCTCTCCTGCTGGTACACATGCGCAGGGCCCTGTGGCTTAAGCATTGGGCAGCTGAAACTTCATGCAAAAAATATTTAACTGGGTTCCAGTTTCGTGGAGAATGACTGTTTGGGGATGACCTGGACAAATATATCCAGAAAATTACCAGGGGTAAAACCACGTTGTTACCGGTCAAAAGAAAGCATAAATGTCCTTCATTTAGACGTTCTCTGTCCCCAGCCCCTGGAGCCTCATCCTCCAGGCAGTGGTGATGGCCTCCCCAATCAAATACTAGGGGAAAAGTCCAAAGTCAAGCCCAAGGACAAAAGAAGCCTTGGGGCCCAAAATCTGGTAAACAGAACCCCAAAGCCTCCCTATGAAGGGGCGCCCTCGCTTGGCCGAGTGGGGGGAAGGCTGCCGCAGTTTGCAGGTGCCTGGCAGGAAGAGATTCAGGACAGATGGGTAGCCTCCACGGTGTCTCTGGGCTACAAGCTAGAGTTCCGGTTGCTTCCGTCATCTCGTTTCCTGAAGTCAAGAGTCCCCAGGGATCCAGAAAAAAGAAGGCTCTTACTTCTGGCCTCTTAATTCTGGCCTTGGAATTACCCCTTGTCCCAAGGGGTAATTTCTAGACATTCATCCTTTCCACATGGAATCTATCCGCTCAGTAGTTTCCACCCTTCAGGGGGAAGAATTTCTGGCATCAATAGACATCAAGGACACATATTTGCATGTGCCAATATTTCCTGCTCACCAAAGATTCCTAAGGTTTGCGGTGGATCAGCGCCACTTTTAATTTGTGGCCCTTCCTTTTGGTCTTGCTACTGCCTCTCGGGTGTTCACAAAGTTTCTAGCCCTGCCCCTAGCAAATCTAAGGGCTCAGGGCATAACTGTGACAGCTTATCTGGACGATTTGCTACTCATAGAACAGTCCGTAACCTGCCTAAGCCACAATGTGCTCTGCACGGTAAAGTATTTAGAGTACCTAGGTTGGGTCCTCAATCTAGAGAAATCCTCCTTACAGCCCCTAAAGAGGCCGGAGTATTTTGGCATGGTCATAGACACAGTCCAAAGCAGAGTGCTCTTACCCAGGTCAAAAGCCAGGGCCATAAAGGATTTGGTAGTCTCAGCAAAAAGAAGACCCTCTATCCGATTATGTATGAGACTATTGAGGAAGATGGTCGCCTCTTTCAAGGGTGTCCCTTACGCCCAATTTCACTCGAGGTCTTTACAAAACAGTATCCCCTCTGCCTGGAACAAGAAGGTTCAAGCCTTGGATCTTCCAATGTGCCTACCCCCAGGGGTACGCCAGAGCCTCAATTGGTGGTTACTGACTAAGAATCTTCTAAAAGGAAAATCCTTTGTCCCAGTTACTTGGAATCTCGTAACCACAGATGCCAGCCTAATAGGCTGGGGAGCAGTTCTGGAAGAAGCTTCCACCCAGGGAAGATGGTCCAGAGCTGAAAAACTCTTGCCCATCAACATTTTGGAGATTCGGGCAATTCATTAAGCCCTCAGAGTCTGGATTTACAGGTTACAGGGTCATCCTGTCCGGATACAGTCCCACAATGCCACGGCTGTGGCTTATATCAATCACCAGGGAGACACCAGGAGCCTGGATGCCCAAAAGGAGGTGAATCACATTTTTCTCTGGGCAGAAAGGCATATTCCTTGCCTGTCTACGGTCTTTATTCCAGGGGTAGAAAATTTTCTAAGCCACCAGCAGCTGTGTCCAGGAGAATCCTCTCTACACCCTGACATATTTCAGACCATATGTCAAAATTGGGGTACCCCGGATGTAGACCTGTTTGCGTCCAGGTTCAACAAAAAACTAGACAGCTTTGTATTAAGGACAAAGGATCTGCTAGCACAAGGGTCAGATGCCTTAATGATTCCATGGGATCAGTACACTCTGATCTATGCCTTCCCTCCAATTCCGTTTCTTTCGCGGTTTCTTTGAAGGGTCAAAAGGGAAGCAAAGTCGGTCATTCTGGTGGCTCCGACTTGGCCCAGGCATCCTTGGTATGCAGAGATCGTAAAGATGGCAGTGGGGAAACCTTGGGTTCTTCTGCTGCATCCAGATCTACTCTCACAAGGTCCAATATTCCATCCTGCCTTACAAAGTCTAAATTTGATGGTTTGGCTGCTGAGACCCACATTCTAAAAGGCCGTGGACTCTCGGAATCAGTCCTTTCCACTCTGGTATATACTAGGAAGCCGGCCTCCTGGCTCATTTACTACAGAATCTGAACGGCATATGTTTCCTGGTGTGAACCCAGGGAATGGCACCCTAGAAAGTATGCCATTAGCAGGATTCTTGCCTTTATTCAATTAGGCAATAAAATGGGGCTGGCTTTGAGCACGATCAAGGTCCAGATCTCGGCCTTATCAGTATGGTCCGGGCCTTTGTTCAGGGGGCACTGCGCTTGAATCCGCCAGTCAAACCTGCTGTGTGCCCATGGGATCTCAATTTGGTTTTGTCCGTTTTGCAAGAACAACCCTTTGAACCATTACACCAGGCTTCTTTAATTCTTCTGACAAAGAAACTGGTCTTTTTGGTAGCCATATCCTCGGCTAGAAGGGTATCAGAATTAGCGACTCTTTCTTGTAAAGAGCCATACTTGATTATTCACAAAGACAGGGTGGTGTTGCGTCCTCACTTGACTTTCTTACCTAAGGTAGTGTCAGGATTCCATCTGAATCAAGATGTGGTCCTACCGTCCTTTTTTCCAGATCTGCAATCTGCGGAAGAGGAGTTGTTACACTCTCTCGATGTTGTAAGAGCAGTCAGTATCTATCTGCAGGCAACCGCTCAGATACGAAAGTCTGATTTTTTATTCTGCCAGAAGTCCCCAGAAAGGGCCAGGCAGCATCGAAATCCACTATTTCTAGATGGATTCAGCAAATTATTATTCAGGCCTATGGTATAAAATAGAAGATTCTTCATTTTAAGGTTAAAGTGCACTCAACTAGAGCGGTTAGTGCTTCATGGGCAGTGAATCACCAGGCCTCCATGTCTCAGATCTGCAAGGCTGCAACTTGGTCTTTAGTCCATACATTCACTAGATTCAGGTGGATGTAAGATGGCATGAGGATGCTGCCTTCGGGCGCAGTGTGCTGGAGGCAGCAATTTAGATCCTCTTGTCCGTTGGTGGTCTATGTATTTTCTGATCTGTGTCTCCCTCCCCTCAATTTGGGCATTGCTTTAGGACATCCCACTAAGTAATTACCAAGCCTTTGTGTCCCATGATGTATGAACAAGAAAATAGGATTTTTAAATACAGCTTACCTGTAAAATCCTTTTCTTGGGAATACATCACGGGACACAGAGTTCCTGCCCCTCTTCGGGATTATATGTTGGGGTACCTATTGCTTTGCCACAAAACTGAGGTACTCTCCATATGGGAGGGGTTATATAGGGGAGGAACTCACTTTGTAATTAGGGTTACCAGTGTCCAATCACCTGAATGTACTATCTAACCCACTAAGTAATTACCAAGCCTCTGTGTCCCATGATGTATTCCCAAGAAAAGGATTTTATGGGTAAGCTGTATTTAAAAATCCTATTTTTCGTGGGCTCCATCGATCTACACGTGCTGCTTCTGGTGTTCCATCCGGATCGGTGGCCTGTCAGAAAAGGTAAATCTTGCTGATTGATAGGGGATTAAATACTTATTTCACTCATTAAAATGCAAATCAATTTATAACTTTTTTTAAATGTGTTTTTCTGGATTTTTTTATGGTATTCTGTCTCTCACTGTTAAAATAAACCTACCTAAAAATTAAAGACTGATCATTTCTTTGTCAGTGGGCAAATGTACAAAATCAGCAGGGGATCAAAAACTTTTTTCCCTCACTGTATTGCTAAAATTACTCTGAAATTCCAGACATAGCTGGGTGTAGTAAGATGTCCTTTGCCGCTTCTTCTGATTGCAGGTGTTCTGTCAGATGAGCAAACCTGCTAGCGGTGAAATGCATGCGCAGGTGACCGAACGTCACTTCCATTTCCTAAACTGACAGGTCGCCGATTCTAATGGAACACTGGCTTCCTGTCCTCAGACTACCTGGTCGCCCCGGCTACCACACTCCACTCCTTGCTGCAGCAGCTCCATCTTGGGATCCTGGATGCCTCATCCTCTGAGCTGCAGATGCATCAATGACTGAAATGCATGAGTGCACACACTGTGGGGCTGATTTACGAACATGTTGGCGCATTTGTGTGAGCAGGAATAGTTATTGCGACATGGCGCATACTTAAAGTAATAGAAACCAGCTGGTGACTTGCGCCGGATGCGTGGAATCGTTGCGCGCATGGGCGCAGACAGATTCTTAAATACAGAAAAGACATCGGGCACTTGCTCATTGTAATGCTGATCATGTTAATGAGCTTTTCCTTATCTCATGGAGAATATTGCTTCCAGTTTTATTCCATTCATTATTTTTTTTGAAACAACTCAATAATTATTCTAGAGATCTTCCTCCTATCAACAACTGAGCGGATATTCCCTGGACTTGGATGTGAAATGTCAAAATTGTCAAAATGTAATTGTGTGCATTTTATGGTGATAATCTATAATCATTGGTGGACCTGAAACTTCCATGAAAACATCTTCTTAATACATGTCTGTGTATTATGCGTTCTGGACAATTTATTTCGCCATACACTGTGCAATGTAATTGGATGACATATAAATCTTCCCATCTATCTGAGCAATTCTTTCCCCATACACTGTGCAATGTGATTGGATGACCTATAAATCTTCTCAACTATCTGAGCAATTCTTTCCCCATACACTGTGCAATGTGTAAAGGGTTAATACCCAAAAAGAGAAAGCAGCTTGTGTCTGGTGGTGTAGCTGATTAGTAACTCCTATTCAGGATGTGTCAGCACAAAACCAGATGCAGTTCTGTGTGTTTTTTTCTGCACTGAGGCTGAATCGCACCTATGCATTTTTAGTGCTTTTTGCATTTTGCAGATTTGCACTAGAGAACATGTTCCATAGGAAACAATGTTAAATGGACTGTACTGCAAATCTGCAAAATGCAAAAAGCACTAAAACTGCATAGGTGCGATTCAGCCTCAGGGCCAGTTCATACCAGATGTAGTTCCATGCAGTTCCTGCACCAATACAGTCAGTTCCGGTCAGTTTCTGCACCAGAAACTGACTGCATGGTGTGAACTAGAGCCATTGGAATACATGGAAAACACTGCATGCATTTTTAGTGCTAGTTCACACCAGACGCAGTTCCGCGCGCTTTTTTCTGCACTAAAAATGCATGCACAGTCAGTTTCTAGTCAGTTCCGGTGCAGAAAAAAATCGCTCAGAACTGCATCTGGCGTGAATTGGCCCTAAGAAATTTAGTTCTTAAAGAAACCAAAGGTAGTAATGTTGTAACCCCTTTATTTGAACAAGCGTTAAAAATATATTGCTCACAAAGAGGGGAGTATTTCCAGCATATTATCTGTGTGATCATGTGTGTGTCTATGGGTAGTCCCCCCCCATGTATATTATCTGTGTGATCATGTGTGTGTCTATATATATTATAATAAATCTATATAAAAAAAACACACGCCCGGTTCACACTTGTGCAATGCCAGACATCGCATGTAATTCGCAGCGCACTGCCGTTCACATTACATGCGATGTCTGTGCGGTGCGATATCAGCCATACAGATAGTATGGCTGATATCGCACCGCATTCTGTGCAAACACGCACAGGACCCTTTTTTCTGTTCGGACCAAATTCAGATCGCATGTGTGTTCACACATATGCGATCCGATTCATGTCCGAACTGTCAGTTTGCAGTGCGATATGCAAGTTGAACTGGGGGTGTTGTTAATGTATCGACACTCCCCAGCGATTCACATATGGAAGTGTGAACTGACATGCGAGTCGGTGTGATGCGGGAACCCACAGTGGATTTGCAGTGTTCTCGCATTGCATCAGTGTGAACCGGGCCTTTTGCAGATTTTGACCATAAATATGTAATGTGTCTAGCCACTAAGGCCCAGTTCACACTGGTGCGATGCGAGAACACTGCGAATCCACTGCGGGTTCCCGCATCGCACCGACTCCCATGTCAGTTCACACTGCCATATGCGAATCGCTGGGGAGTGTCAATACATTGTTAACGACACCCCCAGTTCAGCTTGCATATCGCACTGCAAACTGACAGTTCGGACATGAATCGGATCGCATATGTGTGAACACACATGCGATCCGATTCTGGTCCGAACAGAAAAAAGGGTCCTGTGCGTGTTTGCACCAAATGCGGTTTGATATCAGCCATACTATCTATATGGTTGATATTGCACCGCACAGACATTGCATCTAATGTGAACGGCAGTGCGCTGCAAATTACATGCAATGTCTGGATTCGCACAAGTGTGAACCGGGCCTTAAGGACCAAGCCTATTTCTATTTACAAGGTAAAATCTGTATTTTTTGGCTTGAAAATTAATTAGAACCCTCAAACATTATATATATTTTTAGCAGAGTACAATGGATATCATTGCAATAATTTTTTCACACTGAGGCATTTTGCAGGTGCTAAAAATAACAAAAGCAAAAGCGGCTCCAATATGAAAGCCCCGAGGGCTTTCACATTGGAGACACAGCAGTGGCTGTTTCAGGGCGCTTTGCAAGCACTATTTTTAGCGCCTGCAAAACGCCTCAGTGTGAAAGGGGTCTTCATGTACAATCTGTGGCATGTAAACTCCCCCTCAATGTAAACCCAAGATAACAAAAAACAGGGAAAGCCTTTGGGGTTGATTTACTAAAGGTAAATCCACTTTGCACTACAAGTGCAGTTGGTGGAGATCCGAGGGGGACATGCAAGGAAAATAAAAAAACAGCATCTTTGCTTCTATATGATTGGATGATAAAATCACCAGTGCTTCCCCTCAGATTTTCAGCGACTACACTTGTATTGCAGAGTGGATTTGCCTTTAATAAACCCCAAAATACCTAAGAATTTGGGGTGTACACAACAAAGTGCTAGAGTGCAATTTGCCTAATGGGGGCACTAGTTAGATTGACCTGTGTCCCCAAGGAAAGGCATTGGTAGGGTTTTACCCTCACTTCCTTTTTGGCTATGTGACAGGAAGTGAAGCCAATTTTAAGAAAAGGGACACAAAGCCCAACCTAAAAAAAACAAGCAGGGGTTCTAACACTCACTTGGTTTCCCTCACATGCCCACAATTAGAATAAGATTATCTTGTGCTAGATTTTAGCTCAGTGCTCTAAATCAGTGCTTCTCAACCCTATCCTCAAGTACCGCCAACAGGCCATGATTGCAGGTTTTCCTTCATCTTGCCCAGGTGCTTTAAATCAGTCAATGGTTTGGTATTTTGGACAGCTAGTTTAGCCAAGATAAAACTCCCAAAACATGTCCTGTCAGGGGGTACTTGAGAACTGAGGCTGAGAACCACTACCCTAAAATGGAAAATTGAATACTTACCTCTCTAATTTCTTTCCTGGTGCCTATCCATGGCAGAACACACACAATCCATGCATATGCTACCATGAAGGCACCAGGAAAGTAACTTGGACAAAAGCACACATTTTTGGGATTTGCCATGCCAATTAGCCTAGTTAAGCTGCAGCTGGGAAATGTGTTGCATGAAAAGTAACAAAAAACACAAAACATAAAAATTTGCTACAAATTTTATTGGTCAACAAAACAGGACTTGGAAAAGAGCAAAAAACACATGTATGTTAATTTGAGTCAC
Source organism: Lithobates clamitans (assembly GCA_037952925.1). Classification (NCBI taxonomy): domain Eukaryota; kingdom Metazoa; phylum Chordata; class Amphibia; order Anura; family Ranidae; genus Lithobates; species Lithobates clamitans. The sequence goes on from JBBGZY010000730.1 coordinate 1,503,003, forward strand.
TAGAATATGGTTAACATGAGTTAAAAGTATCTCAAATCATGCCCCAATAATGCTAACACTCTCCCCGATACAGGCAGGCTACATAGAACGAACTTGGCGATTGAACGAATCAATATTAGACAACAAAAGGGTAGCCGAAGAATTAATAGCTAAAATAAGGGACTACTTTGAGAGGAATATGCCAGGTGAGGTGTCAGACCAGTCAGTGTGGGAGGCCCATAAATCGGTCATAAGAGGAGAATTAATAGCTTATGGATCTCATATTAAGAAAGAAAGAAGGATGGAAGTGGCAGAGCTATTAGAGAAAATTAACGCACTGAAGATTAAACATAAAAAAAAATTAGACCCCTCAGATATCCAACAATTAGGGAACCTTGAATCAGAACTTGCACAATGCCTAGATCGAAAAATCAATAACAAATATAGATTCTTTGCTCATAGGCTCTATGCGCAAGGGAATAAATGTGGGCGATTGCTGGCTAAACAACTTAAAAAGCAACAAGAATCTAGACATGACCATAATCTATTAATACGTAACAGAAAGGTAGTGGAAACACAGGCCATAGCGATAGAATTTCAGAGATTCTACGAAACTTTATATAATATTCAGACACCTGAGTCCATACAATCAGAAGATAGGGAGGACCAAAGAAGGGAAGAAATACGAGAGTACGTTAGGGAATCATTAATGCCGACCCTATCGGAGACAATTGCAGCAGGAATGGAACATCCAATCACAGTAGAAGATATGAGCAGAGCAATAGCAGCCTTACCGACAGTGAAAAGTCCTGGTCCGGACGGTTTGACAAATATATACTATAAAAAATTTTCTTTGGAGCTGATAAAACCGTTATGCAATTATTTTAACTCAATTAATGCCGTTAATCCATTGCCCCCAGAAGCCCTGTTGGCGTACATTACTATTTTCCTGAAGGAAGGGAAAGATCCTCAGTGTTGTGCCAACTATAGGCCTATTTCTCTGCTCAACTTGGATACTAAACTGCTTGCCAAAATTATAGCTCTGAGATTGCAAGAACACATCGGGGATTTGGTGCACCCCGACCAGACAGGCTTTGTGAAAGGACATAAAGCAAGGGATAATACCATCCGGGCACTCCACCTGCTCCACTGGATGCAACATGGCCCAGAGAAAGCCCCAAAGATTGTACTATCAATGGACGCTGAAAAAGCCTTCGATAGGGTGAACTGGGGCTTTATGAATGAAGTCTTGAGGGGGGTGGGTCTGGGTGACCGTATGATGGGATGGATAATGGCTTTCTATGTGGACCCAAGAGCAAGGGTCAAAGTAAATGGTACAATATCGGACTATCTCAATATACGAAATGGAACAAGGCAGGGCTGCCCACTCTCTCCATTAACATTTGCTATAATATTAGAGCCATTTCTATGTCGGATAAGAAGCAATAGGAAGATATCGGGCATATGTATTGGGGATGTGGAACATAAAGTATCTGTCAGGGGCATGTCAGTAGCCGTCGGGCGAATTTGCGTGCACGCAGGTGCACGAGGAGTCTTTCTAGAACAATCCAGCTCAATTCCCCACCAGGGGGCGCTGGAGCGCTCCTGCGTGTGCCCGTACGTGCGTTCGCACGCGCGCCCATTCGCGCTAGCGCTGTTTTGGCGCCAAGGTCCCTTTAAAAGAGTGACAGGTGCTCATGTCAGGTGCTGTTCGTCTGCAGCTCTGCACCTGAAGTTCCTGTATCTGCCTGTCTGTTATTTTGCTAGTGACCCGGCTACGTCTGACCATTCTCCAGTCTCCTATCCAACCCGGCTTGCCTGACCTTGCTTATTCTGTTGCTGAACTCCTGCCTGCCTGACTATCCTTGGATCATCCCTCCTGTTTATACCTGCCTGATCTCCTGCCAAAATGGACTGTCTGACCTTGTTTGCCTGTGTCCTGTGACGCTGCTCTCAGCCTGCTTGTTTTGCATCCAGCTGCTGTCTTCGCATCTGTCTGCCTGCCTCCCGGCCTGCACCAGCTTACCTGCATCCGCAGCTCAGCCATCCCTGAGGGACATCCTTGCAGTTCCTGTATCTGCTTCTGCTGGAACCTGCATCAGGCCCTCCTACCCACTGCGCTCAGGAGACCACTGTTCCCACTTCCAGCGGCTCCTGAACCAGCGTTTAAGAGAGGTCTCCTTCTACCAGTCAGGCTCAACTACCAGGTACCTAACAGTATCGGCCTATGCTGATGATTTACTACTCTATTTTTTGACACCTCAGACATCATTAATAGCTCTCATGCAGGAAGTGGACAGATATGGTCACCTATCTAACTTTAAAATTAATTATGAAAAATCAATACTCCTTCCCAGCCATGTCCCTCAAGAGATGGTGAGGATGCTGTGGAGAGAGTACCCCTTTGTGTGGAAGAAGGACTCCCTGTTCTATTTGGGGCTACATATTACTCCGGATCAAAAAATGTTATATGACCTTAATTATGCCTCCCTAATGGAAAGGTTAAGGGGGGACTTAAAGAAATGGACAGGACAATACCTAATATGGTTAGGAAGAGTGAGTGCCATTAAAATGTGTATACTACCTAGAATTATCTACATGTTACACACAGTCCCGATTAAATTACCAGGAACCTTTTTTGAATAGATACGGAAGGCTTTTGTAGCATTTGTGTGGAATAGTAAACGACCAAGATTGACTTATGACATTTTGCGTAGAAGCAAGGCAGATGGAGGAATGGGGCTGCCTCATATATTAGTATATTATAAGGAAATGTCGGTGGTCCGAATCTTGAATTGGTACCATGAATCCTCTAGTAAAATGTGGGTCCCACTAGAAAAAGCCATGGCGGGGAGAAACTTAGTAGGAAACCTTGGACCCAGAGTATGGCAAGAGGACTCTCGAAATGGACATCTCCCCTGACTTGGAACTCTTTGTCAATATGGGATAATTTGAATAAAATAGGAGAGTAACCTCAGGTGTCCCCCTGAGGTCCACTGGAGGGATTCCCATGGTTTCCACCGGGGGAGGGAGGGGGATTCCTGGGGGCATGGGGGAGGGATGGAGATGTCACATGTGGCAAATTTGCCCCGCGGGGGATCCTAAAATCCTACCCGGAACTGGTTACAGCTCTAGGGGATATACCCATATCAGGATGGAGATATAATCAAATGACTAGCTTCTTTAAAAAGATGGAACCCCCACTAAGACCATTAAAATCAATTACTGTGTTCGAGAGCCAGTGTGTGCATCTGGGGGAAGCTAGACATTGGTTGTCTCAGATGTACAGTCTGATAGTTGGTGCCCAAAAGAGTACCGTTCCATACTTTATTAGGGAATGGGAAAGAGAGCTAAAGAAGGACCTGTCAGATGAACAAATTAAAAACATGATTAAATCCACTTATTTAACATCCATAAGTTTGTATGTTCAGGAAATGGCCTATAAATTTTTGACAAGGTGGTACAGGACACCAGTAAGACTAAATAAGATGTACCCAACGGCAGATGCCCGGTGTTGGAGAGGGTGCGAACAAAGGGGTACATTTCTCCATCTGTGGTGGGAATGCCCAAGAATCAAAGCATTTTGGGTAGTAGTTACACCATGGATCGAGAGGTTGACCCCTAGACCTATGGAGTTTACACCTCTGGACTTCTTATTCCACAGAACATCCGGCTCAATTTCTTGTGGTGAAATGCCTGCCCCCTAACAAGGGGAGAAAGAGAGAGAGATAGAGAGAGGGAGTTAAGCTGGCCATACACCATACAATTTTCTTATTCAATTTTCTTTAGATTTTCCTTCAACTATGTAGTAGGAGGGCCTGCCTGATTGCATACAAATTGAAAGTGTTTAGGTTTGACCTCCTATTATATGTTTTTGGTAAATCTAAAGGAAAGTTGCACAAGAAAATTATATAATGTATGGCCAGTCTTAGTTATGTGGAGGTGGTGAGGGGGGATGGGACGGGGGTGGAGGGTTTGGCACTCGAAGGGGGGGGAGTAGTGGGTTGCAAAGTTTTTTCTTTCACATGGTATAAGTTTTATTTTAACCATGGCCACTCGTGGCCTCTTATATTATATGAGGTTGGGTAAACACAAGGAAGATTTCCCCTTTTCTTTTTTTTTTTCTTTTTTTTTTTTTAGAGTTGAGGAACTTGGCCACGAAGGCCGATATACACAATTATAGATAATCAATATTTTATTACAGGGCACGTTTGGTTTTTGTGTGTTTCTTTTTTGTTTTTGTTTTTGTTTTGTTTTTTGTTTTCTCTTTTTCTTGTTCGTGTTTGAAGCGTCACTCAGGGTTGAGAAATTAGGCCATATAAGCCGATATACACAATCATGGATTACCAATATTTAATCACAAGGCACAATTTTTATTACAATTTTTTTTTTTTTCACTTAGTGTCACTTAGAGTTGAGGAATTAGGCCATAAAGGCCGATATACACAATAATGGGCAACCAATATTTAACCGGTTCCCGACCGGTGCATGACGATGTACGTCAGCAGAATGGCACGGCTGGGCAAATGGGCGTACCTGTACATTCATTTGAATTCCCCGCCATGCCATTGCGTGCGTGCTAGCTGGGAGCTCCTTGAGTCGGGTCGAGGGTCCCGTGGATTTGATCACCACAGGCATACCCGCGATCGCCTCACGGAGAGGACGAACGGGGAGATGCTGATGTAAACAGTATCTTCCCGTTCTGGCTAGTGACAAGTGTCACTGATCACTGCTCCCTGTCATCGGGAGCAGTGATCAGTCCAGTGACACATACAGCCCCTCCCCTCTACAGTTAGAAAACACTCCCCTAGTACTGATTAACCCCTCCCCGCCCCCTAGTGGTTAACCCCTTCACTGTCAGTGTCAAAAATGTCCGACATGTCCGCCATAATGTCACAGTCACAAAATAAAAATTGCTGATCGCCGCCATTACTAGTAAAAAAAAAATTATTAATAAAAATGCCATAAAACTATCCCCTATTTAGTAAATGCTATAACTTTTGCGCAAACCAATCAATAAAGGCTTATTGCAATTTTTTTTAACCAAAAATATGTAGAAGAATACGTATCGGCCTAAACTGAGGAAAAAAATGTTTTTTTATATATTTTTGGGGAATATTTATTATAGCAAAATTTAAAAAATAATGCGTTTTTTTCAAAATTGTCGCTCTTATTTTGTTTATAGCACAAAAAATAAAAATCGCAGAGGTGATTAAATACCACCAAAAGAAAGCTCTATTTGTGGGAAAAAAAGAACGTCAATTTTGTTTGGGAGCCACTTCGCACGACCGCGCAATTGTCAGTTAAAGCGACGCAGTACCGAATCGCAAAAAACGCTCTGGTCAAGAAGGGGGTAAATTCTTCCGGGGCTGAAGCGGTTAATCACATGGCACAATTTTTATTACTTTTTTTTTGGCACAGAAGGGCACAGCAGGAGAATACATGACTTAAAGTGGAAGGAATGGAGTGGGAGGGGACAGAGTTGACCTACCCCATGGCAGGGAGGGGGGGAGGGGGAGAAATAGATAATATTTTTTTTTTTTCTGGGGGGGGGGTTAGTATAATTGGTTAACTGCTGACAAGAGAGACCTGTAATTAGCTTTTTCTTGTTTATGTCTATTTCTGTGTATTTTTGTGTAAACTATGGAATGCAAGAATGTATAATATTGAATTCTAAAGATGAACTTATAATGGAAAAATAAAAAATTTTGATTATAAAAAAAAATATGAGTTAAAAGGAGTGTGCCCAAATGCTTTTTAGCATTGGGTGTGTCTATTAAAAGAATTGTAATATATAAAGGCCTAAGAACCACACTGTGAGGGGCAAGGATGTATAGCAAAAGTAAACAGGTAAATGAGATAAAGGGAGATGTGCAATAGGTGCACAAAGGAGTCGCCCCTTAGGACTTTAGCAGCAGAATGATGTTTAAAGAGTAAGATTGTATAAAATGCACATATGTGCCAATTTTATTAAATATATAGAAAATATGAAAAATATACAAATACAAATACACAATATATATATTCACTAAAAAATGTACATCAATATTTACAAGGTAAATATATCAACCCAGAGCTCACAACCCGCTGCCTGAATAGAGTTGAGGTCAGACGGATAGATTTACAGCATATATCCCAACATGTTTCGGAAATTAATATGTATTGTTCCTTCATCCTGGGATTTACAGTTGGGTGATCAAATCCTTATCTGTAATGTAAAATGTATAAGGAAATGAAATAACATCATGATATATAAAATTGTGAGAGAGTGTCAATCATAACAATTTATATATTGCTCAATGTTAGGGCTAGTCATACTTACATAGATGAGGTTCATGGAAAATCATACAAAACAATAACCAGAAAAAGAACAGGCGGGCTGGGAGGTCCACAGGAATGTAGGATGGGCAGTTGTAGGTGCAGGACCGAATACTGCAGCGTATCCACAAGAGACGCCTGATTAGGATCTAAACAGTCAAGATAGTAAAAAAAGGGAGGATAATTTAAAGTTAGTCCCACATACAGTTTGAAAGATCTATCAGACTGCAATGTAGGGACATAGAGATAGCTTGTTTTGTATGATTTTCCATGAACCTCATCTATGTAAGTATGACTAGCCTAAACATTGAACAATATATAAATTGTTATGATTGACACTCTCTCACAATTCTATATATCATGATGTTATTTCATTACCTTATAAATTTTACATTACAGATAAGGATTTGATCACCCAACTGTAAAGTCCCTGATGAAGGAACAATACATATTAATTTCCGAAACATGTTGGGATATATGCTGTAAATCTATCCGTCTGACCTCAACACTATTCAGGCAGTGGGTTGTGAGCTCTGGGTTGATATATTTACCTTTTATATATTGATGTACATTTTTTAGTAAATATATATATTGTGTATTTGTATTCGTATATTTTTCATATTTTCTATATATTTAATAAAATTGGCACATATGTGCATTTTATACAATCGTACTCTTTATTAGGGATGAGCCGAACACCCCCCGGTTCGGTTCGCACCAGAACCTGCGAACGGACCGAAAATTCGCACGAACGTTAGAACCCCATTGACGTTTATGGGACTCGAACGTTCGAAATCAAAAGTGCTCATTTTAAAGGCTAATTTGCATGGTATTGTCCTAAAAAGGGTTTGGGGACCCGGGTCCTACCCCAGGGGACATGTATCAATGCAAAAAAAACTTTTAAAAACGGCCGTTTTTTCGGGAGCAGTGATTTTAATGATGCTTAAAGTAAAAAAAAAAAGTGAAATATTCCTTTAAATATCGTACCTGGGGGGTGTCTATAGTATGCCTGTAAAGTGGCGCGTGTTTCCCGTGTTTAGAACAGTCCCTGCACCAAATGTCATTTTTAAAGGAAAAAAATCTCATTTAAAACTGCTTGCGGGTTTCATGTAATGTCGGGTCCTGGCAATATGGATGAAAATCAGTGAGACAAACGGCATGGGTACCCCCCAGTCCATTACCAGGCCCTTTGGGTCTTGTATGGATATTAAGGGGAACCCCACACCCAAATTAAAATAGGGAAAGGTGTGGGGCCACCAGGCCCTATATACTCTGAACAACAGTATACAGGCGGTGCAAACAAGACAGGGACTGTAGGTTTGTTGTTAAGTAGAATCTGTTTGTAATTTTGAATGGGTACATTTTTAACGTATTTAGCTCCAGCCAAAAAATCTTTTTTAAGCTTTTTGGAAAACATAGGGAAGGGTTATCACCCCTGTGACATTTGTTTTGCTGTCTTTCCTCCTCTTCAGAAGATTTCACCTCACTTTTTGTCCCAATGACAAATGTTTTTTGAAAATTTTTTTGTGGAACAAGGATTGGAAAGCATCAGTGGAAAGGAGAAAAGTTTTTCCCATATTAACTTACAGGAGAGAATTTCCCTTCCTAGGGGTAGATTTCATCTCACTTCCTGTTGTCTCCTTCCGTTTGCAAGTAGGAGTCGTTTGTAAGTTAGATGTTTGAAAGTAAGGGCCTGCCCTATATACTCAGCAGAAATTTGGGCCTTAGGTGTTGATGTGGCCACAACACTGTAGGCCCTCACAGGGGTCTGCTGTGAAATATTAGATCAAGAATTGTAATTACATGCCCCTGTTGAACAGGGGCAGAAAAACTGGGCCTTTGGTGGTGGTGGTGGTGGTGCTGGTGCCACAACACTGTAAGTCCTCACTCGCTCTTGGTGGGTGCAGAAATGGGCCCTGCTTTGAAATATTAGATCAAGAATTGTAATTACATGCCCCTGTTGAACAAGGGCAGAAAAATTGGGCCTTTGGTGGTGGTTGTGGTGGTGCTGGTGCCACAACACTGTAAGTCCTCACTCGCTCTTGGTGGGTGCAGAAATGGGCCCTGCTGTGAAATATTAGATCAAGAATTGTAATTACATGCCCCTGTTGAACAAGGGCAGAAAAATTGGGCCTTTGGTGGTGGTGGTGGTGGTGCTGGTGCCACAACACTGTAAGTCCTCACTCGCTCTTGGTGGGTGCAGAAATGGGCCCTGCTGTAAAATATTTTTTTAATTTCCATAATCTTTATTATTTTTTTTTTTTCCACATTATACAAAAAATTTTAAGAAACAAGTATACCAATTCTTGAATATATCTACTATACATACATTTATAAAAACATATTGCTATAGCAGAAAAGGTATACTCTAATTATTTTCTCCTCCTGTATTTTTCCCGCCCTCCTCCCACCCTATCCCCCCTTCCCTCCCCCCTCCCCCAAGCATGCCTCACTATTTCTTACTTAATTTAGCTACCAAAAGGCTGCTTCTCTTATCATTCCCTCACATTGGGTATCCCAATTCTTCTAGCCAAGGATTCCATAATCTTTTAAATTCTTTCAGGTTCTTTCTCTTCGTGTATACTACTTTTTCCTTCCACATTGTTTCTATTACCGTTTTAATCCAATCTTCCTTCGTGGGGGGGGATCTTGCCTGCCATCTTAAAGCTATTAACTTCCTTGCTTGGAATAGGCATCTTCTTACTATTTTAATTTTAAAATTTCCTCTTCTTGTATTTCCCTCTACCCCCAAGATGCATAGTTTTGGCTCTATTTTAAGTTCTAAAGCGAGGATCTTATTTAACGTTTCCACCACTTCATTCCAATAGCGGAATAGCTTCGGGCATTTCCATATCATGTGGATTAGATCCCCCGATTCCTGACATCTAGGGCATTTGTCATCTTTCCTCCCTCCAAACCTGAATAACCTTTTAGGAGTGTAGTATGTCCTATGTAGTAGCATTAATTGTGAAACTTTCTGAGCTGGTGAGACTGAAACCTGGTGACCTCCCGCCAATATCTCTTTCCATTGTTCATCCGATATTACTCCCAGATCTTCTTCCCATTTAGTTCTACATTTCAATTTTCCTGGAGTCTCTATAATACTTTTACATATATCTGGGTACATTTCGGCTATGGACCCCCCATGTCCACCCTGCATGTCTAATTTTTGAAATATAATAGACCTATTCCAAACTGGCCCTTGTCCTCCAAACTGTCTGCTCAAGGCATGTTTGATTTGTTGGTAACTAAAATATGAATGGTCTGCAATACCAAATTCCTCCTTGAGTGATCCAAATGTTTTTAAGGTATTTTGATTGTACAACTGGGATAATTTATTTATCCCTCTCATTTCCCATGATTTTATTTTCCCTATTTCTTTTAATTCCTCTAAGTTCTTATTATTCCACAGTGGAGTACATTTCATCAGACCTCCCATTCCCTTCATGGCCTTGATAGTGTTCCATACTTTTTTCATCAATTTTATCGTTGGGGATTTGTGCAAAAAGGAGTTCGCCTCAAGTACTTCCGTCACTGTCCCATGGGGTGCTCCCATAATCATCAGTTCTCTCCTATTGTTGTGGCCACTAGGACCGGAGCCTCTCCCCAGTTGCTGCATCTGTGCCGCCAAAAAATAGTCCCTTGGGTGAGGCACCGCTAATCCCCCTTCTTGCGATGACAGTTGTAGGGTTTGTAGTCTTATCCTAGAAGGACCCCCTTTCCAGATGAGATCTCTCAGTAGTGTATCTATTTTTTTTAAACCAGCTCCGGCTTATCCATATTGGGGAGTTATGCATAACGTACAGTAGCTGGGAAATTTGCAGAAATTTGGGCCTTAGGTGTTGCTGTGGCCACAAAACTGTAAGCCCTCACAGGGCCCTGCTGTAAAATATTAGATCAAGAATTGTAATTACATGCCCCTGTTGAACAGGGGCTGAAAAATTAGGCCTTAGGCACTGGTGCTGGTGCCAGAACACTGCAACCCCTCACAGACACTCTAGTTGGAACGCAGGAACGAGCCCTGCTGCAAAGTATTGCATCAAAAATTGTAATTACATGCCCCTGTTAAACAAGGGCTGAAAAATTGGGCCTTAGGCACTGGTGCCACAACACTGCAACCCCTCACAGACACTCTATTTGGAACGCAGGAACGAGCCCTGCTGCAAAGCATTGCATCAAAAATTGTAATTACACGCCCCTGTTAAACAGGGGCAGAAAAATTGGGCCTTAGGCACTGGTGCTGGTGCCACAACACTGCAACTCCTCACAGATACTCTAGTTGGAATGCTGAAATGAGCCCTGCTGCAAAGTATTGCATCAAAAATTGTAATTACATGCCCCTGTTAAACAGGGGCTGAAAAATTGTGCCTTAGGCACTGGTGGTGGCGCCCAGAACCAAAAATGTTCTTACAAGCTATCAGTGTGATCATTGAGGAGGAAGAGGATAATTACTCAGGGATAGTCACTCAGCATCAGCATAGGCAGTCTTTGAAGGGATCTGAGATTTCAAAAAAAAATATTCGGTTACATCAGCATCAGGTGCTTGGTAGCTGGTGGTGATCCAAGACTGATTCATTTTTATGAAGGTCAGTCGATCGACCGAGTCGGTGGACAGACGCACCCTGTGATCGGTTACCACGCCTCCAGCAGCACTGAATGTGCGTTCCGAAAGAACGCTGGATGCAGGACAGGCCAGTAGCTTAATTGCATACTGTGCAAGCTCTGGCCAGTGATCCATCCTCAAGACCCAGTAACCCAGAGGATTTTCGGTGGGAAAGGTGTCCAAGTCTGATCTTGCCCCTAGGTATTCTTGCACCATGTAAAACAGACGCTGGCGATGGTTGCTGGAACCGATCATACCTTGGGGCTGCGGACCAAAAAATTGTCTGAACGCATTGGTCAGATGGCCACCTTCTCCACCGCTCCTTCTTTGACTGACCGAAGCCTCAGCAACACGTTGTCCAGAAACAGGAGTTTGCAACCTCCCAGTCTCTGGGAATGCGTTGCACAGACCTTTCTGCAAGGCCTCCCGAAGATGTTTCATCCTCTGCTCCCTCTGCGATGGCAAGATAAGGTCCGCAACCTTACCCTTGTAACGTGGATCAAGGAGGGTTGCCAGCCAGTATTGGTCCTTCTCCTTGATACCACGAATACGAGGATCCTTACGCAGGCTTTGCAAGATCAGGGAGGCCATGCAGCGTAGGTTTGCTGAGGCATTCGGTCCGGAGTTCTCTGGGTTACTAAGGACGACATGGTCCGCAGCCACCTCCTCCCAGCCACGTACAAGTCCATGTGTTTCTTGGGACTGATCCCTTAAAGACTGCTGCTGATGCAGGTGGACAAGGGGGACAGTGTCACTGATGCATGCACTGTCACTGCTCACCATCCTCGTGGCCTCCTTAAAATGGTGACAGGACAGTGCATGCATCCCTGATCATGGCCCACTGGCGTGGGGAAAAAAAATAAGCTCCCCTGAACCTGTCCTGGTGCCATAGTTGCACAGGTACTCATTGATGGCCCTCTGCTGCGTGTGCAGCCGCTGCAGCATGGCCGATGTTGAGTTCCACCTGGTGGGCATGTCACAGATTAGGCAGTTCTTGGGCAGGTTAAACTCCTTTTTGGAGGTCCGTCAGCCGAGCACTGGCATTATATGACCGGCAGAAATGCACACAGACTTTCCTGGCCTGGCTCAGGACATCCTGTAAGCCCGGGTACCTGCCCAAGAACTGCTGCACCACCAAGTTAAGGATGTGAGCCAAACAGGGCACATGGGTCATTTGTCCCTGTCGGAGGGCAGAGAGGAGGTTGGTGCCATTGTCGCAAACCACCATTCCTGCCTTAAGTTGGCGTGGCGTCAACTACCTCTGAACCTGCCCCTGCAGAGCTGACAGAACCTCTGCCCCAGTGTGGCTCCTGTCCCCCAAGCACACCAGCTCAAGCACCGCATGGCATCTTTTGGCCTGCGTACTTGCGTAGCCCCTTGAACAGCTACGGAGCACCGCTGGTTCCGAGGACAAAGCACAGGAAGAGGCCATGGAGGAAGAAGAATGTGCTGCCCTTAGGCTGGCCCCTGGAGGGCATCCTGCCTCGTTGGTGATGTGCCGCCTTCTCCTCCTCTCTCCTATCAGGCACCCACGTTGAGTCAGTGACCTCATCATCCCTCCCTCCTCATCACTGGAGCAAACCTGGCAGTATGCTGCAGAGATACATACACATACACATACACATATATATATATATATATATATATATATGTACTGATGCTAGCAAAATCAACTGCCTGCCTGTAGTATGAGAACACCACCAACCTTCTACAGGTAGCTTTAGCTGAACACTGAGGTGGACGCACCCCACTAACTTGTAGGTTTAGCTGAACACTGTGAGCAGGACGCACCCCACTAACTTGTAGATTTAGCTGAACACTGTGAGCAGGACGCACTGCACTAACTGTAAATAGTCTAGCTGCCTGACTGTGGTACTAATAGGATCAAGAGAACCCCAGTAATTTTCTTCAGGTAGCTGTGTATACTGTAACAAGACAAGCCTGCCTGTCAGTAAGAAGATAACAGGAATGGATCTAGCTGAACACTGTGAGCAGGACGCACCCCACTAACTTGTAGGTTTAGCTGAACACTGTGAGCAGGACGCACCCCACTAACTTGTAGGTTTAGCTGAACACTGTGAGCAGGACGCACTGCACTAACTGTAAATAGTCTAGCTGCCTGACTGTGTTACTAATAGGAACAAAAAAACACCAGTAATTTTCTTCAGGTAGCTGTATATACTGTAACAAAACAAGCCTGCCTGTCAGTAAGAAGATAACAGGAACGGATCTAGCTGAACACTGTGAGCAGGACGCACCCCACTAACTTGTAGGTTTAGATGAACACTGAGCAGGACGCACCCCACTAACTTGTAGGTTTAGCTGAACACTGTGAGCAGGACGCACTGCACTAACTGTAAATAGTCTAGCTGCCTGACTGTGGTACTAATAGGATCAAAAGAACACCAGTAATTTTCTTCAGGTAGCTGTGTATACTGTAACAAGACAAGCCTGCTTGTCAGTAAGAAGATAACAGGAATGGATCTAGCTGAACACTGTGAGCAGGACGCACCCCACTAACTTGTAGGTTTAGCTGAACACTGTGAGCAGGACGCACCCCACTAACTTGTAGGTTTAGCTGAACACTGTGAGCAGGACGCACTGCACTAACTGTAAATAGTCTAGCTGCCTGACTGTGTTACTAATAGGAACAAAAAAACACCAGTAATTTTCTTCAGGTAGCTGTATATACTGTAACAAGACAAGCCTGCCTGTCAGTAAGAAGATAACAGGAATGGATCTAGCTGAACACTGTGAGCAGGACGAATCCCCACTAACTTGTAGGTTTAGCTGAACACTGTGAGGTGAACGCACCACACTAGCTTGTAGGTTTAGCTGAACACTATGAGCAGGACGCACCCCACTAACTTGTAGGTTTAGCTTAACACTGTGAGCAGGACGCACCCCACTAACTTGTAGGTTTAGCTGAACACTGTGAGCAGGACGCACTGCACTAACTGTAAATAGTCTAGCTGCCTGACTGTGGTACTAATAGGATCAAAAGAACACCAGTAATTTTCTTCAGGTAGCTGTATATACTGTAACAAGACAAGCCTTCCTGTCAGTAAGAAGATAACAGGAACAGATCTAGCTGAACACTGTGAGCAGGACGAATCCCCACTAACTTGTAGGTTTAGCTGAACACTGTGAGGTGGACGCACCACACTAGCTTGTAGGTTTAGCTGAACACTATGAGCAGGACGCACCCCACTAACTTGTAGGTTTAGCTTAACACTGTGAGCAGGACGCACCCCACTAACTTGTAGGTTTTGCTGAACACTGTGAGCAGGACGCACCCCACTAACTTGTAGGTTTAGCTGAACACTGTGAGCAGGACGCACCCCACTAACTTGTAGGTTTAGCTGAACACTATGAGGTGGATGCACCACACTAACTTGTAGGTTTAGCTGAACACTGTGAGCAGGATGCACCCCACTAACTTGTAGGTTTAGCTGAACACTGTGAGCAGGACGCACTGCACTAACTGTAAATAATCTAGCTGCCTGACTGTGGTACTAATAGGATCAAAAGAACACCAGTAATTTTCTTCAGGTAGCTGTAAATACTGTAACAAGACAAGCCTGCCTGTCAGTAAGAAGATAACAGGAACAGATCTAGCTGAACACTGTGAGCAGGACGCACCCCACTAACTTGTAAGTTTAGCTGAACACTGTGAGCAGGATGCACCCCACTAACTTGTAGGTTTAGCTGAACACTGTGAGCAGGACGCACCCCACTAACTTGTAGGTTTAGCTGAACACTGTGAGCAGGACGCACCCCACTAACTTGTAGTTTTAGCTGAACACTGTGAGCAGGACGCACTGCACTAACTGTAAATAATCTAGCTGCCTGACTGTGGTACTAATAGGATCAAAAGAACACCAGTAATTTTCTTCAGGTAGCTGTATATACTGTAACAAGACAAGCCTGCCTGTCAGTAAGAAGATAACAGGAACGGATCTAGCTGAACACTGTGAGCAGGACGCACTGCACTAACTGTAAATAGTCTAGCTGCCTGACTGTGGTACTAATAGGATCAAAAGAACACCAGCAATTTTCTTCAGGTAGCTGTATATACTGTAACAAGACAAGCCTGCCTGTCAGTAAGAAGATAACAGGAACGGATCTAGCTGAACACTGTGAGCAGGACGCACCCCACTAACTTGTAGGTTTAGCTGAACACTGTGAGCAGGACGCACCCTACTAACTTGTAGGTTTAGCTGAACACTGTGAGCAGGACGCACCCCACTAACTTGTAGGTTTAGCTGAACACTGTGAGCAGGACGCACTGCACTAACTGTAAATAGTCTAGCTGCCTGACTGTGGTACTAATAGGATCAAGAGAACCCCAGTAATTTTCTTCAGGTAGCTGTGTATACTGTAACAAGACAAGCCTGCCTGTCAGTAAGAAGATAACAGGAATGGATCTAGCTGAACACTGTGAGCAGGACGCACCCCACTAACTTGTAGGTTTAGCTGAACACTGTGAGCAGGACGCACCCCACTAACTTGTAGGTTTAGCTGAACACTGTGAGCAGGACGCACTGCACTAACTGTAAATAGTCTAGCTGCCTGACTGTGTTACTAATAGGAACAAAAAAACACCAGTAATTTTCTTCAGGTAGCTGTATATACTGTAACAAGACAAGCCTGCCTGTCAGTAAGAAGATAACAGGAACGGATCTAGCTGAACACTGTGAGCAGGACGCACCCCACTAACTTGTAGGTTTAGATGAACACTGAGCAGGACGCACCCCACTAACTTGTAGGTTTAGCTGAACACTGTGAGCAGGACGCACTGCACTAACTGTAAATAGTCTAGCTGCCTGACTGTGGTACTAATAGGATCAAAAGAACACCAGTAATTTTCTTCAGGTAGCTGTATATACTGTAACAAGACAAGCCTTCCTGTCAGTAAGAAGATAACAGGAACAGATCTAGCTGAACACTGTGAGCAGGACGAATCCCCACTAACTTGTAGGTTTAGCTGAACACTGTGAGGTGGACGCACCACACTAGCTTGTAGGTTTAGCTGAACACTGTGAGCAGGACGCACCCCACTAACTTGTAGGTTTAGCTTAACACTGTGAGCAGGACGCACCCCACTAACTTGTAGGTTTTGCTGAACACTGTGAGCAGGACGCACCCCACTAACTTGTAGGTTTAGCTGAACACTGTGAGCAGGACGCACCCCACTAACTTGTAGGTTTAGCTGAACACTATGAGGTGGATGCACCACACTAACTTGTAGGTTTAGCTGAACACTGTGAGCAGGATGCACCCCACTAACTTGTAGGTTTAGCTGAACACTGTGAGCAGGACGCACTGCACTAACTGTAAATAGTCTAGCTGCCTGACTGTGGTACTAATAGGATCAAAAGAACACCAGTAATTTTCTTCAGGTAGCTGTATATACTGTAACAAGACAAGCCTTCCTGTCAGTAAGAAGATAACAGGAACAGATCTAGCTGAACACTGTGAGCAGGACGAATCCCCACTAACTTGTAGGTTTAGCTGAACACTGTTAGGTGGACGCACCACACTAGCTTGTAGGTTTAGCTGAACACTGTGAGCAGGACGCACCCCACTAACTTGTAGGTTTTGCTGAACACTGTGAGCAGGACGCACCCCACTAACTTGTAGGTTTAGCTGAACACTGTGAGCAGGACGCATCCCACTAACTTGTAGGTTTAGCTGAACACTATGAGGTGGATGCACCACACTAACTTGTAGGTTTAGCTGAACACTGTGAGCAGGATGCACCCCACTAACTTGTAGGTTTAGCTGAACACTGTGAGCAGGACGCACTGCACTAACTGTAAATAATCTAGCTGCCTGACTGTGGTACTAATAGGATCAAAAGAACACCAGTAATTTTCTTCAGGTAGCTGTAAATACTGTAACAAGACAAGCCTGCCTGTCAGTAAGAAGATAACAGGAACAGATCTAGCTGAACACTGTGAGCAGGACGCACCCCACTAACTTGTAAGTTTAGCTGAACACTGTGAGCAGGATGCACCCCACTAACTTGTAGGTTTAGCTGAACACTGTGAGCAGGACGCACCCCACTAACTTGTAGGTTTAGCTGAACACTGTGAGCAGGACGCACCCCACTAACTTGTAGTTTTAGCTGAACACTGTGAGCAGGACGCACTGCACTAACTGTAAATAATCTAGCTGCCTGACTGTGGTACTAATAGCATCAAAAGAACACCAGTAATTTTCTTCAGGTAGCTGTATATACTGTAACAAGACAAGCCTGCCTGTCAGTAAGAAGATAACAGGAACGGATCTAGCTGAACACTGTGAGCAGGACGCACTGCACTAACTGTAAATAGTCTAGCTGCCTGACTGTGGTACTAATAGGATCAAAAGAACACCAGCAATTTTCTTCAGGTAGCTGTATATACTGTAACAAGACAAGCCTGCCTGTCAGTAAGAAGATAACAGGAACGGATCTAGCTGAACACTGTGAGCAGGACGCACCCCACTAACTTGTAGGTTTAGCTGAACACTGTGAGCAGGACGCACCCTACTAACTTGTAGGTTTAGCTGAACACTGTGAGCAGGACGCACCCCACTAACTTGTAGGTTTAGCTGAACACTGTGAGCAGGACGCACTGCACTAACTGTAAATAGTCTAGCTGCCTGACTGTGTTACTAATAGGAACAAAAAAACACCAGTAATTTTCTTCAGGTAGCTGTATATACTGTAACAAGACAAGCCTGCCTGTCAGTAAGAAGATAACAGGAACGGATCTAGCTGAACACTGTGAGCAGGACGCACCCCACTAACTTGTAGGTTTAGATGAACACTGAGCAGGACGCACCCCACTAACTTGTAGGTTTAGCTGAACACTGTGAGCAGGACGCACTGCACTAACTGTAAATAGTCTAGCTGCCTGACTGTGGTACTAATAGGATCAAAAGAACACCAGTAATTTTCTTCAGGTAGCTGTATATACTGTAACAAGACAAGCCTTCCTGTCAGTAAGAAGATAACAGGAACAGATCTAGCTGAACACTGTGAGCAGGACGAATCCCCACTAACTTGTAGGTTTAGCTGAACACTGTGAGGTGGACGCACCACACTAGCTTGTAGGTTTAGCTGAACACTGTGAGCAGGACGCACCCCACTAACTTGTAGGTTTAGCTTAACACTGTGAGCAGGACGCACCCCACTAACTTGTAGGTTTTGCTGAACACTGTGAGCAGGACGCACCCCACTAACTTGTAGGTTTAGCTGAACACTGTGAGCAGGACGCACCCCACTAACTTGTAGGTTTAGCTGAACACTATGAGGTGGATGCACCACACTAACTTGTAGGTTTAGCTGAACACTGTGAGCAGGATGCACCCCACTAACTTGTAGGTTTAGCTGAACACTGTGAGCAGGACGCACTGCACTAACTGTAAATAATCTAGCTGCCTGACTGTGGTACTAATAGGATCAAAAGAACACCAGTAATTTTCTTCAGGTAGCTGTATATACTGTAACAAGACAAGCCTTCCTGTCAGTAAGAAGATAACAGGAACAGATCTAGCTGAACACTGTGAGCAGGACGAATCCCCACTAACTTGTAAGTTTAGCTGAACACTGTGAGCAGGATGCACCCCACTAACTTGTAGGTTTAGCTGAACACTGTGAGCAGGACGCACCCCACTAACTTGTAGGTTTAGCTGAACACTGTGAGCAGGACGCACCCCACTAACTTGTAGTTTTAGCTGAACACTGTGAGCAGGACGCACTGCACTAACTGTAAATAATCTAGCTGCCTGACTGTGGTACTAATAGGATCAAAAGAACACCAGTAATTTTCTTCAGGTAGCTGTATATACTGTAACAAGACAAGCCTGCCTGTCAGTAAGAAGATAACAGGAACGGATCTAGCTGAACACTGTGAGCAGGACGCACTGCACTAACTGTAAATAGTCTAGAAGCCTGACTGTGGTACTAATAGGATCAAAAGAACACCAGCAATTTTCTTCAGGTAGCTGTATATACTGTAACAAGACAAGCCTGCCTGTCAGTAAGAAGATAACAGGAACGGATCTAGCTGAACACTGTGAGCAGGACGCACCCCACTAACTTGTAGGTTTAGCTGAACACTGTGAGCAGGACGCACCCTACTAACTTGTAGGTTTAGCTGAACACTGTGAGCAGGACGCACCCCACTAACTTGTAGGTTTAGCTGAACACTGTGAGCAGGACGCACTGCACTAACTGTAAATAGTCTAGCTGCCTGACTGTGGTACTAATAGGATCAAGAGAACCCCAGTAATTTTCTTCAGGTAGCTGTGTATACTGTAACAAGACAAGCCTGCCTGTCAGTAAGAAGATAACAGGAATGGATCTAGCTGAACACTGTGAGCAGGACGCACCCCACTAACTTGTAGGTTTAGCTGAACACTGTGAGCAGGACGCACCCCACTAACTTGTAGGTTTAGCTGAACACTGTGAGCAGGACGCACTGCACTAACTGTAAATAGTCTAGCTGCCTGACTGTGTTACTAATAGGAACAAAAAAACACCAGTAATTTTCTTCAGGTAGCTGTATATACTGTAACAAGACAAGCCTGCCTGTCAGTAAGAAGATAACAGGAATGGATCTAGCTGAACACTGTGAGCAGGACGCACCCCACTAACTTGTAGGTTTAGCTGAACACTGTGAGCAGGACGCACCCCACTAACTTGTAGGTTTAGCTGAACACTGTGAGCAGGACGCACTGCACTAACTGTAAATAGTCTAGCTGCCTGACTGTGGTACTAATAGGATCAAAAGAACACCAGTAATTTTCTTCAGGTAGCTGTATATACTGTAACAAGACAAGCCTTCCTGTCAGTAAGAAGATAACAGGAACAGATCTAGCTGAACACTGTGAGCAGGACGAATCCCCACTAACTTGTAGGTTTAGCTGAACACTGTGAGGTGGACGCACCACACTAGCTTGTAGGTTTAGCTGAACACTGTGAGCAGGACGCACCCCACTAACTTGTAGGTTTAGCTTAACACTGTGAGCAGGACGCACCCCACTAACTTGTAGGTTTTGCTGAACACTGTGAGCAGGACGCACCCCACTAACTTGTAGGTTTAGCTGAACACTGTGAGCAGGACGCACCCCACTAACTTGTAGGTTTAGCTGAACACTATGAGGTGGATGCACCACACTAACTTGTAGGTTTAGCTGAACACTGTGAGCAGGATGCACCCCACTAACTTGTAGGTTTAGCTGAACACTGTGAGCAGGACGCACTGCACTAACTGTAAATAATCTAGCTGCCTGACTGTGGTACTAATAGGATCAAAAGAACACCAGTAATTTTCTTCAGGTAGCTGTATATACTGTAACAAGACAAGCCTTCCTGTCAGTAAGAAGATAACAGGAACAGATCTAGCTGAACACTGTGAGCAGGACGAATCCCCACTAACTTGTAAGTTTAGCTGAACACTGTGAGCAGGATGCACCCCACTAACTTGTAGGTTTAGCTGAACACTGTGAGCAGGACGCACCCCACTAACTTGTAGGTTTAGCTGAACACTGTGAGCAGGACGCACCCCACTAACTTGTAGTTTTAGCTGAACACTGTGAGCAGGACGCACTGCACTAACTGTAAATAATCTAGCTGCCTGACTGTGGTACTAATAGGATCAAAAGAACACCAGTAATTTTCTTCAGGTAGCTGTATATACTGTAACAAGACAAGCCTGCCTGTCAGTAAGAAGATAACAGGAACGGATCTAGCTGAACACTGTGAGCAGGACGCACTGCACTAACTGTAAATAGTCTAGAAGCCTGACTGTGGTACTAATAGGATCAAAAGAACACCAGCAATTTTCTTCAGGTAGCTGTATATACTGTAACAAGACAAGCCTGCCTGTCAGTAAGAAGATAACAGGAACGGATCTAGCTGAACACTGTGAGCAGGATGCACCCCACTAACTTGTAGGTTTAGCTGAACACTGTGAGCAGGACGCACCCTACTAACTTGTAGGTTTAGCTGAACACTGTGAGCAGGACGCACCCCACTAACTTGTAGGTTTAGCTGAACACTGTGAGCAGGACGCACTGCACTAACTGTAAATAGTCTAGCTGCCTGACTGTGGTACTAATAGGATCAAGAGAACCCCAGTAATTTTCTTCAGGTAGCTGTGTATACTGTAACAAGACAAGCCTGCCTGTCAGTAAGAAGATAACAGGAATGGATCTAGCTGAACACTGTGAGCAGGACGCACCCCACTAACTTGTAGGTTTAGCTGAACACTGTGAGCAGGACGCACCCCACTAACTTGTAGGTTTAGCTGAACACTGTGAGCAGGACGCACTGCACTAACTGTAAATAGTCTAGCTGCCTGACTGTGTTACTAATAGGAACAAAAAAACACCAGTAATTTTCTTCAGGTAGCTGTATATACTGTAACAAGACAAGCCTGCCTGTCAGTAAGAAGATAACAGGAATGGATCTAGCTGAACACTGTGAGCAGGACGCACCCCACTAACTTGTAGGTTTAGCTGAACACTGTGAGCAGGACGCACCCCACTAACTTGTAGGTTTAGCTGAACACTGTGAGCAGGACGCACTGCACTAACTGTAAATAGTCTAGCTGCCTGACTGTGGTACTAATAGGATCAAAAGAACACCAGTAATTTTCTTCAGGTAGCTGTATATACTGTAACAAGACAAGCCTTCCTGTCAGTAAGAAGATAACAGGAACAGATCTAGCTGAACACTGTGAGCAGGACGAATCCCCACTAACTTGTAGGTTTAGCTGAACACTGTGAGGTGGACGCACCACACTAGCTTGTAGGTTTAGCTGAACACTGTGAGCAGGACGCACCCCACTAACTTGTAGGTTTAGCTTAACACTGTGAGCAGGACGCACCCCACTAACTTGTAGGTTTTGCTGAACACTGTGAGCAGGACGCACCCCACTAACTTGTAGGTTTAGCTGAACACTGTGAGCAGGACGCACCCCACTAACTTGTAGGTTTAGCTGAACACTATGAGGTGGATGCACCACACTAACTTGTAGGTTTAGCTGAACACTGTGAGCAGGATGCACCCCACTAACTTGTAGGTTTAGCTGAACACTGTGAGCAGGACGCACTGCACTAACTGTAAATAATCTAGCTGCCTGACTGTGGTACTAATAGGATCAAAAGAACACCAGTAATTTTCTTCAGGTAGCTGTAAATACTGTAACAAGACAAGCCTGCCTGTCAGTAAGAAGATAACAGGAACAGATCTAGCTGAACACTGTGAGCAGGACGCACCCCACTAACTTGTAAGTTTAGCTGAACACTGTGAGCAGGATGCACCCCACTAACTTGTAGGTTTAGCTGAACACTGTGAGCAGGACGCACCCCACTAACTTGTAGGTTTAGCTGAACACTGTGAGCAGGACGCACCCCACTAACTTGTAGTTTTAGCTGAACACTGTGAGCAGGACGCACTGCACTAACTGTAAATAATCTAGCTGCCTGACTGTGGTACTAATAGGATCAAAAGAACACCAGTAATTTTCTTCAGGTAGCTGTATATACTGTAACAAGACAAGCCTGCCTGTCAGTAAGAAGATAACAGGAATGGATCTAGCTGAACACTGTGAGCAGGACGCACTGCACTAACTGTAAATAGTCTAGCTGCCTGACTGTGGTACTAATAGGATCAAAAGAACACCAGCAATTTTCTTCAGGTAGCTGTATATACTGTAACAAGACAAGCCTGCCTGTCAGTAAGAAGATAACAGGAACGGATCTAGCTGAACACTGTGAGCAGGACGCACTGCACTAACTGTAAATAGTCTAGCTGCCTGACTGTGGTACTAATAGGATCAAAAGAACACCAGTAATTTTCTTCAGGTAGCTGTAAATACTGTAACAAGACAAGCCTGCCTGTCAGTAGGAAGGTAACAGGAACGGATCTAGCTAAACTGAATACAGTGTATATATATATATATACATGCAACACCTGGGATGCATATATATACACAATACACTGTAAGTGCAGCTAACTGATTGACTGTTCTGCCTAATCTATCTAACTCACATCAAATGCCACTGTCTGTCTGTCTCTCTCTCTCTCTCTCTCAATGAACGCCGGAACACACACTACACAGGGCCGCCGTGCAGGCAGCCTTATATAGTGTGGGGCGTGTACTAAATCCCCTGAGCCATAATTGGCCAAAGCCTCCTTGGCTTTGGCCAATTACGGCTCTCTGTTCAGACGGCGCTGTGATTGGCCAAGCATGCGGGTCATAGTGCATGCTTGGCCAATCATCAGCCAGCAATGCACTGCGATGCCGTAGTGAATTATGAGCCGTGACACGCCACACGAATTTGGCGCAAACGACCTATATTGTTCGCAATTCGGCGAACGGGCGAACAGACGATGTTCGAGTCCAACATGGGTTCGA
Organism: Lithobates clamitans; assembly: GCA_037952925.1. Taxonomy (NCBI): domain Eukaryota; kingdom Metazoa; phylum Chordata; class Amphibia; order Anura; family Ranidae; genus Lithobates; species Lithobates clamitans. Next base: position 1,526,319 of record JBBGZY010000730.1, read on the forward strand.
CTCGAACACGAAGCTCATCCCTACTCTTTATACATCATTCTGCCGCTAAAGTCCTAAGGGGCAACTACTTTGTTCACCTATTGCACATCTCCCTTTATCCCAATTAATCAAGGATGTCGGCAGTATCTTATACATTTCCAATTCTCACACAATCTCTTTATCAAACAAGTAAATGAGGCATTAGATCCCTTCTGGGGGTCGATCCTATGTGGCATTGAGGTAGTGATTCAGAGTATATAACAGAACCAAAAGGTATGCTTTGGGGAAGAGGAGATATGATATGTTTGGCTAAGAAAATCATCTATTTAAGGGGGTGTTAAGATGTGGAGTGTAACCTATAGGACAGTTTAGATGGTGTATGTGAGGGGGGTCTCTGTGTATCTAGGAGGGGATTGAGAAAGATGTACAGGTGGGTAAGGGGGGGGAGAAATGGGGAGAGGGGGATATACATATAAATATATAAAATAAAATAAAAAGGGGGGAGGGGGTAAGGGGTGGTGTGTGTTATTGAGTGGCTCCATCTCTCACTCCCTGTTGGTTTTGGGAGTAGGATAGGGCCTAAACAGGCTTCTAGTGTTGTTCAGAGTATGAGGGCCCAAGATAGAAATCCAGTCACTGTGGAAGTCTATTTGGAAGTTAAGGTAAGGAATTAGTTAAGTCAAGACAATCAGTCGTTGTCTGAAAGTGAGTCCAGCAAGCTCACTTCAAGGAAAATTTGGTGGGAGTGTCATCTGCAATGCTGATCAGGTGTTCCATATCTTCTATTTTGCAAATTTTTGTGAACCATTCTTTAATGGATGGGGTATGTGTGGTGCCCCAATGACATGATATACATTGTTTAGCGGCGTTAACCATTTGCACGGCCAACGATTTGAAGTAATCTCTCTGTGGGAGATTGGTGTTGTTGCATAGTTTCTGTTATTATGTGCATACAACTCAATCATTGTAGTAGTATGGACATATACATATCTAGATCTGAGAGATCTTACACAAAAGAGGTAGTTCCTTCCGCAATACACATTTATTGATAGGGTTACATAATATATACAAATTACACACCAGAATGTATTTACAACACAATGTACAGCGTAGGCCCCCTGGCTTACATGATATTTACAAATTAACCACAACAACCATATTTGTAATACAATATAAGATGCAAGTATAGTGTTAGATTACCTGTTAACTACAGGTCGGCCCATGGTGACTGCTCTCTGTCCCCACACCAAAGAACGAGCTAGCTTGGTCACAAAGCATTATATCCCCCCACCTCCTTTCTGTACTGTGGCTAATATATTTCTCCCTAATTGGTCAATGTACCTAGTAAATGTAAAGTGGGGACGGAAAGTATTCAGACCCCCTTAAATTTTTCACTCTTTGTTAAATTGCAGCCATTTGCTAAAATCATTTTAGGTTAATTTTTCTTCATTAAATGTATACACAGCACCCCGTATTGACAGAAAAACAGAATTGTTGACATTTTTGCAGATTTATTAAAAAAGAAAAACTGAAATATCAATGGTCCTAAGAATTCAGACCCTTTGCTGTGAAACTCATATATTTAACTCAGGTGCTGTTCATTTCTTCTGATCATCCTTAAAATGGTTCTACACCTTCATTTGAGTCCAGCTGTGTTTGATTATACTGATTGGACTGGATTAGAAAAGCCACACACCTGTCTTTATAAGACCTTACAGCTCACAGTGCATATCAGAGCAAATGAGAATCATGATGTCAAAGGAACTACCTGAAGAGCTCAGAGACAGCATTGTGGCAAGGCACAGATCTGGCCAAGGTTACAAAAAATTTCTGCTGCACTTAAGGTTCCTAAGAGCACAGTGGCCTCCATAATCCTTAAATGGAAAACGTTTGGGATGACCAGAACCGTTCCTAGAGCTGGCCGTCTGGCCAAACTGAGCTATCGGGGGAGAAGAGCCTTCGTGAGAGAGGTAAAGAAGAGCCCAAAGATCACTGTGGCTGAGCTCCAGAGATGCAGTCAGGAGATGGGAGAAAGTTGAAGAAAGTCAACCATCACTGCAGCCCTCCACCAGTCGGGGCTTTATGGCAGAGTGGCCCGACGGAAGCCTCTCTTCAGTGCAAGACACATGAAAGCCCGCATGGAGTTTGATAAAAAAACACCTGAAGGACTCCAAGATGGTGAGAAATAAGATTCTTTGGTCTGATGAGACCAAGATAGACCTTTTTGGCCTTCTAAGTGGTATGTGGGGAGAAAACCAGGAACTGCTCATCACCTGTCCAATACAGTCCCAACAGTTAAGCATGGTGGTGGCAGCATCATGCTGTGGGAGTGTTTTTCAGCTGCAGGGACAGGACGACTGATTGCAATAAAGGAAAAGATGAATGCGGCCAAGTACAGGGATATCCTGGATGAAAACCTTCTCCAGAGTGCTCAGGACCTCAGACTGGGCCGAAGGTTTACCTTCCAAAAAGACAATGACCCTAAGCACACAGCTAAAATAACGAAGGAGTGGCTTCACAACAACTCTGTGACTGTTCTTGAATGGCCCAGTCAGAGCCCTGACTTAAACCCAATTGAGCATCTCTGGAGAGACCTAAAAATGGCTGTCCATCAATGTTTACCATCCAGAACTAGAGAGGATCTGCAAGGAGCAATGGCAGAGGATCCTAAATCCAGGTGTGAAAAACTTGTTGCATCTTTCCCAAAAAGACTCATGGCTGTATTAGATCAAAAGGGTGCTTCTACTAAATACTAAGCAAAGGGTCTGAATACTTAGGACCATGTGATATTTCAGTTTTTCTTTTTTAATAAATCCGCAAAAATGTCAACAATTCTGTGTTTTTCTGCCAATATGGGGTGCTGTGTGTACATTAATGAGGAAAAAAAATTGAACTTTAATGATTTTAGCAAATGGCTGCAATATAATAAAGAGTAAAAAATGTAAGGGGGTCTGAATACTTTCCGTCCCCACTGTATTTTGGGCACAGCCTGATTGGATGAGTCAAAGAAGGCTGTTGTTTACTACCCAGGTGAGATGTTATCAGGGAAAACAAAAGGCCAAGCTTTGAAGTTGAACTAATTACCGTAACACCAACACAACACTCAATACTTTAAATATATTTCCTTCTAACTAAAATATATTTCTAATTGCAATATTATTTACAGCTGTTAATGGAGATTTCACATAAACCCATTATGTAACAGTGTGGTGGAGAAGTTGTGCTGGGGTGTGTTCCAGGTTGTATGTTGTGACTTGGGTTATAATATGGTTCACCTCTGCCCAACAAGATTGTATGCGTGGGCATTACTACCATATATGCAATAGTGTCCCTCGTTCAGATTGGCATCTCCAGCAGGTCTCGGGAATATCTGGGCAGAATTTGTGTAATAGGGTGGGAGTTTGAGTTTGGATTTTATATCCGTTTTCTTGAGTAGTGACGTTAATTGAGCCCTTATGTATGTTTAGGTATATTTGTTACCAGTCATCAGGGGTGAGGAAGAGAGAGAGGTCTTTATCCCATGCTGATTTATGGGGTATGTCCGTGAATAGGAGGGAATGCATGGATGAAATAAGGTGACGTTTTGGGTCTTTCCTAGTGCATAACATTTTGAAGGTTGTTAGTGGTCTGGAGACAGATTGTTTTCTGTCCAGTGCTTGGATGTAGTGTGATAGCAGGGCATAGTTCCAGAGGGATGTAGAAGGCCCTTCTCCATTGGAAGGTAGGTCTTCGAGAGATAAAAGTTTTCCCCATTTAAAAAAGTGATGCGCTAAGACATCAATGTGGGGCCAGTTGGTTGCTAGGAATTGGGTATGTCTGCCTGGGGGGAAGTCAAGGTTTAAACAAATAGGGGTGAGGGAGCCAGGGATGGAAGATATAGAGGTGGATTTGCAAATGTCATTGAAGCAACGGATGGTCGGGTGTCAGAAACCATGAACCAGACCGAGACAAAAGTACAGTAAAATCACACTTGTTTATTAATAAAAATAAAAAGGTAAATAGAGTAAGCGTAGTCAAAGCATAGCCAGAGACCAATAACCGGATCGGGTAGTCAGCCAAGCCAGAGATCAGTAACCAGATCGGGTAATCAGCCAAGCCAGAGTTCAGTAACCAGATCGGGTAATCAGCCAAGCCAGAGTTCAGTAACCAGATCGGGTAATCAGCCAAGCCAGAGTTCAGTAACCAGATCAGGTAATCAGCCAGGCCAGAAGTCAGGGATCCAAGTAGAGGAACAGCAAGCAGGATAAGGAGCCAGAAGGGATGTCAGCAAAGCTAGTCTTTAAACAGGAATGCAGGAGATGGTTTCTTGTGATGTGACCATAGTTGGTTGTAGCTAATTCTGGGCCTGTGGTTACCCCATAAGTATGTGGTACATAGGCTTCTATAGGTTCGGAAGAAAGTAGCAGGGATCTGGATTGGTGGTGTTTGTAGGATATACAGTAGGCGAGGAAGGGTTAGTATGGCTGCTCTGCCAAACCAGGAGAATATTGTTTTGTTCCATCACTTTAGATCATTTCATAGGTTCTGGAGAATGGGTAAATAGTTCATGGAGTATAGGTCTCTCAGACAGCGGGGGAGTTGGATACCTAAATATGTTATGGCGTCATTATTCCAATGGAAAGGGAAGTTTTCCTGACAACTAGAGACAGTTTATAATGGCAGGGAAATGTTTAGGGTGTGAGATTTGGTATAGCTGATCCTTAAGTTAGAGATAGTCTGGAATTTGCGGAACTCTTCTAGTAAGACAGGGAGAGATATATGGAGTTCTGTAAGAAAGAGCAGGATGTCATCCTGTGCATACTCCTCGAATATCTGGGTTGAATCTCAGACAACGCAGAAAGGATTCTAGGGTAAGAAGGAAGAGGATTGGGGAAAGGGGCAGCCTTGTCTGATCCATCCCACTGTGAATTGGAAAGGCATTTGACATGAGGCCATTAACTCATACTCTTGCTGTGGGACCGCCATAAAGGGACATGATAAAGCTTAGAAGGCAGGTACCTAATCCCATGGTCTTCAGCACTGCTTCCATATAGTCCCAGGCCACCCTGTCAAATGGCTCTGCATCCAGAGTGAGGAAGAAGCCTTTTTGTTCAGAGGATTTCAGTAGGTGGTGTAAGTTAATGGCTTTTATGGCGTTGTCCCTGGCTTCCCTGCCAGGCACAAAACCCATTTGGTTTTGGGAGAATAGGGATGAGAGGAAGGGTAGCAAGCGGTTGGCTAAAATTTTTGCAAAAATCTTGAGATCAACATTAAGGAGGGAGATTGGCCTATAATTTGCTGTCTGGGTGGGGTCTTTGTCTTCCTTCGGTATAACTGAAATGTGGGCTTCTAGTAGGCTTGAGGGGAGGGGGGTGGAGGCAGGCAAAGAATTGAAAGCTTTAAGAAATAGGGAGGCTAGATTACTTGAGAAGGTTCTATAGTACATTGCTGTGAGGCCGTCAGGGCTGGGACTTTTGCCTGGTTTCAGTTGTTTAGTGCTAGGTCCCATTCTTGTTGTGAGAGTGGATGGTCCAGTTCATTAGCTGTTTCATTGGGAATGGATTTTGGGCAATGTTTTTCTAGGAATTGCTGTAGGAGGGAGGACTGGTGTGAGTTTTAGGTAATTTGTCTCTGTCTCTGATAAGTTGTAGAGCGATGAGTAAAAATGCTCAAATTCCTGCGCTATGTCAAGGCTACTTTTCTGGGTAGAGCTGGTCGAAGTGTTGAGCTCATGGAATGCTGTTTTTGCTTTTTTAAAGCATAGGGCTTGTGCAAGGAGGTGTCCACATTCATTGCTATGTTCGTAAAAGAGCTTTTGGGAAAGAATGTATTTTTTTAAAGATTTTGTGTGAGTTCGTCAAGGAGGAGCTTACGGGTTTCAACGAGGTCTTGGTATGTTTGTTGGGCTAGGGTGCAATTATGGACTTTTTCTAATGTTTGTATTTTGGAGATGAGGTCTTTTATGTGCGCTTGCCTTTCACGTTTTGATGCGGAGGCCATGGAAATAAGATGTCCTCTAATTACTCACTTATGTGCTTCCCATTGCATAAGTGGAGAGGTATCAGGTGTATCGTTATCAAGAAAGTATTCTGTCATATGTTTACATAACGTTAGGACTCTGTTTTCGTTGGGTAATAGAGTAGAATAAAGTCTCCATATTTTGGTGACATGGGAATATTCGGGAAAGGTCAATGAAAGGGTAATGGGGTAGTGGTCTGATAGTAGCTATGGCTCAATTGAGGTTGTAGTGAGTAAGGGTAGGTCTTGTTGGCTGAGGAATAGGTAATCAAGACGTGAATATTTTTGTGGGAGGGGATAAAAAGGTAAAGTCTTTGTCATGGGGGTGCAGGGCACGCAAAGCATTGTGAAGGGAGAGTTCCTGGAGGCAAATTGTGATTGACGCAGGGCTCGGAATGGTAGATGGGAGGTACCTGTGGAGGTGTCGAGAAGGGGGTCGAGAGGGACATTAAGATCACTACCTAGAATGAAAATCCCTGATTGAAATGAAGCTAGGTGACGCGTGATCATTCTAAAGAATGGCACCTGGGATGCGTTTGGACTGTAAATATTTGCTAAGGTAATAGGCTTATCCCAGATTATGCCTTTTATAAAGAGATAACGTCCTTGATCATCCATGAGAGTATCAGAGATTAGGAAAGGGATGTTTTTAGATATATTTTGTTTTCGAAGTGGGGGAGGTGGCATGGTATGCATAGGGGTAGAATGTGTTTAATAGCTTGGGGATGGCACTGGGTTTGAAGTGAGTTTCTTGTAGAAGGATTATGTCATGCCCCGCGGCTGCCTCAGAGTGGCAGGGGGGCGAGCACCGCCCGCACGGTCCCCCAGCCAGGGGAAGTGAGGAGATGAAGAGGAGAGCTATCCGTACGAGCAGAGGGCTTAGCTGTAAGAGCTTTAATTTGAATTCCCTGTGTTCCCGGGGCTCCCCATCACATAGCCCCACCTCTTGGTCCGACGCCTTTGATGACGTCACATGTCCCGCATTGGACCATCGTTCTATCTATCGTAGGTGGCGGGCCAAGAGGTGGGGCTATGTGACGGGGAGCCTCGGGAACACAGGGAATTCAAATGAAAGCTCTTACAGCTAAGCTCTCTGCTCGTACGGACAGCTTGCCTCTTCATCTCCTCACTCCCCCTGGCTGGGTGACCGTGCAGGCGGTGCTCACAGTATACATTCCTTATCCTCCCCAGGGCCCCTCTTGGCTGCGGGCCCCATAGTGACTGCGTGGCTCGCTATGGCGGTAGTTCCGCCACGGGATTAGAGGGTGGGGAGGAGAGGAATGAGGGGGATAGATAAAGAAAGAGGGTGAGAGGAAGTGAGGTAGCTGGAGGTGGGTGTGCTAACTCACCCTAGTGGGGAAAAAAGAAAATCTGGAGGTGGTCAGCGAATACTTCCAGAGAATGCTTAGTGTGGGAATTGTAGGTAATGGTCTTAGAGGATGGATAGTCTCCAATTCCTCCTTGGTCAGACAGGCTGATTTAGAGGCATTTAGAGTTTAGCGTGGGAGAGGGGAGTCTGGGGCGTGTTAGGGTCTAAGTGTTGTTTACTTGGGTATAGTTGGGAGCCAGGCAGAGTGTCTACAAGGTGGGTACTTGTAGATGGCAGTAGGGCTGAGAGTTCCCTTATGGGGTGTATAGCTTCATTGGGTAGGTAGATTGTATGCTGGAAGATTAGAATGGAGGGAATACGGTTAATGTTCCAAAGCCTTGGGCCAAAAACGAGCAAGAGGCAGTAAATGGTTTTCTCTTCTGCTTATGCAAAAAAAGTGTTGTTAATACCTTTAGAGTAACAGTTGAAAGAAGGAAACAATTGAATCTGCGTGGGAGAAATGAAAAAAAAACTAGAAGGAACGAGGGGTCTTTCTCCCCAACAGATTCAGTGTGTAATGGTAAACATTTATGCAATAGTCACTTATGTAACAAACAAGGGGAGAGGGGAGTGAGGAGAACCAGAACCTGAAGGAGGACTACGAGGGAAATTGTATGGAGAAGTATGGGGAAGTGTTTTCCTTGTTAGAGGGTAAAAAATGTCAAGGTTATGTTAGGTGTGTGATTATATGCAGAGGTTGTCAATTTAGGAGTATTGTTGTGAGAGTATGGCGTAATATACAGTATACGATGCAAAAGACGTTTAAAAAAAAGAAAGGGTCAGGGGAGGGTATGTGATAATTAGGGGAGGGGAACTATACCTCAAGTCCCTTTGGAGACCTCGCTTGTCATGAATACAACGGGAGCCAGAAATATAAACATTCCACATGAAAGATTGGTGTGCAGAGAGGTCAGTACGGAATTTTGAGCCTTTTGGGCTGATTTACAAAGTGTTTGCGCCATGAGTTGCGGTGCACGCCGATGTGCAAATGACATTTTCGTATTTACAAAATATTTGCGCCGGTAACACAGCGCGATCCCCCATTTACTATTCTCTTCCCGGCACACGGGAAGAGGCGATCGGTACGCCACTATAGACATGGCGAACGGCATCTTTAACTTAAAATTTAAACAAGCTAGAAGTGCCAACATTAGGGGGTGATGTGGGGTGATGTGGGGAAGTGTAGTACTTACTGCCCAAGTCACAATAATGCCCAAAATAGAATAAGAAAGTAACTTTTTCTGACAAGCCGGCTGCGCCGGCAAATACATTTAGAACTGTAGGAGGTGAATTTATGCACTGCGCATGCTCAAACGGCATTTGCGCTTGTTGAAATGCCTTGGTTAAGTGCGCCGGCAAAATATTAGTAAATGTCAAGCAACGTAAATTCATTTGCATAGGTTGAACGGGCGCACCTTTACACTTTTTTTTTTTTTTTAACGCTGGTTCACTTTGCGGCTACAATGAAATTTCGGTCCGGCAATACACATAAAAGTTCATGTGTGGGGTTCCCCCGAAATTCAATATGAGGCCCTTCAGGTTTGGTATGGGTATTAAGGGGAACCCCACACCAAAAAAAGCACCTTGTCCCTATGTTGATGAGGACAAGGGCCTCATCCCCACAACCCTTGCCTGGTGGTTGTGGGGGTCTGCGGGCGGGGGGCTTATCGGAATCTGGGAGCCCCCTTTAACAAGGGGACCCTCAGATTCCGCCCCCCCCGTGTGAAATGATAAGGGGGTACAAATGTACCCCTACCATTTCACAAAAAAGGGTCAAAAATGTTAAAAATGACAAAAGACCATTTTTGACAATTCCTTTATTTAAATGCTTCTTCCTTCTATCTTCTTTCTTCTTTCTTTTATCTTCTATCTTCCTTCGGTTTCTTCCTCCATCTTCTTCTTCTTCTTCCTCCGATCCTCTGCTTCCTGCTCTGGTGTTCTTGTCCGGCATCTTCATCCGTGGCGTCTCCTTCCCTTCTTCGTTCTCGGGCCGCTCCGCATCCATGGGAGGCTCCCGCTGTGTGACGCTTCTCGTCTTCTGACGGTTCTTAAATAATGGAGGGTGCGTCAGAGGGGGGTGGGGTCACCGAGTTGCCCCGCCCTCTGTCATTTAAGAACTGTCAGAAGATGAGAAGCGTCACGCAGCGGGAGCCTCCTATGGATGCGGAGCGGGCCAAGAAGAATGGAAGAAGACGCCGCGGAGGAAGTTGCCGGATGAGAACACCGGAGGAAGAACCAGAAGAAGAAGAAGATGGAGGAAGAAATCGAAGTAAGAAAGAAGATAGAGGGGGCGTGTCCGGACACTGAGCAAGGAAGACGTGCTTGTGCTGAGCTCTGCACAGCCAGCAAGCAATCTACTGCCATCCTCCCTCTCTCTTACCCCGGAGAACTCCCAAAATCACGGCATACTCCCCAGCACAATCTCTGCTACAAGCACAGCTGCAAATTTTCCTCCATTTCGGACTCTACCCGGCTGTGTGTGTCCCGGTCCGGCTCTCTGATTCCTGGGCTCGAGGCCCGACGCCATCTTGAGGCCTGCCAGCGCCCATGCTCTTAAACAGCAACCATCCTACCTCCACCTTCTAGCAGGACACCTCCGGAGGACGCTGGATAGATCTGCAGTGGAGCTGTGCTGCCTGTGAATCTCCGGCCGTGAGCTCTGATACACCGCGGCCTGGCGTCCATCTACAGCCTGCGGCCTAGTGATCCGGCCGCACCATCCCCCTGGAGACACAGTGAGTAGTGGAAGCATCCACACCTACCATCCCACAGCCAAACACCCCTAACATCAATTGCTAACTGTCCCATTAGCTGTGTCTCTCCAAGAACCCCTTTGGCCCAGACGAAGCCGGCTGGCCCATAGGAAAGACCGCGGCTTCGGCCTACACACGGAGGCCGGAAGCCATCTTGGGACTCCAAGATACACCCAGCTGCTTCTGCCCTTCTAAGCTGTACTCACTCATCATAACCCACCTCTTTATACTTTCTTAACAATATCCACCGCTGGGAATATTATGCCCTGTTACAGTTAACAAATCACCCTTACAACTGTTCCATGTAAAACGCACACGCAGCTTGCAAAGATGGAAGCTGTCTGAGTTTTAAGCTTTGGCCTCCGCCTACAGATCCGAATCTCCCGCTCCGCAACGCTATTATTTTCAAGATCCGGGAGATGCACTAACCTTTCAGGGAACTCCATAGTTATCTCTCAATCAGTGCATGGGTAAAATCGGAGACCAACGCACCGTATACTCAAAACAAGCCTCACAGGCCGCACTTCGGCGAACCCACCCAATGGAGAAATACCTACGGAGGCCTCACTCCCCGGCCTCAAGTACCCCAGAGGTAGCTATGAACCAAACGGACAATTTCCCATTAGTAGACCCCTCTCTGTTTATGGAAGACTCTTCACAATGCCCACAACCACCTGTTTCCCCCGCAACATCACTACCCGTAACAGTGGACGTTTTAGATACTAAGTTACAGGCTCTGCTTCACAGCATCACCCATAACATCACCAAAGAAGTAAATAAGCTAGCCCACGAGCTTAGGGGTGAAATAGATCAACTTGGCGAACGTATGGATCATCTGGAAACTAAATTCGACGACATGGTTCAATATGTCCATGTCCTAGAAGAGGAAAATGCAGGCCTGAAAAATGCAGCCTCGCAATTACAAACGCAGCAAGAAGACCTCGAAAATCGAGAACGCCGTCAGAATCTACGCATCCGTGGAGTCCCGGAATCCATACCAGATAAAGAAATTCGTGACTGTAGGATAACAGATGTAATTAACATACCCTTCTATCACCACTATATACCCTTACCCCAATAATTCAGACCACACCGATATTGGAGTATTAAAAAGGCCGTAGCAGCCTATTTTATTTAAACAAATATATCTTAGAATATCAAAATTATAGATATATAACATATCCATCATAAAACAGCAAAACAACAACATCTGTTAAACAACCTGTCTAATTTCTCAAGCGTTGGTCTGAGCAATAGCTTCATAATCATCAGTGTCCAATAACAAAACTTACCCTGCGGTCCCATCAAAATTGTCACATAGGCCTCAAGCCGACAAGCTGGCTCAGAGACTACCAATGATCGCAGAGCCCCATTATCACTTCCCGGTTAACCTCCGTTAACCGGGAACCACCATCATGAGCCATATCAACGCTAGCTCCCAAAAAAACTCTTACTTTTTGCCATCTTCTTTCTCTTGCCCAGACCAACGCCCGCCTCTGCCACGACATATCTGCGACCATCACCTGTAAAATAAACAAGACAATACCCCTACATCCCACCATACTTTACCAATATAAGGGAGGGTGGGCGGGAACTTTCTTCAGGAAAACTGTTACTCCCCCCAGGGCGGGATAAACTTATAAAGACCCTCCTAGTACCTCCCCCTCGGTTAACCAATATACACTCCCCCGTCTGTGTTAACTCCACTACTGCCACAGTCATGTATTCCCTCCACCTATGCATTACATGCTGTGTTACGGGCCTTTCTATCCTATCTCCTTGCTCTATTTGTCATGTTAGTACCTCATATTCCTGACATAGAATGGCGCCTGGATAGAGCAAACAGATCACTGGCTCCTAAACCTCCCCAGGGTGCTAATCCCAAGGACATAATCGCTCGTTTCCACTTTTATGAGAGCAAGGAGGCCTTGACCATTGCTACTCGAAACAGATCAAGGGTCCAATTCAAAGGTGCAAAACTTCAAATTTTCAATGATCTATCACCCATCACTTTGGCTAAACGCCGCGCTCTACGCCCAGTTACCTCCCATTTGCAACAATACCAAGTCCCTTATCACTGGGGTTTTTCTGTTTAGATTATCAGTCATTAAAGATGGTTCACAATACTCCATGCGATACCTTCGAGAATGTGAAACTTTTATCAAAAACCTAGGTCTCCCTCCCATACCAGATGAAGACCTGCAGATACAAGTCCCGCCTTCCCGACAGATGTCCACACCTGGGAAAATCTGGACCCCGGTGCGCCAGAGGTCAAAGAAGACACCAGTTACACCTCAAAGAGCTGCTCCATTTAAAGGCCCTATTTGAAAACGTCCTGGGACATGTCCCTGTGATCCCTCTTTACACATAGGTCCTATCTTTTTTTTTTTTTTTAGACCTATGTGTTCTGAGACTCTGGGCTCAGAGTCGAACTTCCATATCTGAAGTGCCTTACATGTTTACATGCTTATTAGTTTGTTATAACCCAGCACATAACCCCCATGTTGGTGGTTCTCTGTTTTTCTGTTTTTTGTTTTAAGGTTCGGATTGGGCGGAGGCCCACAAGTCTGTTTTTGTAGGCTGTCACACCCCCTGTTAACATGGTCTTGAGTCGAGACCGTGATCTCCTGAGGCTCTCATGTGCCTCAGGCCTAATACCTAATTGGTATATGTTTTCTCTTTTTTTCTTTTTACTAGAGACCCTTTTTGGTCCTAACCTGGATCCCCTTTTTTTTATCATTATTATTATCACTCTTTTTGTGTTCTTTTTCTATCCCCCAACCCCTTGTTTCGATTTTTTCCTACATATGGGGTTTTTTTTTAGGCCCATGTTCAAAATACGGTCATTTTTCAAAAATTATACAATACTGTCATATGATCTTTTATGATACATTTATTATTATGTTTTATACATCATGGTTAGGGATGAGCTTCGTGTTCGAGTCGAACCCATGTTCAACTCGAACATCGGCTGTTCGGTCGTTCGCCGAATTGCGAACGATATGGGCCGTTCGCGCCAAATTCGTGTGGCGCGTCACGGCCCATAATTCACTGCGGCATCGCAGTGCATTGCTTGCTGATGATTGGCCAAGCATGCACTATGACCCGCATGCTTGGCTAATCACAGCGCCGCCTGAACAGAGAGCCGTAATTGGCCAAAGCCAAGGAGGCTTTGGCCAATTATGGCTCAGGGGATTTAGTACACGCCCCACACTATATAAGGCCGCCTGCACGGCGGCCCTGTGCAGTGTGTTCCGGTGTGCTTAGAGAGAGAGAGAGACAGTGTCATTTTATTTGAGTTAGCTAGATTAGACAGGACAGTCAGTCAGTTAGCTGCACTTAAAGTGTATTGTATATATATGCATCCCAGGTGTTGCATATATATATATACACTGTATTCAGTTTAGCTAGATCCGTTCCTGTTATCTTCTAGACTATTTACATTTAGTGCAGTGCGTCCTGCTCACAGTGTTCAGCTAGATCCGTTCCTGTTATCTTCCTACTGACAGGCAGGCTTGTCTTGTTACAGTATATAAAGCTACCTGAAGAAAATTACTGGTGTTCTTTTGATCCTATTAGTACCACGGTCAGGCAGCTAGACTATTTACATTTAGTACAGTGCGTCCTGCTCACAGTGTTCAGCTAGATTCGTTCCTGTTATCTTCCTACTGACAGGCAGGCTTGTCTTGTTACAGTATATAAAGCTACCTGAAGAAAATTACTGGTGTTCTTTTGATCCTATTAGTACCACGGTCAGGCAGCTAGACTATTTACATTTAGTACAGTGCGTCCTGCTCACAGTGTTCAGCTAGATCCGTTCCTGTTATCTTCCTACTGACAGGCAGGCTTGTCTTGTTACAGTATATAAAGCTACCTGAAGAAAATTACTGGTGTTCTTTTGATCCTATTAGTACCACGGTCAGGCAGCTAGACTATTTACATTTAGTACAGTGCGTCCTGCTCACAGTGTTCAGCTAGATCCGTTCCTGTTATCTTCCTACTGACAGGCAGGCTTGTCTTGTTACAGTATATAAAGCTACCTGAAGAAAATTACTGGTGTTCTTTTGATCCTATTAGTACCACAGTCAGGCAGCTAGACTATTTACATTTAGTGCAGTGCGTCCTGCTCACAGTGTTCAGCTAGATCCGTTCCTGTTATCTTCCTACTGACAGGCAGGCTTGTCTTGTTACAGTATTTACAGCTACCTAAAGAAAATTACTGGTGTTCTTTTGATCCTATTAGTACCACGGTCAGGCAGCTAGACTATTTACATTTAGTACAGTGCGTCCTGCTCACAGTGTTCAGCTAGATCCGTTCCTGTTATCTTCCTACTGACAGGCAGGCTTGTCTTGTTACAGTACATAAAGCTACCTGAAGAAAATTACTGGTGTTCTTTTGATCCTATTAGTACCACGGTCAGGCAGCTAGACTATTTACATTTAGTGCAGTGCGTCCTGCTCACAGTGTTCAGCTAGATCCGTTCCTGTTATCTTCCTACTGACAGGCAGGCTTGTCTTGTTACAGTATATAAAGCTACCTGAAGAAAATTACTGGTGTTCTTTTGATCCTATTAGTACCACGGTCAGGCAGCTAGACTATTTACATTTAGTGCAGTGCGTCCTGCTCACAGTGTTCAGCTAGATCCGTTCCTGTTATCTTCCTACTAACAGGCAGGCTTGTCTTGTTACAGTATTTACAGCTACCTAAAGAAAATTACTGGTGTTCTTTTGATCCTATTAGTACCACGGTCAGGCAGCTAGACTATTTACATTTAGTACAGTGCGTCCTGCTCACAGTGTTCAGCTAGATCCGTTCCTGTTATCTTCCTACTGACAGGCAGGCTTGTCTTGTTACAGTATATAAAGCTACCTGAAGAAAATCACTGGTGTTCTTTTGATCCTATTAGTACCACGGTTAGGCAGCTAGACTATTTACATTTAGTGCAGTGCGTCCTGCTCACAGTGTTCAGCTAGATCCGTTCCTGTTATCTTCCTACTGACAGGCAGGCTTGTCTTGTTACAGTATATAAAGCTACCTGAAGAAAATTACTGGTGTTCTTTTGATCCTATTAGTACCACGGTCAGGCAGCTAGACTATTTACATTTAGTGTAGTGCGTCCTGCTCACAGTGTTCAGCTAGATCCATTCCTGTTACCTTCCTACTGACAGGCAGGCTTGTCTTGTTAAAGTATTTACAGCTACCTAAAGAAAATTACTGGTGTTCTTTTGATCCTATTAGTACCACGGTCAGGCAGCTAGACTATTTACAGTTAGTGCAGTGCGTCCAGTGTTCAGCTAAACCTACAAGTTAGTGGGGTGCGTCCACCTCACAGTGTTCAGCTAAAGCTACCTGTAGAAGGTTGGTGGTGTTCTCATACTACAGGCAGGCAGTTGATTTTGCTAGCTGCAGTATATATATATATATATATATATATATATATATATATATATATATATATATACAGTATATCCCAGCTTAGTGCAGCTACAGGCCATTACTATGTCTGGAAGGCCAAGAAGGAGAGGCAGACAGTCACAAGCCTATAAGAGAGGGCAAGCAGGCTCTGTGTCTAGTGCTGGTCGTGGAGATGGTGCATCCTCATCAGCACGTGGCCATGGGACACGCTTGGCCTTTTTTTCGGCAGCTGGCCGTGTTGAGCCGCAACATGCGGAAGACTTGGTCGAGTGGATGACCAAGCCGTCCTCATCCTCCTTATCCTCTCTCACCCATGCCCAGGGTGCTTTGTCTGGCAAAGCAGCGGCCTCTTCCCTCGGCTCAATGTCATCAGTGACTCCTTCCCTAGCTCCACCATGTCCTCCTGAGGAGTCCCTCGAACTGTTTGACCACAGTGTTGGGTACATGCTCCAGGAGGATGCCCAGCGTTTGGAAGGCTCTGATGATGATACTAAGCTCGATGAAGGCAGTAACATGAGCACGGACAGAGGGGGTGCCCAAGAAGGACAGCAATCTGGCAGTCATGCTCCCCCTGCTGCAGCATACTGCCAGGTTTGCTCCAGTGATGAGGAGGGAGAGGATGATGAGGTCACTGACTCAACGTGGGTGCCTGATAGGAGAGGGGAGGAGGAGGCGGCACATCACCAACGAGGCAGGATGCCCTCCAGGGGCCAGCCTAAGGGCAGCACATTGACTGCATCACATGTGCAGGCGCTGCAGTCTCTGCGCGTTATTCAAAAAGTTCTTTGGTGTGGGCCTTTTTTGAGACGAGTGCATCAGATCGCACTGCTGCTATTTGCAACATATGTCTCAAGCGTATCTCACGTGGCCAAAACATCTCCCGCTTGGGTACCACATGCTTGACCAGACATATGTTGACCTGCCATGCAGTTCGTTGGCAAGCGCATCTAAAAGACCCACACCAAAGAACAAAGAGGACCTCTCCTTGCTCCTCATCAGCTGAGATTTCCAACCCCACTAGACCTTCAGTCCTCTCTCAGACCTGCACTGAGAGGAATGAAGGTGTAGAATTAGGTGTGTCACAGCCAAGTACTTGTGGGCAATCTGCTTTTGGTACACCGACGTCAGATTGTACCAGGCAAATTTCCCTGCCCCAGCTGCTGCACTGCCGAAAGAAGTTTGCTCCCAGCCATCCACATGCCCAGCGGTTGAATGCTAGCTTGGCAAAATTGCTAGCACTTCAACTGCTGCCTTTTCAGTTGGTAGACTCTGCCCCCTTCCGTGAGTTTGTGGAATGTGTGGTTCCTCAGTGGCAGGTACCCAAACGCCACTTTTTCTCACGGAAGGCGATTCCGGCTCTCTACCGGCATGTGGAAGGCAATGTCCATGCCTCGCTGGACAGGGCGGTCAGCGGTAAGGTGCATATTACCACTGACTCATGGTCCAGCAGGCATGGATAGGGACGTTACCTAAGTTTCACGGTGCATTGGGTGACTCTGCTGGCAGCTGGGAAGGATGCAGGACAAGGTGCAGTAGTGTTGGAGGTTGTTCCGCCACCACGCCTCCAAAATGCTAATGATTGTGACACACCTCTCTCCTCCACCCCCTCCTCTTCTTCTTCCTCCATGGCCTCTTCCTCGGAACCAGCGGTGCTCCGTAGTTGTTCAAGGGGCTACGCAAGTACGCAGGCCAAAAGATGCCATGCGATACTTGAGCTGGTGTGCTTGGGGGACAGGAGCCACACTGGGGCAGAGGTTCTGTCAGCTCTTCAGGGGCAGGTTCAGAGGTGGTTGATGCCACGCCAACTTAAGGCAGGAATGGTGGTTTGCGACAATGGCACCAACCTCCTCTCTGCCCTCCGACAGGGACAAATGACCCATGTGCCCTGTTTGGCTCACGTCCTTAACTTGGTGGTGCAGCGGTTCTTGGGCAGGTACCCGGGCTTACAGGATGTCCTGAGGCAGGCCAGGAAAGTCTGTGTGCATTTCTGCCGGTCATATAATGCCAGTGCTCGGCTGATGGACCTCCAAAAGGAGTTTAACCTGCCCAAGAACCGCCTAATCTGTGACATGCCCACCAGGTGGAACTCAACGTTGGCCATGCTGCAGCGGCTGCACACGCAGCAGAGGGCCATCAATGAGTACCTGTGCGACTATGGCACCAGGACAGGGTCAGGGGAGCTTGGTTTTTTTTCCCCACACCAGTGGGCCATGATCAGGGATGCATGCACTGTCCTGTCACCATTTGAGGAGGCCACGAGGATGGTGAGCAGTGACAGTGCATGCATCAGTGACACTGTCCCCCTTGTCCACCTGTTGGAGCACACGCTGCGTGGAATAATGGACAGGGCACTTGAGGCAGAACAGAGGCAGGAAGAGGAGGACTTCCTTAGCTCTCAAGGCCCCCTTTATCCAGACAGTGTTCCTGCGTGCCCGCCGATCACACAGGAAGAGGACGAGGAGGAGGAGGAGGAGGAGGAGGAAGATTGTGTCAGTATGGACGTGGAGCCTGGCACTCAGCATCAGCAGCAGTCTTTAAGGGATCAGTCCCAAGAAACACATGGACTTGTACGTGGCTGGGAGGAGGTGGCTGCGGACCATGTCGTCCTTAGTGACCCAGAGGACTCCGGACCGAATGCCTCAGCAAACCTACGCTGCATGGCCTCCCTGATCCTGCAAAGCCTGCGTAAGGATCCTCGTAGTCGTGGTATCAATGAGAAGGACCAATACTGGCTGGCAACCCTCCTTGATCCACGTTACAAGGGTAAGGTTGCGGACCTTATCTTGCCATCGCAGAGGGAGCAGAGGATGAAACATCTTCGGGAGGCCTTGCAGAAAGGTCTGTGCAACGCGTTCCCAGAGACTGGGAGGTTACAAACTCCTGTTTCTGGACAACGTGTTGCTGAGGCTTCGGTCAGTCAAAGAAGGAGCGGTGGAGAAGGTGGCCGTCTGACCGATGCGTTCAGACAATTTTTTGGTCTGCAGCCCCAAGGTATGATCGGTTCCAGCAACCATCGCCAGCGTCTGTTTTACATCGTGCAGGAATACCTAGGGGCAAGATCAGACTTGGACACCTTTCCCACCGAAAACCCTCTGGGTTACTGGGTCTTGAGGATTTATCACTGGCCAGAGCTTTCACAGTATGCAATTGAGCTACTGGCCTGTCCTGCATCCAGCGTTCTTTCGGAACGCACATTCAGTGCTGCTGGAGGCGTGGTAACCGATCACAGGGTGCGTCTGTCCACCGACTCGGTCGATCGACTGACCTTCATAAAAATGAATCAGTCTTGGATCACCACCAGCTACCAAGCACCTGATGCTGATGTAACCGAATAATTTTTTTTGAAATCTCAGATCCCTTCAAAGACTGCCTATGCTGATGCTGAGTGACTATCCCTGAGTAATTATCCTCTTCCTCCTCAATGATCACGCTGATAGCTTGTAAGAACATTTTTGGTTCTGGGCGCCACCACCAGTGCCTAAGGCACAATTTTTCAGCCCCTGTTTAACAGGGGCGTGTAATTACAATTTTTGATGTAATACTTTGCAGCAGGGCTCATTCCTGCATTCCAACTAGAGTGTCTGTGAGGGGTTGCAGTGTTGTGGCACCAGCACCAGTGCCCAAGGCCCAATTTTTCTGCTCCTGTCTAACAGGGGCGTGTAATTACAATTTTTGATGCAATACTTTGGAGCAGGGCTCGTTCCTGCATTCCAACTAGAATGTCTGTGAGGAGTTGCAGTGTTGTGGCACCAGCACCAGTGCCCAAGGCCCAATTTTTCTGCTCCTGTCTAACAGGGGCGTGTAATTACAATTTTTAATGCAATACTTTGCAGCAGGGCTCGTTCCTGCGTTCCAACTAGAGTGTCTGTGAGAGGTTGCAGTGTTGTGGCACCAGCACCAGTGCCTAAGGCCCAATTTTTCTGCCCCTGTCTAACAGGGGCGTGTAATTACAATTTTTGATGCAATACTTTGCAGCAGGGCTCATTCCTGCGTTCCAACTAGAGTGTCTGTAAGGGGTTGCAGTGTTATGGCACCAGCACCAGTGCCTAAGGCCTAATTTTTCAGCTCCTGTTCAACAGGGGCATGTAATTACAATTCTTGATCTAATATTTCACAGCAAGGCCCTGTGAGGGCTTACAGTGTTGTGACCACAGCAACACCTAAGGCCCAAATTTCTGCTGAGTATATAGGGCAGGACCCTACTTTCAAACATCTAACTTACAAACGACTCCTACTTGCAAACGGAAGGAGACAACAGGAAGTGAGATGAAATCTACCCCTAGGAAGGGAAATTCTCTCCTGTAAGAGTTAATATGGGAAAAAATATTCTCCTTTCCACTGATGCTTTCCAATCCTTGTTCCACAAAAAAACCCAAATTTTCAAAAAACATTTTTCATTGGGACAAAAAGTGAGGTGAAATCTTCTGAAGAGGAGGAAAGACAGCAAAACAAATGTCACAGGGGTGATAACCCTTCCTTATGTTTTCCAAAAAGCTTAAAAAAGATTTTTTGGCTGGAGCTAAACACGTTAAAAATGTACCCGTTCAAAATTACAAACAGATTCTACGTAACAACAAACCTACAGTCCCTGTCTTGCTTGCACCGCCTGTATACTGCTGATCAGAGTATATAGGGCCTGGTGGCCCCACACCTTTCCTTATTTTAATTTGGGTGCGGGGTTCCCCTTAATATCCATACAAGACCCAAAGGGCCTGGTAATGGACTGGGGGGTACCCATGCCGTTTGTCTCACTGATTTTCATCCATATTGCCATGACCCGACATTACATTAAACCCGCAAGCAGTTTTAGATGAGATTTTTTCCTTTAAAAATGACATTTTGTGCAGGGACTGTTCTAAACACGGGAAACACGCGTCACTTTACAGGCATACTATAGACACCCCCCAGGTACGATATTTAAAGGAATATTTCACTTTTTTTTTTTTTTACTTTAAGCATCATTAAAATCACTGCTCCCGAAAAAACGGCCGTGTCATGTAATGTTAAAGGTCTAGGTTCCATCCGCAAACGTTGGTTGGCGTTAAAGGAGTTTAAGGCATCCAAAGCAGAAGTGATCATGGTTCAGGAGACACCCTTTAAGGCGGAGGGATCTTTTAAATTTGCCTCCAAACATTTTCCTACCGCTTATATAGCATCAGATCCTTCTGGAAAGGCTGGAGTAGCTATATTACTGAAACGTAATTCTAATATCCGTGTCAAATCGACATACTTAGACCCTCAAGCCCGCTTTGTTCTCCTGAACTGTGATCATGAAAATGTTTCATTTACCCTTGCCAATGTGTATGCACCCAACACAGGACAGATTGGTTTTCTTGAAATGTTTTTTGAAAAATTGCAATCTTTCTCCCAACCATTCATGGTCATCGGGGGGTGAATTCAATTTATGCATGTCCCCGACTAAAGATAGACTTGCCCTTTTTACACACACCCCACCTCCCCAGGTTCAAAAGTTGGCTACCACCTTTAGAAAACTTATCAGAGCTCACAACCTCTTTGATACTTGGAGGGTAAAACATCCTACAGCCAAACAATTTACATTTTATTCACCCCCCCACAAGCTATATACAAGACTAGACCACTTCTTTGTCTCAGCACCCTTACTGTCATATGTAGTCCATTCAGAAATAAATACAATCACATGGTCGGATCATGCCCCCATAGCCCTTGACCTTCTCCTAACCAAACCTACATCTAGGTCGTGCCACTGGCGTCTTAATGAGACCCTTCTTAAAATACCTGATATTCATATCCATCTCCAGAAAAAACTGACAGAATTTTTTGAACTTAACGAAGGTTCGGTTTCTGAGACATCCACCCTATGGGAGGCTCATAAGGCCTTTTTCAGGGGAGAGTGCATCTCCTCAAGCTCCCGTCTTAAAAAAGATTGAGCTCTCCAAAGGTCATCGCTTTTACATGATTTATCCAAAGCGGAGGAATCCCTTGTCAGCTTCCCTATGGTAGAACGCCTTAGATCAGTGGTATCGCTACGTAACCGCATTAAATCTCTTGATTTGAATACATTTGCTAAATCCTTGCTTTGGTCCAAACAAAAGTTTTACGAATTTGCTAATAGGCCCCATAGAATGCTAGTCAATAAATTAAAGCCTAGACCTGCAGCCTCAATCCCTGATTTACTATTACAACCCAATGGTGAACCTACCTATTGCCCCCAACACATGTCCAAGGTCTTTGGTGATTATTACCAAAAACTCTATAACTGCTTAGCAACAGACCAAAATTTTGCATTCACTCAAGAAAAGTTTGATGACTTTATTAAATTTCTAAATCTCCCTACACTCTCTCCTGAGAAACGCTCAGGACTCAATGCTCCCATTTCTGCTGCAGAAATTACAGCGGTTATTAACCAGCTTCCGACCCACAAGTCCCCAGGACCCGATGGACTCCCTTACTCATACTTT
Source organism: Lithobates clamitans (assembly GCA_037952925.1). Taxonomy (NCBI): domain Eukaryota; kingdom Metazoa; phylum Chordata; class Amphibia; order Anura; family Ranidae; genus Lithobates; species Lithobates clamitans. Next base: position 1,548,273 of record JBBGZY010000730.1, read on the forward strand.
AAAAGCTTCCTACCAGTTCTAATACCCCATATGATAAGTCTATTTACCTCTCTGATGTCAGGGAAAGTTCCGCACTCCCAATTTCTTCATGCCTTTATTACGGTTATTCCGAAACCGGATAAGGACTTATCACTACCAGACAACTATCGCCCCATTGCCCTCCTGAACTCTGATTATAAGATTTTCACAAAAATTTTAGCTAACAGCCTGTCCCTACTTCTTCCCTCACTCATACATAAGGACCAGGTCGGTTTTGTTCCCACTAGACACGCAGGAGACAACACTAGAAGAACTATCGATCTTATTGATCTACTGACTAAAACTAAGAAACCTGCGATAGTCCTCAGTTTAGATGCTCAGAAGGCAATTGATCGCCTAAACTGGTCTTTTATGTTCGCCATTTTGACTAGATATGGAATTTCAGGTCCCTTTATACACGCTTTAAAAGCGCTTTACTCCACGCCCACTTCCCAGGTACACTTGTCTCCCCATGTCTCCCCGCTATTCTCCCTAAGTAATGGTACCCATCAGGGATGTCCTCTATCCCGCTTACTTTTCATTATAAATTTGGAACCTCTGGCCGAAGCTATTCGATCCCACCCTGACATAGGGGGAGTGGCGCTGAGACATCAGGAATACAAACTGTCCCTATTCGCTGATGATATTCTACTAACATTGACCCATCCCCATATATCACTCCCCTCTCTCCATGCAATTCTGCACCAATTTGGCAGCATTTCAGGTTTTAAAATAAATCCGATCAAAATTGAAGCCCTTCCTATTAATCTTTCCACAGATATGCTCTCAACTTTACATGAAAATTTCAAATATCGTTGGTGCACCCATTCCTTGAAATATCTTGGGGTCTATCTGACTTCCTCTTACTCCACTCTTTTTCAGGCCAACTTTCCTCCTATGTTTATAGAAATCAACAAATTATTAAAGTCATGGACAAATCTCCCCTTATCCCTTCTTGGAAGGATAAACGTCCTCAAAATGTCGGTGCTCCCTAAGCTCCTCTATCTCTTTGAGACCCTTCCAGTCAAGGTTCCAATGTCCCAATTAAAGTTAATCCAACAAAATTTCCTAAATTTTATTTGGAATCATAAATCTCATAGGATAGCTAGCTCGGTACTTTTTGCATCCTGAGACGGTGGAGGTTTGGGGGCATCCGACATAATCAAATATTATTACGCCTCCCATCTAAGAACAATAACCTCCTGGACATCTAGATATGCCCCTAACAGATGGTCTGAGATAGAAATGGGCATCACGGTACCCGCACATCCATGCTATATGTTATGGCCATCCTCAGATAAATTCATCTCTCAGTTACGTAAAATCAGCTTAAACCCGATGCTATTTACCCTCTCAATATGGAAAAGCTGCTCCGGTAAATATAGGCTTTCATCCCCATGCTCTCCTTTAACAAATATTACCTTTAATCCGGAAATCCCTGATAGCCTCTCTTATGATGCCATGCTGCCATGGATGAAAGCTGGTATTTTCCAATTATGCCACCTGGTTAACCAAGTGACCCGTAAACTCCTCACTTTTACTGACCTACAATCTAAATATAAAATTCCAAAAAACCTCTTTTACTCCTTTCTACAAATCCAACATTTTCTCTCCACCAAAATACCACAACTGACCCTAACTATCCCTACTGAATTTGAAATGGTGTGCTCCAGAGGCCCTCATGATTCTCATCTAATATCCACTATTTACAAAATACTGCATACTGCCTCTCCTGTCACAGAACAGACTCACACATATATGCGCAAATGGTCCCATATTTTAAACAGACCTATCCAATTAAGTGAATGGAAGAATATCTGGGAAAGTGCATCTAAGACATCTAGATGTGTGGCTCAGAAAGAAACAACCTATAAAATACTGATGTTTTGGTATAGAACCCCGGAGTTTCTTTTAAGACAGAAACTGACTACTTTCGGACAATGCTGGAGATGTGGCTCATCTCTGGGAATCCATTTCCATATATTTTGGGAATGTCCCTTGATAATGCCATACTGGTCACAGATCCATGCCCTATTGGAAAAAATCCTAGAATTCCCTATACCCCACCAACCTATACATCTCTTGCTAGGCTTGCCCCTCCCTAAGATGCCAAAAACGCTTAGGAAACTGATGGCTTTCATCTTATTAGCGGCTAAACGGGTTATACCCCAATGCTGGTTAGCCAACACCCCCCCTACTTTTGCACAATTTTTGTCAGTTATTACAGATATTCACAGGATGGAACATATCACAGCCATAATTGATGATTCCCTTCCCAGATTTGAGGCTATATGGAGACACTGGGACTCCTCTGAATACAACATAGAGAACCCCCAGGTAGTCCAGAGTTAATGAGGTATAAAGACCATGCCATTGCTTTATTTCACCAACTGACCCTCTTTTTTCTACCATGATGTGTATGTATTGTCTGAAAATCATTTGACACTTAAGGTTATTTCTTCTTGATATATAATAAGCTACAAAAAATGTTTTACCTCATTGAAAATATGCTGCTATCAATGTCTTTTCTATGAGAATGAACACTCTGTTTCTGTATACTTGAATATACTTAATAAATAAACAATTTAAAAAAAAAAAGAAAGAAGATAGAAGAAAGAAGATAGAAGATGGAAAGAAGAAGCATTTAAAGAAAGTAATTGTCAAAAACTGTCTTTTGTCATTTTTAACATTTTTGACACTTTTTTGTGAAATGCTAGGCCGTTACCATTTCACACGGGGGGGGGCCGGGATCTGGGGGTCCCCTTGTTAAAGAGGGCTTCCAGATTCCGATAAGCCCCTCGCCCGCAGACCCCACAACCACCGGGCAAGGGTTGTGGAAATGAGGCCCTTGTCCTCATCCACATGGGGACAAGGTGCTTTGGGGGGGACCCCAAAGCACACTCTCATTGTTGAGGGTATGCTCTCTCGTTCCCCCTCTTTTCCTGTGGCCTGCCAGGTTGCGTGCTCGGATAAGGGTCTGGTATGGATTTTTAGGGGGACCCCACGCCATTTTTTTTTAAATTTTGGCATGGGGTTCCCCTTAAAATCCATGCCAGACCTGAAGGGCCTGGTATGGATTTTGAGGGGGACACCCACACCATTTTTTTTTAATCTTGGTGCTGGGTTCCCCTTAAAATCCATACCAGACCTGAAGGATCTGGTATTGAATTTGAGAGGGACCCCATGCCATTTTTTGTTTTATTTTGGCGTAGGGTTCCCCTTAATATCCATACCAGACCTGAAGGGCCTGGTATGGAATTTCGGGGGAACCCCACACATTTTTTTGTTCTTAATCTTGTTTTGTTTCTTAATGCTGTTTTTATCAGTGAACTTTTATGTGTATTTCCGGACCGACATTTCATTATAGCCGCGAGCATTTTTAAATAACTTTTATTCCTTAAGGGCCAGTTCACACCACATGCAGTCCAGTGTGTTTTTTTTCTGCATCAAAAACGCACGGTAAGTAGGTTATATGGTTTTCAATGGCATAGTTCACACCAGTGCTTGCAGTTCCAGTGCGTTACCAGTTCCAGAAAAAAATGTAGAACATGCTGCATTTTTTATGCACTGGACTGTACTGGAACGCTGTAAAATGCATCAAAAACACGCTGGAATGCACCGAAATGCACCAAAAACGAACTGCAACACACTTGTCCTTATTTAAGCTTAAGAAAAAAGAGGGGGGAAACAAGCACTGGACTGCATCAAAAACGCACTGGAACGCATCAAAAACGTGCATGCAGAAAAGCACCTGGAACGCATCTGGACTGCGTTTCTATGGTATGATCTGGCCCTTAGGGCCCTTAGGGCCAGTTCACACCATAGAAATGCAGTCCGGACGCGTTCCAGGGGGACCCCCCCTGCATTTTTGATGCAGCCCAGTGCTTTTTTTCCCCCCTCTTTTTTCTTAACCTTAAATAAGGACAAGTGTGTTCCAGTGCGTTTTTGATGCGTTTTAAAGCTTTCCAGTACAGTCCAGTGCAGAAAAAAATGCAGCATGTTCTACTTTTTTTCTGGAACTGGAACGCACTGGAACTGCAAGCGCTGGTGTGAACTATGCCATTGAAAACCATATAACCACATTTCCATGCATTTTTGATGCATAAAATATGCACTGGACTGCATTGGTGTGAACTGGCCCTTAAGAAATTTGACATATTTAAAGGCATTTCTCCTTGTTTTGTTTTTGGGGTTGTCCAATTGGTGACATTGATATATGTCCCTTAGGGTGGGACCTGGGCCCCATACCCATTTTAAGGCCAATAACTAGAAGATAAGCCAGCCAAGTGGGGACTAGTAAATTTGCCAAGTCAGTTCCCTTAGACTGCAATAGTATTTGTTGTATAACTATTGCACATGTTACGCTCTTTAGTTGCCCCCCTGAACTGGGGGGTGTTTTGTCCCATCTGTAATTCTGGTGCATGCTGGATGATGTGCTTAATTTTGGACAGGGGGGTGGCTTATTTTTTGCTAGCTGCATTTGGGTTGTTCTGGGCATGCTCAGGGACTTTTTTTTTTCCTGTGCCTTTTGGTGTATGAAATGCATTTGGGTTGGTCTGGGCATGCTCAGGGACTTTGTTTTTTTTTGGTGGTGCTTTTTGTGTGTGAACATTACTTGGATGTTTCTGGGCATGCTCAGAGTGTGTTTTTTGGGTTAGTAATTTAAGGACATCTTACAGGTGTACACACTTTTAAGTTTTCTCAACATTGGGTGAACTTGCATTTTGTGTGTTTCATGGACTGTGCATGTGTTTGCAATTGCCTCATTAGCACACAAACTTATGTTATATAAAGCTTGCAGATAGCATTTTTTACTTTGCCCTGAAAAGAGCCAAGAAAGTAACATTTCAGAGTGGTAAGTATTCAATTTTCTTTTTGAGCAGTGGTTTTCAGCCTCAGTCCTCAAGTACCCCCCCTGACAGGACATATTTAGGAAATTTTATCTTATCTAAAATAGCTGTCCAAACTACAAAACCATTGACTTTGATTTAAAGCACCTGTGCAAGATGAAGGAAAACCTGCAAACATGGCCTGTTGGGGGGTACTTGAGGACAGGGTTGAGGAACACTGATTTAGAGCACTGAACTAAAATCAAGCTGAAGACCATCCTATTCTAATTGTGGACATTTCAGGGAAATCAAGATTTTTATTGTTTATTTATTTGTTAAGGTTGAGCTTTGTGTCCCTTTTCTTAAAATTGGCTTCGCTTCCTGTCACATAGCCAAACAGGAAGTGAGAGTAAAACCCTAACAATATTTTTCCTTGGGGACACACAGGTCAATCTAACTAGTGCCCCCACTATGCAAATTGCACTCTAGCACTTTGTTGTGTACACCCCAAATTCTTAGGTATTTTGGGGTTTATTAAAGGCAAATCCTTTCTGCAATACAAGTGTAGTTGATGAAAATCTGAGGGGTAGTACTGGTGATTTTATCATCCAATCATGTAGAGACAAAGATGCTGTTTTTTTTGCTTTTCCTTGCTTGTCCCCCTCAGATCTCCAGAAACTGCACTTGTAGTGCAAAGTGGATTTACTTTTTAGTAAATAAACCCCAAGATACATAATAATTTGGGATGTACATGGCAAAATGCTAGAGTGCAATTTCCCAAATGGGGAAACTACTTGGATTGACCTGTGTCCCCAAGGACATACATTGGTAGGTTTTTACCCTCACTTCCTGTTTGGCTATGTGACAGGAAGTGAATCATTTTGAATGAGAAATTGGCAAAATTTTGGAGGTGTCTTCACCCTATCAGGAGTGTAGACATCTGACAAAACTTCTAATCCCTCTGCAGTCTATCCCCAAGCAAAAATAAGAAAGGATTTTAATTAGTTTAACTTTGCAAAGACACATTCCTAAGTTCAATTGTGATGCATGTTAATGGCCCATTTAGACCTTTAATAGAAAGCCATCAGTTGCCTTTGACTCTAAACATTATTTTTGGCCAGTCCTAGAAATCTGCATCTGTTTTTCTATTAACCACTTGGTGTCTGTGCTATAGCCAAACGACAGCCACAGCGTGGACCTGAATTTCTGCGAGGCTGTCATAGGACGGGCTCCCCGTGTGCTCCCTGCAGGGCGTGCACTGAGTCACTGAGACTCGGGTGATCACAGATCGAAGTAAGGGCTGATCCCAGCCCCTTACCACATGATTAGCTGTCAGCCAATGACGGCTGATCACATGATGTAAACTAAAGCTCGGTAATTGTTTATTTTTTCTCCTCACGCTGACAGCATGAGGATGAAAATAAAAGCTGATCACCGGCTTAGGTGCAAGGGACATTGGTCCCGAAGAGGAAATTCTGCCTCATCTGTGCCCACCTGTACCACCTGCCAGTGCCACCTATAAATGCCCACCAGTGGTCCCAAGCAGTGCTGCCAATCAGTGTAACCAATAAGTGCCCATCAGTGCCGCCTCATCAGGGTACATCAATGAAGGAGAAATATTACCTGTTTGCAAAATTTAATATAAAAATATCCAAAAATATACAACATTATTTTAAAAAAATCTGTCTTTTCTTTTTTTTTTTTTTTGGAACAAAAGAAAAAAAACAGAGGTTATCAAATACCACCAAAAGAATGCTCTATTTGTGGGAACTTAAAAAAAAAAAAATTTGGCTAAGTATGATCGCGCAATTGTCATTCAAAGTGCATCAGCGCTAAAAATTGGTCAGCACAGCAGGGGGGTTTAAGTGCCTAGTAAGCAAGTGGTTAATTTCCATGCCAAATATTAATTTCTGTAATAAAGATGTGTGCCCGCTGTGTATACGGCATGGGCATAAGCAAGTCGCACACATATGAATGGTACTCATTGTAAATCATGGGGTAGAGCTTGTGATGCAACTTTTCAGTCCCAAGTGACCTTAGGCTCTCTTTCCACTACTGCTAATTGTGGTGCGACTTGACACGTGACACACATGTATTTTAATGTTCCCCCGTTCTAATTGGTGCAACTCCAAAAAAAGTTTTTTGCACTACTTTGTTCCAACTTCAGTGCGACTTTTTCTCCGATGTATTGAACTAGTCGCATGACATGGCATTAAGGCTCGGTTTCCACTATTGCAAGCCCAAAGTTGCGTGTTTTTTGCCGTGAGTTTCCCACAACTTTTTGCCGAAACTTGAAGCAATGCCTGTGTATTTTTGAGGTCTATGGACCTCAAGTCGCATCAAAGTGGGACCAAAGTAGTGCAGGGACTACTTTGAAGTTGCTGCGACTTGAAGTCGCAGACATATGAACAGTACTCATTGTAAATTATGGGGTAGAACTTGTGATGCAACTTTTCAGTCCCTTGTGGCATGACAAGTTGCAATAGTGGAAAACAAGCCGAAAAAGCACATTGTAAATCACGCAACTTTGGGGTTGAAATAGTGGAAAGAGCGCATTAGGCTAAAGCAGTAATAGGAAGATGCACTGTAAGAATCACTTCTAATTGTAGAAAACCAAACAGGCTCTTGCACTGAATCTAATTTATGGAAGATCTAACTGATTGGCCAGTGTATGGTGACCTTTAAAGATATGAAAAGTTGAATTTCTGGTGTTTAAGCCTCATACACACCATGGGACTTTGTACAAACTTTCCCATGGATTTTTGTACAAAGGGCGTTGGTTCTTTCACACGGACATGTCGTAGATCCCCGCTGAGCAGGCAGATGACAGGTCTGTCTCTGCACACTGTGCAGGGACGGACCTGTCAGAGTGCCGCTCTCCTCTATGGGGGATCAGATGATGACGGACCGTAGAGTCCATTGTCACCCGATCCGCAGACAGATGGAAAAATAGGTGTTTCCTCCATTACACTTTTTCGGACTGAAGTGGGTCGGATGTCAGCAGACATGTCACCACTGACATCCGACCCTCCATAGAGGTCTATGGAGTGTCTGTTCAGGTCCGCAGGTCCGAGGCGAACCTGAAAGGTCCGTCCGTGTGAAAGGGGCCTCAGGTCCCTTTCACACTGGGGTGGTGAGGGCGTCAGCGGTAAAATGGCGCTATTTTTAGCGCCGCTTTACCGGTGGTATTCGGCCGCTCGCGGTTTTAACCCCCGCTAGCGGCCAAAAAGGGGTTTATATGAATCCGCCCGCAAAACGCCACCACAGCGGCGTTTTGCCGGCGGTATAGCCGCGATGTCCCATTGATTTCAATGGGCAAGAGCGATTTATACACCGCTCCAAAGGTGCTGCTAGCAGGCCTTTTTTTCAGGCCCCTTTCACACTGGGGCATTTTTAAGCGCTACAGCGCTAAAAATAGCATCTGAAAAATGCCCTAAAGAAGCGGCTCCATTCACTCCAGTGGAGCGGTGCGCTGGCACGGCATCACAAAAGTCCTGCCAGCAGCTGAACTCACCGCTCCTCCCCATTGAAATCAATGGGGAGCAGCGTTTTGCAGGTGTATTTAACCCCTTTTCGGCCGCTAGCAGGGGGGTTAAAACCGCCCCGCTAGCAGCCGAATAACGTCGCTAAAATGACAGTAAAGCGGCACTAAAAATATCGCCGATTTACCGCAGACGCCCCCACCGCCCCAGTGGGAAAGGGGCCTTACTGTCCTGCTAGCGCACCGCTCCAGTGTGAAAGCCCAATTCACACTGGAGTGAATGGAGCCACTTCTTTAGGGCGTTTTTCAGGCGCTATTTTTAGCGCTATTTTTAGCACCTGAAAAACGCGCCAGTGTGAAAGAGGCCTTATCCTTTCACATGAACGGATAGAATTGTGCTTTTAGCTGCCTTTTCTACCGCAGCTAAATGCACACAATGCTTTCCTATGGCCCTATTCTCACACTGCGTTTTGATTACATGTGGTTTGGTGTGGATAGAAAAAAATAGAATTGACTGCCTCCAGGAGCGATTTAGCACAGCTATCTGCACATAACCACAGGTAATCGCAGTGCACTGTGTCAGCTGCAGACAGCAGCACCGAGCTAGATAGAACATAGCTAGAAGATAGCGGGGGAGTCCGGCAGAAGATACCGGACACCGGGAGAAGAGGCCGGAAAGCAGCAGAAGACCGGGCCCCCGCTAGCAAAAGACCCGGAAGAAGATGGCAGGGGAGTCCGGCAGAAGATACCGGACACTAGGAGAAGAGGCCGGACAGCGCAGAGAAGAACCGGACACCGGGAGAAGATGTGGAGAAGAGGCCGGAGAGCGCAGAAGAAGACCCCCGAAGTCAGAGGAAGACCCCCAAAGCTGCCTAATAAATTACTTTAAAAACCTGTGTAGTGTGTTTTTTTCTTGACACTTTTCTCCCCCAGGTGAATGGGTAGGGGTACCATGTACCCCACACTCATTCACGTAGGGTGGGGGGCTGGGATCTGGGGGCCCCCTTATTAAAGGGGGCTCATGGATTCTGATAAGCCCCCTGCCCACAGACCCCAACAACCAACGGCCAGGGTTGTCGGGAAGAGGCCCTTGTCCTCATCAACATGGGGACAAGTTGCTTTGGGGTGGGGGGGCCCGCAGCGTGCCCCCCTTCCCCAAAGTACCCATCCCCCATGTTGAGGGCATGCAGCCTGGTACGGTTCGGGGGGCGCTCGCTCGTCCCCACCCCCTTTCCTGACCGGCCGGGCTGTGTGCTCAGATAAGGGTCTGGTATGGATTTTGGGGGGACCCCTACGCTGTTTTTTTCGGCGTAGGGGGTTCCCCTTACAATACATACCAGACCGAAGGGCCTGGTATACCCCAGGAGGGGGAACCCATGCCGGTTTTTCTTGCGCCGCTTTAATAGGAAGATGTGTTTTTCCTATTGCAGCGAGCGCAAGATGTACCTCACCGAGAACCAGCGTGATGGGATTGCGCTGGAAACATTCTCATGGCCAGGTACTGCTGTGCGTGCGCCAGTTTACACGCTGAATTAAGAATCTATCCAGCGCACCAATTAAGGTCTGAACCAGCGCAGTGCATTCATCTTAGTAAATGACCCCCAGTGTGTTGCTTTTTAGCTGGTCATCAAGGGGAGGCAAAACTAAAAGTACATGAGGCAGTGCACAGTACATTATACCTGCAGATAGGATTAAGGAGGAATAAGGGTCCGGTTTGGAATAGATAGGGAGAGGGGGAGGATTGAGATGGTGTATAGTTTAGGCAGGAGGTTTTAAGTGGGGAAAGAGACACAGGTATAAAGTGAGGGTGACACAGGTATAAAGTGGGAATGAATATGAGGTTTCCGCGACCTGAGCGGTCTAGCATTGGGTGGATAATAGACCTGAGTGAGGTAGGATTCATTGTTTCCCTCCCAATTTCCTCCCTGAAATGGGAGGGAAACTGTGAGGGTTAGGTGGGATTTAAGATCTTGATAATTTTATTTTATCTTTTTCTATTTTATTATTTATGTATTTTTTTCCTCCCCCTTTCCTTTCTCCATTTTTCTTCCCTCCTTTGGGGGGGCTTAAGTCAGTGGAGGATAGATACAGACTTAAATACAGTCCAGTATTTGAGTATTAGGACAAACTATAGCTCAGCATATTTAGTTGGGAATAGATCCCGGTGTTGGTTCATCTGGTGGAGACAACAGTCTTGTGTTGATGAGGAGAACTGTTGGTTGTTGGGGAGCTGAGTGTTGGGGAAAGTCTGCTATATTCATCTCTGGGTTTGATGAGAGACTTAAAATAACAGGAGGGTTGGTGTGATTGAGGAATCCGGTAGTCCCACAATGAAGAGTCAGCTGGGAGCTGAGGGGTGAGGAGACTTGTATGTCCACCTATCTGTCTAGATGTTTTTGTGCTGAATTAGTGAGGTGATGCAGTATGGAACCTCTGTCAGCTCTTAATGGATAGATAGGGTGACGAGGGGTGCTGTTTCTTGTTAGATAGTGTATCCGGTATATGTTGAGGTTAACGTATCAAGCATTGAGACAAGTGCTGTGGGGCTGTGCGGAGATGTTGTGGCATAGAAAACGAAAGAGAGGGAGTCCCATCTGGTATGCTTTAGGGTTGGGAGCAGAGAGCAGGTATAGGCAAGTTAAAACGACAAAAACATCAAGTACCCGAGAAGGGAAGCAGGTAAATGTAGCTGCTGGTGGCTATTAGTGATCTGGTAATCAGCTAGGGAGGTGAACTGACCTTAATACTCGTAAACTGTGTGGGAAGGTGGAAACCCTTCCCTGCCATGCCCAAAAATGGGTGTGATTTACGTGAAATAGTGGGCGTGGCTTATATGGGCGTGGTTCAAATGGGGATATGGTTAGAGTCTGAGATGAATGAGAGATGGAGAAAGAAAGGGGAAAAGAGGGAGGGAGGGAGAAAGAAGGAGAAAGAAAGAAGGAAAGAGGGATGGAGGGACAGCAGGCCCAGATCCTACACCACAATAGAAATATGTGTATTTCCGAGTTTAACAAATCATCAGATAAAGATACTCCAAACACCTGGTGTTAGCACTTCAATCATCCCGGCACCATGTTTGTTGTGGTGTCAGGATGATTGAAGTGCATTAATACTTTAATTACATTGTAATATAGAATGAAATCATTCAACTCACCAGAATCAGTGGGACTCCTGAGCGTGTCACCTGCCACGTCGCCTGCCACCAGATGCCATCAGGTGCCCCCAGCAGAGTCCGCCCTTGCATCAGGTGCCCCCAGCAGAGTCCGCCCTTGCATCAGGTGCCCCCAGCAGAGTCCGCCCTTGCATCAGGTGCCCCCAGCAGAGTCCGCCCTTGCATCAGGTGCCCCCAACAGTCCGTCCCTACATCAGGTGCCCCCAGAAGCAGAGGCCCTCCTTACAGATCTGTGTCCCTGGCAGCGGAGCCCCTCATTACATCTGGTGTCCCCGGCAGTGGAGCCCTCCCTTACATCTGGTGTCCCCAGCAGTGGAGCCCTCCCTTACATCTGGTGTCCCCGGCAGCAGAGCCCTCCCTTACATCTGGTTCCCCGGCAGCGGAGCCCTCCTTTACATCTGGTGTCCCCGGCAGCGGAGTCATCCTTTACATCTGGTGCGCCCGGGCAGCGGAACATCCTTTAAATTTGGTGTCTCCGCAGTGGAGCACTCCTTTACATCTGGTGTCCCTGGCAGCGGAGCCCTCCTTTACATCTGGTGTCCCCGGCAGCGGAGCCCTCCTTTACATCTGGTGTCCCCAACAGCGGAGCCCTCCTTTACATCTGTGTCCCCGGCAGTGGAGCCCTCATTTACATCTGGTGTCCACGGCAGCGGAGCCCTCCTTTACATCTGGTGTCCCCAACAGCGGAGCCCTCCTTTACATCTGTGTCCCCGGCAGTGGAGCCCTCATTTACATCTGGTGTCCCCCAGCAGCAGAGCTCTCCTTTACATCTGGTGTCCCTGGCAGCAGAGCCCTCCTTTACACATGATTCTAAACCCAAACTGTTCGGGTGAATCCCGGACAGGTGGCAACCCTACTGCTTGTGTGCCCTATGAGCTCTGGCTGGGTGTACAGGACTTGTACCCCTCTGGTTCTGTAGACCTGTAAATACCACTGTGTGTGTACCCTCCTGTGATGGGCTGTATGTGTGGACCTGAGTCCAGATCAAGCCACATAAGACCTCCACTTTTCCCAGGACCCTGTGGTTTTCCAGTGGAGGATTTCTGCTGTGTTTCTCCATCCTGTTATGTGCTACCCGTAAGGACCTGAGTTGGGGTCAGGTCACAGGAATGTCCTGCAATTTGCTACCCTTGTGGACCTGTATAGAGACCAAGTTATACAAGACTTCCGCCTTCCCCAGGACCCTGTGAGTGCTTTCCAGATGTCCCCTGACATGCTTCTCCCTCCTGTTATGGGCTGCCTGATTGGGTACAGACAGATCGGATGATTTAGGTAGTTTGTTATATTACATAGAGTCGTTTTGCTAAATCATATAAGTGATTCATATAATAAGTTAATTTTAGCGAGTTTTTAAGATTTTAAATTTGAAAGTTTTATCAGATAAAAACAAAACTAGGATTGTCAAACATAACCTTTGGGATACATGGTTACAAAAGAGAAAGTAGCACAGCACAGGCTTATAGAAATATAAATGAGCACCTTTTAATTAAAATAAGTGGACTTCCTATTAGCATAATTACAGTGCAAACCCAATAGCATTAGTAGCTCACTGAATGGAATCAAGCAAAAGAAGATGAGTATTGGTGCCAATATCAACTACTTCACCTAAATTTTAGTTGAGCATGTTTTATACTTGCACCTACAAGGGACAGTGACGGAGGCACCTACCTATTACAAAATCGGAGGTTGATGGTACCAAGATTGTACGGTCAAATTGCTACATCAGTGCAGCTACATCTCCTCTCGTTACTCGTGTTCAGTGGAGAGGGGAGGGGCCGATCTGTGCAGCTAACCCTGGCTGGAGAATTGTGAAGAGCGAAGCCGATTCATTGGCTGCACGGATTGGCCCCTCCCCTCTCCACCAAACACAAGGAATGAGAGGAGATGTAGCTGAACACAAGGGGAAAGCTCTCACGGCGGCACCAGTGGCCATTTTGTTGGAGCCAGGAGCCAGAACTGTTGCAGAGCCAAAGATTTCTGTTTTTCCATGGACAAAGGGCAAAATCCCAAATCGGGACGGCCTCCGATCGGGATGAGGGTTTCAAAATCTGGATTGTCCTGGGAAAATCTGGACTGTTGGAACTATGTAATAGATGCCTGTGAGGCAAACATGGTGCCGCGCTGCTGCTGTGTCTGGAATAATTCTGGGAAGCTGCCACTCAGTTGTGTCTCTTGGTCTCGGGGGTGAGCGGGGGCAGGTTGCTGAGACACTCCAGAACGTTTTGCTCATGCTGAGACCGATGCTCGTCTCGAAGGCTGAATGCAGGAACACGAGGTGACGGAGCTCAGTGACTAAGCGGCCATCTCAGACCGGGATCAGACCACGCCCCCTCTATTATTTTATATATACTGCAGACATCTCAAGTCTCCTGGGAGACGCAAAAGCCTCCTGCATTTGGCTGCAGGCTCCTGGGCTCCCACGAGTGCAGGGCGATCTCCCGGCTGTGCCTGTCACTCAGCCACAGACAGACAGAGCAGCCCGAATGGCCGAATGGAGTACGGCCGCTCTGTCTGTGGCTGAGTGACAGGCAGATGTAAGGTGCTACGAGCTGAGGCAGAGGGGGAGACAGCCCATACTGCTGTCCCCAGTCTCTTTTGGCTGCTGCATGGGCACTTTTTTTTGTCTGGTCAATTCAGCAGGGAAGGAGGGGAATGGGCGGAGGCAGTGACGTTGTTATGAAGTGGGCATCACACGATCCGCACACCCCACTGATCTGTGTCTCTCCCTGGCTCTCGGCTCAGATCGGCACCCCACCCCTCCAGCCCTCTGCACTGCAGCTCCTCCCACACTACTGTACAAAGGATGGATGAGGGAGTCCATGGAGGGACACGCCGCTGTGCATATCCCATGCTGTTCTGAGGTCTGAACAGTGTACTGTATTTGTACATGGACAAATGCTGAGGGCGCTATAGGAGGGGGGACTACTAGCACAAGTGGATTGGAGGGTTCTGCACTGAGGGGGGTTATGCAGATGGAGGGGGGAGTCTGCACTTAGGGGGATCTATGCTGAGAGAGGGAGATCTGCACTGAGGGGTCTATACTGATGGAGGGGTGTCTATACTGAGGGGGGTCTGTACTGAGGGGGGGGTGTCTATACTGCGGGAGGGGGGTCTGTACTGAGGGAGAGGGGTCTGTACTGAGGGAGAGGGGTCTGTACTGAGGGAGAGGGGTCTGTGCTGCGGGAGAGGGGTCTGTGCTGCGGGAGAGGGGTCTGTGCTGCGGGAGAGGGGTCTGTGCTGCGGGAGAGGGGTCTGTGCTGCGGGAGAGGGGTCTGTACTGTGGGAGAGTGGTCTTTTACTTAGTTACATAGTAGGTGAGGTTGAAAAAAGACACAAGTCCATCAAGTCCAACCTATGTGTGTGATTATGTGTCAGTATTACATTATATATCCCTGTATGTTGCGTTCATTCAGGTGCTTATCTAATAGTTTCTTGAAGCTATCAATGCTCCCCGCTGAGACCACCGCCTGTGGAAGGGAATTCCACATCCTTGCCGCTCTTACAATAAAGAACCCTCTACGTAGTTTAAGGTTAAACCTCTTTTCTTCTAATTTTAATGAGTGGCCGCGAGTCTTGTTAAACTCTCTTCTGCGAAAAAGTTTTATCCCTATTGTGGGGTCACCAGTACGGTATTTGTATATTGAAATCGTATCCCCTCTAAAGCGTCTCTTCTCCAGAGAGAATAAGTTCAGTGCTCGCAACCTTTCCTCATAACTAAGATCCTCCAGACCCTTTATTAGCTTTGTTGCCCTTCTTTGTATTCGCTCCATTTCCAGTACATCCTTCCTGAGGACTGGTGCCCAGAACTGGACAGCATACTCCAGGTGCGGCCGGAACAGAGTCTTGTAGAGTGGGAGAATTATCGTTTTATCTCTGGAGTTGATCCCCTTTTTAATGCATGCCAATATTCTGTTTGCTTTGTTAGCAGCAGCTTGGCATTGCATGCTATTGCTAAGCCTTTCATCTACTAGGACCCCCAGGTCTTTTTCCATCCTAGATTCCCCCAGAGGTTCTCCCCCCAGTGTATAGATTGCATTCATATTTTTGCCACCCAAATGCATTATTTTCCATTTTTCTACATTGAACCTCATTTGCCATGTAGTTGCCCACCCCATTAATTTGTTCAGATCTTTTTGCAAGGTTTCCACACCCTGCGGAGAAGTTATTGCCCTGCTTAGCTTAGTATCGTCTGCAAATACAGAGATTGAACTGTTTATCCCATCCTCCAGGTCGTTTATGAACAAATTAAAAAGGATTGGTCCCAGCACAGAACCCTGGGGAACCCCACTACCCACCCCTGACCTTTATGAGTACTCCCCATTTATCACCACCCTCTGAACTCGCCCTTGTAGCCAGTTTTCAATCCATGTACTCACCCTATTGTCCATACCAACGGACCTTATTTTGTACAGTAAACGTTTATGGGGAACTGTGTCAAATGCTTTTGCAAAATCCAGATACACCACGTCTACGGGCCTTCCTTTCTCTAGATGGCAACTCACCTCCTCATAAAAGGTTAATAGATTGGTTTGGCAGGAGCGATTCTTCATGAATCCATGCTGATTACTGCTAATGATACCGTTCTTATTACTAAAATCTTGTATATAGTCCCTTATCATCCCCTCCAAGAGTTTACATACTATTGATGTTAGGCTAACTGGTCTGTAATTCCCAGGGATGTACTTTGGGCCCTTTTTAAATATTGGTGCTACATTGGCTTTTCTCCAATCAGCTGGTACCATTCCAGTCAGTAGACTATCTGTAAAAATTAGGAACAATGGTCTGGCAATCACTTGACTGAGTTCCCTAAGTACCCTCAGATGCAAGCCATCTGGTCCTGGTGATTTATTAATGTTAAGTTTCTCATGTCTAATTTTAATTCTGTCCTCTGTTAACCATGGAGGTGCTTCTTGTGTTGTGTCATGAGGATAAACACTGCAGTTTTGGTTACTGAAGCCCCCTGATTCACTCGTTAAGACTGAGGAGAAGAATAAATTCAATACCTTTGCCATCTCCCCATCCTTTGTAACCAGATGTCTGTACTGAGGGAGTGTGGGAGAGGAGTCTGTACTGCGGGAGAGGGGTCTGCACTGCGGGAGGGGGGTCTGTACTGAATTTTCTGACTGGGATGCCTCACCAACTCCATTGCAGCCAGACCCCAGGTTCCAGGACCAGCAGCCAGACCCTTGGCCCCAGCAGCCAGACCCCAGGACCAGCAGCCCAGCTCCAGCAGCCAGACCCCAGGCCCCAGCAGCCGGACCCCAGGCCCCAGCAGCCGGACCCTTGGCCCCAGCAGCCAGACCCCAGGACCAGCAGCCCAGCTCCAGCAGCCGGACCCCAGGCCCCAGCAGCCGGACCCTTGGCCCCAGCAGCCGGACCCTTGGCCCCAGTAGCCAGACCCTAGGACCAGCAGCCCAGCTCCTGCAGCCGGACCCTTGGCCCCAGCAGCCGGACTCTTGGCCCCAGCAGCCGGACCCTTGGACCCAGCAGCCGGACCCTTGGACCCAGCAGCCGGACCCTTGCCAAGAGCAGCCGGACCCCAGGCCCCAGCAGCCAGACCCCGGGACCAGCAGCCAAGCTCCAGCAGCCAGACCCTTGGCCCCAGCAGCCAGACCCTTGGCCCCAGCAGCAAGACCCTTGGCCCCAGCAGCCAGACCCCAGGACCACCAGACCAGCTCCAAGAGCCAGATTCCAGGACCACCAGCCCAGCCCCTCTGTGATCAGGTTGCATTTCATGGACACTGGTGTAGCTGCATTTAATTGGCACTGTTAAGGCTGCATTTTATTGGGGGGGTCGGTACCGGCACGAAGCGTCACCTCCCTGAAATGAATTTGAAACCTCCCTGAAATGAGTTTTTGTAGGTTGGGATGTCTGATACTGTGATACTGTGATTCTATACTTGCCAAATATGCTGCAGAAATCTCCCTCCACTGAGTCTGGGTGCATCCATTTTAACTGTGGGCAGCTGAAGCTGCTGCCTGTTCACTTCCTGGATTTCTGTGCTGCTGGTTACTCAATCACCTAGTCTGGTGCCTGTGCAGTAAGCAAACTGTGGTGCACATTGTTGTTTATAAGTTGCCATAGGAATGGCAGCTTCTGTGGAAGTTCATGCCCTTGTTTCGTCACATATGGCGACCCATCATATTTCGCTACCTGCTGGAGTGCGCATGCACGACGCCGCCATATGCGTTCCAACACTTTTCCGACAAAACTCCACCCCTAAGTCCAGGTTCAAGCCCCACCATCCAAGTGGACACAGAGTCGGATTATAGTTATGCCGAGCGAAGCGAGGCCGTGCCCGAATCGTTGCAAGCAAAACATGGCAAGCGAAGCGAGCCCGCGAGGGGTGTGAAGTTTTGTCGTAAAAGTGATGGAACGCATATGGCGGCATCGCGCATGTGCACTCCAGCGGGTAGCTAAATGTGATGGGTCGCCATATGTGACTCTACATCCTGTTATTGCAAAGTATCAACAGCGTGGAACACAGAAAAAGCAGCGGAAAGTGTACCTACTATGCTTGTTCAAACAGGAATGCAGCAAACAAAAGTATTTTCTATTTTACCATGATGTACTGTATTTCTCATCCAAACTGCAAACACTGAGTAGACAAGCCTCAGCTGCAGCCGAGTCCTGTAACATGATCTTTTCACACACACAAATCCTCTGTGTGAGGGAACTGCAGAGAGCTGCCTGGAGTCAGCGCTGAAGCATGGAGAAATAAATAAATTGAAGCACATTTTTACATTCTGCAATTACCTATCAAGAGGATAGGAGAACAAAACTTGAAACAGTACCATTTGAAAGTATTCAGGTAGGCACTTTCACTACTAGGGATGAGCTTCGCGTTCGAGTCAAACCCATGTTCGACTCAAACATCGTGTGTTCGGTCGTTTGCTAAATAACGAACGATATGGGCCATTCGCGCCAAATTCTAGTGGCGTGTCACGGCCCATAATTCACTGCGGCATCGCAGTGCATTGCTGGCTGATGATTGGCCAAGCATGCACTATGACCCGCATGCTTGGCCAATCACAGCGCTGTGTGTACAGAGAGCCGTAATTGGCTAAAGCCAAGGAGGCTTTGGCCAATTATGGCTCAGGGGGTTTAGTACATGCCCCACACTATATAAGGCCGCCGGCCCTGTGTACAGTGTTCAGGCGTTGAGACAGAGATAGAGAGAGAGACAGTGTCATTTGATTTAAGTTAGATAGAGTAGGCAGGTAGAGTTAGTTAGCTGCAGTTACAGTGTATTGTGTATATATATGCATCACAGGTGTTGTATATTTATGTATATATATACACTGTATTCAGTTTAGCTAGATCCTGTTCTTCTCTTCCTAATATACTGACAGGCAGGCAGGTGTTTATACAGTAGTATATAGCTACCTGCAGCCAGGTGCTTGTGTAGGCTCTTTGAAGTATTTCCAGTTACTGTACTGTGTACCCCGCACAGTCCCTCCTACAGTATAGCTACCTGCAGCCAGGTGCTTGTGAAGGCTCTTGGAAGTATTTCCAGTTACTGTACTGTGTACCCCGCACA
The DNA here is from genome assembly GCA_037952925.1 of Lithobates clamitans. Taxonomy (NCBI): domain Eukaryota; kingdom Metazoa; phylum Chordata; class Amphibia; order Anura; family Ranidae; genus Lithobates; species Lithobates clamitans. Next base: position 1,567,314 of record JBBGZY010000730.1, read on the forward strand.
GTCTCACCTACGGTATAGCTACCTGCAGCCAGGTGCTTGTGTAAGCTCTTTGAAGTATTTTGAGTTACTGTACTGTGTACCCTGCACAGTCTCACCTACAGTATAGCTACCTGCAGCCAGGTGCTTGTGTAGGCTATACAAGTATTTCCAGTTACTGTGCTGTGTACCCTGCACAGTCTCACCTACAGTATAGGTACCTGCAGCCAGGTGCTTGTGTAAGCTCTTTGAAGTATTTCCAGTTACTGTACTCTGTACTCCGCACAGTTGCACCCACAGTATAGCTACCTGCGGCCAGATGTTTGTGTAGGCTCTTGACGTATTTCAAGTTGCTGTACTGTGTACCCTGCACAGTCTCACCTACAGTATAGCTACCTGCAGCCAGGTGTTTGTGTAGGCTCTTTGAAGTATTTCCCGTTACTGTACTGTATACCCCGCACAGTCTCACCTACAGTATACCTACCTGCAGCCAGGTGCTTGTGTAGGCTCTTTGAAGTATTTCCAGTTACTGTACTGTGTACCCGGCACAGTCTCACCTACAGTATAGCTACCTGCAGCCAGGTGCTTGTGTAGGCTCTTTGATGTATTTCCAGTTACTGTACTGTGTACCCTACACAGTCTCACCTACAGTATAGCTACCTGCAGCCAGGTGCTTGTGTAGGCTCTTTGACGTATTTCCAGTTACTGTACTGTGTACCCTGCATAGTTGCACCTACAGTATAGCTACCTGCAGCCAGGTGCTTGTGTAGGCTCTTGACGTATTTCCAGTTACTGTACTGTGTACCCTGCACAGTCTCACCTACAGTATGGCTACCTGCAGCCAGGTGCTTGTGTAGGCTCTTTGAAGTATTTCCAGTTACTGTACTGTGTACTCTGCACAGTCTCACCTATAGTATAGCTACCTGAAGACAAGTGCAGGTGTTATCATTCTAATAATACCACAGGCAGGCAGTTGATTCTGCTAGCTGCAGTATAATCGGTATGTGTATATATATATATATATATATATATATATATATATATATATATATATATATATACACATCCCAGCTCACTGCAGGCCAATAGTATGTCTGGAAGGCTAACAAGGAGAGGCAGACAGTCACAAGCCAATAAGAGGGTAAGCAGGCTCTTTGTCTAGAGGCAACAGTGCTGGTCGTATCCTCATCATCATGTGGCCCTGGGACACGCTTGTCCTTTTTTTCGGCAGCTGTCCATGTTGTGCCGCAACGTGGAAAACTTGGTCGAGTGGATTACCAAGTCCTCCTCATCCTCCTCATCCTCTCTCACCCAAGCTCAGGGTACTTTGTCTGGCAAAGCAGCTGCCAACGTGGCCTCTTCCCTCGGCTCAATGGCATCAGTGACTTCTTCCCTAGCCCCACCATGTCCTCCTGAGAAGTCTCTCGAACTGTTTGACCACAGTGTTGGGTACATGCTCCAGGAGGATGCCCAGCGTTTTGAAGGCTCTGATGATGGTACTCAGCTAGATGAAGGCAGTAACGTGAGCCCGGACAGAGGGGGTGCCCAAGAAGGACAGGAATCTGGCAGTCATGTTCCCCCTGCTGCAGCATATTGCTTGGTTTGCTCCAGTGATGAGGAGAGAAGGGATGATGAGGTCACTGACTCCACCTGGGTGCCTGATAGGAGAGAGGAGAAGGAGGGGGCACATCACCAACGAGGCAGGATACCCTCCAGGGGCCAGCCTAAGAGCAGCATACTGACTGCATCACACTGCAGAGCTCCGCATGTGCAGGGCGCTGCTGTCTCTGCGTGTTATTCCAAAAGTTCTTTTGTGTGGGCCTTTTTTGAGAAGAATGCATCAGATCGCACCACTGCTATTTGCAACATATGTCTCAAGCGTATCTCGCGTGGCCAAAACATCTACCGCTTGGGCACCACATGCTTGACCAGACATATGTTGACATGCCATGCAGTTCGTTGGCAAGCGTACCTAAAAGACCCACACCAAAGAACAAAGAGGACCTCTCCTTGCTTCTCATCAGCTGGGATCTCCAACCCCACTATACCTTCAGTCCTCTCTGAGACCTGCACTGAGAGGAATGAAGTTGTAGAATTAGGTGTGTCACAGCCAAGTACTTGCGGGCAATCTGCTATTGGTACACCAACGTCAGATTGTACCAGGCAAATTTCCCTGCCCCAGCTGCTGCACCGCAGAAAGAAGTTCGCTCCCAGCCATCCACATGCCCAGCGGTTGAATGCTAGCTTGGCAAAATTGCTAGCACTTCAACTGTTGGAGGTTGTTCCACCACTATGCCTCCAAAATGCCACTACTGATGATTCTGACACACCTCTCTCTCCTCCACTCTCTCCTCTTCTTCTTCCTTCATGGCCTCTTCCTGTGCTTTGTTCTCGGATCCAGCAAGGCTCTGTAGGCGTTCAAGGGGCTACGCAAGTACGCGGGCCAAAAGATGCCATGCGGTGCTTGAGCTGATGTGCTGATGTGCTTGGGGTACAGGAGCCACACTGGGGAAGAGATTCTCTCAGCTCTGCAAGGGCAGGTTCAGAGGTGGTTGATGCCATGCCAACTTAAGGCAGGAATGGTGGTTTGCGACAATGGCACCAACCTCCTCTCCGCCCTCTGACAGGGACAACTGACCCATGTGCCCTGTTTGGCTCACGTCCTTAACTTGGTGGTGTAGCGGTTCTTGGGTAGCTACCCAGTGTGACGGATCCTATCCCACACTCCGCTGAGTGCTTCCGTCAGTAATACCAAATAACAGGGTGAATGTGGACAGAAAAAGGTCCTTACACCCAGGCTTACAGTATGTCCTGAGGCAGGCCAGGAAAGTCTAAGTGCATTTCCACCGGTCATATAATGCCAGTGCTTGGCTGGCAGACCTCCAAAAGGAATTTACCTGCCCAAGAACCGCCTAATCTATGACATGCCCACCAGGTGGAACTCAATATTGGCCATGCTGCAGCGGCTGCACATGCAGCTGAGGGCCATCAATGAGTACCTGTGCAACTATTGCACCAGGACAGGATCAGGGGAGCTTGTTTTTTTTCCCCATGCCAGTGGGCCATGATCAGGGATGCATGCGCTGTCCTGTCACCATTTGAGGAGGCCACGAGGATGGTGAGCAGTGACAGTGCATGCATCAGTGACACTGTCCCCCTTGTCCACCTGTTGGAGCACATGCTGCGTGGAATAATGGACAGGGCACTTGAGGCAGAACAGAGGCAGGAAGAGGAGGACTTCCTTAGCTCTCAAGGCCCCCTTTATCCGCCGATCACACAGGAAGAGGAGGAGGAGGAGGAGGAGGATTGTGTCAGCTTGGAGGTGGAGCCTGGCCCTCGACATCAGCAGCAGTCTTCAAGGGATCATTTACAGTCCCAAGAAACCCATGGACTTGTACGTGGCTGGGAGGAGATGGCTGCGGATCATGTCGTCCTTAGTAACCCAGGGGACTTCGGACCAAATGCCTCAGCAAACCTACGCTGCATGGCCTCCCTGATCCTGCAAAGCCTGCGGAAGGATCCTCGTATTCGTGGTATCACGGAGAGGGATCAATACTGGCTGGCAACCCTCCTTGATCCATGTTACAAAGGTAAGGTTGCGGACCTTATCTTGCCGTCGCAAAGGGAGCAGAGGATGAAACATCTTCGGGAGGCCTTGCAGAAAGGTCTGTGCAATGTGTTCTCGGAGACTGGGAGGTTACAAACTCCTGTTCCTGGACAACGTGTTGCTGAGACTTCGGTCAGTGAAAGAAGGAGCGGTGGAGAATGTGGCCATCTGATCGATGCGTTCAGAAAATTTTTTAGTCTGCAGCCCCAAGGTATGATCGGTTCCAGCAACCATCGCCAGCGTCTGTTTTACATGGTGCAGGAATACCTAGGGGCAAGATTTGACTTGGACACCTTTCCCACCGAAAATCCTCTGGGTTACTGGGTCTTGAGGATGGATCACTGGCCAGAGCTTGCACAGTATGCAATTGAGCTACTGGCCTGTCCTGCATCCAGCGTTCTTTTGGAACACACATTCAGTGCTGCTGGAGCCTTTGTAACAGATCACAGGGTGCGTCTGTCCACCGACTCGGTCGATCAACTGACCTTCATAAAAATGAATTGGTCTTGGATCACCACCAGCTACCAAGCACCTGATCCTGATGTATAGAATAATTTTTTTTGCAATGTCAGATCCCTTCAAGACTGCCTATGCTGATGCTGAGTGACTATTCTGTTATGCTGAGTGATTATCCTCTTCCTCCTCAATGATCATGCTGATAGCTTGTAAGAACATTTTTGTTTCTGGGCGCCGGCACCAGTGGCTAAGGCCCAATTTTTCAGCCCCTGTTTAACAGGGACGTGTAATTACAATTTTTGATGCATTATTTTGCAGGAGGGTTCGTTGTTGCGCTCAACTAGAGTATCTGTGAGAGGTTGCAGTGTTGTGGCACCAGCACCAGTGCCTAAGGTCCAATTTTTCTCCCCCTGTTCAAAAGGGACATGTAATTACAATTCTCGATCTAATATTTAACAGCAGGGCCCGTTCCAGCGCCCACCAAGAGTAACTGTGAGGACTTACAGTGTTGTGGCACCAGCACCACTACCACCACCAAAGGCCCAATTTTTCTGTCCCTGTTCAACAGGTGCATGTAATTACAATTCTTGATCTAATATTTCACAGCAGGGCCCGTTCCAGCGCCCACCAAGAGTAACTGTGAGGACTTACAGTGTTGTGGCACCAGCACCACCACCATCACCAAAGGCCCAATTTTTCTGCCCCTGTTCAACAGGGGCATGCAATTACAATTTTTGATCTAATATTTCACAGTAGGGCCCTGTGAGGGCTTACAGTGTTGTGGCAACACCTAAGCCCCCAATTTCTACAGAGTATATAGGGCAGGCCCCTACTTTCAAAAATCCAACTTACAAACGACTCCTACTTGCAAACGGAAGGAGACAACAAGAAGTGAGATGAAATCTACCCCTAGGAAGGGAAATTCTCTCCTGCAAGAGTTAATATGGGAAAAACGTTTCTCTTTTCCACTGATGCTTTATCACCAATCCTTGTTTCACTAAAAACACCAAATTTTCAAAAAAAAATTGTCTTTGGGACAGAAAGTGAGGTGAAATCTTCTGAAGAGGAGCACAGACAGCAAAACAAATGTCACAGGGGTGATACCCCTTTTCCAAAAAGATGGAGCTAAACACGTTAAAAATGTACCAGTTCAAAATTACAAACAGATTCTAATTAACAACAAACCTACAGTCCCTGTCTTGTTTACACCACTTGTATACTGTTGTTCAGAGTATATAGGGCCTGATGGCCCCACGCCTTTCCTTTTTTTATTTGGGTGCGGGGGTTCCCCTTAATATCCATACAAGACCCAAAGGGCCTGGTAATGGACTGGGGGTACCCATGCCATTTGTCTCACTGATTTTCATCCATATTGCCAGGACCCGACATTAAAGCTGCAAGCAGTTTTAAATGACTTTTATTCCTTTAAAAATGTCATTTTGTGCAGGGACTGTTCTAAGCACGGGAAACACGCGCCACTTTACAGGCATACTATAGACACCCCCCAGGTATGATATTTAATGGAATATTTCACTTTTTTTACTTTAAGCATCATTAAAATCACTGCTCCCAAAAAAACTGCCGTTTTTAAAACTTTTTTTTTTGCATTGATACACGTCCCCTGGGGCAGGACCCGGGTCCCCAAACCCTTTTTAGGACAATACCATGCAAATTAGCCTTTAAAATTAGCACTTTTGATTTTGAACGTTCAAGTTCCATAGATGTCAATGGAGTTCTAATGTTTGTGCAAATTTTCAGTCCGTTCGCAGGTTCGGGGGTGTTCGGCTCATCCCTATTCACTACATGCTTTGGTGAATTCATCCATAAATCTGAACACAAAAGAGGTAGATATAGTGTGTATGGGTTTGGCAAAGTCAGCAGATAGAGGATTGGTATCAGTTGATTTAGCGGTTGGGGGGAGGGAGGGTTACAAATGATTTTGGGCCAAAAAAAAGCCTCTTGTGAAACATAAATACATACAAAACAGCGCTCGCAAATAAATTTATATTAAATAATAATCTTCAAACTCTAACTATCCTGTTGCAGCTGCTAGATGAAAGTGCTAACACTTTAGTAATATATAAACAAAAATCTGCGCTGGCAACTCACCAAGTAAATAATTTATAAAATATGACGAGATCAAATGATAAATACACTATGCAAATAGTTGTGAAAAAATCAGAAATAAAATATAAAAAATTAGAATATAAACCTTGCACAATTTGCTGTGTACTGGGTGAAATTGTGCACAAATACACTGACCGACTGGGTGACTACAATGTAATAGAGAACAAATCAGAAATATATATGTACATACAAACAATGCGGTTTGGATGGATGATCCGAAAAACACACCCCAAAACACTATGCGGCTATAAGGCGATAAAATATGGCTATACTTATGCAAAAAATATATATAATATATATATGTGCTCCCATGTATTCGTGATCACGAATAACAATGAAGTGGGCCTCTATGAGGAATAAACACCAAATAATATGTGAAACAAAAAAGTTAATTAAATCAAAAATTGCAAATGACAGAGTATCTATTAGATCAAAATGTTCCTTCACAAAAGAACAATCAGCAGACTTCAAACTTTTTCATCCATATGATAAGTCAGGGCAAGAAGGTATGCTGATGTTGGTGATGGTTAGGAGGGAACTTTTGGGACCACAAAGCTCGCGTTCCACCAAAAGAAAAGAAAAGACATATAGTATAAAACCTTATGATACCGTGGGGTCACCTGCGCATATGTGCGCTACTCACGGGACCGACGTGCAGAGCAGGCATTCAGATACTTGGTCGGTGTTCGCCGCTGAACGGCGTGCGTTCCACCAACTCCAGGAAGTGATGTCACTGGTTAACAGGCGTAGGCAGGATGTTGCGTCGACGCATTTCGCCCCTCCCCCAGGGCGTTATCAAAGGTCTTTTTATAACCTTCTTGCCCTGACTTATCATATGGATGAAAAAGTTTGAAGTCTGCAGCATTAGGCTCTAAAACAGATGAACAAGGGAAAGTCAAAAGTGAAAGCAAAAAGGCAAATGTAGTAAATCATTTTGTCTTCAGTTTTTACATATGAAAAGCATGGGTTTGATAGTTGTAACAGTAATACTAATGATGTTTTACCGAAGGCAAACTACTGTGCAAAAGTTTTAGACAGACAGGTGTGAATAAATGCTGTACATTAAGAATGCTTTCAGAAATAGAAGTGTTATTTTTTTATTTTTTTTAAGCAATAACAAAATGGAAAGTAAATGAAGAGCACATAAATCAATCAAATCTAAATTAGTTTGACCACCCTTTGCCTTTAACCACTTTAAGACCAGCCATCGTTATTATACTGGGGCAGGTTGGCTCTCCTGGGCGAATCACTGTAGGTATACGTCGGCCACTTTAAGAATGGTAGGGGGCACGGCGCGATGCTGAAGCCGATGCGCGTGGCCGTCGGCTGTGATGTCCGCCAGCCACCCGCGATCCATCTACAAAGAGCCAGAATGGGGATCTGTCAATGTAAACAGACAGATCCCCATTCTAACAGGGGAGGAGGGACAGATCTGCTATTTCTAGTGATTAGGAACAGCGATCTCTCTCCTCCTCCAGTCAGTCCCATCCCCCCACAGTTAGAAACTCCTTTCCTGTCAGTGACATTTACACAGTAATCAGTGCATTTTTATAGCACTGATCACTGTATAAATGTCAACGGTCCCAATAATGTGTCAAAAAATCTGTCCGCCCCAATGTCGTATTCCCACTAAAAATCACTGATCGCTGCCATTACTAGTAAAAAAAAAAAATAATAATAAAAATGCCATAAATCTATTCCCTATTTTGTAGACGCTATAACTTTTGCGCAAACAATCAATATACGCTTATTGCGATTTTTTTTTTTTTTTTTTTTTTTTACTTAAAATATGTAGAATACACATTGACCTAAACTGATGAAGAAATTTGTTTGTTTTTTTTTTTGGGGGGGGGGATATTTATTATAGCAAAAATGTAAAAATATTGTTTTTTTTTCAAAATTATCGCTCTTTTTTTGTTTATAGCGCAGAAAATAAAAACCGCAGAGGTGATCAAATACCACCAAAAGAAAGCTCTATTTGTGGGGAAAAAACGGAAATCAATTTTGATTGGGTACAACATTGCACGACCGTGCAATTGTCAGTTAAATCAACGCAGTGCCATACTGTATCGCAAAAAGTGGCCTAGTCATTAAGGGGGCAAATCCTTCTGGTCCTTAAGTAGTTAAAACATTATCAATTCTTCTAAGTACACTTGCACACAGTTTTTGAAGGAAGGTAGGTAGGTAGGTTGATCCAAATATCTCGGAGAACTAACTACAGACCTTCTGTGGATGTAGGCTGCCTCAAATTTTTCTGTATCTTCATGTAATCTCAGACAGACTTACATGAAGATTGAGATCATGTAACACTTGTATGCAAATTAAATAATTAAATTTATACAATTTTTTTCACACAAATAGCTTTCTTTTGCTGGTATTTTGATCACCACTAGGTTTTTTTATTTTTTATTATATAAATGAAAAAAGACCGAAAATTTTGAATAAAAAAGCACAATATTTTTTACTTCCTGTTATAAAACATATCCAATAAAAAAAATGTAAAAATTGTTTTGCATGAAAATTATAAGCGTCTACAAACTATTATATATATATATATATATATACTGGATTTTTTTTTATATATATACTAGTAATGGTGCTACTCAGCGACTTATAGTGGCACTAGCTGACACTGACTGGGGGGTACACTAATTGACACTGACATCAATAGTGACACTAATACAGTGATCAGTGCTAATACTTTACACTGTCACTGTACTAATGACACTGACTGGGAAGGGGTTGACATCTAGGGGAAATCAAAGGGTTAACTGTGTGCCTAATAATATATAATTTGTGTAATGTGCTGCTTTTAATAAGTGATTTTGTTAATAATAAAATAAAAATAAATACAATTTTAAAAAAATGCATGATAGGCTGTCAGTGTACAGAGCTCTGTATTGTTTTCTGTTTGTTTTTTTCCGTGAATGACAGAGCTGATTAGTGGGTCCCAGCAATTAATCATTGAAAATTACAACAAATTACAACATAGCCGAGGTGTGCCTTCCCTGGAGGCGCTAATCACATACCAGATATGTAATCCAGCACACAGCGGCCACCCTGCCACACTAAATGTACAGTATGTGGGGCAGTCACTAAGGGGTTCATGACATTGGTTGTATGTTTGGGATCATTGTCCTGCTGTAGAATAAATTTGAGGCCAATCACATGCCTACCTGATAGTATGGCATGATGGATAAGTATCTGCCTGTATTTCTCAGCATTGAGAACAGCATTCCTGACCAAATCTCCAACTCCATTTGCAAAAAATGCAGCCCCAAACTTGCACTGAGCCTCCACCATGCTTCACTGTTACCTGCAGATACTCATTATTATACTGCTCTCCAGCCCTTCGGCGAACAAACTGCCTCCTGCTACAGCCAAATATTTCAAATTTTGACTCCTCAGTAGGGATGAGCTTCGTGTTTGAGTCGAACCCATGTTCGACTCGAACATCGTCTGTTCGCAGGTTCGCCGAATTGCGAACGATATGAGCCGTTCGCGCCAAATTCGTGTGGCGCGTCACGGCCCATAATTCACTGCGGCATCGCAGTGCATTGCTGGCTGATGATTGGCCAAGCATACACTATGACCCGCATGCTTGGCCAATCACAGCGCCGTCTGAACAGAGAGCCGTAATTGGCCAAAGCCAAGGAGGCTTTGGCCAATTATGGCTCAGGGGATTTAGTACACGCCCCACACTATATAAGGCCGCCTGTGTAGTGTGTGTTCTGGCGTTAAAAGAGATACAGAGAGACAGTGTCATTTGATTTGAGTAAGATAGATTAGGCAGAACAGTCAGTCAGTTAGCTGCACTTACAGTGTATTGCGTATATATATGCATCCCAGGTGTTAATATATATACACTGTATTCAGTTTAGCTAGATCAGTTCCTGTTATCTTCCTACTGACAGGCAGGCTTGTCTTTTTACAGTATTTACAGCTACCTGAAGAAAATTGCTGGTGTTCTTTTGATCCTATTAGTACCACAGTCAGGCAGCTAGACTATTTACAGTTAGTGCAGTGCGTCCTGCTCACAGTGTTCAGCTAAAACTACAAGTTAGTGGGGTGCGTCCTGCTCATAGTGTTCAGCTAAACCTACAAGTTAGTGGGGTGCGTCCTGCTCACAGTATTCAGCTAAACCTACAAGTTAGTGCGGTGCGTCCTGCTCACAGTGTTCAGCTAAAACTACAAGTTAGTGCGGTGCGTCCACCTCAGTGTTCAGCTAAACCTAGAAGTTAGTGCGGTGCGTCCTGCTCACAGTGTTCAGCTAAAACTACAAGTTAGTGAGGTGCGTCCTGCTCACAGTGTTCAGCTAAACCTACAAGTTAGTGCAGTGCGTCCTGCTCAGTGTTCAGCTAAACCTACAAGTTAGTGTAGTGAGACGTCTGCACAGTGTTCATCTAAAGTTACAAGTTAGTGCAGTGCATCCTGCTCACAGTGTTCAGCTAAAACTACAAGTTAGTGCTGTGTGTCCTGCTCACAGTGTTCAGCTAAAACTACAAGTTAGTGCTGTGTGTCCTGCTCAGTGTTCAGCTAAAACTACAAGTTAGTGTGGTGTGTCCACCTCACAGTGTTCAGCTAAACCTACAAGTTATTTTTTTGCGAGCTCTGCACAGTGTTCAGCTAAAGCTACCTGTAGAAGGTTGGTGGTGTTTTCCTGATCCTATCACTACCGCAGGCAGCTAAAAAAGCTACAAGTTAGTTTTTTGTGAGCTCTGCACAGTGTTCAGCTAAAGCTACCTGTAGAAGGTTGGTGGTGTTCTCATACTACAGGCAGGCAGCTGATTTTGCTAACTGCAGTATCAGAGTATATATATCTATCCCAGCTTAGTGCAGCTACAGGCCAATAGTATGTCTGGAAGGCCAAGAAGGAGAGGCAGACAGTCACAAGCCAATAAGAGAGGGCAAGCAGGCTCTGTGTCTAGTGCTGGTCGTGCAGACGGTGCATCCTCATCAGCACGTGGCCGTGGGACATGCTTGGCCTTTTTTTCGGCAGCTGGCTGTGTTGAGCCGCAACATGCGGAAGACTTGGTGGAGTGGATGACCAAACCGTCCTCATCCTCCTCATCCTCTCTCACCCATGCCCAGGGTACTTTGTCTGGCAAAGCAGGAGCCTCTTCCCTCAGCTCAATGTCATCAGTGACTCCTTCCCTAACCCCACCATGTCCTCCTGAGGAGTCCCTCGAACTGTTTGACCACAGTGTTGGGTACATGCTCCAGGAGGATGCCCAGCGTTTGGAAGGCTCTGATGATGATACTGAGCTCGATGAAGGCAGTAATATGAGCACGGACAGAGGGGGTGCCCAAGAAGGACAGCAATCTGGCAGTCATGCTCCCCCTGCTGCAGCATACTGCCAGGTTTGCTCCAGTGAAGAGGAGGGAGGGGATGATGAGGTCACTGACTCAACATGGGTGCCTGATAGGAGAGAGGAGGAGGAGGTGGCACATTACCAACGAGGCAGGATGCCATCCAGGGGCCAGCCTAAGGGCAGCACATTGACTGCATCACACCCCAAAGCTCCACATGTGCAGGGCGCTACAGTCTCTGCGCGTTATTCAAAAAGTTCTTTGGTGTGGGCCTTTTTTGAGACGAGTGCATCAGATCGCACCGCTGCTATTTGCAACATATGTCTCAAACGTATCTCGCATGGCCAAAACATCTCCCGCTTGGGTACCACATGCTTGACCAGACATATGTTGACCTGCCATGCAGTTCGTTGGCAAGCATGTCTAAAAGACCCACACCAAAGAACAAAAAGGACCTCTCCTTGCTCCTCATCAGCTGAGATCTCCAAGCCCACTATACCTTCAGTCCTCTCTGAGACCTGCACTGAGAGGAATGAAGGTGTAGAATTAGGTGTGTCACAGCCAAGTACTTGTGGGCAATCTGCTTTTGGTACACCGACGTCAGATTGTACCAGGGGAATTTCCCTGCCCCAGCTGCTGCACCGCCGAAAGAAGTTTCCTCCCAGCCATCCACATGCCCAGCGGTTGAATGTTAGCTTGGAAAAATTGCTAGCACTTCAACTGCTGCCTTTTCAGTTGGTAGACTCTGCCCCCTTCCCATGAGTTTGTGGAATGTGCGGTTCCTCAGTGGCAGGTACCCAAATGCCACTTTTTCTCACAGAAGGTGATTCCGGCTCTCTACCGGCATGTGGAAGGCAATGTCCATGCCTCGCTGGACAGGGAGGTCAGCGGTAAGGTGCATATTACCGCTGACTCATGGTCCAGCAGGCATGGACAGGGACGTTACCAAAGTTTCACAGCACATTGGGTGACTCTGTTGGCAGCTGGGAAGGATGCAGGACAAGGTGCACTAGTGTTGGAGGTTGTTCCGCCACCACGCCTCCAAAATGCTAATGATTGTGACACACCTCTCTCCTCCACCCCCTCCTCTTCTTCTTCCTCCATTGCCTCTTCCTGTGCTTTGTTCTCAGAACCAGCGGTGCTCCGTAGCTGTTCAAGGGGCTACGCAAGTACGCAGGCCAAAAGATGCCATGCGGTGCTTGAGCTGGTGTGCTTGGGGGACAGGAGCCACACTGGGGCAGAGGTTCTGTCAGCTCTTCAGGGGCAGGTTCAGAGGTAGTTGACGCCACGCCAACTTAAGGCAGGAATGGTGGTTTGCGACAATGGCACCAAACTCCTCTCTGCCCTCTGACAGGGACAAATGACCCATGTGCCCTGTTTGGCTCACGTGCTTAACTTGGTGGTGCAGCGGTTCTTGGGCAGGTACCCGGGCTTACAGGATGTCCTGAGGCAGGCCAGGAAAGTCTGTGTACATTTCGGTCATACAATGCCAGTGCTCGGCTGACGGACCTCCAAAAGGAGTTTAACCTGCCCAAGAACCACCTAATCTGTGACATGCCCACCAGGTGGAACTCAACGTTGGCCATGCTGCAGCGGCTGCACACGCAGCAGAGGGCCATCAATGAGTACCTGTGTGACTATGGCACCAGGACAGGGTCAGGGAGCTTGTTTTTTTTCCCCACGCCAGTGGGCCATGATCAGGGATGCATGCACTGTCCTGTCACTATTTGAGGAGGCCACAAGGATGGTGAGCAGTGACAGTGCATGCATCAGTGACACTGTCCCCCTTGTCCACCTGTTGGAGCACACGCTGCGTGGAATAATAGACAGGGCACTTGAGGCAGAACAGAGGCAGGAAGAGGAGGACTTCCTTAGCTCTCAAGGCCCCCTTTATCCAGACAGTGTTCCTGCGTGCCCGCCAATCACACAGGAAGAGGACGAGGAGGAGGAGGAAGAAGATTGTGTCAGTATGGGGGTGGAGCCTGGCACTCAGCATCAGCAGCAGTCTTTAAGGGATCAGTCCCAAAAACCACATGGACTTGTACATGGCTGGGAGGAGGTGGCTGCGGACCATGTTGTCCTTAGTGACCCAGAGGACTCCGGACCGAATGCCTCAGCAAACCTACGCTGCATGGCCTCCCTGATCCTGCAAAGCCTGCGGAAGGATCCTCGTATTCGTGGTATCAAGGAGAAGGACCAATACTGGCTGGCAACCCTCCTTGATCCACGTTACAAGGGTAAGGTTGCGGACCTTATCTTGCCATCGCAGAGGGAGCAGAGGATGAAACATCTTCGGGAGGCCTTGCAGAAAGGTCTGTGAAATGCGTTCCCAGAGACTGGGAGGTTACAAACTCCTTTTTCTGGACAACGTGTTGCTGAGGCTTCGGTCAGTCAAAGAAGGAGCGGTGGAGAAGGTGGCCGTCTGACAGATGCGTTCAGACAATTTTTTGGTCCGCAGCCCCAAGGTATGATCGGTTCCAGCAACCATCGCCAGCGTCTGTTTTACATGGTGCAGGAATACCTAGGGGCAAGATCTGACTTGGACACCTTTCCCACCGAAAATCCTCTGGGTTACTGGGTCTTGAGGATGGATCACTGGCCAGAGCTTGCACAGTATGCAATTGAGCTACTGGCCTGTCCTGCATCCAGCGTTCTTTCGGAACGCACATTCGGTGCTGCTGGAGGCTTTGTAACCAATCACAGGGTGCGTCTGTCCACCGACTCGGTCGATCGACTGACCTTCATAAAAATGAATCAGTCTTGGATCACCACCAGCTACCAAGCACCTGATGCTGATGTAACCGAATAATTTTTTTTGAAATCTCAGATCCCTTCAAAGACTGCCTATGCTGATGCTGAGTGACTATCCCTGAGTAATTATCCTCTTCCTCCTCAATCATCACGCTGATAGCTTGTAAGAACATTTTTGGTTCTGGGCGCCACCACCAGTGCCTAAGGCCCAATTTTTCAGCCCCTGTTTAACAGGGGCGTGTAATTACAATTTGTAATGCAATACTTTGCAGCAGGGCTCATTTCAGCATTCCAACTAGAGCATCTGTGAGGGGTTGCAGTGTTGTGGCACCAGCACCAGTTGCCTAAGGCCCAATTTTTCTGCCCCTGTTTAACAGGGGCATGTAATTACAATTTTTGATGCAATACTTTGCAGCGGGGCTCGTTCCTGCGTTCCAACTAGAGTGTCTGTGAGGGGTTGCAGTGTTGTGGCACCAGCACCAGTGCCTAAGGCCTAATTTTTCAGCCCCTGTTCAACAGGGGCATGTAATTACAATTCTTGATCTAATATTTCACAGCAGGGCCCATTTCTGCACCCACCAAGAGCGAGTGAGGACTTACAGTGTTGTGGCACCAGCATCACCACCACCACCAAAGGCCCAATTTTTCTGCCCCTGTTCAACAGGGGCATGTATTTACAATTATTGATCTAATATTTCACAGCAGGGCCCTGTGAGGGCTTACAGTGTTGTGGCCACAACAACACCTAAGGCCCAAATTTCTGCTGAGTATATAGGGCAGGCCCCTACTTTCAAACATCTAACTTACAAAGGACTCCTACTTGCAAACGGAAGGAGACAACAGGAAGTGAGATGAAATCTACCCCTAGGAAGGGAAATTCTCTCCTGTAAGAATTAATATGGGAAAAATATTTCTCCTTTCCACTGATGCTTTCCAATCCTTGTTCCACAAAAAAACCCCAAATTTTCAAAAAACATTTGTCACTGGGACAAAAAGTGAGGTGAAATCTTCTGAAGAGGAGGAAAGACAGCAAAACAAATGTCACAGGGGTGATAACCCTTCCCTATGTTTTCCAAAAAGCTTAAAAAAGATTTTTTGGCTGGAGCTAAACACGTTAAAAATGTACCCGTTCAAAATTACAAACGGATTCTACTTAACAAACCTACAGTCCCTGTCTTGTTTACACCGCCTGTATACTGCTGTTCAGAGTATATAGGGCCTGGTGGCCCCACACCTTTCCCTATTTTAATTTGGGTGAGGGGTTCCCCTTAATATCCATACAAGACCTAAAGGGCCTGGTAATGGACTGGGGGGTACCCATGCCATTTGTCTCACTGATTTTCATCCATATTGCCAGGACCCGACATTACATTAAACCCGCAAGCAGTTTTAAATGAGATTTTTTTTCCTTTTAAAAATGACATTTTGTGCAGGGACTTTTCTAAACACGAAACAGGCGCCACTTTACAGGCATACTATAGACACACCCCAGGTATAATATTTAAAGGAATATTTCACTTTTTTTCTTTTACTTTAAGCATCATTAAAATCACTGCTCCCGAAAAAATGGCCGTTTTTAAAAGTTTTTTTTAGCATTGATACATGTCCCCTGGGGTAGGACTCGGGTCCCCAAACCCTTTTGATTTCGAACGTTCGAGTCCCATAGACGTCAATAGGGTTCTAACGTTCGTGCTAATTTTTGGTCCGTTCGCAGGTTCTGGTGCGAACCGAACCAGGGGGTGTTCGGCTCATCCCTACTCATCAGTCCAGAGCACCTGCTGTCATTTTTCTGCACTTCAGTTTGTATATTTTCATGCATTGTTGAGTCACTTAGCCTTGTTTCCACGTAGGAGGTATGACTTTGTCCACAATTCTTCCACGAAGACCACTTCTTACCAGATTTCTTCAGATAATAGATGGGTGTACCTGGGTCCCACTGGTTTCTGACAGTTCTGTGCTTATGACACTGCTGGACATCTTTTTTGATGTTGAAGGGAAGCAAGCAAGATGTGTCTTTGATCTGCTGCATAAAGTTTCCTTGGCTAAAAACTGAGTCTACAGTCCTCAACGTTGCCCATTTCTTTGTGCTTCTTTAACCACTTGACAATTGGGCACTTAAACCCCCTTCCTAACCAGACCAATTTTTAGCTTTTAGCGCTTTCACACTTTGAATGACAATCACTCAGTCATGCAACACTGTACCCATATGGAACGTTTGTCCTTTTTTCACACAAATAGAGCTTTCTTTTGGTGGCATTTAATAACCGCTGGGTTTTTTATTTTTTGCGCTATACATTAAAAAAGACTGAAAATTCTGTTAAAAAAAATACATTTTTCTTTGTTTCTGTTATAAAATTTTGCAAATTTAAGAATTTTTCTTCATAAATTTTGGCCAAATTTTATACTGCTCCATATCTTTGGTAAAAATAATCCAAATCGGTGTATATTATTTGGTCTTTGTGAAAGTTATAGGGTCTACAAACTATATGGTGCCAATCACTGAAAATTGATCACACCTAAAATATTGACGCCCTATCTCAATTCTTGAGACCCTAACAAGCCAGGGCAGTACAAATACCCCCAAATGACCCCTTTTTGGAAAGTAGACATTCCAAGGTATTTAGAAAGAGGCATGGTGACTTTTTTGAAGATGTAATTATTTCCCACAATTCTTTGCAAAATCAAGATTTTTTTCTTTTTTTTCACAAAAGTGTCATATTATCAGGTTATTTCTCACACACAGCATATGCATACCACGAATTGCACCCCAAAATACATTATACTACTCCTGAGTGTGGCAATATCACATGTGTGAGACTTTTACACAGTGTGACCACATACAGAGGCCCAACATTGAGGGAGCGCCATCAGGCGTTCTAGGGGCATAAATTACACATCTAATTTCTTGACTACCTTTTGCACTTTTGAAGATCCTGGAGCACCAGGACAATGGAAATGCCCCAAAAATGACCCCATTTTGCAAAGAAAACAACCCAATGTATAATCAATGTAATTTTTTTCTGCAAGTTTTTGGAAAATGTGGAAAGAAAATGAAAACACATTTTTTTACACAAAGTTGTCCATTTATACAATGTTTCTAACACATAGCATGTACATGGCAAAAATTACACCCAAAAATAGATTCTCCTACTCATGAGTATGGCGATACCACATGTGAGACTTTTACATAGCCTGGCCACATAGAGAGGACCAACATGCAGGGAGCACCATCGGGTGTTCTAGGGGCATAAATGTCAAATCTAATTTGACTACCTATTACGTTTTGAGGCACTGTAGTGGCATGGATGTGAACTGATGTGGCATGGTTAAGCTGTGGATGGGGATGGCTAAGCATGTTTGAGCCATGAATGTGGATGGCTGGGTATGGCTGAGTATGGATGGGATGGCTGGGTATGGCTGAGTATGGCTGGGTGGGTATGGCTGAGTATGGATGGATGGATGAGTATTGCTAAGTATGGCTGAGTATAGGTGGCTGAGCATGAATGGATGGATGAGTATTGCTGAGGATGGATGGATGGATGCATGGATGGATGGATGAGTATTGCTGAGTATGGATGGATGGATGAGTATTGCTGAGTATGGATGAGTATTGCTGAGTATGGATGGGATGGATGGATGAGTACGTCTGAGCATGGATGAGTATGGATGGATGAGTACTTCTGTGAGCATGAATGAGTATGGATGGGATGGATGGATGAGTACTTCTGAGCATGGATGAGTATGGATGGATGAGTACTTCTGTGAGCATGGATGAGTATGGATGGGTTGGATGAGTACTTATGAGTATGGATGGGATGGATGGATGAGTACTTCTGTGAGCATGGATGGATGAGTACTTCTGTGAGCATGGATTGGATGGATGGCTGGATTGGGCACAGAGCAGCGCTGTGGGCACTACACATCCAGTCCACAGCGCTGCAGCACTTGACCCCAAAGCACCCTCCCAATGTTGAGGGCATTTGGCCTGGTATGGTTCAGGAGGGGGGGCTGCTCTCTCGTCCCCCCCTCTTTTCCTGCGGCCTGCCAGGTTGCGTGCTCGGATAAGGGTCTGGTATGGATTTTTAGGGTAACCCTACGCCATTTTTTTTTAATTTTGGCGCGGGGCTCCCCTTAAAATCCATGCCAGACCTGAAGGGCCTGGTATGAATTTTGAGGGGGACCCCACGCCATTTTTTTTTATTTTGGTGCGGGGTTCCCCTTAACATCCATACCAGACCTGAAGGGCCTGGTATGGAATTTTGGGGGAACCCCACACATTTTTTTTTTCTTAATTTTGTTTTTTTTTCTTAATGCTGTTTTTATCAATGAACTTTTATGTGTATTGCCAGACCGACATTTCATTATAGCCGCGAGTAGTTTTAAATAACTTTTATTCCTTAAGGGCCAGTTCACACCACATGCAGTCCAGTGCGTTTTTTTTTTGCATCAAAAACGCACGGAAAGTAGGTTATATGGTTTTCAATGGCATAGTTCACACCAGTGCTTGCAGTTCCAGTGCGTTTCCAGTTCCCCAAAAAAAAAGTAGACCATGCTGTATTTTTTATGCACTGGACTGTACTGGAACGCTGTAAAATGCATCAAGAACGCACCTAAATGCACCAAAAATGCACTGCAACACACTTGTCCTTATTTAAGGTAAAGAAAAAAGAGGGGGGAAAAAAGCACTGGACTGCATCAAAAACGCACCAAAAACGCACTGGAATGCATCAAAACCGTGCATGCAGAAACGCACCTGGAACGCATCCGGACTGCGTTTCTATGGTGTGAACTGGCCCTTAGGGCCCTTAGGGCCAGTTCACACCATAGAAACGCAGTCCGGACGCGTTCCAGGTGCTTTTCTGCATGCACGGTTTTGATGCATTCCAGTGCGTTTTTGGTGCGTTTTTGATGCAGTCCAGTGCTTTTTTTTTCCCCCCCTCTTTTTTCTTAACCTTAAATAAGGACAAGTGTGTTCCAGTGCTTTTTTTTTGTAATAATTATTTTATTTTTTATATAACATAAAAAGAAAACATAGAACAAGACCTGTCCAGTAGTCCGTAAAGGAGAAAAGAAAAATTAACATTGTAGTGTCGACCTCGCAGGGTCGTTTATACAGAGCATGGACAACTGGATTAGTTGAACAAGAATATAGTCAGAAGATCTAAGATTTCTGACCTCATGCGAAGTAATCTAATGGGGCATAACAGACGGGGAGACACTCAAGGTTTTTAGAGGCAGCAGAAACCGTATTGGCGTATATCATCTCACCGAGTCACTTATATAGGGCAGGTATTAATCGTAAGCTGAGAAGGTAGGTCCCTTGCCAGAGCATCAAATAAATGCTCCTCCGGCCCACGAATGAGGCGGAAGGGGGGGCTCAAAGGCCTCCATCAAACCACCTTCCGTCCCCCGCCCGCCGGGGGGGGCCAGCAAATGATAGCAGTGTGTTTATCGGACAGGAACGTCTATAATCTTGTGACCCTAGGGGATGACCTCATGTGAAAGTCTCTCTGTCCGTCAGCATAAAATCAACAAAACATTCAACTTTATTAAAATACAATCCACCAGATAAGCAGAAAAAGAAAAGAGAGAAAATGGGGGGGAGGAAAGAGGGGAAGGGGGGTGGAACGAGCTAGGCATACCTGTAATCCCTAAGGATGTGTCGTCCATGTTCACGCCAGGCTTACCGCAACACAAGCATCCATCACATCAATCAAGGCTAGTCCGCAGTAACTCATCAAATTCTGGGGTTTCTTTTTTTTTTTTTTTAAATTGTATTTTTTATTGAAGTATCAAAGAATATGTACAAAATTGTATCAAGGTGTACATTGCACTATCAACAAAAGTGCATTATAAACAAACATAGTGAAAACAAAAACATAAAACAAACAAGTATAAGTGATAAAAGAGTGTTCACATAAGTAAGGCCTCTTTCACACGGTCCGCCGATCCCCGCTGAGCAGGAAGATGACAGGTGCATCGCTGCACAGTGTGCAGCGACGGACCTGTCAGAGCGCCGCTCTCCCCTATGGGGGGATCGGATGATGACGGTCCGTAGTGTCCGTCGTCATCTGATCCGATCCGAAAACGGAGGGAAAAGTAGGTTTTTCCTCCGTTACACTTTTCGGATCGGAGCGGGGTCGGATGTCAGCGGACATGTCACCGCTGACATCCGACGCTCCATAGGGATGAATGTATGTCCGTTTTTCATCCGAAAACGGAAGGATGAAAAACGGACATACGGATCCCCGTGTGAAAGAAGCCTAAGGCATGTATATGTATTAAATTAAATCTTTATGGTGGATGCGATAAACATACTGCGGGAGAGTACCCAAAATCTCGTGGTTAGTTCAGAGTACACACAAAGGAAACGTGGAATTACCGTATTTATCGGCGTATAACACGCGCCGGCGTATAACATGCACCCAAGTTAAGGAGGGAATTTTAAGGAAAAAAACTTTTAGGAGTAAAGTTTAAGGAAGAAAGACTTACATTAAAATGCCCATCAATGCAGCGTTATCGGTGTCCATCTGCAGCCTTGTCAGTGTCAGTGCAGCCTTGCCCCAGTGTCCAGTGCAGCCTTGTCAGTGCAGCTTTGCCCCAGTGCAGCCATGTCAGTGCAGCAATGTCAGTGCAGCCATGTCAGTGCAGCCATGTCAGTGCAGCCATGTCAGTGCAGCTTTTCTCCAGTGCAGCCTTGCTCCAGTGCAGCCTTGCTCCAGTGCAGCTTTGCTCCAGTGCAGCTTTGCCCCAGTGCAGCCTTGCCCCAGTGCAGCCTTGCCCCAGTGCAGCTTTGCCCCAGTGCAGCCTTGCCCCAGTGCAGCTTTGCCTCCATGCAGCCTTGCCCCCCCGTGCAGCCTTGCCCCCGTCCAGCTTTGTGGGATCGCCGCGATCCCTGCCGTCATACACAGCCCTGTGTAAATTTAAATATGGCGCCGAGACTGCAGTGTCTCGGCGGAGCGCTGATACACATAGCCGAGAGTCTTCGGGTTTTCTCGGCGCCGCTTACAGTCCCGCCCAGTTCCGCTCTATGGGCGGGACTGTAAGCAGCGCCGAGAAAACCCGAAGACTCTCGGCTATGTGTAGCTCCGCTCCGCCGAGACACTGCAGTCTCGGCGCCGTATTTGAATTTCCACACGGCTGTGTATGTCGGCGGCGATCGCGGCAATTGCCGCGATCGCTCCGATCACACACAATTGGGGGGGTATCGGCCTATAACACGCACCCACGATTTTTCCCCTGATTTTCAGGGGAAAAAAAGTGCGTGTTATATGCCGATAAATACGGTAAATTATGTTAGGAATAAGGCATATTTGGTAGTATGGGGGTCCCAAATTCCGAAAGATCCCATGGTTCCCATATTTTATTGAATTGGGGGGTGCAGTCTGAAGCCGTCAAGAATTCCATTGTCCGAATCTCAGCAACTAAATGTAGAAACCCGGACCATGGGGGAGGTGTATTGGATAACCAGAACATTGGGATAATCCTCCTGGCGGCTAGCATTATATAGGATATCAGTTTGTTTGTCTTTTTTGCTACCCCCGAGGGGGGAAGACCCAAAAGGTAATTCAAAGGATCCAACGGAAAAGACACCCCAGTTACCTTAAGTATAAGCAAATGGACATCATTCCAAAAAGGCTGTATCAAGGAACATAAATTCTGGGGTTTCTATCTCCTAAAGATTTGTTGGTCTATGGGTTTTAAGTGAGGGATCTGCTAACTCTAGTAAAGCTGTGTCTAAGCTGGAGGGGACCCAGCGTGGGTCGGAGGCAAATTCATTCCAGGTGCCCAAATTGCTAAGTATTTCTCACGAGAACCTCGACAGGTAGCTATCCAGTCCTCAGCCTCACGTATTGCATTTACCCCAGCAATCCACTGTTCCCTAGTAGGGATACTGGATTTCTTCTAGTAGGTTGGGAGTAGTCACCTGGCTGCTTTCAGCAGGTGGGGCAGCACACTTTTTTTATATTGTCTAAGTGAGGATGCGGGTACATGCAAAAGAAAGTGCTCAGGAGAGAAAGGGACCTCCAGCCCTAATATGATTTTTATCTGGTCTTGTACATCTTCCCAAAAGGGCTTGATTACGGGGCAGCTCCACCATATGTGTATAAGAGTTCCTCTTTGTCCACATTCACGCCAGCAATGTTCTGATATAGTGGGGTAAATGCAGGCTAAGTCTACTGGCACACGGTACCAGCGAGACATTATTTTAAAATTAGTTTCCTGGGTTCGGGAGTCTACGGAGGATGAATGGGTCATATAGTATAAATGGTTCAATTGTGTGACTGTAAATTCGTGCCCTAGGTCACTTTCCCACCGTCAAATGTATGTAGGTTTGAGTTGGGGAGCCGCATCTCCTAAAAGTTGGTACAGTTCCGACACCATATGAGGAACAGGCTCCTCATCTGTGAAGAGACGCTCATAAGGGGTGGGGGTAGATGGGTCCCTAATTGTATGAATGTGCTTCCCAAAGAAGTGGTGCAACTGTCTGTATCTCCAAAAATTGAGTTGCGGGCCTTTGCGTCCTACTGGTAGGTTTTCATAGCTCAGAAGCTTACCGTCCTTCATGAATTTGCCGCAATTAGCATGTAACACGCCCCTGCTGGCTCGGTTCCACTCTCCTGACACTCCTCTGCGGCTATAGAATCAGATTACAGATCGCAATATCTGATGGTTCGGTCATCCGATGTTCCGGGACTAGAACTACAGCTATGTACTGTTCTAATCCAGTTGTGTAGCTCAGAACAAACACCAGGCAGGCTGTATGTAAGTTCAACCAGGAATCTCTCTTATTAAAAAATACAGGCTCTTTAATACAATAAAAGAGGAGGTGCGTACCTCCGGCTCATACTACTCTGAACATACACCTGTGACCAGAAACCTAATTAACATGGTCTAATTAACTAATCCCTTTAGACAGCCTAGATGACTCAGACATGACCTTTTAGGCCAGACTGGCCGTCTTGTAGCTCAGAAAACCCAATCAACATTATCACAATAGCAGAGTTAATTAACACAAACAACAATGGGGATCTAATGACTCTTAGATCTCATACTAGAGACTTATTTACAATACACATTCTAGCAGGCAACAGACAGGTGGCTGGAATTTACATCAGCATCTCCTAACAGTATTTGTCCAAGCATTATGAATCAGCCACTATTTCTAATATGGCAAATCCAGGGTCCCCAGAGTCTGTGTCCTGGGACATGGACCCGAATCCACAGTAATACCACCTCAAAGGTCCCCAGGCATACAGCTCACAAAGAGCACCGTTCCCCCAAATGCCAGGGCCCACGATCGATCGGCAAGAGGCTAGCATTCAGTCCCCTCCAAAAATCTCTCTCCCGGCTAGGTCTGTCACATAGCATTTCCATCATCTAACCATGGTTCAAAAAACGCCATCTGTTCACCTGGAGGGAACCATTGGAACCCACCTAGCGGTGCAAGCGGGGACATAGGGGATGCTAATTTCAGCAGTGAATTTGTTTTGTCCCAGACCGACAACACCTGAGCCATCAGTGGGGAGGTTGTTTCAGGAAGCCCCCTATATTCCCGCGGCAACCACGGAGCATAAGCCAGATTTCTACCAGCCAGGCACTTCTCTAGGTTAACCCAGAGTTTGGAATGTGCATGGAAATGCCAGTTCAGGATTCTCTGAAGGACTATAGCTCGATAGTAATGCTTTATATCTGGGATTCCCAATCCGCCCACTTGTTTTGGGCGATTTAGTAGACGTAGAGCTATCCTGGGCTTGCGTGCGCTCCAAATGAAGTCGGAGAGCATACTGGACAGACGGTCAAAGAAGGTTCTGGGTAGGAGGATCGGTAGCATCTGTAGGTAAAAAAGTATGCGGGGTAAAACGTTCACGCGACCAAACCACGTAAAAGCAATCTGCGTCCATCGTGAGAGGTCTTCCTTTACCATAGACAGCAGTTGGGGATAATTGACCATGTACAGGGTGTCAAAATGATCTGTGTGTCGTATGCCTAGGTATTTTAAGTGGGATGAGGTCCAGGTGAAAGGGAAGGCAGCTTTAAGGTTTGTAGTCAGTTGGGAGGATAAGCAGATAGGCAGAATCTCCGACTTTGAGAGGTTAGTTTTGAAATTAGAGATTGACCCAAATATCTTCAGTTCCCGCATTAGGTTGGGCAGTGAGATCAGGGGGTCTGATAGGTGGAACAAAATGTTGTCGGCGTATGCCGAGAGCTTGTGCTCCATGTTTCCAACCCATAGTCCCTTAATGTTCTGATTGGCTCTCACAGAGCGGAGAAGTGGTTCCAATACTAAAGCGAACAATAGGGGTGAAAGGGGGCACCCCTGCCTCGTGTCGTTGCCAATGGGGAAACGAGATGAGAGTGTCCCATTCACTTTGACCTGTGCACAAGGTGCAGAATATAAAGCTAAAATTGATGTCAGCATTCGTGGGCCCAAGCCTAATGATGTGATTACCGCTGTCAGATAAGACCAGTCGACACGGTCGAAAGCTTTTTCCGCATCTGTAGATAAAATTAAATAAGACTGTGGGTCTGGACGGGTGCGTGCCCAATGTATTGCTCTAAGGCAGGGGTGTCCAAACTACGGCCCTCCAGCTGTTGCGGAACTACACTTCCCATGAGGCATTGTAAAACTCTGACATTCACAGACATGACTAGTCATGATGGGAGTTGTAGTTCCTTAACAACTGGAGGGCCATAGTTTGGACACCACTGCTCTAAGGGAATTGTCTCTGGCCTCCCTGCCTGTTATGAAGCCTGTTTGGTCGGGGTGAACAATGTCTGGCACAAGGTGTTTAACTGTTTGACTTCTCCAATCAAACGTCCAGGAAGAAGCTACGCTACCACGCAACAGCGAAACGCGTTGACGTCATCACCGGCATCAGCGCTGTCCACTGAACGGTTGGAGAGGTGGAAGCCGTACAGCGGTGATACACCAGGTAGCCCACTATACTTTTGTGGGCACCTGAAGCCGTTTAGGCTACGAGCATCAAGCTAGGGCTTCTCCACCCAGGACCCGACCAGCAAATTTTCTCACGGAGGATCATAGGAGCAGCACTGTCCACCGGCTTCACAACTACCCGGACTCCGCAAGTCATCTGCAGCACGATCCGTGTAACAACCTCCAGGAATCTCGAAGGAGGTCAAGGTACGAGCACCATTCACTCATCAGCGAGTTGAGGACTCTGTACAGCTTTTTATTAGCATAAGCTCTATAAGTACCACACGGTTTCTGTGTTTTGCCAACCACTGTCTGCATCTTTATAACAGTCCTGAAGTAACTGCACTTTACCAAGCTCCCCTGCTTACACGGCCGACCATACTGCTTACATGGCTTAAGCGAACCGCACTATTTTTTGCATCACCTGCTCTAAGTAATCCAACAATAGTTTGGCTACCATCTGATAAGCACTTTGGACTGCCAGGATTGGTATATCTAACTCCTTGATCCCGTATCCCGGGCCCGGGCCTTCCCTCCCTTCCCCCTCCCCGTTCAATGTATATGCTTCTCGGTGGCGCGCTCCCCTAAATTTCCATGACATGTCTAAATGTCGTTTATCAATTTGATCGCCTGGCTACCGAGCAGCATATAACTAGTCCGGACAGTGTCTATGCCGTTTATGTTCTGTGTATGTCTTATCTGTTGTGTTCATAGTCCCCTATGCCACCACCATTGATATGGCATTGTAATTTTAAGTGCACCCATCTACTATTGTATGTATTTCATACCTAGCCGATTTTATCACCCTATAATAAATTGTTACCTTTAATTTCTATCCTACAGTACTGACTCATAATTGCTACAGTAACCACTTTTCCCACAGGTATCACTATACCTTATACCCTTTCCCCGTCCCCTGATCCCCCTCCCACCACGATTATATACTACTGTATTGGTTACAGCAACTACACCCTACAGGTGCATGGTCAGTACCTGATCAGTATTGGTCTGATCAGAATTCCTGTACACACCAGCCATTTCCCCCTTCCCCTCTCCCCCCCTTTTTTTGAATATCACAAGGTGTTTAAGTCTGTTAGCTAAAATTTTCGCTAGGATTTTTATGTCTAAATTGAGGAGGGAGATGGGGCGGTAGCTCTGGGGGACGGCGCTAGCAAGGGAAAGAAGGTCTTATAGTATTGTTTGGTGAACCTGTCCGGGCCAGGGCTTTTCACATTGGGCAAGGACGCCACCGTTGCCCCAAGCTCTGTCGTGGTAATTGGGAGTTCTAAAGCTGAAAACTGGTTGCCAGTGAGTGGCGGAAGTCTGGCCGAGGACAGGTAGTCCTGTATTGCATGCTGTCTAGCGTCTTTCGTAGTGGCTGGGGTCTCGGAATCTAAATTGTACAATTTGGCATAATAGTCTCGGAAGCCTGAGGCTATCTTGGAAGATTGAACCACAATCTCTCCTGAGGCCGATTGTAGTTTATGTATGTATGACTGAGCCATTCGTTTTCTAAGTGCCTGTGCTAGCATTCGTCCGCATTTGTTCCCATGTTCGTAGTATTTATGGGACATATAGCGGAACTGTTTCTTG
Source organism: Lithobates clamitans (assembly GCA_037952925.1). NCBI lineage: Eukaryota > Metazoa > Chordata > Amphibia > Anura > Ranidae > Lithobates > Lithobates clamitans. Next base: position 1,594,073 of record JBBGZY010000730.1, read on the forward strand.
GTTTGTCTATCTAGAAAATGTAGGAACAGCTCCCTCAGGTCAAAAAGCTTCTTTAATGCTTCAGGACTCCTATCTGCTTTATGCTGAAGTTCCGCTCTTTGAAGTGCTGCATGTAATCTCAAAAAGTCAGCCTGTCGTTTTTTTTTTTAAGCCTGGTCCCTTGAGAGATCAGCTCTCCGCGTGCTATGGCCTTATGGGCCTCCCACACAACTCCATCACCCACATCCTCAGTCGAATTCTCTCTGAAGTAATGAGTCAGAGTGTCAGAAACACTCTTTACCACCACCCCATCATCAAGTAAATTGCTGTTCAGTCTCTACGTCCAGGTCTTGTGCCCACCTGAAGGCAAAGTAAGGGTTACGTTGACTGGGGCATGGTCTGAAATAGAGATATTACCAATAGATGCTTCTTGTAGGAATTCTAGCGTGGCGCGATCCACGTAGATATGGTCAATGCGGCGAGGGGGGATGGGGGAGGTGACCGGAAGGGCGGGTGTCTGATGAATGGCTGTATGGAGTGAGTGAGAGCAGGGAAGCTGTGTGCTCCGTCCCACCCCCGTTCTCATCGCTCTCCCCGGTCATAGAAACGGCGCCTCGGATGGCCCTGACCCCTCAATGGATGTTTGCTTCCATGAGCTCGGAGCCGTACTGACCCCCCTGCTTCTTAGCTAAGAGCTCTCCTGATCGTTTGATCTCCGGATGACCGGTGAAGGCTGAGGAATCTTCGGGGAGGGATGTTATCCCTTGCACGTTGTAGCAGCTTTCACTTTCGCTTTCATTGCTGCACTCTCATGCCAGGCACGGAGTAAAAGTCGGCTGGAGCTGGAGCTGGTATAGTATAGCTTATTATATGGTACATGGTAACCGGATTCTGGTGTAAAGAATATGTGAGAACCCCTGATTTGGGAAATAATCCCAGGCAGCCCCCTGGTAGATTCTGGCAATTAGGCATCTGCGCAGTAATATAACTATGTGTCAGCAGTCTGTCTCACATGCTGTTTGGTGGTACTAAACGTGTGAATAGAGTGAACTAATACAAGAAGCAAAATATATTTCCTCCTTCTCCTTTTTTTTTTTTTTTTTTTTTTTTTTTTGGTTGTGGGTGAGTTGCTGTTACAGGTGGGGGAAGACAAGCAGCGGGGGGTCCCCCTGCTACTAAGACTATATCAATCCCCCTATATTTAGGTGGGACCATTATAAACTATAAGTTGGTTAAAAAGCCCTTGGCTCCTCAGTGACTATAAGCATACCTGTGTACATACCTAACTAACCGTAGACTGCTGGCGACTGCCTTAGCGGCATTTAACCAGCGGCGCAAGACTGCGGTGAGGGAGGGAGGTTGCATTAAGTATTGCTGTAGCTGAGGTACTCGTGGGAGAGGGGAGTTAACCCACTCCGACCGCTTAAGGTATTGTAGTTTCCCCCTGTGTGAAGCTCACCCCCCGTGTCGGGGTGTGCAGGAGCGGAGAGAGCTCCCCCCCTCCACACACCCGCCACACACCCCACTTTTAAAGCAACAAGGTGGTTATCCTGCTCACCGGGTAGATAAGGGTGGAGAGACGCTGCTAAATTCTTGCTGTTAAACTATTTGTATACCAATAGGAGTGAATGATGCAGAATCTACGCTCCTCTAAAGAGAAAAATCCGCAGCACGCCGCGGCAGCAGCAGCAAAACTGGAGCAATATGCTCATGCCCCCGCTCTGACCCCCCCAAAAAAGGGGACGCAGCAAAAGAGCCAACAGGGGGGGACATCGGACAGGAAAAGCCAGAGCCAGGGCCAGCCACATTCACAGCCCCTAGGGGGTGGGTTGGCAACCCAGTCCTCCAAAATAACATGTAATAAAGGGCCAGAGCTAAGTGATCATAACACGAACGTGAACCCGGAGTCAATGAATGATCCAAATCTCCCCCTGAATAGAGAACCAACTTTAATGGATGTATTTATGGCTGTAGGGGTATGTAATAGCTCGCTCAAAGATCTCTGTGAGCAGATGAAAGGTCTTAAAGCAGATCTCTCGATGGTTAGACAAGAACTACAGAAGACGGCAGAGAGAACAACCGCCCTGGAAGAAAGGGTTAGCGGGCTAGAAGACAATGTGCACCCAATAACCAAAGAATTAAAATGGCTGAGGGAACAGGTATCTAAACAGGCCTCTAAAATGGATGAGATGGAGAATAGGAGTAGAAGAGATAATGTGAGATTGATAGGCTTACCTGAAAGGAGTGAGGGCGCCAATCCAATAGCATTTCTAGAAAAGTGGTTAGGGGAGCTAATCGGGAAAGAACTGTTCTCGGCTTCGTTCTCCATCACAAGAGCTCACAGGATCCCTCTCAGGGCACCACAAGAGGGGGGCCACCCGAGACCCCTCCTTCTGAGTTTTCTTAATTACCAGGATAAAGTGACCCTGCTGCGGAAGATTAGGGAAGCAGGGGAGGTATTCTTTAATGGGGCAAAAATATCATTTTACTCCGACTTTTCTCCGGACTTGCAGAAGCGTAGAGCAGAGTTTACCCAGGTAAAACGCAGCCTACAAAAATTTAAGCTGCCCTATGCTCTCCTTTACCCAGCGAGGTTGCGGATCGCGGCCCTGGGGGAGACTCTGTTTTTCAACGCCCCTGTTGAAGTTGAGAAGTGGCTGGAAGACAACAGAGGAAAAATTATGAACCCCACGTAGAGAGCGGGGGAGCACATAACAGATCGGGGTGATGATAGGATGATACGAGAGGGCTCTGGGAGATATAGGGGTTGCAGCTTCATATTTGTTGCTTTGATCTGTCCTATTTATTTATTTATTTATTTATTTATTTTTTTTACCACTTCCCGGCACCCGTTAACGGTTTTTGTTACGAAGGACGGGACAGGATGGGTGCACACAGCTGCTTGGGGGTGGGGCGGTGTGGGGTTGTGAGCGGAAGAATTGGAGTAAAAGGGTGGTGTTGGTGTAAGAGGTAGCGGTCATGGTAAACCCCCAGGGGTTACACCTAGAGAGGTGGGCAGGGAAGGGGGGGGGAGATGGGGTGGGAGGGAGGGTAGGGGAGATTAGGTGGGGTGGGAAGGGAAGGAGGGAGAATTTGGGAGGGAAGGGAAACAGGGTGGGAAAATCACTTGTTATAAACACTTACACCATCAGAAATCACATTGGAGGCCTTCTGGCCTCCATTTATAGATTATCGTTACAAACACATGCACCATTAGAAATCACAATGGAGGCCTTCGGACCTCCACTTACAGATTATTGTTACACATGCAGGCACTTTTTGTAGTATTTTTTAATAAAGCAGGGTAGATTTGATTAAACTAAGCGTGTATCTTAGAATTTACAATATGCATACGTTTGGAATTGATACGGTAGTCGCTGGGAGAGATCTTTCTCTCTCTATATATTCTTCCATTTCCTTTTTATTCTTTTATCTTTCTTCGTGTAAAGAGGTGCATAAACTTCACTTTATAAAAATAATAAGGACATATGGGGTAATTCTTGTCATGACACGACAGGCTTTTGGAACCTAGATGGTAGTCGGGCCCTTGAAAATAGGATCCTGGAATATTAGGGGCCTGGGTTCTTCTCTTAAAAGGTTGGCAGTGTTCTCTGTGCTGGAAAGCTCCGGGGTAGATCTGGTCTGTCTGCAGGAAACTCACTTAACTAGAGATACCAGCCAGCAGTTACAGATGAAAAAATTTCAATACCAATTTCATGCATATCACTCCTCTTTTAGTAGGGGGGTGAGTATCTTTGTGAAAGCTGGGGTAAAATTCTCCTGCAGACAGACCAGTATAGACGATCTAGGTAGATATATTTTTTTACTCTGTTCCATTGACGGAGTCATGTTAGTGGTGGCAAACATATACATCCCTCCCCCCTTTAATTTGGACGTATTGCTTAAATTGCACAAATTTCTGTTGGATAAAAAGGAATGCCCGATAGTAGTTGTCGGGGACTTTAACGAGGTCCTAGATAGAAAATTGGATAGATTCCCGATACGACAACTTTCAGAGGAATCAGGGAAGACCCGTTTGAGTCTATTCCTGGAAGAAGTTGGGTTAGTAGATTTGTGGAGGGTGCGAAACCCAGGTGTGTTGCAATACACCTGTTGTTCTATGTCACACTCCACGCTCTCAAGGATTGATTTAATCCTGGGGAATGACAGGGCACTTCAGTTGCTTGAAAAAATTGCATATTGGCCAAGAGGCATCTCAGACCATTCCCTTATGGTGGCTACACTAAATGTAGGAGAGTACAAGCCCAGGAAGAGTTGGAGCGTGAGTCCACACTGGTTCGAAGTAATTAAAAAAACGGATGGAATTCTCTCCACCCTAAGGGAATTTGTGGAGTTCAATCAGGGCTCGGTGGATCCCCCTGTGCTATGGGACACCCTTAAGGCATTTCTTAGAGGGGTTCTAATACAGCAGATGGCTAAATTTAATAAAGAGGCTAGGAGCGAAGAAGAGGGCACTCTGAGGGAGGCTATCGAGGCCGAAAATAACTTTATCAGAAACCCAACGCCGGAGCTGGAAAGCACCTGGCAGGAGAAACAACAAAAGTATAAATTAGTGGTCATGCAGAAAGCAGAGACTAGGCGCCTACTTCAGAGACAGGAATTCATGGTGGAGGGGGAAAGAGTAGGAAGAACATTGGCTATGCTTGTAAAATCAAATGCGGCTCCATCCACGGTCCTCGCTATTAGATCACAGAGTGGAGACATAACCTCAAGCACCCCAGAAATTGTACAAGCCTTCAGGGGGTATTATAAAAAACTCTACTCGTCGCAGAAAAGGGGCAAGGAGGCGTTGATGGAGGACTTTTTGGAAGGACTAACCATCCCTACTATTTCGCAGGAAGAAAGCGCCATATTAGACGCCCCAATAACGATAGCAGAACTGCAACAAGCAGTAGCGGGCATGGCATGTCTTAAGTCACCCGGACCCGATGGCCTTCCAAGCGAGACATATAAGCAGTATGGTGAAGTGTTGATCCCTGAACTACTAAAAACCCTGGAGGGGTCACTTGAGGGGGGCCAGCTGCCTGCCTCAATGCTAGAAGCAACAATTACGGTACTACAGAAGGAAGGGAAAGACCCACTGGATGTAGCTGCCTATAGACCAATCTCTCTACTTTGTACTGATGTAAAAATTCTTGCCAAGGTACTAGCAGTAAGACTGAACGGAGTTATTCACAAATTGATACACGAAGACCAGGCGGGCTTTATAGCCAACAGATCTACGAGCCTGAACATTAGAAGAGCGTTTCTGAACCTACAATTACCATCGGAAAACGCAGGCTCGAGAGCGTTAATGACCCTCGATGTATCTAAGGCTTTTGATAGCGTGGAGTGGGGCTATATATGGCGCGTGTTGGAAAAATTCGGATTTGGCACGTCTTTTATAAGGTGGATTAGAATGTTATACACCCGCCCTAAGGCAAGACTAAAAATTAACAACGAACTCTCAGAATGGTTTGAGCTGGAAAGGGGGACTAGGCAGGGGTGTCCACTATCTCCTTTGCTGTTCGCATTGGCAATGGAACCCCTGGCCATCTCTATAAGGGAAAGTAGAGCGATAACTGGATTCCTGCGAAAATCGGGCGAGGAAAAAATCGCGCTATATGCGGATGACATTTTGTTATTCCTGGGGGACTTGAGACACTCGTTACCGAGTGCGATGAGGATAGTGAAGGATTTCGGCAACTTTTCTGGCTTAGAGATAAACTGGGAGAAGTCTGAGTTTATGCCGATAGATCCCATCAGCGAGTTAATAGCAGGCGATATATCCCAGATGGTAATGGTGGATGCTTTGAAATACCTGGGAATAGTCCTGACGAAGGACCCAACCCGGTATATCAGCACAAACCTCGCTCCCCTCTTAACAAAACTGAAACAAAAAATAGTAATCTGGAGGCGCTTGCCTTTGTCCGCCGCAGGAAGATGTAGCTTAATAAAAATGGTCTGGATGCCACAACTGCTATACATCCTGCACAACTCGCCAGTCTGGATAGGCAAGAAGTGGTTTAAAAGAATTGATAGTCTCTTTAGGGAGCTGATTTGGAAGGGGAAGCAAGCCAGAATTCGACTTCGAGTGCTTCAGCTGCCCGCACGGGAGGGGGGCTTTGCCCTCCCACACCCCGAGCGCTACTTCTTAGCAACGCAGCTGCAGCAGCTGCTAGGATGTGGGATACCGAAAGGCGGCACCCCCAATGGCAAACTGCTATTGCTGAGTACTCCACATAATAACCTAGTTGAAACACTAGAGGCGGATATGTTTCACGATAACTACCCAACTATCAAGCTGCTAACTAAACTCTGGAAAACTGTCAAGAAAACGATGGGATATGAAGATCCAACAGTTTATTCCCCTATTTGGAACAACCGTAATCTACAGGAAGTTCTTAAAATAGGTACCTCTGGGGAATGGGCGAATCTCGGCATCAGAAGGTTAAGCCAACTTTATAATGACACTAAACTAAAGAGTTTCCCGGAATTAGTAAGGGAATTCAAGCTACCTCAGAGCTCCTTCTTCTTATATCTCCAGCTAGAACACGCTCTTAAAGCACAATTTAAAGACCAGACTCTATGCTGGGAAGAAATGCCTCTATTTCAGTGCATAATGCAGGTAAACCCTACTAGAGGTCTAACCTCTAGAATTTATGACCAATTAAGTAAACCAGACAACAGCGGGGGGATACTCCAGGGACTAAAAACCAAATGGGAAGAGGATATAGGGGGAATGACCCAGGAACAATGGGCGAAAACCTTGGAACTGAGTGTACAGGTCTCGGTGTCCCCTTCACAGCGGCTCTCTCATCTATTTTTGTTGAATAGATCCTACTATACACCTAAAAGACTTTTTAAATTTGGGGGAAGGCCTAATGACAACTGTCCCAGATGTCAGAGGTCGGGAGACCTCATCCACATGTTGTGGAGGTGCCCCAAGTTATTTAGATACTGGGAAGAAGTGACCAGAAACCTGGGAAGTATCTTCGGCACTATAGTAGTAAAAGAGGCCATAACCTGTATCCTGGGGTATAGAAGAGTTCAGGGGGAGAGACTGGGCACTACATTGGCCATCACGCGGGCTTTGTTCCAGGCTAGGAAGATGATAACATTAAGATGGCAATCAAGAGACCCCCCCGCGGTGAGAGAATGGATCTCCACTGTCAATGATACCCTGAGTAGGGAGAGGGTGGAGTATATAAAGAGAGGCAACCTTCAGGAATTTGAAGACATGTGGAAGCCATGGCTAGAGAAAGTAGGTGCTCCCTAGTAGGCAAGGTGTAGGATTAGCCCAGGAGTGGGGCTTTAGGTGACTACATAGATAACCGAGATCCTTGAGACCAAGGAGCGGTATAGCAAAGTGATTTGGATATGCATATCTCTTTTTTTTTTTTTGTGTATGTGACCCATTTCTCGTTTTATGATGGTTTTGATGGTATGTAGGATAAATTCTGAGGGGGGGGGGAGGGGGGGGGGTTGATTTGGGAATAAGTAAATCTCCTGGGAAATTTTGGGCAGCTCAGCAAAGAACGGGCATGGGGAGCCCATAAGCCTTCTATTTTATATCCCTTTCCTGTTTTCTCTTTATCTTTTCTATATTTCTATTTCCTTATACGAGTCCCTTCCAAGTGGCCACATTAAAGTATCCGGAGAGACGTTATAAAGGGAATTAGAGTTAATGCATTATCCACGATGATGTAAACCGGAGAAGGCGACCAGTCAATGAACATCAAGCTGATTTAGCCCTCTGATTATTGGTTTCTGAAGTGGAAAGAAAAAAAAAAGAAAAAAAAAAAAAAAAAAAAAGATATGGTCAATGCGAGTATAGACGTCATGTACCTTAGAATAGTAACGAAAGTCACGGTCTGAGGGGTGAAGTACTCGCCAGCAGTCTATCAATAGATGCGATTGAATGGTCTTACGGAAATGCCTGAGAAACGCAAAGGAATGGGGGGATCTCGTATGGGACGTGTCTAACGAGGGGTCTGGACTCACGTTGAAGTCACCTCCGAGAACCAGAAGGCCTTCTCTAAATTCTGCTAGAAGCGCTAAAGTAGTTTCAATGAAAGTGAGTTGATTAGTATTAGGGGCATAAATTGTGGCAAACGTATAACTTTGTCCAGCTACGCTACCTTTTAGAAAGACATATCTACCCTGGGGGTCTATTTTATTGTCTAAGGGTTGGAAAGGACAGGATTTGTGTATTGCGATAGCCGTGCCTTTAGACTTTGGCGTCGGGAGGTGCCAACAAACCACTGGTTGAAAAGATGTGGGTCTCCTGAAGGAAGGCCACCTGTGTCTTTAACCGTTTGTGTTCCCTCCATAATTTACTACGCTTATGTGGGGAACAGAGACCCCTAACGTTATAGGAGCTTACCTGCAGAGTAGCCATGAAATGAAACGAAGGGCGACACAGCGCTCGATCCGGTGGCACACCCAGCGCGGACGACGAGGTGACCTGTCGTTCCTGTAGAGGGAAGGGAGGGGAAAGGGAAGGGAAGAGAGATAGAAAAGGAGGAAAAGAGAGAAACATGAGACAAATATGAAACCAATGCAGCCGGAGCCGCTTAAACACAAAGAACATCTATAGGCCATGTCCAGGACCCCGTCCCCCTGAGGGGAGGGGGGCATGGACCACGGCTCAAGATCCCAAGAGGGATCAATACCCTAAAACAAGAAGGGTGGCCTACGGGGGGGAACGTGGACTAACAATGAATGAGGGCAAGGGGGCCTCTAATTCCGCTCACCACATCTAACAGTGTGTGGCGTACAGGGGGAGCAGGTATGCTACCCATAGTTGGGGAGAATTTTTGAGGAGGAGGGAATGGAGAGGCCTATCGTGATTAATTAGAGCGCTGGCAGTGCATACAGGACAGTGCTCTAATCTGTTAAACAGGGTTTTACTTGGAGAGCAAAATTATTGTAGTAGGGTAAGTGAAAATAAACTCGTCTCGCCACCAGCTATGAAGAAAAGTCTAGGATGTAGCCTTCGAAAGATGTGCCTCACATTCCAGGAGATGTTGCCACTAGTCCCTAGTGGAGGCCTGTCCAGTTGAAGTGTCAGATTGATGCCGTCTGCGATCTCGTCTGCGACTTTTACGTCGGGCAGATTGCCATGGCTGGAGTGGTGGTAGCTTGGCCACAGGGAAATCTGGCGAGCTCCTCCAATCTGGGAAAGCCACTGGGTCTAGATCCAGAGAAGACAGGAAGTTTGGTAGGTCATCTTTGGTAGGGCTTGCCTCTCATTTTCTGCATAATACGGTCTTTGAGTGTATATCTGTGCAACTTGCAGATAATGTCTCTTGGATTGTTAACATCTTGGAAGGGGGGGTTCAGGGCCCTATGCGCACGATCGATTTCGATGGTAGCTGTAGCAGGCAGTTCTAAAATCTCTCTAAAGATCCCCTTCAGGGTGGGAATAATGTCTTTAGCCCCAGTTGCTTCAGGTAGGCCTCTGATTCTAATGTTTTCTCTGCGACTGCGATTCTTCATGTCATCCAACTGACAAAGTAGGGCCTCAATCTGATGGCTCTGTGTAGTACATTTATCCTGCAGCATGGTAATGACTGGGAGGGCTTCCTCAAATCTCTGCTCCATAGATTCCACTCTGCCCCCTAAGTGAGTTGTATCAGCTTTAAGTTGTGCTATGTCTTCTTTAAGGGCCTTCGCTACCCTGTTAGCGATGCGTTCTGGGTCTGCTTTGGTGGGTAGTGACCAAATATGGCATCTGATGTCAGACCCATCCAGGGGGTTAGGAGCTTCAATATCGCCATCTGGAGAGCAGGGGGCGTCTGGAGAGGTTGGGGGGATCGATTCACTTACCGACCCAGGGGATGGTATGGGCGAGCAGGCCGCCCGATTCTCGTGTGCAGTGGTATTCTGTGAGGCTTTGGAAGATTTTGAGGCCTTCACTGCCGGCGCCATCTTTGGAGCCTCGCGGTTTCACCCGCTGGGCCCAGGGAAGAAGGAGTCTTGCTGCCCCTGTCTTGTGCGGTCATTCCGCAGTGGCTGCGAGGACATGGCCATGTGGCAATAGGTTCAGTTGGCCTCTGGAGACATAGCAGCAGCCTAAAGATACTAACAAAGTGACAGAGCCCATGACACCAGATAATTTGGACAAAGCTGAGACTGGACAAGCAACACCGATATGCTCCAATAACAGATCAGACGAGGTGAACAATGGATCAGCAAAAGTGGTCAATTCTTCATCGTACTCACTGATGGATGACTCTGGAGTAGAAACATCATTATTATCATCATCATCATATCTTGAAGTAGTAGCACCATTCAATGTTTCATTATCCAGTGATATTCTCTCCTAAGGTCCTTTTCTTTTCTGTCTCATATGGATGTTTACTATTGGGGACACCGCAACATCAGAGAAGGATAAACATCTTTGGACGGAGGATCGCTTCCCGGGTTCATCATCGCTGGATTTTATCTACATGCCTTTCACCCCTGCAGGGGTTGGGCAGTCCGGTGAGTGAAAGCACGAGTGGGGGTGTAGTGAAAGACGGGGAACACCAGTCACACTGAGACTACGGTTTTGTTCAACAGAAGGACACATTTAAGGAACTTTATTCTGGACATTTGTTGTTTTTTATAGATTTGGGATTTTTTCAGCACTGTTTTTATAAAAAATGAAACTCTCTTTTACATTTTTTTACACATTTTTTCACCACTGTGTTTATGAATTGGATTTTTCATGTACTCACGTTGGGGACTTTTATTCTAAAGGTTTAATTGTTTTGTATCTAAGATTTTGGAATATTTTGAGATTTTTTTCTTTTCATAGACAGGTTTTGGGCACATATATATATATATGTATGTATATTTATTAGGATTATCTGGAACATATTGAGATTCTGATTTTTCCAGACGTTTAGGGGTACATATATACATATATATTTATTCTAGCACATTGCACTTTATTATATAACATTGGTGGGTGGGGCTTCTGCACATACTTTTCAGCCCCCAGAGCACATTGGTTGCGCTTAAATATAATTTTATTTTTATTTTTAAATATGTTCTTTTTGTATATGTACTTTTACGAGCATTTATATATGAACAACAATTAATGCACATATAGCCGGACAGCGCCAATTCCCCTTTTTTTAGATTATTCAGTGGCTGCGAGGATGCCCAGTTCCTCTGCGACATCTGTAGCGGCGAATGGGGTAGGATTATTCCCCCGTAGCGATGATGAGGTTCGGCGGTGAGACGGAGCAGTGAGGAGACACGTATTCACCCTTCCATGGCCAGGACACGCCCCCTTCCAGTGCATTTTTGATGCGTTTAACAGCTTTCCAGTACAGACCAGTGCAGAAAAAATGCAGCATGTTCTACTTTTTTTCTGGAACTGGAACGCACAGGAATGGCAAGCACTGGTGTGAACTATGCCATTGCAAACCATATAACCAAATTTCCATGCATTTTTGATGCATAAAATATGCACTGGACTGCATTGGTGTGAACTGGCCCTTAAGCAATTTGGCATATTTAAAGGCATTTCTCCTCCTTGTTTCATTTTTGGGGTTGTCCAATTGGTGACATTGATATGTCCCTTAGGGTGGGACCTGGGCCCCATACTCATTTTAAGGCCAATAACTAGAAGATAAGCCAGCCAAGTGGGGAGTGGGGACTAGTAAAATTGCCAAGTCAGTTCCCTTAGACTGCAATGGTATTTTTTGTATAACTTTTGCACATGTTAGGCTCTTTAGTTGCCCCCCTGGACTGGGGGATGTTTTGTCCCATCTGTAATTTTGGTGCATGCTAGATGATGTGCTTAATTTTGGAAAGTGGGGTGGCTTCTTTTGTGCTAGCTGCATTTGAGTTGTTCAGGGACTTTAGTTTTTTTTGGTGGTGATTTCTGTGTGTGAACAGCACTTGGATGTTTCTGGGCATGCTTAGAGTGTGTTTTTTGGGTTCGTAATTTAAGGACATCCTTAACAGGTGTACCCACTTTGAAGTTCAGTCTCTACATTGGGTGAACTTGCATTTTGCGTGTTTCATGGACTGTCCATGTGTTTGCAATTGCCTCATTAGCACACAAACCTATGTTATATAAAGCTTGCAGATAGCAATTTTTACTTTGCCCTGAAAAGAGTCAAGATTGTGTGATGGTCTGAATTTTTCTTTGCTGAGCTCAATGGAGCGAAAGGGGATTCAGAACACCCTGCGGTTTCAGGTTATGCCTGGTCATCTGCAAAAAGTGAGTTTGGAGTTCCTTGTTCAGGATTTTCTGGAGAGATCAGTTGCAGTGGAACCATGTCACATCTATTGTATCCAGGACCATGCAGCACCATGGTACTATGATGTTTCTTTTGTGCATAGCAATTTTTGCGTGGGAGTTATTGAGAAGTGTAAGGAATTGGAGAAATCTAACCATGAGTCTATAAGGCCTTTCATAGTGGAACCCTTGTATGCTATGGAGGAGAAACCATTGGCTGTTTACCCGTTTAACCCCTTCACAAACATTGCCTTGGTAGTAGCCTTTTTGAAGAGATACTGCTCTGCAGTGAAGGGAGGCTTCAGGCTGACTAATCGTCTGGGGATCTTTAATGGCAAATTAAAGTTTTTTGTCAAGCTGAAGGTGGATTCTGAAGGGATTGGTGGAGTGCGGCATCCACCAGCTAATTTTTCAATAGCAGGAAATAGAGGGTTTCTCTACTACCCTGGTCAACCGACTTATTGCAGAAGATGTCATAAGTTTGGGCATACCAGAGATGAATGTAATGTGGAGATGCACTGCCGGAACTGTAGGGAGGAGGGACATGAGGCTGGGGCTTGCTTGATTAAGCGGGCCTGTGATATGTGGACAGCATGATCATATAGTGAAGAATTGTCCAAAAGTAAGAAGGGCCTATGTCTCTTATGCAGAAGCTGTCAGGCGCACCGCTGAGAGTGGACAGCCAGTGTCCACACAGGTGCTGTCTGACTCTCCTGAAAGACAGGAGGAGGAGGTGGTGGAAGAGGAAGAAAGTGGGCACCAGGGTGTGGAGGAGAGAGTGAAGGAAAGAGTAGAAGTGCCACCCACTAGTGTGGAGCCATTAACAGCGGGGAGTGGAGCAGAGGTGGAGAGGGCAGTGGAGGAGGCTATGGAGGAGTTGGCAGCAGCCTTACAGTGGGAGCCGGAAGTACAGGAAGCCCAAGAAGAGGAGGTGGAAAAGATGGAGACACTGGGTGCTAAGACCAAGGTGGACGCTTTGAAGAGTCCTAAGAAGAGAAAGGCTAAGAAATTGAAAGTAGAGACAGCTGGAATTGAAACACGTAACCCCTTTGAGGTCCTGGGGGATGTTGGAGTGGTGGTAGAATCACCAGCACTAAGTCCGGGGACTCCAGAAATTTTTCAGTCGGCCACATTGTCGCCTAGTCAGGAGTTTTTGGATGATGAAAGCGTTATGGCCCTGATGAATGTATGTCAGTTTTCTGGCTTACGTGATAGGTCTGGGGGTGCACATCTTCATGTGAATGAGCATCAAGCTGGTGTCCCTCAATGTGAGGGGTTTTGGGTCTCCTGCTAGATGGTGTGCCGTTTTTGAGGACTTGAAGGTCAATGGAGGAGACATCATCTGTCTACAGGAGTGTTTTTTTAATCGACCGCCCAAGCCTCCAGAGTGGGTGGTGGATTACATATGGTCGGCAGTTGGGGAAAATAGGAATGCTGGGGTAGGCATTATCATTACAAATAGAAATATTCGCATTATGTCTCATGTTGTGTTAGTGCCAGGAAGATTAATTATGGCAGATTTAATTTTGTTTAACCAGAAGTTTAGGCTTTTTAATTTATATGCTCCTGTGAATAGCCAGAAACGTCTTGAGTTTTTTTGGGTTTTGAAGTTACATGCATACATGCAGTGGGAAGGAGACCTAGTGTGATCATGGGTGATTTTACTAAGATCCGATTTGTGAAAGATCAGATAGGAGTAGCGGAGACTAAGTTAGATGTAGGTAGCACTATGCTGAATGGGGTAATTTAGGACTTGCATCTCAATGATGCTCATACTGTTCTGAGTTTGGTGGATCCATTTTTCACTTTTTTTCAGAGTGTGGGCGCACCAAATCCAGAACTGATTTATGTTTGTTTTCTGATGCGTTCAAATGTGCTAATGTTAAACACAGGCCAGTAATTTTTTCAGACCATGTGGCAGTGTAGGTTGATTTGAGTATGGGAGATAGTATTAAGTTTGGTTTAGGGGTATGGAGGTTAAATAGTTTATTGTTGCAAGACGAGCATGTCAAAGCCCATTTTAGTAAGGTATATAGTAGATGGGTTAATAGGAAAAAAGATTTTAGTAATATTTTGGGGTGGTGGGATTGGGTCAAAAGGAAAATTCTTTTTTTCAAAAAAAGAGTAGGGATAAAAGTAGCAGTGAGAAAAGGAGATATTCTCGGTTACAAGTCAGGTTGGCTACATTATATTCATTTAGAAATATGGGCTATGACATGGCCGATGAAATAGACCATGTTAGGAAGAGGATTAAAGAGGTATTAACTGAAAGAGGAAAACAAATTATTTTTCAAGCGAGAGTTAAACACCTGGAGCAGGATGAAAAATGTTCTAGATTTTTTTTCAAGAAGGTTTGTAAGGAAAAAGGAGTGTTTGAGGGTGTGTATGATGAAGAAGGTAGAGAATGCAAGGGAGAGAATGTGCTGGAATGCGTGACTAAATTTTATGAATGATTGTATGAGGGAGTGTGTGTTGATGAGTCAGATACTAGAATGTTTGATATGGTAGAGGATAATTTAGATGAGGATGATAAGGTTTTTTTGCAGAAAGCAGTGAATGAAGAGGAGGTGTGGGAAGCTGTGGCAAGCATGGGGGCTAATAAAACTCCGGGAGGGGATGGCTTACCAAGTGAGTTTTTTAAATTGTTTTGGGATATTAAGCGGGATGTGGTTGAGGTATTTAGTTACATGATGAGGGAAGGCATTATATCCAAATCTATGAGAGAGGGGGTAGTGGTATTAATTTATAAGAAGGGGGATAAGATGGATATTCAAAATTGGAGGCCTATCTCACTAAATTCAGACTACAAGGTCTTTGCAAAAATGGTGGCGAGGAGATTATCTAAGGTGATTAATAGGATGGTTAGCGAGACGCAGGCCTGTGCAGTGCTGGGTAGAGTGATCTCAGAGAATTTAATTTTAGTTAGGGACATAATTAATTTTTGTAAAGATAGGAATAGTTTAATTATCCTGACATCATTTGACCTTGAGAAGGCATACGATAAAGCAAATCATGGGTTTTTGTGGGAGGTTTTGAAGCGGATGGGTATACCACAGCTGCTAATTAATGTAATAAAAGGGTTGTATTGGGGGATCAGTAGTCGGGTTCTGGTTAATGGGAGTTTGGGGTGGGCTTTTTTGTTTAAAACTGGGGTGAGACAGGGGTGCCCCTGTCCCCTATTCTCTTTATTTGTTTTATTGATCCACTGTTAAGGATGATACAGAGGGATAAGGTGGTGAGGGGCTTTTTGGTGCCTGGGAGTGGGGGGAAAATTGTGAAATGTTTAGGTTATATGGATGACGTGGTGGCAGTGTGGCAGTCGGTAGTGGGCGTAAGAAGGGTGAAGTTACTTTTGACAATTTTTTGTGTATGTGTGGGAATGTGTGAATTGGAATAAGTGTAGTTTGGGTGTGTGTGGAAGACAAGTGGAATGTGTGGATGATCAAATTGGAAAGGTTGAGGATGGAGTGAGGACTTTGGGTATTGTGTTTGACTATGGAATGAAAGGGGAAGTGTGCTGGAATGAAGTGGGAGAAAAGATAGTCAAGAAGTTGAGGTTTTGGTGTCTAAGAAAATTGTCGATTTATGGGAAAGTTTTAGTAGTCAAGGCAGTAATCTTAATTTTGTATACAAGTAATATTTTCCCTCCTGGGGAGATAAGATTGAGGAAAATTAATAAGTTATTGTTTACCTTTTTATGGGGGGCGAAAATGGAAAGAGATAAGAGAGAATATGTGTGTAGACGTGAATGTAATGGTGGGTTGAGTTTTCCAAATGTGAGTGTTTTTGTTAATGCATTATTGGTTCTGTGTGGTGAAAGTTTTGAGGAATGGTGGAGTGTGTGCTAGGATGATAGCTTTTTCAGGTGGGTGGTTGTTTAGGAAATGGGGGTGGTTGGGAAGGGATTCAAGGATACGTGGTGGCACGCGACTACTGGGTATTGGAAAAGTTTAGGGTAGAGTTTAAGTTGGCAGATTTAGGAGAAGGGGAGAGGGATAAAGTGAAGGTGAGAAAGTGGTTGATAGAGAAGGAGTATGTGTGTAACCTTAGGGAAGTTAATGCGTCAGTGGCTGGGGAATAGGGATGAGCTTCATGTTCGAGTCGAACCCATGTTCGACTCGAACATCGTCTGTTCGCCCGTTCGCCAAATTGCGAACGATATGGGCCATTCGCGCCAAATTCGTGTGGCGCGTCACGGCCCATAATTCACTGCAGCATCGCAGTGCATTGATGGCTGATGATTGGCCAAGCATGCCCTATGACCCGCATGCTTGGCCAATCACAGCGCCGTCTGAACAGAGAGCCATAATTGGCCAAAGCCAAGGAGGCTTTGGCCAATTATGGCTCAGGGGATTTAGTACACGCCCCACACTATATAAGGCCGCCTGCACGGCGGCCCTGTGTAGTGTGTGTTCCGGCGTTGAAAGAGAGCGACAGAGAGACAGTGTCATTTGATTTGAGTTAGATAGATTAGGCAGAACAGTCAGTCAGTTAGCTGCACTTACAGTGTATTGTGTATATATATGCATCCCAGGTGTTGCATATATATATATACACTGTATTCAGTTTAGCTAGATCCGTTCCTGTTATCTTCCCACTGACAGGCAGGCTTGTCTTGTTACAGTATTTACAGCTACCTGAAGAAAATTACTGGTGTTCTTTTGATCATATTAGTACCACAGTCAGGCAGCTAGACTATTTACAGTTAGTGCAGTGCGTCCTGCTCACAGTGTTCAGCTAAAACTACAAGTTAGTGGGGTGCGTCCTGCTCAGTGTTCAGCTAAACCTACAAGTTAGTGGGGTGCGTCCTGCTCACAGTGTTCAGCTAGATTCGTTCCTGTTATCTTCCTACTGACAGGCAGGCTTGTCTTGTTACAGTATATACAGCTACCTGAAGAAAATTACTGGTGTTCTTTTAATCCTATTAGTACCACAGTCAGGCAGCTAGACTATTTACAGTTAGTGCAGTGCGTCCTGCTCAGTGTTCAGCTAAAACTACAAGTTAGTGGGGTGCGTCCTGCTCAGTGTTCAGCTAAACCTACAAGTTAGTGGGGTGCGTCCTGCTCACAGTGTTCAGCTAAACCTACAAGTTAGTGCGGTGCGTCCTGCTCACAGTGTTCAGCTAGATTCGTTCCTGTTATCTTCCTACTGACAGGCAGGCTTGTCTTGTTACAGTATATACAGCTACCTGAAGAAAATTACTGGTGTTCTTTTAATCCTATTAGTACCACAGTCAGGCAGCTAGACTATTTACAGTTAGTGCAGTGCGTCCTGCTCAGTGTTCAGCTAAAACTACAAGTTAGTGGGGTGCGTCCTGCTCACAGTGTTCAGCTAAACCTACAATTTAGTGCTGTGCGTCCTGCTCACAGTGTTCAGCTAAACCTACAATTTGGTGTAGTGAGACCTCTGCACAGTGTTCATCTAAAGCTACAAGTTAGTGTGGTGCGTCCACCTCACAGTGTTCAGCTAAACCTACAAGTTATTTTTTTGCGAACTCTGCACAGTGTTCACCTAAAGCTACCTTTAGAAGGTTGGTGGTGTTTTCCTGATCCTATCACTACCGCAGGCAGCTAAAAAAGCTACAAGTTAGTTTTTTGCGAGCTCTGCACAGTGTTCAGCTAAAGCTACCCGTAGAAGGTTGGTGGTGTTCTCATACTACAGGCAGGCAGTTGATTTTGCTAGCTGCAGTATCAGTATATATATGGTCTGGTATGGATTTTAAGGGGAACCCCGCGCCAAAAAAACCAAAAAAAAACGGCGTGGGGTCCCCCCAAAAATCCATACCAGACCCTTATCCAAGCACGCAACCTGGCAGGCCGCAGGAAAAGAGGGGGGGACGAGAGTGCAGCCCCCCTCCTGAACCGTACCAGGCCACTTGCCCTCAACATTGGGAGGGTGCTTTGGGGTAGCCCCCCAAAACACCTTGTTCCCATGTTGATGAGGACAAGGGCCTCATCCCCACAACCCTGGCCGGTTTTTGTGGGGGTCTGCGGGCGGGGGGCTTATCGGAATCTGGAAGCCCCCTTTAACAAGGGAACCCCCAGATCCCACCCCCCCTGTGTGAAATGGTAAGGGGGTACTTACCCCTACCATTTCACTAAAAAACTGTCAAAAATGTTAAAAATGACAAGAAACAGTTTTTGACAATTCCTTTATTTAAATGCTTCTTCTTTCTTCTATCTTCCTTCATCTTCTTCTGGTTCTTCTGGCTCTTGGGGTTCTTCCTCCTTCGTTCTCGTCCAGCATCTCCTCCGCGGCTTCTTCTATCTTCTTCTCCTTGGGGCGCTCCGCACCCATGGCATGGGGGGAGGCTCCAGCTCTTCTCTTCATCTTCTTCTTCATCCTCTTCTCTTCTTCATTTTCTTCTCTGGGCCGCTCCACATCCATGCTGGCATGGAGGGAGGCTCCCGCTGTGTGACGGCGTCTCCTCGGCTGACGGTTCTTAAATAACAGGGGGCGGGGCTACCCGGTGACCCCGCCCCCTCTGACACACGGGACATGACAGGACTTCCCTGTGGCATTCCCCGTGACATTATGATTTTTATGGTAATAGCATTTATGACCTTTGTAGCAGTTGTGGTCACCACCTTCCTATATGGGGAGAATATGGAGTTTTGAAGAGCGTGAAGATGTCTTGGATTATGTTGTAGTATTTGGTAAGAGTTGGATTCCTTATGTTGTAGAATCTTGGTTTGAGGGAATCATTCCATCTAAGGTGGGGGGGGGGGATCATGATAGAGGAAAGAGAAAGTCTCAAGATGAACTATATCCGTGGGAGAGAGTGTTGAGGTCATGAAAGCTCCCCATTTGTGGTGGAAGCGTGTCTTGGTTCTTTCATTCGTAAAGTCCATGTTGGTCCTGTCTTTGTAGAGCAACTGTAGGAGATCCCTTTTGATTTGAGAGGTGTTGGGACATGCGTTGGAGATCCAATTTTTTAATTTGGCTCTTCTAGCGAATAGGAGGCATATCAGGATCCAATCCTTGCATGAAGGGGTAGAGTTCGGTGACCAGGGTAACAGTTGGGGGTCCCAGTGTCCGAAAATGAGGAGTAGGGGGTCCTTAGGTAATTTTAGCAGGGTCACCTCGAATATGTAATGTAGGACCTGGTCCCAGAAGGTGGATATGTAAGTGCATGACCAGAAACGATGGGTCAAAGAAGGCCTGGGGTGTAGACATAAGGGGCATGTGGAGGAGGTTTGAGCTTGTTTGTTCAAGAGGAAAGGTATGTGGGCTCGATGGAGGATCTTAAGTTGGGTTTCCCTCCAGGATTCGTTGGGCACCAGTTTGTGAATAGTGTTGAGGCCTTGAAGTAGTTTGTTGACCAAGTCAGCATCAGGGAAGTCTTTTGCCCAGTTGGCTGCTGATGAGGTCTCCAGTGAGGGAATGACTTTTAGAAGGAGAGGCTGGTATATGTCTGAGATTTTATAGGAGCCCTTTAAAAGAAGAGAGTCCAATAGGGACGTTTTAAATCTTTTGTGATCGTCTCTGCAAGCATTTTTGAGAAAGCTGATACATTGACCATAATGGAATATGTGTGACTGTGGAAGTTGGAATGTCTCCGCTAATGACTTGAAAGGGATGGGGCGGCCAGACTCTGGGTCACAAAGCGAAGAAAAGTTGGAGATGCCTTTTTGTTGCCAGGTGATATATGGCTGACATTCCAGACCTGGGGGAAAGCTCGGGTTTCCTTGTATTGGGAGGTGTCTAGAAATAAACGGTGAAAGTTTGAGGCTTTTCGGAATCTCCCTCCAAGCAATTGCTGTGTCCCGAAGTAGGAGGTTATGTTGAAGGGGCGGAGGAATGGATTTCCACTTGCAGTGGAGGAGAGCTACCAGGGAGTATGGGTTGACCATTTCAGTTTCCAGGTAAAAGTTGGAGTAACGAGATGTTTGAGCTGCCCAATCTAAACTTATCCTCAAGAGGCAGGCTAAATGATAGATCCTGACATTAGGGAGACTAATACCCCCTTCGTGCCTGGGAAGGTAAAGTTTAGTGAATGCAGTGAAGTGCAGTTCGTGGTCGCTTATTTCGCCATAAAAATTTGGATATTGCCTCGTTGAGAATTTTTGTGTCTTTATGCTGCAAGAGTAAGGGAATGGTTTGTAGTGGATAAAGTAGGCGGGCGAAGCTGACCATTTTCACTAGATGACATCTTCCCAGTAGCGAAAGAGGCAGATCCATCCAGTTTGCTAGTTCTTGAGAGATCTTTTTGAGTAAAGGTGGGTAATTGAGGTGATAGAGAGAGGAGGGTAGTTTTCCTATTCTTATGCCTAAGTAGGTGATGTGGGATTGTGCTACCGAGAATATGGAATTCTGTGTCCAAGGAGGGTTGGATACGGTGCCTAGGGGGAGGATTTCACTTTTCTTTCAATAGTTTTTTATTGAGAGTTTAACAAAACAAAAAATAATGCTCAAAATTACAGGTACAATCACTGGTATAACACATACCTATAAAGTAGCAGACAGAACATAAACCGTATGTAGGACTAAGCAATATATGCTGTCAGCGTTGGGTTGAATTCCAAAAGACCGGCTCCGAAGAGATGGGCACTCCCCTACACCTGCACCCCACATGGGAACTAGCTGTGCCAGGAGGGGAGGTCCACCACCCAGGAGAATCAAAACTTTTATTACAATGATATAAAATGAAAAAATAATGAAGTAAAGTGTTTAAAGGCGTGAGAGAATTCAAGAATAAGGTGTCTAACAGGAGTGTTATGCTCAGCAGGACAAAATAACTAGTAGAGCTTATGGTAAGATTTGCATGAGGCTGTCCAACAAGAGAGGAAAATAAAACTATAGGTTCAGTCTGCATGAAATAAGCTCAGTTAAGCAATAGAAGAAGCCTAACATCCATAAGAAAGGCATAGGTTATAGTAGATGCTGTATATGTTAGCAAGGTAGTCTAACCTGTCTGCTAGCAATCTATAGTGCAAAAAGGAGAAGAAGATAGGAAAGGAGAGAGAAAAGAAAAGAAAGGATAGAGAATATGTAATAATACATCCTATGACGGTGCGGTAGTCGCTCAACCACAGTGGTCCAGGTCAAGCTACAGACAGGGGAGGCGGGGAAATGTATTTCACCCAAGGATCCCAGATGGCGTCGTGTTTAGAGGAAGTGTCCAGGAGAATACTAACCGTCTTCTCCTGGGACATGATCCATGAAATCTTTCGCTTAACTAATAGATAGGAAACAGTGGATCTCTTCCAGGCCCTTGCAATCGTGAGTTTGGTCCCCAGGAAAATGAACATAATAAGTCGTTGAACTACTTTAGGAATGTTAGGACAGGGAAAATTCAGCAGAGCTAGTTGAGGAGATTTTTGGATTGGGAACCCGTTATTTTCCTAATGGTATGAAAGATCCTATTCCATAAGCCCCGTATCCTAGGGCAGTCCCACCAGATGTGTAACATGGACCCGATATGCCCACAATTTCGAAAGCATACAGGGGAAGCATTAGGGTAGATTTTAGAGATTTTGAGAGGGACCATATACCACCGCATAAGGACTTTCAGATTTGCTTCCACTAATGCTATATTCAAAATGCCCTTGGATGCAGCCATAGAAGCTCTATGCCATTCCTCAATACTCCAGGTGTGATGGAGATCATTCTCCCATTCGCGCATGAAGAGTGTCTTAGTCTCAGCCCTAGATAGTGATCGGTAAAGCACTGAGATCCCGCCCCTCTGCTCCACAGCCCGACCACACCACCGTTCATACTCCGTGATCGAAAGAGGATTATGACTGGGGGACCTAAGAGACTGCAGGAAGTGAAATATCTGTCTGAAACGAAATCTTTCTGTGTTGGGCATATCAAGTTTGTTGATGCAGTGGGTCAAAGTGAGGGGTCCTGTAGGGTTAGCAAAGTGTCCTATTCTGTACATCCCCTTATCCAGCCACCAGTGGAATGCTTGAATGTCCATACCTGGAGGAAAAAGGGGATTTCGAAAGATGTGGGACAATGGTTGCCAATTAGAAACTAATCGGGGGTTGTGTTTGAGAGAGTCCCACATTGTCAGGGAATGGGAAAGTGTAGGAACCATGATGGCAGGTCTAGATCTTGGATGAGACCAGAGAATGTAATCTAAAGTGAATTTAGGGATCACCTGTCGTTCAATATGTACCCAATCTGGGTGGGCAATCTTAGAGTATACAGTGGACAGTTGGGAAAGTTGTGCTGCCTGATGATACCAGAGAAGATTAGGTAAACCCACTCCTCCTTGATCCCTGCTCCTGAACAGAGTCTCCTTGGAGATCCTATGTCCCTTCCCGCCCCATGTAAATTTAATAATTTTGGATTGAAACTTCCTGAGGTGATCTTTGGGGATTGGTATAGGTAAGGACCTAAAGAGATAAAGGACACGTGGTAGCAAAGTCAGTTTCACCGAATTAATTCTACCCAACCAAGATAACCCCATTTTGTCCCATCTTGAGAGATCCTCTCCGAGTTTACAAAAAAGTGGGGGGAAATTAGCTTTGTAAAGGTCGTCAATAGATGCAGTAAGGTTGATACCTAGATAGGGGATCATTTTTTCCCCCCAACTGAAGCGGAAGTCTTTTTTGAGCAAGGTCATCATGGAGGGTGGTAGATTAATGTTTAGAGCCCTAGATTTGGAGTAGTTAACCCTAAGGCCCGATACTTTGCCGAAGTCATCGAGCACCTTGTATAAGTTAGGTAAAGAAGTAAGTGGTGAGGAGATGAAAAGTAAAACGTCATCTGCAAAAAGAGCGCATTTGTGGGTTTGTGGACCACAACGTACTCCATGTATGTCTGGGTTATCCCGGATGGCGATAGCTAGTGTCTCGATGACCACGGCAAAGATCAATGGGGACAAAGGGCAGCCCTGTCTAGTACCATTTAGAATCGGAAAAGGGTCTGAATAATAACCCTGCAGTTTAACTTGTGCAACCGGAGTATCGTATAAGGCTCCTATAATATTCAGAAAGGATGAACCAAAACCCCACTTCTGTAGAATCGGGAACATGAAAGCCCAGGAGACAGAGTCAAAAGCTTTCATTAGATCTAGAGACAGAAATAATCCCTGTTGAGGGGGTCCTTTGTCCCAGCCAGAGTTCAGTAACGAAACTATGTCTATCGCTCTCCTGATCTGGTCTGGACCCTGTCTCCCAGGAATGAATCCCACCTGATCCCTATGAATATACAGGCTTATAAAGGCAGATATTCTATTAGCTAAGATTTTAGTTAAGATTTTAAGATCATTGTTGATCAATGAGATGGGCCTGTAATTAGCTGTGCAGCTAGTGTCCTTATCTGGCTTTGGTATCACTGTGATGAAAGCTGAATTAAGCGTCTTATCTAGTTGTCCCCCTGCTCGTAGCTGATTATAAAAGCAAGCTAGAAATGGGGAAAGCTGCTGGGAGAAGTGTTTGTAATACGGGACTGAAAAGCCATCTGGACCAGGGGCAGAGTCATTTTTAAGGTCATGAATGACCTGAGATACTTCCTCTGCAGAGATAGGATTTTCCAGGCTGTCCTTATGATGCTCTCGGAGCTTAGGGATCTTCAGAGAGTCCAGAAAAGAATCAATTGAGGTAGATAAGGGTTCAGAACCATGAGAACTGTATAAAGATCGGTAAAAATCATGGAAGGATTCCATGATTTTCAGAGGATTCTGGGACAGAGAACCATTACTTAAACGTATCTTAGGTAAAGTGTGTACCCTCAACCTTGGAGTAAGCCTGCGTGCTAACATGGCACCCAATTAGTCCTTTTGATAATAGAACCTCCCTCCATCCCATCGCAAACTTTTCTCCGCAACAGCCGTGAGTGACAAATTAAGAGCCATGCGCGCCGATTCTAGGCTAGCTGCCGATGTAGAAGTGGGATTACGTTTATGTTGTTTACTGAAGTGAGAAAATTCACTCTCAAGTCTAGCTATTTCCAGTTTGCGGGCTTTGTTTAGTTTAGCGGACATTTGGATTAGCTTGCCCCTAACAAAGGCTTTGTGAGCTGCCCACAATGTGATGGGAGAGATATTTTCAATATCATTAAGCAAAAAGTATTCCTGGATATCTTTGCTAATTTCATTGACATGTGAGGGGTTACTAAGCAAAGAGGCATTCAATTTCCAATGGAACCCTTGGCAATGAGTTACAGGTTTGTGTATGACTAAGAGAAGGGAGGAGTGGTCCGACCAGACAGAGTCCTTAATGATTGCCTTACGTACCAACGGAAGATGTTTTTGCATAATGAAGAAATGATCAATTCTGGCAAAAGTATTATGGGGGCTAGAATAATGCGTGTAATCCCGAGTTCCAGGATTTAGTTCCCTCCAGGCATCCACTAGGCCCTGGTGAAAGATCTGTCTCGCTACATTGAGACTCTGTCTGGTGGGGCGCACAACATCCCTTCCCGGGGGTCTAGACTTATCTCTGCCTGCGTCAAATGCTACGTTTGAGTCTCCGCCGTATAGGACCATGCCTTCCAGCATTGGAGCTAGGGTGTGAAAGAGGGATTGGAAAAATTTTGCTTGTCCTTGGTTAGGTGCATAATAAGAGATTAGGGAGTAAAGCTGGTCATCAATGAGTCCCTTCACCATAATGAACCTGCCATCAGGGTCCCGAAATTCAGAGGTTGGTAAAAATTGTGTTTTGCGGGAAAAAAAAATTCCCACCCCTTTAGTTTTTTTATCAGAATTGGCAAGAAAGAATGTGGGGAATTTGGCATGTATGAAAGACGGAATGTAAGATCTCGGAAAGTGTGTTTCCTGAAGGAATAGTATGTCTATTTTTTGGTCATGGTAGTATTGAAAGACTTTCCGACGCTTAAGTGGGGAGTTTAGCCCCTGTACGTTGTGCGAAGCAAAACGTAGGGCCTGTGTGGAGGTGGTGTGGTCAGCCATGGAGCAGGATAGGTCGAGATGCCAGCAAACCCCAACCACTTACCTTCCGATGGACAGGTGGTATGTGGTCACGTGCAAACCGTAATATCCCCAGATCACGATCCCGGGTCCTGTGGGTAAGCGACACCGCACACGCCACTGAAAAGAATACAAATTTAGTAAAGATATTAAGAGAGAGAGAAAGCAGAAGAAAAGAAGGAAAAGAGAAGAGGATCCAGGGATATGTGAAAAATGCTTTCACCATATCCCGAGATAAAAAAAAAAATGTGTAGCCTCCAAACTAGTGGAGGGAATCCCAACTCGAAGTAGGAATGAAAACAATCCGACTCCGCGGGAAGGACGAGGCGCATAGATACCGCCCCGTGCACGGCACCCCCAAAAATTTTTTTTTTCAAAAAGTAATGTGTAACCTATTAGGACACACTCCCTTTCCCAGTGATAACTGAGAATTAAGCCTGTAAGAAGTGGGAACAGAGAGGATCTCAACGTAAAATTGTCCCATATGACAAAAAAAAAAAAAAACCCAAACTTATGTTTGAAATAAAAATACTATGCAAAGGGTATAGCCCCAGTAACCAAGGAGTACAAACGATCCACGCCCCCCAAGACCAGACAGGTGCCTCTTCAAAAAAAGGAGGGAGACCTGTATGGTGAAGAGGTGAGGTATGTCTACTTCCCAAAAAGGGAGGAAAAGGAAAAAAAACACAAGAAAAAAAAAAAAAAGTCTGGTGGTTCAGGTAGCAGGGCCCTCCTTGGCTTTCTTGTACTTGGGTTTTTGCCACGTAGATGTCAGCGGACTGGGTGGAGGTGGCCGTTTGGGAAGGAGTGAAGGAGAAGACTGCATCGGTGATGTTGGATCAGTGGTCAAGAGTCCCAGTTTTTTCAGCAAAAGTTCTCCCTCTGCCAGTGTAGAGAATCTGAAAGGTTTACCGTTGAATTCAAATTTTAGGCTCAGCGGGAAAAGCCACCAGTATTTTACATTTTTCTGTGTCAGGACATTTAGGAGTGGTTTAAGTGCTCGTCGTCGTTGAATAGTATAAGGAGAGATATCAGCGTACACCTGAACTGTGTCACCCAGAAGTTGAATTTGGGGCAGGGTGCGAGCCCTCCTCATGACCTCCTCCTTAACGTTGTAGTAGAGAGGTTTCACCACAATGTCCCTGGGAAGACCATCTGAACGCGGGGGGCCTAGGGCTCTGTGGGCCCTATCGAGTTCCAGTCTGTGGGCTCTGATGTCAGGTATCAGGTGTTTGATGAGAGAATGAACTGCTTCCGGAATGTCCGTGAATGTTTCGGGAAGACCCCTTATCCTGAAGTTCAGTCGTCTGGACCTATTTTCAAGGTCATCGATTTTGGCGATTGCTCCCTCCAGCTGATCATGGAGTTCCTGAAAGCGATCCGTGTTTTGATTGACCCGATCGATCGTAGCATCCATTTTAGTTTCAATATGCTCAATGCGGGATCCCAAGAGGCGAAGGTCTGATTTGATATCAGAGGTGATATCTGAAGTTATTTTGGCAGCAGTGTGTGCGAGACCTTTATCAAGCATTTCTGCAAATTTGGTGAAGAGCATAGAAATATCAGTGGGGCAGGAGGAGAGCTGATTCACATCCTGTGGCTGAGAGCTAGGCCTCTGTGAGGATGAGGCAGTGTGTGGTGTGTGCAGTCCATCCAGGGCCTGATCTAGCAGAGACACTGTGGAGGCAGGAGATGCTGGATCCATGATACGAAGGGGCATATGAGTCTCTCCACATACCTCTTTAAGGAGAGCAGTGCGCCATGGAGAGGGATCCGTTGTGACTGAATGTGCAGCATCGCCTGTGTGCCGCTCCGCCGCCATCTTAGGTGTCTGTGTGGTGGCCGACTGGGAAAGGAAACTGTCCTCTGGGGTCCGTTTGGGTGTATTAAATTGCCCAAACCCGTTCCTGTGGGGTGCCGCCGTGTTCCGCTCCCGATTTGGAGTGTGTGGGGAGAGTGCATCCGCTGCGGGGGGTGCCGATCACTCGGAGCGGGACGGAGCTCTGTGATCAAGCGTCCATTTCACAGAGCGCCGCGCAATGCGCCTCCAGGATTTCACTTTTGTTGTAGTTTATGCGATAGCCCGAGCATAATCTAAATTGGTCAAAGATTAGCTTAATCGTGAGCATGTCAGAGGAGGGGTTTGCTGTGAATATAAGGACATCGTCCGCAAAGAGTGAGGTGCGAAGCTCCTGTTTGCCGATGGGGATGCCGTTTAGTGGGGCTACGTGTGATAAATACCTAGATAGTGGTTCTAATGCAATGTTAAAGAGGAGTGGTGATAAGGGGCAACCCTGCCGAGTTCCTTTGTGTAGGCGGAATTCCTCTGATAGGAGGCCTGCCGCCACCAGTCTAGCAGCTGGGGCGGTATACATGGTGTTTATAAGATGGGCAAAGGAACCCGGAGAATCCCATTTTATTCATGACCAGAGAAAGCCATTCGAAGCTGACGTTATCGAAGGCTTTCTCCCCTTCCAGGGTGATGATAGCATACTTTCCCTCTGAGTTGCATTTGGCATGTTCCAGGGCCATCATTACCTTCCTGATGTTCATGGTGGCAGTTCTGCCTTTCACGAACCCTGATTGGGCAGGGTGTATCAGAGAGGGTATGATGTCTGCTAATCTTGTGGCAATGATTTTGGAAAGGATTTTGACATCCAGGTTTAGAAGTGAGATAGGCCTATATGAGCCTGGTTCTTGGGGGTCTTTACCTTTTTTGGCTAGTAATTTGATAGTGGCTTGGTTGCCGGTAGGTAGGTATGTTCCCCCTGACCATATATGCTGATATACTTCATGAAGTGTGGATTCTAAGAATGGTTGTAGGGATTTGTAGAATTCTCCCATGAATCCATCAGGACCTGGGGCTTTCGAAGGAGCTAGGTTTTTAATTGTAGTGGATATTTCATGGAGGGATATTGGGGCGTTTAGAGCTTCTAACTGTGAGGGTGATACTTGAGAAAGGGTTACCTTTTCAAGAAAGGATTGTGCTGTTGCAGGGTTTATGGGATCTGGTCCGTAAAGGGGTGAGTAGTATTGTAGCATGGTTCCATTTATGTCTTTTTGGGTGGTTTTTATGTTACCCAGGGAGTCACGGAGAGATGAGATGTGTGTCGGACGATAGGGTCCCCTACATAAATTGGCGAGGAGTTTACCTGCCTTCTTGCCGAATTTGTGGAGGGTGGCATCCATGTAGGCTTTTTTTGTTTGTTCTAGGGTTACGGCCCAAGTATCAAAGGATTGTTTTTTCTGATTGCCATACCTTCCTGTTATCATTGGAATTGTTTATGTATAGTGATCTTTGGGCTAGGTGTAGTCGGGAGCTGGCTTGTTTGTATTTTTTGAGTGCGTTTCTCTTAAAGGATGCTGCATAGGAGATTATACGGCCTCTGAGGAATGCTTTGCCTGCTTCCCAGAATAAATTGGGGTTGTCGGAGTGTTCAGCATTGGTCGAAGTGTATTCTGACCAGACGTTTTCCATGTATTGTGGGAAGTCAGAGTTGTTGTGGAGATAAGAAAGGAAACGCCATATTTTAGGATTCGGGTGTAAATCAGGGTTATCAATCGTGGTCGAGATTGGTACATGGTCGGATATGGCAATGTCGTGGATGTCCGCGTCGGATATCAGTGGTAGAAGGTCGTCTGAGCAGAAGAGATAGTCAATTCTGGTGAAGACGTTGTGGGGATTGGAGTAAAAAGTAAATTCTCTGTCAGCTGGGTGCCGGAGTCGCCAAATGTCGTGTAGGTGGAGGGATTCCATCGTTGAGGCTAGTAAAGTTTGTGAATCGAGATCTGAGGGGAGATATGTGCGCTTAGAAGTGGATCTGTCGTCTATCGGGTGAGCTGTGGAGTTAAAGTCTCCGCCAGCTATATGCGGGAGAGTCGGGTCGCTAAGGAGCCATGTTGAAAGTTCACTATAAAATTGTTTTGTGGGGTTATTGGGCGCATAGATGTTTGAGATTATCATTTCCTTGGTTCCTAATTTGATGTGGGCTGAGATAAGGCGACCCTGTGCATCTGCTTTGATAGATAGGACCTCACATGGCAGGTTTTTGTGAATGAGTATCAGGACTCCTGCTTTGCGTCCATTGGAATCTGAGCCTAGTACTGTGCCTACCCATAATTTTTTCATTCGGTGGAAGTCAGAGGTGGAGAGGTGGTTTCTTGGAGTAGGGCAATGTCGGTTTTGAGTCTTTTAAGGTGACGGAGGATTTTCATTCTCTTATTGGGTGAACGAAGCCCTTTAACATTCCAGGAGACTAGTTTCATATAGGAGGGGTCACTGGGGGGATATGTGAAGATATTGTATGATTTTCACCTGTTAATAGGTGGTGGTGTGATGTGAAAGTAGGCTGAGTTCTAGAGGGGATTGTTTTGTCTGAACGAGGGTTTGTATAACCGCTAAGGGCGTGTGTACCATAAGATGGGGGTGCGTAGTATAGGGAGGGGTGTAGAAGGAGGGGGGTAGAAAAGAGAAACAATAAAACATAATCAATAAATTTCGCTTTTTTCCGCATGGAGTCGACTGTGTAGGCCAACTCCCATCGCAAGACCCAGAGACTGCTGTATTTGAGAACCCGTATTTAAGGGGGTGAAGAGCATTGGCAGCTTGGGTTGTGCAATAATTGACGGAGGAGTTGGTTGCACAGGAGAGCCAGGGGAGAGAGTCAACACCTTAGTTATACCAAAATCAAGTTTACCAGTTAGCAAAATGTAAACAGTATATAAAAAAAAAACATAAGAGAACTGCTTGGCCTACCAGTAGCTGAATTGCCTGGTGAGGAAGAGAGAACAAGCTTGAGAGAAAAAATTTTAACTTCATCTCTTGAGTAGGATATCCCGTTAAGAGTTAGACCACCATAGCTGTAGAGGCGAGGCGATATGGAGTAGCAATGAGGGATTATGCTTGTGGTCCTCAGTGAGGTGTGGAGCGGTGTTGGTCCGGTGCCGAAGCTCTGAACCATTTTGGAGAGTCTTTGCGTGGGCTCCTTTGGTCTAGAGCACGGTTGACAGGAGCCGCTCTAGGAGAGGGGCTGAGGTTGGGGCCTGAGTTTAGCAATCGTAGGAAAGCCTCAGTTTCTTTTGGGTCATGGAAGGAGAGTTGGTCGCCATTTGGGGCTTTAAGTCGGAGGGTAGCTGGAAAAGCCAAAGTGAATTTGAGTTGTTGATTATGCAGCTCCGAGCAAACCTGTTGAAAGGCTTTCCTCTTTTGGGACACTTCAATAGAGTAATCTGCGAAAATCAGGATTTTCATGCCGTCGATTTGAAGAGATCTAGATTGCCTGAATTTTTGCAGGATGTAAGCTTTATCCGAGTAATTGAGGTATTTTGCGATTATGGGACGGGGCGATTTGCGATCTGAGTTGAAGGTTCCCATGCGATGTGCCCGTTCTACTGTGCAGGGACCTGGCAGGCCTAGTGCTTCAGGAATACGTCTGGTGCATAGGTCTGTGAGAGCTGAGGGTTGCAGCGATTCTGGGATGCCCACAAATCGCAAATTGCTCCTTCTGGATCTATTTTCCAAATCGTCCAGCTTTTCAAGAATATATTTGTTGGTTTTATCTTGGGCCTGCACTGAGGATTGAGAGTGGTATAGTTCTTCCTCAATATTAGCTATGCGGTGCTCAGTTTCATTCAGCCTGGAGGCATGTTCCCCTAGCTGGGCCTGGAGCTGTTGCATGCCTGCGCTGACAGCCTTCTCCACCGAGGCTGTTATCATTGGGGAGAGGAGGGCTGCCACAGCCTGTGCTATCCTTTCTGTACTGGATGTGCTGGATGTGCTTGTGGGTTGTGAAGTAGCATCAGCAGATGGGGAGGGGGCCGCAGCGCCGCTTACCTCCATGTCAGGCTCTGACTCTGTGGGAGGCTCCGTGTAGGCCGAAGCCGGGGCCTCGATTTGCGGCTGTGGGGTCCACGCCGCCGCGGCCGCGTACGATCGCGAGCCGGTTTTTTCAACGAATCAGCCCATCCTGTGACCGGGGATGGCGTGGGGTGAGTGCCGGTGTTTTTAGCGGGTTTGCCGGCTTTATAGGCAGATTTTGGAGTCGAGCTGCGGGAGCTGATGAGGAGAGCAGCTACTCCATGCGGCGCCGGAACCGGAAGTCGGAAAATTTTATAGCCTGCTCTCAATCTTTGTGTGTTGGAAAATCCAATGGAAAATGTCCGATGGAGCCCACACATGGTCAGAATGTCCGACAACACGCTCCGATCGCACATTTTCCGTCGGAAAAGCCGACCGTGTGTACGGGGCATAAGAATTACTTCTAATTGTAGAAAACCAATCAGACTCTTGCACTGAATCTAATTTATGGAAGATCTAACTGATTGGCCAGAGTATGGTGACTTTTAAAGATATGAAAAGTTGAATTTCTGGTGTTTAAGCCTCATACACACTATGGGACTTTGTACCCCGTGTATGGAGCCCGCTCTGCTCAGCGGGGAATCGCTCTGTCGATCCCCGCTGGGCAGGCAGATTACAGGTCTGTCTCTGCACACTGTGCAGGGACAGACCTGTCAAAGTGCCGCTCTCCTCTATGGCGGATCGGATGATGATGGACCGTAGAGTCTGTCGTCACCCGATCCGATCCGCAGATGGATGGAAAAATAGGTTTTTCCTCCGCTACACTTTTTAGGATTGGAGTGGGTCGGATGTCAGCGGACATGTCACCACTGACATCTGACTCTCCATAGAGGTCTATGGAGCGTCCGTTCAGGTCTGAGGTGGACCTGAAAGGTCCGTCCGTCTGAGGGGAGCCTTAGGCCCCTTTCACATTGGGGCGGTGCGGGCGTCAGCGGTAAAACAGCGCTATTTTTTGTGCTGCTTACCGGCGGTATTCGGCCGCTAGCGTTTTTAACCCCCGCTAGGTGGGGGTTAAAACCGCACGCAAAACGCCACCGCAGCGGCATTTTGCCAGTGGTATAGCCGCGCTGTCCCATTGATTTCAATGGGCAGGAGTGGTTTATACACCGCTCCAAAGATGCTGCTAACAGGACTTTTTTTAGGCTCCTTTCACACTGGGGCATTTTTAGGTGCTACGGCACTAAAAATAGCGCCTGAAAAACACCCTAAAGAAGTGGTTCCATTCACTCCAGTGAGGGCTTTCACACTGGAGCGGTGCGCTGGCATGGCATCACAAAAAGTCCTGCCAGCAGCTTCTTTGGAGCGGTGAACTCACTGCTCCTCCCCATTAAAATCAATGGGGCAGCGCTGTGATACCGCCGGCAAAATGCCGACCCAGCGGCGTTTTGTAGGCGTATTTAACCCCTTTTCAGCCGCTAGCAGAGGGGTTAAAACCACTCCGTGGGGGGGTTAAAACCGCCCCGCTAGCAGCCGAATAACGACGCTAAAACGACAGTAAAGCGGCGCTAAAAATAGTGACGCTTTACTGCAGACGCCCCCCCACCCCAGTGTGAAAAGGGCCTTAGGCTCTATTCACATTAATGCATTTTTTGATGCATTTTGCAGAAATGCTTGGGAATTTTTTAACATGGGTTCCTATGGAACATGTTCACATCAATGCATTTTTGTGCCTCTGCGTTTTTGGAAAGGGCCGGGGACTTTTTTTCCCCGCAAAATGCAGCATTTTGCTTGTAAAAGATTTCAATGGACCTGCATCCAAAATGCAAGTACCGCGTTTTTACTGCGATTTTGCATTTTTTATTTCTTTTTTTTACACTGTATATAGCTGGTTGCTAAGAAGGGGGCCGGGAAGCCGGCCGCCGCATCCTTAACAACCTATGAGTCATCAGCTGTCAGCTGACTTCCCGCTCAATGTAAAAAAAAAAATTGTGAAAAAAAAACAGTGTGGGGTACCCCCCAGGTCCATACCAGGCCCTATGGATTCGGAGGGGACCCCCATGCCAAAGTTTAAAAAAAAATGGCGTGGGGGACCCCCAAAATCCATACCAGACCCTTATCCAAGCACGCAGCCTGGCAGATCAGGAAATGGAGGGAACGAGCGAGCCCCCCCTCCTGAACCATACCAGACCGCATGCCCTCAACATGGGAGGATGAGTGCTTTGGGGCAGGGGGGCTCTGCGCCCCCCACCCCAAAGCACCTTGCCCCCATGTTGATGGGGACAAGGGCCTCTTCCCGACAACCCTTGTCTTGTGGTTGTCGGGGTCTGCAGGCGGGGGGCTTATCGGAATCTGGAAGCCACCCTTTAACAAGGGGGCCCCCAGATCCCCCCCCCTTTGTGAATGAGTATGGGGTACGTTGTACCCCTACCCATTCACCTGTAAAAAAAAGTAGTGTAGTGTTAAAAAATACAATAGACAGTTTTTGACAAGTCTTTTATTACAAATCTTCTTCTCCGCTTCTTCCTCCGGACTTCTTCCATCTTCTCCCGCATCTTCATCCTCCACTCCTCTCTTTCTCCCCCTGCTTCCTCTGTCTTCTTTGTCCGGTGTTCTTCTTTCTCTGCTCCCCAGACGACTTTCCTCCGATTCTGCGTCCCGCTGATCTGTCGGCGCCGATGTCCTGCATTTCTTAAATAACGATGGGGCGAGGCAATCGGATTACGTCATCAGAATGCCACACCCCCTTGTGATGTCACAGACCCATCATGCCCCGGGCTGTAACGTCATAAGGGGGTGTGGTCACCGGATGACATCACTCAGTGACCCCACCCCATGCCTATATAAGTCATTGGGCACGGCGTACACGGCATTACAGTGGGAGACAGCGACGAGTCAACATCGGAAGAAGAGAAGAGGGGAGAAGATGATGAAGATCGTGCAAGAGCTAGCAAAAGAGCAGGCAAAAGAGCAGAAGAACCCGGCAGAAGGCAAAGGACAACGGGAGAAGAACCGGAGAGCGCAGAGAAGAGAGTGGAGAAGTTAAAGGGGGCTTCCAGATTCCGATAAGCCCCCCCACCCGCAGACCCTGACAACCACAGGGCAAGGGTTGTCAGGAAGAGGCCCTTGTCCACATCAACATGGGGCAAGGTGCTTTGGTGTCAGGGGCGCAGAGCCCCCCTGCCCCAAAGCACCCAACCGCTCCTGTTGAGGACATGCAGCCTGGTATGGTTCAGGAGGGGGGGCGCTCGCTGGTCCCCTCCCTTTCCTGACCTGCCGAGCTGAGTGCTCGGATAAGGGTCTGGTATGGATTTTGGGGGGACCCCCACGGCATTTTTTAAAAAAATTTTGGCATGGGGGTCCCCTCTGAATCTATACTAGATCCAAGGGTCTGGTATGGACCTGGGGGGGACCCCACGCAAATCGCGGAAAAAACGACGGTCCAAAAATGCAGTAAGCACTGCAGAAACACTCAAAAGCAACATGCATAGATGTGAATCAAGCCTTACTGTCCTGCTAGCGCATCGCTCCAGAGTGAAAGCCCGATTCACACTGGAGTGAATAGAGCCACTTCTTTAGGGCATTTTTCAGGCGATATTTTTAGCGCTATAGTGCCTGAAAAACACCCCAGTGTGAAAGGGGCCTCAGCCGCAGTTAAAATTTTTTTTTTTTCTGTAAAATTTAAGACTCCAGGCACTGTGATCAGCTGCATTGGTACAGTGCGATTAGCTGCGGTTGCGTTTAGCTGCGGTTTGCCATTTCCAAAGCAACCCGACATGGTACCGACTGTATTGAACGGGTATCCAACTTGGATCCCCGCCAATGCCCGGCACTGTTTGGTATGAATCATGAGGGGGAACTTCACACCAAATTTTAAATGAAAAACCGGCATGGGTTCCCCCCCAGGGGCATACCAGGCCCTTCGGTCTGGTATGGATTTTAAAGGGAACCAGCGTGGGGGTCCCCCCTCAAAATCGATACCAGACCCTTATCCGAGCACGCAGCCCGGCCGGTCAGGAAAAGAGGTGGGGGTGAGCGAGCGCCCCCCCTCCTTAACCGTATCAGGCCGTATGCCCTCAACATGGGGGATGGATGCTTTGGGGAAGGGGGGCGCTCTGCAGCCCCCCACCCCAAAGCACCTCATCCCCATGTTGATGAGGACAAGGGCCTCTTCCTGACAACCCTGGCCGTTGGTTGTTGGGGTCTGCGGGTGGGGGGCTTATCGGAATCTGGGAGCCCCCTTTAATAAGGGGGCCCCAAGATCCCAGCCCCCCACCCTATGTGAATAAGTATAGGGGAACATGGTACCCCTACCCATTCACCTAGGAAAAAAGTGTCAAATAAAAAAACACACTAGACAGGTTTTTAAAGTAATTTATTAGGCAGCTCTGGGGGTCTTCTTCCAACTTCGGGGGTCTCTTCCGCGCTATCTGGACCTTCTCCCGGTCTCCGGTTCTTCTCCGCGCTCTCCAGCTCTTCTGCAGGGCTCCTCCGCTATCTTCTGCTCTTTTGCCACTCTTTTGCTAGCGGAGGAGCCCGGTTCTCGGAGACGTCTTCTTTCCTCTTCTCTTCCTGAGATGTTGACACAACGCTCTCTCTCGCTGTAATGCCGTGAGCGAGGTCTGTAACCAATTATATAGGCACGGGGCGTGGCCACCGGGTGGTTTCACCCTGTGACTCCGCCCCTTATGACATCAGTCCCAGCATGCCCCGGGACTGTGCCGTCATAATGGGCAGGGTCACCCGGTGATATCACATGGTGACCACGCCCCATGCCTATATAAGTTGCCACACACCTCGCAGACGGCAGTACAGCGGGAGAGAGCGTTGTGTCAACATCGGGAGAAGAGAAGAGGGGAGAAGGCGGCAACGGCGATGAAGAGGAGGAAAAAGAACAAGACGACCGGGCCACCGCTAGCAAAAGAGCTTCGGTACGGTTCAGGAGGGGGGCGCTCACTCGTCCCCATCCCCTTTCCTGATCGGTCGGGCTGCGTGCTCAGATAAGGGTCTAGTATGGATTCGGGGGAGACCCCCATGACATTTTTTCGGTGTAGGGGGTTCCCCTTAATATCCATAGCAGACCGAAGGGCCTGGCATGCACCCAAAGGGGGAACCCATGCCAGTTTCTCTCGCGCTGTTTTAATAGGAAGATGTATTTTTCCTATTGGAGCGAACGTGAGATGTACCTTGCCAAGAACCAGCGTGATCCTATCGCACTGGAAACATTCTCACATGCAGGTACTCCTGTGTGTGCGCTGGTTCACACGCTGGATTAAGGATCTATCCAGCACACCAATTAAGGTCTGAACCAGCGCAGTGCATTCATCTTAGTAAATGACCCCCATTGTGTCTTGTTGCTGTGCTGAGTCTTGCCATGGTGTATGACCTGTGACATAAAACTGTCTTCCACAACCTCACCTTCGTAGCAGAGTTTGGCTGTTCGTCACCCAGTTTTAAGCCTCCTACACAGTTATTTCTGTTTCAGTTACTGACTGTTTCAACCATTGTATGAAATTGATTACCATTAGCACCTGCTTGGTATAGTTGGTTAATCATACAGAAAAATTGGTTGAAGATCAATACTCACTACTAGTTACCACAACACTGGGTGTTTAATATACCCGTGTGGTGTCCCAAGATTAGCAGGCTCACCAATAGGTGCGGTCTCTGTGCCTAAATACTATAGAGAAAGGAAATTTACAGGGGAAAGATTCCCACTGAGAAGAGACACAGGTGGACCATGCTGCTTAATAAGGGATACATTTTATTAGAAAAATAGGTTTAATACAAAAAGGGGCCAAGACCAGGTACCCACCACCAACACCAAGATCATGTTAAAAATAGACCACATTGTCTAAGAGCAGCTGTATCACACTTCCACCATACATGCACACACCTATAACAAGGCTATTGTTAGTTGGAGTAGATAATGTTTATGGATCAGACTATTAATCTCAGTGACATGCACCATACATAGCAAAGTCCGTCCTGTCACTAGATTAAAGGTGAAGGGCAGGGCATGAAATGTCCCCACCCCCACCACCTGTGGGATCATGTCAGACATATATAAAAAATTTGTAAATTTAATTTAATTTTTTTTTATTTTAAATACTTACCAGAGATTGGTTGAAAAAATGAGTTGCTCCAAAACGGTCCTCTTGCACGAGTCTTAGCCTATAAAAGAAAAGAGGATGCGTCATTAGTGGGGCAGAAGACAACAAAGATCAGAAGAGGAGTACATCTGCACTTACCTGTCATGGAGCAGTTACTTTGCCAGATAATGGATCGGGCTGCCACTGAGGACGGGGATGTTTGGATAAGGCAGTGTCTCTCCCTGCCTGGGTCTTCTTCTTTTCTGAGCCGGCCTTTGACTTTTCCATCAGCATCCGCCGCTGCTCCTGGTGTTTTTGCCACTGATCCTCCGGGCCCCTGGAGCGGACATTCCTCCCTGCTTCATTCTGGTCAGGTGAATGACGGATCCTCCATGCCTCAGCTTTTCGATTTCGTCATCTCCGCCTTCTTATTTTCCTTCGGGCCCTCCTCCTATTCACGGTAACAATCGGCCTTCAACTTCAGCTGGGATCGCTGGTGCATGAGCAGTAAGGCCTGGAAGATCAACAGAGAGAATACATAAGCGACCTCACAGGTTCGATTCCCCAGCTGATCGTGTCACTGGGAGAATTTCTAAAAAGAGGTTATTGGAAACTGTGAGTAATAATAATTATAAGAATGATTTGTTTAATGGTACTAATTATTCTGATTCTCGTTTAACCCCTTGTAGTGCTGTTGCTTCAGCTGGTATGTCACAGATGATTTCTGTGGGTCCTTCAGTGATGGTGGATCCTGTTGTCATGATGACTGGTGGTAAACATGTGGCAAAAAAAGCGACTTTATAAATCTAAAGGTATTGTAGTGCCTTCTACTGTTTTGCTTGATACTGAGTTATGAATCTTCATTTTTTTTATCATTCTAGTTTTGACTTTCCAGCCTTTACGCAGCATACATCTCCTGCTGATCCATCTTTGTTGGCGGATCACATTAATACAGGTCATGATCGCGAATCTCCTAATTTTGAAATTTTGAAATTTCACCAAATACACTGCCAGCAGGGTCGGTGAATGCTCCATCTACGATGGTATCCACTCCTGCTGGTGAGTTTCATAATTATTCTCAATTTAAAGAATTGTTATGTTCTTTTTCTAATTTTATGACTACATTTGCTGCTTCGCCACAGTTGACTCCTTCCACTGCTTCTGTATGGCTGGATCCTTTATCTGAGCCTAATATGTCCCAGTCTCTACCTCGGCTGCTACGGCGACGGTGGTAATGATGCCCCTAATGTCATGATTCCTCCGCTAATCCCGGAATCTTGCTTGCCCCCTCTGGGTTTTCATTTACCTGGAGCCCTGAAGGAGAGGATTTGGAAAGGAGATTATATTGAGATTTTATCTTTGCTTCCATCCCATCATGAAAATAGATTGGATAAGAGGGAAGGTGAATGTAAGGATGACGATAAAATAAAAAGTGCTCCGTGCTCTTTTAACAACTGGCAGCAAGCTTTTTGCATTTACGCCAGCTTGATGGGTGAAATACCACCCCACCCTCTCTAAGGCAGACTTGGATAGCAGTCTGGAGGCCATGTACACCAAACTGGCAACCAAATTCCAAACGGAGCTGCATAAAACCTCCCATACTCTATCGCAAGAGATAGCGGCCCTAGGCTCACGTACCGAGCTGCTCGAAACCAAACACGATGAGCTAGCCCTGGCATATAATGACCTCAGTCGGGATCACGAATCTCTAGCCTTAGCCCTCAATGCAATTCAGGCCCAAGTCGAAGATCTCGACAACAGAAATAGGCGCAACAATCTAAGGCTCAGAGGCATCCCTGAGTCAGAGACAGAATTAATTCCAGCGGTGATCCGTTTATTCAAGTCACTTCTCCCAGATTACGAATCTGCGGTCTTCAAGTGTGATCGCATCCATAGGGCTCTCCGCCCTAAACCACCTGACGACAAGCCCCCCAGGGATGTGATCCTCTGTATGAAGGACAGTGCCGCCATTTTATTACATACCTCCTTACCAATGGAGGTAAAGCATTGCTATAGAGACAGGGATAGCAGGTTCGTCATTATTAAGGGGATGATTCACAACAAAGAAATAACCATAGCCAGTGTTTACGCCCTTAATGATGCACCTGCATCCTTTTTTAAATCCTTTTTTGACAAATTGGTCTGCCTGAACTCGCCCCATATGATAATAGGGGGTAACTTCAACTTAGTGGCTAACCCAACACTGGATAGATCCTCCTCCACGATCTCCTCTAAGGCCTTCCCCAAGTCTCTATCACATGGTCTGGTTGATCACCAGCTAATAGATACCTGGAGAACGCATAACATGGGACTTAAAGAATACACCTTTTACTCGCATCCCCATAAAAGTTACGCTAGGTTGGACTATATTTACACTACCCCCATCATTTTAGCCAACTCCTCGAATGCCACGATCCACCCTTGTGTCTGGTCGGATCACCATGTCACCTCTTTCACCACACATTTTATAGGCCACGCTCCCACCCCACACACCTGGAGACTGAACGAAGATTTGCTCTCAGATTTAGTGGCTGAATCCGAGACTGCCACGTCTATTGAGGAGTATTTCTCCTTTAACGATCTCCCAGAAATCCCACTTGCTATAATATGGTCTGCCCATAAAGCAGTTATAAGGGGAAAGCTTATCAGCATTGCCTCTTCCCATAATAAGATGCATAGACAAAAAATCCTTGACCTCACGTCAGAATTGGATCGCTTATATAAAAACACCGCCATGTTATGCTTGGAGTCTACTAGAAAAATCATAGACCAAAAGAGTCTGGAATTAGACTCTCTCCTATCCTCCAAGACTGAAAAAGCCTTTAGATGGTCCAAAGCCAAATTTCTGCTGCATAATAATACCACTTCAACTCTTTTCGCCAATAAACTTAACCAGTCCTCCCGTCCCACGCATGTATACAAACTGACCTCTGCGATGGGTCTTCCCACCTCTCATCCCAAAGAGGTGCTTCACATTTTCGAACGCTTCTACTCCTCCCTTTTAGCACCAGTCCAAACCCCACCCACTAGTACAGAAGACACTTGGTTTCAAAATGTCCCTATACCTTCCCTCTCTCCCACACAAATAGAGAAACTCAATGCTCCCATTACAACCTCAGAAGTTCTTAAAGTGATCAAATCCCTGAAAGTTGGCTCTGCCCCTGGCCCTGATGGTTTTTCAGCCATATACTATAAAAAATTTGCCACCATTCTAACCCCCAGTTTAGTTCAGTTATTTAACTGGGTCCTACAGGGGGGTAGTTTCCCAGATGAAATGTTGCTGGCGAACATGTCATTGATCCCCAAACCCAATACAAATCACTTACTTCCCCAAAATTATAGGCCAATTTCGGTCATGAATAATGACCTAATGATTTTTAGCAGAATTCTGGCGGACAGGTTGGCATCCATTATTTCTTCCCTCATTTCCCCCTTCCAATCGGGATTTATACCCCACAGATTCATAACTGATAACATTAGGTTGGCCACTAATATAATTCAGGATGCGAATCAGACCTCCAGGAGACTCTTCATGCTCAGCCTTGACATACATAAGGCGTTTGATAGCGTCTCCTGGAGCTACCTTTCCATCCTCCTACAACGTATGGGCTTCTGCAACAAATTTTTACACGGGTTCCATGCCCTCTACATTAATCCCAAAACTCGTATTAAGATCCCGGGCTGCTATTCGGAATTTTTTACAGTGGGTCGGGGCACTAGGCAGGGGTGCCCACTTTCTCCCCTGGTTTTTGCCCTTGCCCTAGAACCCCTAGCCATTGCCATACTTACCAACCAAGATATCTCAGGGTATACCAAAGGTGCCTCTACATACAAATTTTGCATGTACGCGGACGATGTCCTCATGTTCTTAACTAATCCCCACATCTCCCTACCTAATCTTCTACAGACCCTGTCAAATTTTTCTGGAGTCTCTGGTCTCAAGATCAACGTCACAAAATCGGTGGCCCTACCGGTGGGATTCTCTCCACCTGAACTCCAACATCTTAAGAACACCCTTCATTTTTTGTGGGCAGATGCCCATCTATCATATCTGGGCATCTGTCTGACAGGAGAGTTCAGCAAACTTTTTGAATTTAACTACCCTCCTATG
The DNA here is from genome assembly GCA_037952925.1 of Lithobates clamitans. Classification (NCBI taxonomy): domain Eukaryota; kingdom Metazoa; phylum Chordata; class Amphibia; order Anura; family Ranidae; genus Lithobates; species Lithobates clamitans. The sequence goes on from JBBGZY010000730.1 coordinate 1,635,170, forward strand.
ATCTCCAAACTGAAAAGAACCCTGAAAATGTGGTCTCCGCTTCACATCTCATTCATGGGTAGAATTACAGCCCTCAAAATGGTGATCCTCCCCAGGTTACTCTATCTTTTTAGATCCCTCCCAATCAGAGTATCCAAATCCTACCTACTAACCCTTCAAGCACAACTTAATACATTTATTTGGCAAGACAAACCCTCTAGATTTGCCAGGGACACCCTTTACCGGTCTTCTAAAAGAGGGGGACTGGGAGTCCCTCGAATTTGGCTATATTACCTAGCCAGCAGATATGCACAACAAGCCCAATGGAACATTCAAAACTCCAAGGTCCCGTGGGTCAAATTTGAACAAGACTCTATTTCTCCCCTATTTCTTCCTGGGATTATGTAGTCCTCTATCCCCTCCCTCCCAGATATTTCCTCTAAAAATATGGTTGTGTCCCTGGGTTTAAAACTTTGGAACTCATATAAGAATAGATTCAGCCTCTCTTCTCAGTCCCCTCAGGGAGCTTCCTTTCTCCGTGACCCTAGATTCCCTCCAGCTTACTTCCACCCGGAGTCATTTCAGGAGTGGACACAACACAACCTAATCACTTTGGGCGATTTCCTGGTTAATTCCAAATTCCCCACATTTTCATCATTAAAAGCCCGCTTCCATATTCCAGACAAGGAATTCTATCGTTTCCTCCAGATACGTCACTTTTTCCAACAACATTACCCCACCCCCTCAGAGGTAGACATGACCCTATATGAGGATCTGTGCCGTGAGGCCCCCCGTCAGCGGGGCCTTATCTCACAGATCTATAAACTTTTAGAATCAGCCGAAAATGTTCCGACCCTGAAATATAGGTCTCAATGGGATCAAGAACTAAACCTAGATCAGGATGCTATAGACTGGGAAAGAGGTTGGTTAAATATACGCAAATGCACTAAATCCCTAACCATTAGGGAGACAGCCATAAAACTCACGACAAGATGGTACTATACCCCATCCCGTATCCACACAATATACCCACAAACTTCTCCTAGGTGTTTCAGGGGGTGCACACTTTTGGGTTCATACATTCACATCTTCTGGGAATGTGAAAAACTTCAACCTACCTGGAAGGAAGTTCTGACACTGGTGAATAAACTAGTGGGTCACCCCATTAACCTCACCCATCTCCACTGCATTTTCTTTCAAGACATCCCTGAAATACCAAAACCTCTCTTGAGGTTAATTCACTCAATCTGTATAGCTATGATCTGGTGCACAGCTCCTCACTGGAAATCCGCTGTTATCCCATTCGCACAAATTATCTCACGAATTGATTGTATGATGATATCTGAGAAAATATTCCATACCTTACATGACTCTATTCCTGCATATAATGCCAAATGGAATCCATGGTTCTTACTAAAGCTTCAAGACTGACCGTTCCTGACCAAAATTGTTGTTTCTAGTTTGATTTTTCTTTCTTTCTTTTTAGTTTTATAGATATTACACATCCAACCTTTTAGGGTATAATCTCTCCTTTTGGTACTTTGTGTAGTTCAGGAGAATACCAAGTTTGATAAATGGCTCATATTGTGACAGATCACTCTGTACTTGTATCCTCATGACATATATATTACCCTGAAGGTATTGAATACTCTTATTTTCACTGTATGTGAACTTTTTGAACTTTTCCTTTATCTTTAATAAAATCTTTTGAAAACAAAAAAAAAAGATGTTTGCCTATGGCTCAATATGTTGTTACCTCAGAAGCCATTGGCTAAGGTTGATGTTTCCAATAATACTAGTGTGTATCTCAGGGGGGCCTATTTTCATTTCAATGATGGGTTATGTACGTGGCCTAACACCTGTAAATATAAACATGAATGTAGTCATTGTGACGGTTCGCGCCTTGCTGCTCGATGCTTTAAAAATTGTCATCTAGTGCTTCTGCTCCATCTAAGGAGCTTTTTCTTAAAGCGGAGTTCCTTTCAAAAGTGGAACTTCCACTCATCTGATTCCCCCCGGTGCCACAATTGCCACCTTTCAGGGGGGAGGGGGGTGCAGATATCTGTCTACTACAGGTATTTGCACCCACTTCCTGGAATAGACTCCCGCGGGAGTCATGCCCCTTCCCGCACCCCGCTGTCTCCTGGGAAACACACAGGTCCCAGGAGATAGCGGGGACCACTTAGAACGAGCAGCGTGACTCGCGCATGCGCAGTAGGGAAACCGGGAAGTGACGCTGCAACGCTTCACTTCCTGATTCCCTCACAGAGAATGAGGCAGCAGCTTAGAGCCAAACAATTGATTGGCTTCATCTGCCGACATCGCTGGACTCCAGGACAGGTGAGTGACCATTTATTAAAAGTCAGCAGCTGCAGTATTTGTAGCTGCTGGCTTTTAATATTTTTTTCTAGGCGGACACCCTCTTTAAAAGCCACAACACCGGTGAAAATTCTAAGCATGTTGCCGTGGCTTTACATATATCCAGAGCTACAGAAGGCTTGTGTCTTGTGTGATGGTTTCTTATTTGGTTTTCGTTTGCCTTCCTTTTCTGGAATTGGTTGCGCATTTTTCCAAATCTGCCTTCAATCTCTTTTCAGTTGGCTGTTTGTGAGAAGCTTGATAAGGAATTGCGGTACAGGTTCATTTCCTACTACTCCGTTTGTTAACTTTCCTATTTGGCCACTTGGTATTGTTCCTAACAAGGAATCAAACTATTTTTGATTGATACACTATCTATCTTTTCCCATTGGGTTTTCTTTGAACAACGATATTGACCCGACATGGTGTTTAGTAGAGTATTCTTCATTTGATCACGCTTTGTTCAAAATTAGAAATGTTGGTGCGTCCGTTTTGCTTGCTATGGCCAATGGTAAGTCCGCGTTTCGGTTACTTCCTATTCACCCATCTATGTTTAGGTTTCTATTTTCAGGATTCATATTACTTTTATAAATGTCTCCCGATGGGATGTTCTCTTTCATGTTCTTACTTTGAATTTTTTTCTACCTTTTATTAAGTGGGTTGTTAGTTTTCTTCTGGGTTCTAATAACTTATTGCACTATTTGGATGATTTTCTTTTTATTGGTAAAGCTGGTTTGTCTAATTGTTTATATTTGTTTACCAAATTTAGGATTGTGTGTAGGGAGTTTGGTATTCTGAAGAGAAGTCTGTCTAGCCTACGTTTTGCCTTGATTTTCTCGGTATTCAGATTGATACAGTTTCAATGGAGTTTCATCTGCCGGATGAGAAGATTATTAAATTGAGAGTCTTACAATTTTTGGTTGGTTTATTGGCGTTTGTGTGTTTGTGTGTGAGTTTTACCAATGGGTCGCGTTTTTTCAAAGAGATTGTATCACGCCATTTCTGGCATTTCTTCTCCCTTTCTTTTTGTACAGATTACGTCTGGTATTAGGGATGATCCTAAAGTATGGCATCGTTTTTTTGTCTACATTTAATGGTAATTGTTTGTGGCAGGCTCCTTTTTGTTCAGCTTCTGCACTTCATCTACATACCAATGCTGCTGGATCTTGCGGTTATGGTGCTTATTGGGATGGGCATTGGTCTGCTGATTTGTGGCCGGCATCTTGGAGAGATTCGGGTTTGATGTCTAATGTTGTTCTATTAGAAATTTTCCCTGTTTTAGTTGCTTTAGAATTGTAGGGTGTTAATTTTAGGAATCGTTGTATTTTACTATATTCTTACAATAAGGGTGTTGTTTGCTCTTAATTGCTTGTCTAAATCCCTTCCTGTTCTTGCTGTACTTAGACTATTAGTATTTAAATGTTACATAGTTACATAGTTACATAGTAGGTGAGGTTGAAAAAAGACACAAGTCCATCAAGTCCAACCTATGTGTGTGATTATGTGTCAGTATTTCATTACATATCCCTGTATGTTGCGGTCATTCAGGTGATTATCTAATAGTTTCTTGAAGCTATCAATGCTCCCCGCTGAGACCACTGCCTGTGGAAGGTAATTCCACATCCTTGCCGCTCTTACAGTAAAGAACCCTCTACGTAGTTTAAGGTTAAACCTCTTTTCTCCTAATTGTAATGAGTGGCCATGAGTCTTATTAAACTCTCTTCTGCGAAAAAGTTTTATCCCTATTGTGGGGTCACCAGTACAGTATTTGTAAATTGAAATCATATCCCCTCTCAAGCGTCTCTTCTCCAGAGAGAATAAGTTCAGTGCTCGCAACCTTTCCTCATAACTAGGATCCTCCAGACCCTTTATTGTTGCCCTTCTTTGTACTCGCTCCATTTCCAGTACATCCCTCCTGAGGACTGGTGCCCAGAACTAGACAGCATACTCCAGGTGCGGTCGGACCAGAGTCTTGTAGAGCGGGAGAGTTATCATTCTATCTCTGGAGTTGATCCCCCTTTTAATGCATGCCAATATTCTGTTTGCTTTATTAGCAGCAGCTTGGCATTGCATGCCATTGCTGAGCCTATCATCTACTAGGACCCCCAGGTCCTTTTCCATCCTAGATTCCCCCAGAGGTTCTCCCCCCAGTGTATAGATTGCATTCATATTTTTGCCACCCAAATGCATTATTTTACATTTTTCTACATTGAACCTCATTTGCCATGTAGTCGCCCACCCCATTAATTTGTTCAGGTCTTTTTGCAAGATTTCCACATCCTGCGGAGAAGTTATTGCCCTGCTAAGCTTAGTATCGTCTGCAAATACAGAGATTGAACTGTTTATCCCATCCTCCAGGTCGTTTATAAACAAATTAAATAGGATTGGTCCCAGCACAGAACCCTAGGGAACCCCACTACCCACCCCTGACCATTCTGAGTACTCCCCATTGATCACCACCCTCTGAACACGCCCTTGTAGCCAGTTTTCAATCCATGTACTCACCCTATGGTCCATGCCAACGGACCTTATTTTGTACAGTAAACGTTTATGGGGAACTGTGTCAAATGCTTTTGCAAAATCCAGATACACCACATGTCCGGACCTTCCTTTATCTAGATGGCAACTCACCTCCTCATAGAAGGTTAATAGATTGGTTTGACAAGAACGATTCTTCATGAATCCATGCTGATTACTGCTAATGATATCATTCTTATTACTAAAATCTTGTATATAGTCCCTTATCATCCCCCTCCAAGAGTTTACATACTATTGATGTTAGGCTAACTGGTCTGTAATTCACAGGGATGTTTTTTGGGCCCTTTTTAAATATTGGTGCTACATTGGCTTTTCTCCAATCAGCTGGTACCATTCCAGTCAATAGACTGTCTGTAAAAATTAGGAACAACGGTCTGGCAATCACCTGACTGAGTTCCTTAAGTACCCTCGGATGCAAGCCATCTGGTCCCGGTGATTTATTAATGTTAAGTTTCTCAAGTCTAATTTTAATTCCGTCCTCTGTTAACCATGTAGGTGCTTCCTGTGTCATGAGGATAAACACTGCAGTTTTGGTTACTGAAGCCCCCTGATTCACTCGTGAATACTGAGGAGAAGAATAAATTCAATACCTTTGCCATCTCCCCATCCTTTGTAACCAGATGTCCTTCCTCATTCTTTATGGGGCCAATATGGTCTGTCCTCCCTTTTTTACTGTTTACATACTTAAAGAATTTCTTGGGATTTTTTTTGCTCTCCTCTGCTATGTGTCTTTCATGTTCTATCTTAGCCGTCCTAATTGCACCCTTACATTTCTTATTGCATTCTTTATAAAGTCTAAAGGCTGAGGATGATCCCTCAACCTTGTATTTTTTGATGGCCTTCTCCTTTGCTTTTATATGCATTTTTACATTAGAGTTAAGCCATCCAGGATTTTTGTTCGCTCTTTTAAATGTATTACCCAATGGGATACATTGGCTAATGCCCTTATTTAATATGCTCTTAAAGCAAACTCATCTCTCCTCCGTATTCTTTGTTCCTAATATTTTATCCCAATGTATGCCTTTTAGCAAGGTTTGTAGTTTAGGGAAGTTGGCTCTTTTGAAATTCAGTGTCTTTGTGTTCCCTTCATGTTTCCTATTTGTGTGATTTATACTGAAACTAATTGACCTGTGATCGCTGTTACCTAAATTGCCCCGTATTTCCACATCTGTGATCAGGTCTGTATTGTTGGTAATCAGTAGATCCAGTAATGTTTTATTTCTAGTTGGTGCATCTACCATCTGACCCATAAAATTGTCCTGCAAGACATTAAGGAACTGGCGAGCCTTAAATGAATGCGCGGTTCCCTCAGCCCAGTCTATGTCTGGATAATTAAAATCCCCCATTATGATAACACTTCCCATCCTTGCTGCTAATCCAATTTGTGATAGGAGATCCGTCTCCACTTCCTCCCTCAGGTTAGGGGGCCTATAGCATACTCCCAGTATTATTTTCCCCTTAGCTTCATCCCTTTGGAGCTCTACCCATAAGGATTCCGCCTCCTCACTAGCTCACTCAGTGATGTCATCTCTCACATTCACTTGTACATTATTCTTGATATATAGACATACCCCTCCCCCTTTTTTACCCTCTCTATCCTTGCGGTATAGGGTATACCCTTGAATGTTTGCCAGCCAATCATGAGAGCTGTTGAACCAGGTCTCTGAAATTCCCACAAAATCCAAATCCTCCTTGTACAACAGTAACTCTAGTTCACCCATCTTGTCCACCATGCTCCTGGCATTGGTGAACATGTCACATAGTTTAGACCGGTCGCATATTGTCCTCGTATTGGGTGTTTCAAGATTGCAACTTGGACCTTAATATATGGCTTAAAGCCAAATACATTCCTGGTAAAGAATATCAAATTGCCAATGCTTTGTGCCACCCCCAGATTCAAGAATTCAGACGCTTAGTGCCAGATGCGGATCCAACTGGCCTGTTGTGCCCTCAACACTTTTGGGACCTTTGAATCCTGTCTTCGTTGCTTTTAGGGCTTCTTTGGCACCTTCCACGTGGGCTTCATATAAAGCTGCGTGGTCTTTGTGGTGTTCCTTCTTGCTGTCTTCTGGGCATAGTCCACCTGTTTTTTCTGAGGTATTAGTTTTGTCCTTTCTTAATTTTTTAATGTCTCATGGCTATTCACATTCCCACTTCATTAAAACTCTGTCGGGTCTTTCCTTTTTTATGCGTATGCAGAGTGGTTAATCCTGTGTGTCCTTTTTCTCGGTTAAACATGCCTTGAAGGGTTACAGGAGGAAACACTTGGTTGCTGATACGAGATTGCCAATCTCTGTTGACCTTTTGGGTCGTCTTTGTGATATTTCTAAGAAATCACCTACTCATCACCTACTGCGCAAATTTTTAATCTTGGGACTCTTTACAACATTTCGAGCCTAGTTTTTACTGCCCATTTTTTTGTATCTTGCTGCAAAAACCTTATTTTAATAAACGTCGCCACGTTTGAGAAAGATTTACACTATGTGGAAGTTTTCTTCTTTTTTTCTTGTTTCATCTACAAAAATGGTATTGGCTGCTGAGAAATAGGTTTCCTTTACCTGAAGATTTTGGTTGACCCCGGCTTCCAGCTGCGCCCTACCAAGGACGCACCATTAGATGACATCTGGGATAATCTATCGAGCCAGAGACGTGCCTCCCGGTAACACCAGGGAAATTCCATCCAGGAACGACATACGGCTTCACAGCCCCATACCGCTTGACGGTACAAAGCTCGTTAGACTCACCGCCAAGGGCCTGTGAGTCCACCTGATCTGGTAAGGGCATTATATATCTGTTCCTTTTGGGCCAAAGTCACCACTCTAAGGGAAGAATCCTACCTCTGAACAGGGATACGTTCAACAGTCCCTGTTTATCACAGCCTATTGAACTCTTTATACCAAGATCGATATTTGGTGACCCCATATCCAAGATGGTGGACTTCAAATATGTTTGCATCTATGTATTTACCATTTTGATGGACCTTTGATTATATATTTATTTATTTTAGCTCCCCTCCCCTTTGGGAGGCATAGTACATGGTATACATCATTGTATTAGCCTTAATAATAGCCTTTCCTTTAGCTTCCTTTTTTGTCTGATTAAAACCTGGAGTTGAACCTCCAAGTACCAGTCTGATAGGTGTTCCCCATTTGTCACGATACAGAATACCTACCCCCTAAACCTTCACTTACTTAGCACACAGATATAGATATATCTTTGCACGTATTTTCTATTAATGTTGAACTCACCCATGGGGAAGTGTGGGTAGGGAAGGTGATATCTCCCTCACTACAACCCCTCCCTTTCCCTTTTTTTCTTTTTTATACACACCTGATAGGGTTATTACTACCTCTTACGAGACATCATCACTAGCGCCACACTTTATATATATTTTTTCACATTTACACAGGTCAAGTTGTTGTGTTGGCTGCTTTATTTTCTGAGAGTTGGCGCAATTTTTTTGTATATACAATCCCAATATTTCTAAGAATGCCTGTTTTTCGCCTTATGAGTCTTTATTATTTGCGTTGCCCTTTTTTTTGTCTTTTTGGGGCCTTTCGAGTTTCTGAATTGCTGCCACATAAAATTTCTGACGACACTGGTCTATTTTTTCAGGATGTTTTTGTTCACCAGGATTCTATTCAAGATTTCCTTCGTAGAAGTAAGACTGATTCTCTGGGTCATGGTCGGTGGATTACTTTACGAGCTTATCCTGGTGCTCGCTATTGTATTTTTTCTTTAATTAAGCAATCTTTAGGAGTTAGACCTATGTCTCACAAACAATTTTTGATTCATAACACGGGTGCACCAGTGACTATTTATCAGTTCAATGCTGTTCTGCGTAGATGCCTTAAAGCATTACGTTTGGAGCATCTTCATATTTCATCACACTCATTTTTAATTGGTGCAGCCACTGGAGCAGCTTTAATTGGTCTCGAAACTGTGATTAAAAATTGGGGGTTGGCGGTCTAACTGTTATAGATCATATGTTATGCCTAATTTTTGTTTTTCGTTTTAGGTGCTCCTTTTCACATATGGATTATTGGACATTCTTATGTTTTTTGGTCTCAGAAGAGAGCTGAGTGGAGAGTCTATGGCAATAATTTGGGATTACCTTATTCTAGATTTAATGTACATTGGTATGCGTTGGAGTGATTTACGTCATGTTTTCACTCAATTACATGATTGCTGGCCCATACGATCATTATTTTACATTTATCTGGTAATGATCTTGGTAAACGCAAAACATTGGAATTCATTTCTCAGATTAAGCTTGATCTGTTATGCTTGCATACTGTTTTGAAAAAAAGGAAAAAGAAATTGCGCTTTGGTGAGGTGTACAGAAAGCAAAGTTTAGCTGCAATTCCACTATGTAACATAAATAAAGTAAAAATAAAATGGGAAAACAATTGGAATTGCACTAGAAAGGACTTGTGTTCTAGCATATGGTCACCAATCCACAATAGTCCTTATACATGTGTGAATAAACAATATAAACAAAGTGAAACATAAGTGATGACAAAGTAATAGTCCATCAACTATAGATTGCTTGATAAAATAATAAACTAAAGTCCATGTGCAAAAAATAAATCACCAATGTGATATATACAAATTCATATCAACAAAAATTCCTGCTGTGTAAAGAAAAAGTGATTGATCCACCACCACCACAGGTAAACAATGGCCGCTTACCAGAGACTCATGATTCCCCACTACAGAGGATCAGTGAGAGCTGTTAAAAGTATGGTATTCCAGATGACAACCGATGGACTCGGAGCCTTAGAATGTAGTGGGACAACAAGGACCTTGATATCGTAGTGGAGAAGTTCAAGCTGGCAGGGGCTGGGACACCAACTCACAGTGGAGTAGATAAACCATGTAAAATTAAAGGCTCCAATAGTGTAAAACCATTAACCTTTATTATAAAATAAACAAAAAAGATTGCACTCACATGATGGTAGTATAAAGTAAGCGCCTAATGTCTGGAGTGCCGGCCGGTAAGCTCACGGACAAACCCGTCCTGCTAGTAACCGCAACAGCGATGAGAGGTGACGCAAGCGCGTCGCTCTGTCCTACGTGGCATTTTGTAATAGAGTTATGTCGTCCAGGGGCACGGGCGGCGCACTGCGTCACCTCCCTTTATAGCACAAGATCCTAACCAAGCCTCGCTCTGAGTTCTGCATCAGCGGACATGCGCAGTGAATCCGTGTCCTAAGTGATGAACGGCCCACAGTGAGTAAAAGTCAAACCCATCAAACAGAGAGGACAAAGCCACCCTGACTTGAAAGACAGACTACGGGGTCAGAGATCAGGAAACATAAAATGAATGCCCATAGCGTGACAAAATAACGCCATACTTGGGCAATAAATATATTGAAAGTCTGTCATTATATGAGAGACATAGAAAAGCAGCCACTGATAAACATCGGAGGCTGGCAACCGTACCCAAAAAATAAATACAATGAAAAAATAAAATAATACATGTATAAAATGTGAGAAGGGGAAATTGAATGAACTTCCAAGTTTATATGCCCGCTCAGAACAGCAGGAACAAAACTGAGGGTGCCCAATGTGTGACTAAGATCTGGATATCGGGCAAACACGGACAGAGCCATGTAAATAATACTGCCAAGCGTTGTGGTCCGTACTGCAGCCGGAAACACCCTGTAAAGGCCCAGGGGGGACACGCTCATCCAGAGCAGAAGCCACCCAGTGGCCATATGTGTTATTACAAGCAACTCATAAGTCAGATCTGTTACGGATCATGGTGAGTGTGAATAATGAATTTAAAAATAAAATAAAAATGAAGGCAAAGGATCGATATTCCCCAATGGCATCAGACCACGGATGTCCAGAAATGGTAAATACATAACCATAACCGGTGTGGGCATGTGTGGATCCATTGCCAATTTATTTAAAAATATATTAAATAGAAAGGGATGAAAATTAAAATTACAAGGGGAAAAATATATACATATATATCTACATGCGCACACATAAATATAAAATTATAAAAATAGGGGCCCAAATGAACCACAAAAATATTGGAATTCAATGACAGCCCCCACCCCCCCAGTTACACAAAAAAATAAAAATTAAAGTCCAAATGAGTGGAACCTCAGAGCATAGGCCCTTACTTAAGATATTCCTTACATAATGCTCACTTCAAAGTCAGATAGCGATGCTTCCACAGAAAACCAGCTGAGCTTATAATGGTGAAAAAAACAACTAAATTCATAATAAATTAAAAACAGAGTGGTGGAAAGTGATGTACTGGCCCACATCATGCATTATTTATGAAGGCATTCACGTCTGTGTCGACATTCATGCCAAATGGGGCATAAGTTTTGAGTCTGTGGATCCAGGACATCTCTTGCTTAGAGATCTCCCTCACCAACAGACTACCTCGCCAGTGTGGTCTATATTTATCGATCCCCACATAAAGTGTGTTGGAGGGGTCCCTTTGGTGTACCTGATCGTAATACCTAGGGACTGGGTGTTTGTCATAACCTTGTCTTATGTTCCCTATATGTTCATTCAAACGAACACGTAATGCCCTTTTGGTCCTCCCCACGTATTATAACCCGCAAGTGCATTGTAAAAGATAGACAACCCCTTCGGAGGTACATGTAATAAAGGGCTCAATCCCATAGGTTCGCAAGGTACTGGTAAATGTAAACGTGTTGATCTGCCTTTCTCTGCTGGCATTCAGAGAACAGACTTGACATTTCCTGCATTTATAATAACCTGTGAGGTTCTGAAGGAAGCATCTGTTCTCACAAGGAGGATCCTGAACTGATGAGGCTATTTTGCTCCCAAGGGAGGCAACTCCCCTAAAGACAACTCTAGGTCTAGCCGGTAGAACAGTACCAAGGACTTGGTCACTGCCCAACACATGCCAATGTTTCTGAATCAGTTGTTTGATGCTTCGATGTTGTTCCCCTGCAATTTTAACGGCCAGAGACAGAGAAGCCTGGTCGTAGCCCTTCTCAATGAACCTGTCCATAAGAATGGATGCTTGCTCATCAAAAGTGTTTACATCTGAGCAATTGTGTCTAAGAGGCAAAAATTGGCCCTGAGGGATAGCCCTGAGCCAAGGTTCATGGTGGCAACTGTCGACAGAGATATATGAATTTCTGTCGGTCGCCTTAAAGAAGGTGGATGTTACAAAATGGTCATCAATAATCTGAATCTTGAGATCTCGGAAATGAATTATGCTAAGACTGGCTTCAAAGTTGAGTTTAATACCTCTATTGTTATCATTAATAGTCGCCATGAAATTGCGCAACTCTGTCTCACAGCCATCCCATAGGAGGAGGACATTGTCGATGTATCTGGCCCACAGGAGTACCTCCGGTCTCCTGGGTGCATCGACAGCATCCTCCTCCCACTTGGCCATGAAGAGATTGGCCAGGCTCAGGGCATATTTCGCCCCTATAGCCACACCCCTATCTTGACGGTAGAACTGGTGCTCAAACCAAAAGTAATTGTGGCTGGCAGCATATTGTAACAGCTCCATAATGAAATCTATATCTGTGTAGGGGGTAGGCTAGAGTCACGGGTCAGGTATAATTTGACCGCCTATAAACCCAAATGGTGAGGGATAATAGTGTACAATGAAGACACATCGGCAGTGACCAACCAAAGCCCATCCTTAGGGGTGATGTTAGAGAGCAAATTAATCACCTGTTTAGCATCCTTGGTATATGATGGTATCTTGCAGACCAAGGGGTGCAAGAAATTATCTATATATTTGCGGACCCGGGATGTAATTGAGTCTATCCCACTCACAATGGGACGTCTCGGGGGGCAAACCTGATCCTTTTGGATCTTCGGAAGGTAATAGATTATGGGTGTGCGGGGAGCACTGGGAACCTAAAACCGTCTTTCTTTATCATTTAGTATGCCCTTCCGAAAACCCGCATCCACAATCAATTCAAGCTCCTTTTTATACTTAACAAGTGGATCTCTGTTCAAAACGGTATAAGTGTCAGCATCATCAACTATCCAATGCATCTCCTTCAGATAGTCACAATGATCTAGAACCACAATCCCCCCACTCTTGTCGGCTGGTCTAATGACTAGGGATTTATTGCTACAGAGGGATTCCAATCCAACTTGTAAATCACTTTGTAGCTTCACTTTCCTAACCTTGATCTGATCTAGATCTCGCAATACCACATCCCTGAACACTCGAATGGCTGGAGCCAAAGAACCAGGGGGGTTAAAGAGAGATGCGTTGGAGAGATTGGAATGTTGATATTCCCCTCTGATCGCATTCTCGACTCTGATAGGGTTGGATAACATATAGCATTTAATATTTAATTTCTGGACTTACTTGTGTACGTCCATGTAGGTTTGGAATTTGCTTAAGCTCCTAGGCGGAGCAAACTTCAAACCTTTGTCCAACAATCTCTTCTCAAAATCAGTCAAAGTTTGTTTGGATAAATTGAAGATACCAGTTCCTAAGTTCTTTTTCTTTTTGAGTGCCTGGGCCCGCCTCCCCCCTCTGACTCCTCTCTTAGTTCCACAGGACGTTTGACAGCCTGTGAATCCCTGGGAAAACCCCAATTCTGGTTGTTTCTGCCACCAGGGGGGCCGGAGTATTGGTGTGGTCCCGGGTGGGTATATTCCTGTCGGGGGTTAGCAGGATAAGCACCTGGATTCCTCCCAGGATCCCCCGGCCAATATCCTCCTGTGTCTGATCCCCGCTGTCTTAGAGGGTCCAAATCAGACAGGGGATTGAACCAGTTCTGCAATGGAATTGGATTTGTGGTGCCATTATTCAGTTGACCACAGTAAGGCTGGTCAGGCCCTACATTATAATTATGAGGGCATGATCTCCATGGTGGATTCCTCCAGGTTGATGGAGGTATATCCTTTATAGCGGGATTCCAATTTTTTCCCATTTTATTTTTACTGTGTTTATGTTACATAGTGGAATTGCAGCTCAACTTTGTTTTCTGTACACCTCACCAAAGCGCAGTTTCTTGCTCCTTCTTTTCATTTTCACGTTCAACATATTAATTGCAGCAAATTCCAAACGTACATGGACGTACACAAGTACGTCCGGAAATTAAATATTAAACGCTATATGTTATCCAACCCTATCAGAGTCGAGAATGCAATCAGAGGGGAATATCAACATTCCAATCTCTACAACACATCTCTCTTTAACCCCCGTGGTTCTTTGGCTCCAGCCATTCGACTGTTCAGAGATGTGGTAAGGGCCTATGCTCTGAGATTCCACTCATTTGTACTTTTTTAATTTTTAATTTTTTGTGTAACTGGGGGATGGGGGCTGTCATTGAATTCCAATATTATTTTTGTGGTTCATTTGGGCCCCTATTTTTATAATTTTATATTTATGTGTGCGCATGTAGATATATATGTATATATGACACATATGGCCAGTGGGTGACTTCTGCTCTGGATGAGCGTGTCCCCCCTGGGCCTTTACAGGGTGTTTCCGGCTGCAGTGCGGACCACGATGGTTGGCAGTATTATTTATATGGCTCTGTCCGTGTTTGCCCGATATCTGGATCTTAGTCACACATTGGGCACTCTCAGTTTTGTTCCTGCTGTTCTGAGCGGGCATATAAACTTGGAAGTTCATTCAATTTCCCCTTCTCACATTTTATACATTTATTATTTTATTTTTTCATTTTATTTATTTTTTGGGTACGGTTGCCAGCCATCGATGTTTATCAGTGGCTGCTTTTCTATGTCTCTCATATAATGACAAAGACTAGTATTAGTATTATTAATATTATCCCCCTTTAGGTCTAGGATACCCCCCTAACCCCTCCTATAAAGGTTAACACCTTGATCACCCCCCGTCGCCAGTGTCACTAAGCGATCATTTTTCTGATCACTGTATTGGTGACACAGGTGACGCTAGTTAGGGAGGTAAGTATATAGGTTCGCCGTCAGTGTTTTATAGCGACAGGGACCCCCATATACTACCTACTAAAGGTTTTAACCCCCTGATTGCCCCCTAGTTAACCCTTTCTTTGGTTAGTTAGTTTATTTATTATAGTTTTAGGGCACCCGCCGTTTATTACCTAATAAAGGTTTAACCCCCTAATTGCCCGGCGGTGATATAAGTTAAGGTTTTAGGGTCAGATAAGGTCTGCATCGCCCCAGGCAGCGTCAGGTTAGAGCCAGTACCGCTAACACCCACGCACGCAGCATACACCTCTCTTAGTGCTATAGTATCTGAACGGATCAATATCTGATCCGATCAGATCTATACTAGCATCCCCAGCAGTTTAGGGTTCCCATAAACACAGTGTTAGCGGGATCAGCCCAAATACCTGCTAGCACCTGCGTTTTGCCCCTCGGCCCAGCCCACCCAAGTGCAGTATCGATCAATCACTGTCACTTACAAAACACTAAACACACATAACTGCAGCGTTCGCAGAGTCAGGCCTGATCCCTGCGATCGCTAACAGTTTTTGTTGGTAGCATTTTGATACAGTCGCTAACAGTCAGGAGCTATTTTGCCTGTGAGTCTCACTAGTGTACCCCTAAATTTAGAGCCCAAAATGACAAATCGAAGGTACACTAGTGAAGAGGCCTACACGTTTCTGAGCATGACAGATAGTGAAGAGGAAGTCACTCATCTGTCAAATTCAGGCTCAGAATACGATCCTGTAGAGGACAGCGGCTCCATGACAGATAGCTCTGACGACGGAGTTGTGGTCCCTGCCAAGGTCAGGCGTACCATACCCTGAACTACTTCTTCTGTCCTTGAAGTGCAAGAACCACAGGTCCCTCGTGTGGAGAAGAGCAGTACTAGCGCCACTATTCCTTCTGGTGAACTGGCAAACACCAGCGGCCTAGTACACCCTGGTTGTACATCCAGCACTGCAGTAACACTTGGTGACGTGGCGAGTCCCATAAGTGCAGTTCAAGCTGACGAGGTGGCAAGCACAAGTAGTGTCCCGCTGCCACCAAGAAGACGAACACAGGCCCGTCGTGCCCATAGTGCCTTTCCTGCTGCATTTGCCAATCCAAATTGGGAACTAGGGTGAACTAGGGTGAACTAGAATTACATCAAGAAGACAGGTCAGTTAGGGGTCAGACATTAATGGAGGGTGGAATGGGGACAGATGGGGGGAGGGTTATGGCAGGTGTCAAGAAATTTCCCATGTTGCAAACAGCCATTGGAAACTGTAGTGCCATTTGTACTACTAAAAAATATATGAAAAACACCAGAGCAAAATGTAATAATGCATTAAAGTGTTTGTTCACCAATGCCAGAAGTCTGCCAAGCAAAATAGGTGAGTTGGAAGCTCTGGTGCATGAAGTGAACTATGATGTAATCGGTATTGCTGAAACTTGGCTTCAATCCTCACATGACTGGGCTATTAATATTCCTGGCTATGCACTCTTTCGGAGAGACAGGGTAAAAAGGAAAGGTGGCAGGGTCTGTCTCTATGTGAGAAGTGATCTCAAAGCAAGTGTGAAAGAGGACCTGATTGATGGAGAGTGTGATGAGTCTGAAGCATTATGGGTGGAACTGCATATAGATGGGCGTAGTTCAAAGTTAATCATTGGAGTTTGTTATAGACCACCCAATGTTAACGAGGAGGTGGAGACTCAGCTCCTTGCACAGATGGAAAGGGCTGCAAGGGCTGGGACAGTGATAATAATGGGAGATTTTAACTACCCAGAAATTGACTGGAGTAATTGCACTGCTGGGACAGTTAAAGGGCAAAAATTTATAAACCTAGTACAGGACAATTTTATGGTCCAGTTTATTGAGGCCCCAACTAGGAATGAAGCTCTGTTGGACCTGGTAATCTCAAACCATGCAGAGCTTATTACTAATGTGCAGATAAAGGAACACCTGGGTAGCAGTGACCATAACATGATTTCATTTGATGTTAGCTGTAAACAAGAAATACATAAGGGAAAGATAAAAACACTTAACTTCAAGAGAGCAAATTTTCCAAGGATGAGGGCTGCTCTCGAGGACTTAGACTGGGAGGGAATATTGGCAGCGATAAACACAGAACAGAAATGGGAATTCTTCAAAAAGACTGTTTGGGACCTCACTGCAAAGTATATTCCCATGGGCAATAAGTTTAAAAGGCTAAAAAGAAAACCTATGTGGCTCACGGTCAAAGTTAGAAAAGCTATAAAACAATAAGAAAAGAGCTTTTAAAAAATATAAAAATGAAGGAACACTAGTGTCATTTAAATGCTACAAAGAATTTAACAGAATATGTAAAAAGGAAATCAAGGGTGCAAAAATTCAAAATGAACGACAGATCGCAAAAAATAGTAGGACAAACCCCAAAAAATTCTTCAAATATATTAATAGTAAAAAGGTCAGGTCTGAGCATGTAGGCCCTTTACAAAATAATCTAGAGTGGGTGACTGGGGACAAGGAGAAGGCTAATTTATTAAATACTTTCTTCAGCTCTGTGTATACAAAAGAGCATGGGGAAGTTCATGTCCATAATGGGGGTGGTATTGACACAGCCCCCAATGATCCACAATGGCTCAAAAGGGATATGGTCCAGAAATATTTAGACAGAATAAAGGTGGATAAAGCACCTGGACCTGATGGCATCCACCCACGGTTCCTAAAAGAATTGAGCTCTGTAATTTCAAAGCCATTGTATCTAATTTTTAGGGACTCATTAATGACAGGAATGGTACCACTGGATTGGCGCAGGGTGAACGTGGTGCCTATATTTAAAAAGGGATCAAAGTCTTTACCAAGTAACTATAGACCTGTTAGTTTAACTTCTATAGTTGGGAAGATACTGGAGCGTTTAATAAAAGACCACATAGACGAGTTCTTGCTGGAAAAAAACATTTTAAGCAACAGACAGCATGGGTTCATGAAAGACAGAAGTTGTCAGACAAACCTGATTTCTTTTTATGAAGAGGTAAGTAAAACCTTGGACAGAGGGGTGGCTGTGGACGTGGTTTACTTGGATTTTGCAAAAGCGTTCGATACAGTTCCGCACACACGGCTCATGTGTAAGTTAAAGTCTACAGGCTTGGAAATATCAGTTTGTAAATGGATAGAAAACTGGCTAAAAGACAGAATTCAGAGAGTAGTGGTTAATGATTCTTACTCTGAATGGTCTAAGGTTATCAGTGGTGTACCCCAAGGTTCAGTGCTGGGACCCTTACTCTTTAATATCTTTATAAATGATATTGGATCTGGGATCAAAAGTAACATTTCTGTCTTTGCAGATGACACCAAGCTATGCAGTGGAATAACGTCCTTACAGGATGTCTCCAATTTACAAGCCGACCTCAATGCACTGTCTAATTGGGCAACTATGTGGCAGATGAGGTTTAATGTTGAGAAATGTAAAGTTATGCACTTGGGGGCTAAGAATATGCATGCATCATACATACTAGGGGGAGTGCAACTGGGGGAATCCATAGTGGAGAAGGATCTGGGGGTTTTGGTAGATCATAAGCTCAATAATAGCATGCAATGCCAAGCTGCGGTTTCCAAAGCGAGCAAAGTTTTTCTTGTATTAAGAGAGGTATGGACTCCAGAGAGAGAGAGATATCATTTTGCCCCTGTTCAAATCATTAGTAAGACCTCATCTGGAATATGCAGTTCAGTTTTGGACACCAGTTCTCAAAAAGGATATCGCGGAACTGGAGAAAGTGCAGAGAAGGGCAACCAAACTGATAAGAGGCATGGGGGAACTCAGCTATGAGGAAAGATTAGAGGAACTGAATTTGTTCACTCTTGAGAAGAGGAGAATAAGGGGGGATATGATCAACATGTTTAAATATATAAGGGGTCCATATAGTGAACTTGGTGTTGAGTTATTCACTTTACGGTCAACACAGAGGACAAGGGGGCACTCTTTACGACTGGAGGAAAAGAGATTTCATCTCCAAATACGGAAAGGTTTCTTCACAGTAAGAGCTGTGAAAATGTGGAATAGACTCCCTCCAGAGGTGGTTCTGGCCAGCTCAGTAGATTGCTTTAAGAAAGGCCTGGATACTTTCCTAAATGTACATAATATAACTGGGTACTGACATTTATAGGTAAAGTTGATCCAGGGAAAATCCGATTGCCTCTCTGGGATCAGGAAGGAATTTTTTCCCCTGCTATAGCAAATTGGAGCATGCTCTGCTGGGGTTTTTTGCCTTCCTCTGGATCAACTGTGGGTAAAGTATTGGGTATATTGGATTGTACGTTTTTTTTTTTTTTTAATGGTTGGACTGGATGGACTTGTGTCTTTTTTCAACCTGACTAACTATGTAAGTACTATGTAAGTACTATGGAACCCACCACTTCTGCAGCACCTGTACTTCCCCCATTCACTGGCCAACCCGGAATTCAGATGGAAACAGTTGATTTTACGCCACTGGATTTTTTTTCGCTGTTTTTCACCGAAGATCTCTATAGATCTATTGTGGACCAAAGCAATTTATACGCTGGTCAACACATTGCCACTATTCCCCAGTCCTCCCTTGCCAGAGATTGGAGACCAATTACGGTCTCTGAATTAAAGCTCTTTCTGGGCCTTTCCCTCAACATGGGCATAACTAAAAAGAGTGAGTTGCGGTCATATTGGTCCACTGACCCAATTCACCATATGCCCTTGTTCTCTGCCTCCATGACCAGGACACGATACGAGCAGATTTCATGCACTTCAACAACAATGAACTCTGTCATCCTCGTGGAGACCTTGAATACGATCGGCTCTACAAAATTCGGCCCCTCGTAAACCACTTCAACCAACGTTTTGCAGACTTGTTTACTCCCTATCAAGTTGTCTGCATTGATGAGTCCCTGATTAAGTTTTATGGCCACTTGTCATTCAAACAGTACCTTCCCAGCAAGCGTGCCAGATACGGAGTCAAGATGTATAAGCTCTGTGAAAGGGCCACAGGCTATACATGTAGTTGCCCACACATGGACAAGTCTGTTCAATTTGAACGTGACTCGGGTACAACGGGGCTAGAAAAGGAAGTCAATCTTGCCGCTTTTATCAGCGAGATTGACACCTTGTGAGCCCCATGGGGGTCATACCAGGCCCTTAGTTGCGGTATGGATTATACAGGGAAATCACTACGCTGAAAAAACGGCGTGGGGTCCCCCTAACATCCATACCAGACCCCGATCCGAGCATGCAGCCCGGCCGGTCAGGAAAGGGGGTGGGGTCGAGCGAGTGCCCCCCTCCTGAACCGTACCAGGCCGCATGCCCTCAACATGGGGGGGTGTGTGCTTTGGGGGAGGGGGCGCCCTGTGGGGCCCCCCACCCCAAAGCACCTTGTCCCCATGTTGATGAGGACAAGGGCCTCTTCCCGACAACCCTGGCCGTGGGTGTCGGGGTCTGTGGGCGAGGGGCTTATCGGAATCCGGGAGCCCCCTATAATAAGAGGGCCCCCAGATCCCGGCCCCCCCACCCTATGTGAATGAGTATGGGGTACATGGTACCCCTACCCATTCACCTAGGAAAAAAGTGTCAATAATAAAACACACTACACAGGTTTTTAAAATAATTTATTAAACAGCTCCGGGGGGGTCTTCCTCCGGCTTCGGGGGTCTTCTTCCGACTTCGGGGTTCCCTCCGGTTCCTCTTCTCCCGGCGTCCGGTTGGATTATATTTTAGTAAAAAAGGTGTAGCCTGATTCTGCAAAGCATGCCGTAACTGTAAATATTGAAAAAATCATTTATTAGACAGATGATATTTCTCTGCCAATTTGTCAAATGGTTGTAAAACATCATTATCAAAAAAGTTTATAAGTTAACACAACACCAGCCCTTTTCAATAAATGAAAATTTTCAAGCTTCGCTACCTCAGGTAGTTGCAAATGTTTTCATATGGGCATATATTGGGTATGTCATACGAATGAATTTCGCGCAATATTAATGAGACATATAGGTGAGTGGGAGAAGTCCCTACTATGGTAGAAGGGGGAGACATAAAGCGATGGTACCTGCGGCTACTACTGCTTAGGATCATAGATCTTTATGCAAGTTTAAATAGCGATCACTGCTATGATTACATATTAAAATATCCGTGAAAAAAAATATTAACAATAAAAAAGTTACACATCACACATCAGATGAAGACACGTGACGGTGTCGTAATGCGTAGGGATTGGCTGGAGCGGTACTACTATCCTGAAGCACAAGTGAGAGGGCGCTGAGAACGCCAGATCGTTTCCTTTTACTCTGCCTGTTTTTAACATTGCAAATGTAAGAGCAATACCTTAATAAATATTCCCCCTTTGATTTTAATAACAATAACACACTAGTGGAGCCTATTTTCTCCCCTTCCCTTCTCTATTATCTCCCCCAATACTGAGTTACCAGAGCGGAGCCACATAAAAGAAATGATGGAGAAAAACTAACAACAAAAGAGAGATTCCCAGGGAGAGGTTCTCAGAGATCACACAGCACTAAGCTACTTCACTGAATGCCTGAATCCTACAAACTGAAGGTGAGGGTTCTGTGAGAGTGCACAAGGAGACACTATCAGCAAGAAAACAGATCTATCATATTACACAGACCAGGACTAAACAGAAGAAACACACATAGACTGCTGCTATACTGTCATCCATTCACCTTTTTTAATTATCAGTGTTTAATCACCTGCACCTTATTCTTAACAGTGAAAGTGGACGTTTAACACGCAAATCTTCATTCTTTTTTTATTAATATATTTTATTAATATTATTTTAACACTGAAGTGGACGTATATCACACACCTTTACCATTTTTTTACACATTATTATATGGTATTAATTTTATTGGCACTTATGCTTAAAAGAATGCACGGTTTTTATTCTAGAAGTTAATTTATTCACGCCAATTGATTTAATCACACATCATTCACGTCTATTTATTTTTTATTTACACTTTGTATTCTTATTTATAATAGAGTGGGCACTCAATATTACTGTAACTTTTTTATTGTTAATAATTTTTTCACGGATATTTTAATATGTAATTATAGCAGTGATCGCTATTTAAACTTGCATAGAGATCTATGATCCTAAGCAGTAGTAGCCGCAGGTACCATCGCTTTATATCTCCCCCTTCTACCATAGTAGGGACTTCTCCCACTCATCTATATGTCTCATTAATATTGCGCGAAATTCATTCGTATGACATATTCCATCAAGTGTTTGTGTGAACACCCTAATTTTGTTGCAATATCATCCACTAGCTTTTAAACATTTTTTAAAGAATTGTTTAGTTTTATCATCCACCAGCGCGAAGGATATTTTACAGTTTCATATATTGGGTATATCCCTCATGAAAAGTATCATGTTGGACATTAGTCCAAATTTTATGTATTAATTGAAATGTGGGAATACAAGGTTTACTATAGAAATGATAAGTTACTATTAGCTGAACTGGTGGCTCCATCAGAAGTTGGGAAAATATAATTTGCTGTATGGGGTCTTCACGATCTATAACACTCCAAAGATATAGTTGCTGAAGTTGTGATGCCAGATACTACAATCTGACATTGGGAACAGCTCAACCTCCTTCATCCTTATGCCGTGTACACACGATCAGACTTTCTGGCATACTTGGTCCGGCACACTTTCCGACGGACTTTGTCCACCAGGTGCGCCGGACTTTAGAACGGACGGACTTGCCCACACACGACCGGACTTTCCGGCGAGCTAAGTCCGCCCGTCTTTCCGACAGACTTTCGCCGGAGTTAAGGCGGACTTTTAGAATGAACTAACTTGCTCATGTATACCTTATGGGCATTCCAGAGGGTGTGGGGGCTCTAAGGAAAGGTGGATTCACAGTGTGAGAAGAAGTAGAGCTCTTATGTGGCCATCTTAGTAGACATGTGCAGTTTGTTTCATTCAGAATTGAAATTAGGGCAAATTTTCAGTTTTCAGAAATTCGGATGTATCCGAATTTTTGAATTACAATAGAACTAAATTTAAATGAATCTGAAATGATGAAAAAAAAATTGGATGAAATTTGAATCGATTCGAATAGTTTTCAAATACATTTCTAACAGTTTTCAAATTCAAATAGTTTTCAAATTCGAATTAGAAAAGTTTTCGAATTTGAAAAGATTTCAAAGTTGAACAGCTTTCGAATCTGAATAGTTTTAAATTTGTTTTCTAATTTCCAAAAATAATAAAATAGAATAGAAAATAAAGGAATAGAATAAAAAAAAATAGAATAGAATAAAAAAAAGAATAGAATAAAAAATAAATATACCACCTTCTGAAATTAGAATTTCAAATAGAATACATTCAAATTTGAATACATAAGAAAAGAATATAATAGAAACAAATAGAATAGAAAAAAAGAATAGAATAGACTATAATGGAATAGAAAAAAATGAATTAAAAAATAGAATAGAATAGAATGGAATAGAAAGAATATAACCATTTCTCAAAATTCAAATAGAATCAATTCAAATTTGAATAGAATAGAATCGATTTGAATAGAATAGAAAATAACAAAATAGTATAGAAAACAACCAGAATAGAATAGAACGAATAGAACCATCTTCCGAGATTCGAATTTTGAATAAAAAAGCATAAAATAGAATAGAACAATAAAATAGAAAGAATATAACCCTTTCCCAAGATTCAAATAGAATCAATTCAAATTTGAATAGAATAGATTAGAATAGAATAAAAAATAACAGAATAGTGTAGAAAAAAATAGAATAGAACAAATCTAACATCTTTCGAAATTCTAATTTTGAAAAGAATTGAATAGAATATAAAAGAAAATAGAAAAGAATAGAATAAACAAATAGAAAAATAATATAATTAAAAAAAACAATAGAATAGAAAGAATATAACCATTTTCAAATAGAATCAATTCAAATTTCAATAAAATAGAAAATAGATTAGAATAAGAAGATGGTTATATTCTTTCTATTCTATTCTATTCTATTCTGTTGTTTTTTTCTATACTATTTTGTTATTTTCTATTCTATTCTAATCTATTCTTTTCTGTTCTATTCAAATTCAAATTAATTCTATTTGAATTTTAGGAAAAAAGTTATATTCTGTCTATTCTATTCTGTTATTTATATAATTCTATTTTTTTTTATTTTATTCTTTTCTATTCGAATTTCAGAAGATGGCAATATTCTCTCTTTTTTATTCTATTCTTTTTTATTCTATTCTATTAAATGTCTATTCTATTCTATTGTTTTATTTTCTCTTACTGTATATTCTTTTATATTCTATTATATTTTTTCTATTATATTCCTTTATCTTCTTTTCTATTTTACTCTCTTTGGAAATTGGAAAACAAATCAAAAACTTTTCGAATTCAAATCGATTTGAATAGGAATAGATAAAATTTATTCCAAAAATGAATTACAGATTAAACAAATTTAACTAAACAAATTTATGTAAATAACAGTATTGAAACAAAATGAAACAAATTTTTTTTTCATTCTGCACATGTCTACATCTTAGTCACCAAGCCCCCCTGCCCTGGTCATAATGTAGGGAAGTCATGTGGGCATGACACAACGCATAGGGCGTAGACCGAGTGGAGGCATACCGGAAGTGACGCACTAGTACAAGCTCGTGTAATAAGATATGTAGCACTACCTCAGTCTCGGTGTGTCTACTTTCCAAAAGGAGGTCATTGGGGGGGTTGTGCCATCTGGGCATTTTATGGCCTTCAAAACTGTGATAGGTAGTGAGGAGTGAAATCAAAAATTACGCCCTTAGAAGTCCTGAAGGCAGTGCTTGGTTTCGGGGCCCCGTACGCGGCTAGGCTCCCAAAAAGTCCCACACATGTGGTATCCCCATACTCAGGAGAAGCAGCAGAATGTATTGTGGGGTGCAATACCACATATGCCCATGGCATGTTTTAGCAATATATCATTTAGTGACAACTTTGTGCAAAAAAAATAAAAAAAAATTGTCACATTCCCGCAACTTGTGTTAAAATATAAAATATTCCGTGGACTCAACATGCCTCTCAGCAAATAGCTTGGGGTGTCTACTTTCCAAAATGGGGTCATTTGGAGGGTTTTGTGCCATCTTGGCATTTTATGGCCTTGAAAACTGTGATAGGTAGTGAGGAGTGAAATCAAAAATTTACGCCCTTAGAAATCCTGAAATCCTGAAATCCTGGTGCTTGGTTCTCGGGGCCCCGTGCGCAGCTAGGCTCCCAAAAAGTCCCGCACATGTGGTATCCCCATACTCGGGAGAATCAGCTAAATGTATTTTTGGGTGCAATTCCACATATGCCCATGGCCTGTGTGAGCAATATATCATTTAGTAACAACTTTTTGTAATTTTTTTTTGTCATTATTCAATCACTTGGGACAAGAAAATTAATATTCAATGGGCTCAATATGCCTTTCAGCAATTTCCTTGGGGTGTCTACTTTCCAAAATGGGGTCATTTGGGGGGTTTTGTGCCACCTGGGCATTCCATGGCCTCCGAAACTGTGATAGGCAGTGAAGAGTGAAATCAAAAATTTACGCCCTTAGAAAGCCTGAAGGCAGTGCTTGATTTTTGGGGTCCGGTACGCGGCTAGGCTCCCAAAAAGTCTCACACATGTGGTATCCCCGTACTCAGGAGAAGCAACAGAATGTATTTTGGGGTGTAATTTCACATATTACCATGGCATGTTTGAGCAATATATCAACTTTGTGCAAAAAAAAAAAAAAATGTGTCTCTTTCCCGCAACTTGTGTCACAATATAAAATATTCCATGGACTCGACATGCCTCTCAGCAAATAGCTTGGGGTGTCTACTTTCCAAAATGGGGTCATTTGGGGGGGGGGTTGAACTGTCCTGGCATTTTATGCAGAACATTTAGAAGCTTGTCACACATCACCCACTCTTCTAACCACTTGAAGACAAAGCCCTTTCTGACACTTTTTGTTTACATGAAAAAATTATTTTTTTTGCGAGAAAGTTACTTTGAACCCCCAAACATTATATATTTTTTTTAAAGCAAATGCCCTACAGATTAAAATGGTGGGTGTTTAATTTTTTTTTTCACACAGTATTTGCGCAGCGAGTTTTCAAACGCATTTTTTGGGGAAAAAACACTTTTTTTAAAATTTTAATACACTAAAACACACTATATTGCCCAAATGTTTGATGAAATAAAAAAAGATGATCTTAGGCCGAGTACATGGATACCAAACATGACATTGTTTAAAATTACGCACAGTCGTGTAGTGGCAACAAAATAAATACATTTTTAAAAGCCTTTAAAAGCCTTTACAAGTTACCACTTTAGATTACAGAGGAGGTCTACTGCTAAAATTGCTGCCCTCGATCTGACCTTTGCGTGGATACCTCACATGCATGGTGCAATTGCTGTTTACATTTGACGACAGACCGACGCTTGCGTTCACCTTAGCGCGAGAGCAGGGGGCGACAGGGGTGCTTTTTTTTTTTTTTTTTTTTTCTTTATTATTTTTTTGCTTTTTTTATCTTATTTTTAAACTGTTCCTTTCATATTTTTTTTTTTAATCATTTTTATTGTTATCTCGGGGAATGTAAATATCCTCTATGATAGCAATAGGTAGTGACAGGTACTCTCTCCTCTGCCCTCAAAGCATCTGACCACACCAAGATTGGTGTGATAAAATGCTTTCCCAATTTCCCAATGGCGCTATTTACATCCGGCGAAATCTAAGTCATAAAATGCTCGTAGCTTCCGGTTTCTTAGGCCATAGAGATGTTTGGAGCCACTCTGGTCTCTGATCAGCTCTATGGTCAACTGGCTGAATCACCAGCTGCATTCTCAGGTTCCCTGTTGAGACAGGAGAGCCAGAGAAAAACACGGAAGATGGTGGGGGGTGGGGGGGGCATTCCCTCCCACTGCTTGTAAAAGCAGTTTAGAGGCTAATTAGCCGCTAGGATTGCTTTTACATGAAAGCCGACCGCTGGCTGAAAAGAATGATACCAAGATGATACCTAAACCTGCAGGCATCATTCTGGTATAACCACTCAAAGTCGTGAATGGCGTACCTGAAGACAAAAAAATGGTTAACAATAAAACACAGTAAATGGTAAAGTATAAAAAATTGTATACCTGAAAAGCAAACATGATAAAACATAATAACAATAAAACATTGCAGAATAGAATACAGTAAAAAAGAGCAGAACAATAGAGAGAACAATAAAACGACAACTATTTTTTTTATTTTATATTTATATATATATATATATATATATATATATATATATATATATATATATATATATATATATATATATATATATATATATATATATATATTTTTACACTTATTTTTGTAACTGTAACTTTTATAACTGTAACCGGTTCCAGGTTCGGGTCTCTCAAAATGCGATGGCATCTTGGGAGACCCTGTGAAAGTGTGTCCTAGTCTGTGCAATGCTGGCTGTACCTTACGCTAATACTCAACTAGTGCATGGTAGCGTTCAAAATATTCACCAATGCAAAGACCAGGATTGTCAGGACAGGAGGGACAATAATAGTGGGTGTCACGCCTATATCCGCGCTTACTGCAGACACGACATCTTTTTTTGGGGGGCTCATGCAGCTGACTGCATTTGGTTGAGGATGTGAATGGGGGTAGTACGGGCATTGCAGAAGTGGTAGGTTCCCAATTAGGATTGGCGAATGCAGCAGGAAGGGCACTATGGGAACGACAGGCCTGTTTGTCTTCTTCTTGGTGGCAGCGGGACACTACTTGTGCTTGCCACCTCACCAGCTTGAACTGCACTTATGGGACTCGCCAGGTCACCAAGTGTTACTGCAGTGCTGGTTTGACTACGACCGGGGTGTACTAGGCCACTGGTGCTTGCCAGTTCACCAAAACGCTACCAAAAAAACTGTTAGCAATCTCAGGGATCAGTCCTGACTCTGCAAACGCTGCAGTTATGCATTTAGTGTGTTGTAAGTGACAGTGATCGATTGATACTGCACTTGGGTGGGCTGGGCCGGGCGGAGGGGTAAAACGCAGGTGCTAGCAGGTATCTGGGCTGATCCTGCTAACACTGCATTTTTGGGAACCCTAAACTGCTGGGGATGCTAGTATAAATCGGATCAGATATTGATCCGTTCAGATACTATACCACTAAGGGAGGTGTACTATGAGTGCGTGGGTGTTGGCGCTACTGGCACTAACCTGACACTGCCTGGGGCTGGTGCTTGCCAGTTCACCAAAACGCTACCAAAAAAACTGTTAGCGATCGCAGGGATCAGGCCTGACTCTGCGAACGCTGCAGTTATGTGTTTAGTGTTTTGTAAGTGACAGTGATCGATCGATACTGCACTTGGGTGGGCTGGGCTGGGCCGGGCGGAGGGGCAAAACGCAGATGCTAGCAGGTATCTGGGCTGATCCTGCTAACACTGCGTTTTTGGGAACCCTAAACTGCTGGGGATGCTAGTATAGATCTGATTGGATCAGATATTGATCCGTTCATATACTATACCACTAAGGGAAGCTTATGCTGCGTGCGTGGGTGTTAGCGGTACTGGCGCTAACCTGATGCTGCCTGGGGCAATGCATATCACCGCCGGGCGATCAGGGGGCTAAACCTTTATTAGGTAATAAACGGTGGGTGCCCTGACACTATAAAGAATAAACTAACTAACCAGCGTCACCCGTAACGGTTATACGGTGATCAGTGGTGAAAGGATTAACTAGGGGGCAATCAAGGGGTTAAAACCTTTATTAGGTAGTATATGGGGGTCCCTGACGCTATAAAACGTTGACGGTGAACCTAAATATTTACCTCCCTAACTAGCGTCACCAGTGACACTAATACAGCGATCAGAAAAATGATCGCTTAGTGACACTGGCGACAGGGGGTGATCAAGGGGTTAAAACTTTATTAGGGGGGGTTAGGGGGGTATCCTAGACCTAAAGGGGGCTAATACTAACTGCCCTACCACACTAACTGTCACAAACTGACACCATGCAGTAATCAGAAAAAAAAAAAACTGCTTGGGGTCAGTGTGACGGGGGGGAGGGGTGATTGGGGGTGATCAGGGGGTAAAGGGGGGTGTTTTGTGTGCCTGGCATGTTCTACTGTATGTGTGTGTGTTGTGCACTCACATTGCACTCTTCTCTCCTCTGCGCCGGAATGGAAAATACAGAGCCAAAGAGAGATGACATAATTTCCTTTGCTGTTGTTTAGCATACAGCAGCAGTGGAATGATTCTATTGGCCGGCAGCGATCGCGAGGGGGGGCCACGAATGGATGGCCTCCCCCTCACCTCCGATAGCCGCTGGACAAAAGCCGACCGCCTCAGGCACCGGGGGGTCCGATCAGACCCCCCACCCGCGGGAGGCAGATCACGTACAGGTACGTGATTCTGCCTGCCCGTGCCATTCTGCCAACGTATATCGTAGTGAGGCAGTCGGCAAGTGGTTAAAGTAACAAATACACGCTCCCAGTAGCGATGCAATTTGGGACATTGCCACAACATATGTATAAGTGTGCCCATATCATTAGTACATCTTGGACAATTTGGTGTAGTTGCTTTACCCCAAGAGTGTAACTTTAAGGGAGTATAGTGAGACCTATGAATAATGAATACAGAGTTAGACACTGTAAGGAAAATAAAGATACTCTAAATAAGTTCTTCAAAGCTTGCGCCCACTCCTCATCACTAAGAGTCTCCACATCCCTACGCCACCAACCAAAACTACCATCTTGTGTGTTAACTTTAACTGTCTTTTGTTGGGTAGTGTATAAATCACCAATAAGTCCCTGTTTGGAGCGTTTTATAGTTACTGCCATAGTTACTCTTGTTGGGTGCAGGAACAAACCCTGCTGTTAAATATTATATCAATAATTGTAATTATATACTGTGTACACCACCTGAAGTGTATTAAAAACTATACACCACCGAATGCACTATATATATATATATATATATATATATATATATATATATATATATATATATATATATATATATATATATATATATATATATATATATATATATATATATATATATATATATATATATATACCACACTGAATGCAGAGTAAATTATATATATATATATATATATATATATATATATATACACTAGACTGTACATTTATATATGAATACACCACCTGAAGTGTTTTAGAAGTTGTACGCACTGTATTAGATACTGTGTACATCGCCTGCACTGTATTAGAAACTGTACAACGGCTGCACAGTAATGTATACTGTGTACACCACCAGAAGTGTATTAGAAACTGTACACACTGTATTAGATACTGTGTACGCTGCCTGAAGTGTATTAGAAACTGTACACATTGTATTAGATACTGTGTACACCGCCTGCACTGTATTAAAAACTGTAAAACTACTGTATTGTATGCTGTGTACGCTGCCTGAAGTGTATTAGAAACTGTACACACTGTATTAGATACTGTGTACACCACCTGCATTATATTAGAAACTGCACAATGGCTGCACTGTATTGTATACTGGGTACATCATCAGAAGTGTAGTAGAAACTGTACACACTGTATTAGATACTGTGTACACCGCCTGAAGTATATTAGAAACTGTACACACTGTATTAGATACTGTGTACACCACTGAAGTGTATTAGAAACTATACACCACCGAATGCACTGTATATATAGGCTACTCTGAATGCAGAGTATGTATATTTAAATATACTAGACTGCATATATAAATAAATTGATACACTGTGTGAAGTGTATTATATACTGTACACCACTGTATATATACGTTACACTGAATGCAGAGTGTATGTGTATATATATATATATATATATATATATATATATATATATATATATAGCCATAGCCATAGCCATAGCCTGGTTATCCGCGGTGAAGACCACGGTCTGTCCTGTCCAAGTGTGGCCCCAGGCCTGGGCAGCTGCCACGATAGGATACAGCTCAAACAGACATGAGGACTGTGTTAAACCAGTCATGAAGAGGATTTTGGGGAGCAAGGTCCTGCAAATGAGTGGCTGCTGAAGATAGCCGCGAAGCCCGTAGGGGCTGCGGCATCTGTGACCACCTGTGGAGACTGAGTTGAAGCTGCCAGGATAAACATAGAAATGCCATTCCAGTTAGTTAGAAACTCATCCCACATAGCTAGGTCTGCTATTGCTGTTGGATCTAGTCTGAGGAAAAGTCTTGAGGGAAAATTCCTTAGAAGAAATTAGGGAGTTCAGGCTCGATATGTGAGAGAAGTTCATCCAAGTAAACAATAGTAAAAAAATCAAGAAAGTCCCGGAATACATCATTTACAAAATGCTGGAAGGTGGCTGGAGCATTACGGAGTCCAAAGGCCATCACCAGGTACTCAAAATTTCCAAAACGGGACCTAAAGGCCGTCTTCCATTCATCCCATTCTCTTATTCTGATCAGGTTATATGCTCCCCTTAAGTCTAATTTTGTAAATATATGAGCTTCTCCTAACCGCTGGAACAATTCAGGAATAAGAGGTAAGGGGTATCGGTTTTTAATATATACAAAAGAGAATTGCGCTAGGTGCACGTGCTATGAAAACTCAATAGATGTTATCAATAAATGCTACCGTGATGGATGTCATGCTGCTGGGCACTATAACCCCGATATAAGGGCAAAAAATAATATGTACATATAAATAAAGTGCAGCGCTGGACAAGATAAATAAGATGTTAAAAAATGAATAAATACAGTGTAAGTGAAATGATAAAAAATCAACACAGCATACAATAACGTGTTACTTTGAATTACCAAAAAAAATTATGAAAGTGATTCAAACAGTGAAAAGTCCAAAAATGTGAAAAGTCCAAAGGAAAACCAAAATTGATCGCATATATGAAGGGCGTATTAAAGGATCCCAATACAATATTCCAACGGAAATAGTGCAGCCCGTCACCAGGTGTAAGAAAAATGGAGGCTTACCAAAAAGCCTGCGATCGCCCTTACTCAGGGGGGTCAATACAGGCTTAGTAGAACACTTCACGATCGAACGTAAGCTGATGGTCCTCAACTCTCCTTCCTCCTTCCCAAGAATGTACTTAGTAACGGCAGGGGAACGCTCCAGACAGTGAAGTAACAGGATCCCTTGAAAGCTCAAGCACTCCAGCAAGAGGACCATGTTAAAGAAAAGAGGGGGATTCCCATAGTGTAGATTGCAAAAGTAGATTTATTTAAAAAAATGCTGTATACAAGGCTCGTTTGCAAGATAAAAACAGCAGAAATCCAATCAGGAATAAAAAAAGGCTGTTCGCCGTTTAAAATTGAATTGCGCATGCGCGATACGAGTTCACGTACGTGAAGGTTCTCGTCAATGTACTTCCGCAATTCCTCCAGTTCTGGTTCTGAGAGTGGGTAGATCCTGCCAAAGGGAATTTCTGCACCAGGTAAGAGAGGGAGAGTGTCAGCGTTCTTTTTATTGAAAACATTCAGAAAATCATGGTAAACAGAAGGCACAAGTTTAATAGTTTCAGGGTCACTTCCCCTATGACCCAGTTGATGAGGGGGTTATATGCCTTCAACCAGGGCTGCCCAAGGATGACAGGAAATAGGGGAGATGTAATGACATCTAGACATAGCAACTCACGATGCCCAGTAGCTGTGAGACATAGGATGGGTTCAGTCTCTAGAGTGACAGGTCCTGATTTGATACCTGAACCATCTGCCAGGTGGAACCGTGAAGCTGTTCTTCTTGGCACACAGGGGGAGTGCGTGCATGGTTGCGAAGGCAGAGTTCAAACAGCTACAAGCCCCAGAGTCCACAATAGCAGAAACAGTAAGCCAAGGTCAGCAACGGGAATCTGGCAGAACAACATAGGTTTCAGAGTAACAGGAACACAGCTGAAGACCAGTCAGCACCGATCAGTTGCTGGGGCCTCCTTTAAATAGGCC
Source organism: Lithobates clamitans (assembly GCA_037952925.1). Taxonomy (NCBI): domain Eukaryota; kingdom Metazoa; phylum Chordata; class Amphibia; order Anura; family Ranidae; genus Lithobates; species Lithobates clamitans. Next base: position 1,667,862 of record JBBGZY010000730.1, read on the forward strand.
GACTGGCACTAACTGGCACTAAGGCGCGCTCCTGCGTGTGTACCCCGGGCGCCGCGCACGCGCATGTGCACGAGCGCGCATGGGCAGCTGTTGTCTCCTGTGTGTGCACGCATGCACACCAGCATGCTCCAGCCGATTTCTGCTGGTTTCCTTATGGCATTAGAGTGAATAATCTGTATGCCAAGCTGGAGAAATGTACTTTTGAATGTTCTGAGTTCCTGTTTCTGGGATGCTTTGTCTCGAGTTTGGGTCTTCGTATGGATCCTGGAAAGGTCTTGGCCATTACCAACTGGCCTCTTCCTGCTAGCCTCAAGGCCACACAGTGCCTTCCTGGGTTCACTAACTATTATGGGCAGTACATTATGAGTAATGCCCCTACACACGGTCGGACATTGATCGGACATTCCGACAACAAAATCCTAGGATTTTTTCCGACGGATGTTGGCTCAAACTTGCCTTGCATACACACGGTCACACAAAGTTGTCAGAAAATCCGATCATTCTGAACGCGGTGACGTAAAAGACGTACGTCGGGACTATAAACGGGGCAGTAGCCAATAGCTTTCATCTCTTTATGTATTCTGAGCATGCGTGGCACTTTGTGCGTCGGATTTGTGTACACACGATCGGAAATTCCGACAATGGATTTTGTTGTCGGAAAATTTTATAGCCTGCTCTCAAACTTTGTGTGTCGGAAAATCCGATGGAAAATGTGTGATGGAGCCTACATACGGTCGGAATTTCCAACAACACGGTCCTATCACACATTTTCTATCTGAAAATCCGACCGTGTGTACGGGGCATTACTCTTCCATTGCTGCACCTGATATCGCCTTGACCAAGAAGAGTGTGAATGCCAAGGACTGGCCCCCTGAAGTTGTCTCTGCATTTTACAACCTGAAACAGGCCTTTGTCTCTGGATCTCTCTTGAGGAAACCTAATCCTGGGAATCAATTTTTTATTGAAGTGGATACTTCTTCAATGGGGATGGGAGCTGTGCTTCTTCAATCCTTTGAAAAGAGACGTCAACCATGTGCATCCATGTGAGAAAAAAAATTCTCAGGCAGAGAGAAATTATGCTATTGGTGATCGGGAACTTCTTGCAATTAAATTGGCGTTTGAGGAGTGGCATCATCTCTTGGAGGATTCCCTTCACTCCGTAACAATTTTTACTGATCGTAAGAATCTACAGTACTTACAGAATGCTAAAAGTCTGAATCCCAGACAGGCCAGGTGGGGTCTTTTCTCTTACCGTTTTAATTTAACGATAATGTACAAACCTGGTCCCTGCAATGGTTGGGCTGATGCACTCTCTAGGTGATTTCACACTTTGGACAAGGAGTCCACCCCTGAACCTGAGTTAATTGTTCCAACCTCATGCATTTTTGCCCATTATACCACCCTGGAGTCAAAAATTCCTCCTGGCAAGACCTTCATCCCCATTGAACTAAGATCTAAAAGCCTCCGCTGTGGACATGATTCCAAGGTGGCGGGTCATGCTGGGTTCCTCCGATCCTTCCTGCTCATCAGTCGCCACTACTGGTGGCCTAATCTCCGCTTAGATGTCAAAGACTATGTTAAGCAGGGGTCTCAAACTGGTGGCCCTCCAGCTGTTGCAAAACTACAAGTCCCATCATGCCTCTGCCTGTGAGAGTCATGCTTGTAACTATCAGCCTTGCAATGCCTCTTGGGACTTGTAGTTTCACAACAGCTGGAGGGCCACCAGTTTGAGACCCCTGATGTTAAGGCTTGTCATGTCTGTGCTCAGTCTAAATCCTCCACACAAGCCCCTGCTGGTCTTCTCATGCCCTTTCCCATTCCTAAGGAGCCCTGGTCTCACATTGCCATGGATTTTATCACTGATCTCCCACTGTCTGAAAATAATATGGTAATTTGGGTGGTAATCGATCGGTTCTCCAAGATGGCTCATTTTGTTCCTCTTCCTGGTCTCCTTTCTGCCACTGCTTTGGCTCCCATTTTTGTTTTAGAAATATTCTGCCTCCATGGGGTTCCTTCTCTTATTGTTTCCGACAGGGATGTTCAATTTACATCTTGTTTCTGGAGAGATTTTTGGAAATCCCTCAATATTGTCTTGGATTTTTCCTTTTCTTACCACCCTCAATTCAATGTACAGACTGAGAGGGTTAATCAGGAGTTAGAGGTATTTCTCCGCACCTTAGTCTCTGCTCATAATGACGAGTGGCCCTCTCTACTCCCGTGGGCAGAATTCTCACAACAATTATGTAAATACCAGTTCTCAGAGGACACCCTTTTTCACAGTTTATGGAAAACATCCTCAACTCCCTTTTCCCATGACCTGTTCTCCAGATATTCCAGCTTTGGCTATGGCTCAGGAGTCTTTCAATTCCATTTGGGTTGACGTTCATAATTCCCTCTGGACAGCTGCTGACAAATTCATAGGCTTTGCTGACCGTCACAGGCGTAAACAGTCTTCTCTACAGCCAGGGGACAAAGTCTGGCTCTCCACCAGGAACATCAAGCTCCAAGTTTCTTCTCTGAAGTTTGCCCCAAGATTCATTGGTCCATACACTATAACCTCTAAACTGAATTCAGTTTGTTTCAAACTTCAGATTCCCAAAAGCCTCAAAATCTCTAACTCCTTCCATTTTGCCCTTCTGAAGCTTTTAGTCCTCAATAAGTTCTCATGTCCTCTCCCTACCGTGGCCCTGGTTTCTGAAGATAATCAGGAGTATGAGGTTAGTCAAATTCTGGATTTTCGGCTCTGTAGAGACATTCTTCAGTACCTCGTGCATTGGAAAGGGTTTGGTCCTGAGCAGAGGTCTTGGATCACTGCATCTGAAGTCTTTGCACCTCGTCTGCTGAGGAGGTTTCATCTGAGGTTTCATACGAATAATGGGTTAATTTGACGCACTCTGGGTGAGGCTACACAAAGATAAATATGGGGGTGGGATCAGTAAATAGGGCAAGTGTTCAAGTCCATGACATATAGTTCATGTAAGACTGTTAGAAATGTTTATCCCAAGAAGGCTACCAGCTTTACAGATAGAAGAAATTCTGGAACATAAAAAAACAGGAACAAAGCAGCGCCTTCTAAGTGTAGCAGTTGAGGCATTGAATTAATTAAAATCATAATGGGAACACTCACAAACGAGCAGTATAAAGCAGCATGGATATCGGTATCATCCACGCCGTCCCAGGAACTAACTGGTGCCTGGTGTTGCTGGCTGGAATGTCCGAGTGACTGTCCTTTCTCTGGTTACACTGGTGGAGCCCAGCATTCCTGGAAAGCTGGGGCAAGGATTGGCGATGCACAAGAACACGGCAGAGTGTTGTCACTTCCGGGTACAGGGTCAGCGGGGAGGTGCGCATGTTCGCAGCATGCATGCTCCTTCCTCAGGGTCTGCACTTTGATTTCTTTGAATTTCGCAAAATTGAAGATAATATTATAGCAGCCAACCAACAACTGTGGGATAAGTTCTTCCTTGATAAATACCTGATGTATAAGATCTCTCCTAGAGGTCTCAGCAATACCAAAACATGCTCCTTTTTTGGGAGCAGATTTAGCTTGTGAGTGGGCCAACATTTCCACGTTCTGCACCAAAAAATGGATGGAGATTTTCGCCAAGCAGAGGGACACCCAATACACATTTTTGCTTTCAAAAATCACAGATCTCATTGACACTCTCCAATTACACACCACGTCCCTACCCACATACTGGCTTAGGAAACTTAAATTAAACACCAAGTTCCAAGAAGATTGTCTTATTGGCAGTAAACTACAGAAAATCCGTAGAGATTTCGATGACTATAACACTAACAAAGTTTTTTGTTGGAAGAATTCTAGATCTGTCAATAAGTATCCTGTGCCCCATGATAATGATTACAGTCCCTTTACGTTCGATGATCCCATTCCCTTTATGGACTGTGAACCCAGGCCCACAATTCAACCTTCTCCCATTCCATTAATCCCTCTTGTGGGGAAGCATTGAAATTATAATGTTACCCATCATCCCAGATCAAATTCGCGTTCCACCTTGCCTAAGATTCATACTGCTGCTCCTTGTTTTCCTACAAGGGACCCACCCGTAACCGAACCTTTAGTCCCCCTAAAAACAAGAAGGTCACAACTAACAAATCCCCTAGACAGACACCAACCTTACCTTTTACTCCATCTCCTAATATTGTCTCACGTAGTGACAGCATCATACTCTGTCCTTTGCCTTCTCAGTCTGACGCTAGCATTTTCACACCATCAGTGATATCCTTGATCCCCACAGAAGTACGTAATACCATTGATGCTCATCCAAGCACCACAGCTATTGGATTAGACTTACCACCCTTGTCCACAATTACTTCTAATGTGACAACCATAGATGAACCAACACTCTCTCTACCTCCTCTTTTTTAGTAGTCACCCCCCTGTCCTGCCTTAAAAGAAAACTCATCATAGAGGCAGGAGAGGGGGAATATGTAGACACAGAAAGGAGGGGGAAACTACACAGACTATAAAGATTTTTAATCTATCTGATCATGTTTTGTCAAAAACTAAACAGTCACTTCTTGCTCGTGGCCTCACTTTTGCTCCAACAGCACCTCCCAATTCCTTTACCCTTTTTCTAGATTTCAATAGATTCATTAGGAATATTACTGTAAAACACTACTATAATATCAAAGCCCATAGGAATCTCAATGTTGAACAGGACCATGTCACCAGCCCATTGGGCACTAGTTATTCGACAGACAATCCTCCGGACCTTAGTGTCTTGGAAAGAAGGTCTCTGGATCATCTGGAGCACCTATATACTGAGGATTACATCAAATTACTCACTCAGCATTTGTCCACATCCCCACCCATTCAGCAGACTAAATTCTGACCTAAATCCAAATTTGATCCCACCTTTGCCAAAGGTCCGTATGTCCAAAGTTTTTATCAGGTTGTCTATGCATTTTAAGAATGTGTCAGCAAACCTCAATACATACCCAGTCGTCATCAAATCTCTCCACGACTGAAATTATAGCTCTCAAACAACTTACAGACAACAGACAGCTCATCATCAGATCAGCTGATAAAGGGGGGGGGTATAGTGGTTCAAAATCTTTTGGACTATCAGCTAGAATCCTCTAGGCTCCTTTCAGACAGTTCCACATATTGTAAACTTACCAGTGACCCACTGCCCGTGTTCTCAAAGAAAGTCCATGATCTTATCAATAGGGCTGCAGTTGAGGGTCTCATTACCAAAACAGGTATATAGTAGAATGAACCACTGAAGGTCAAATATGTTGCCTTCAAAGCGTTGCCAACATCCCGGATCAGTGAGAGAAATAAGACCCTTGGGTCAGGGAACTTATATACCCCCCAGTATAATGGGACTTTATAGGCGAACCATACAATCGAATTTGATAAAAAAGTTTTATTTATTTAGAAAAACATAAAAACAAGATACATTGGACATGAAACTCAACAAAAGTACTTATACAATAGAATTTGCTTTCATATAGTAATTTTTGTATACTTCCATTTGTAATAGGATATTTTCTCTAGATGCCTGACATGTTTCAGGACGGTGTCCCTTCTTCAGAGGCATATTGTAGAGAGAAAAAAATCATATATGTAGGAGATACATTCTGAAATAACAAATGAAAAATAGTTTGCACAATGTAACAATATGAGAAAGAGGAGGTTTAGCAACCCAGCATCCCACAGTGTCCACCATACATACCAGTAAAGAGTTTTCAAAAATGAAAAATACATGCATAAGTATGCACAGGCATCCAATTTTGGATGAGGCAGCAAATTATGTCTTTTGGATAAAAACGCACTGGCTGTAGGCTGGCCAGCCAGTGTAGAATAATGGTTATCCCTCGGCTTCAGAAGTGACTTTGCAAAGGCCTCCAAATGAGAGGACAGCCCTACTAGGTCCCAAATTAACCTTTAAAAAGGAAAAGAGAGAAAGCTTTTGAGTAATTTTCTCAGAACCCATCAATTATTTTATTTTTATTATTTCATTTTATTTCCCATTTGCCATAAAAAAACTTTCATTTAATCTTAACCACTTAAGGACAAGGCGGCACGGGCAGGCAAAATCACGTACATGTACGTGATTTGCCTCCCGCGGGTGGGGGGTCCTATCGGACCCCCCCCGGTGCCCGAGGCGGTCCCGTTTTGTTCCCCAGCGATCGGAGTGGAGGGGGAGGCCATCCGTTCGTGGCCCCCCCCTCGCGATCGCCGCCGGCCAATGGGAACATTCCTTTGCTGCTGTATGCTAAACAGCAGCAAAGGAAATGATGTCATCTCTCCTCGGCTCGGTAGTTTCCGTTCCAGCGCCGAGGGGAGAAGACATCAATGTGCACAACACTACACACACACAGTAGAACATGCCAGGCATACAAAACACCCCGATCCCTCCCCCGATCCCCCCCAATCACCCCCCCCCCCCCGTCACAAACTGACACCAAGCAGGTTTTTTTTTTTTTCTGATTACTGCTAGGTGTCAGTTTGTGACAGTTACAGTGTTAGCACAGTTATTGTTACCCCCCTGTAGGTCTAGGGTACCCCCCTAACCACCCCTAATAAAGTTTTAACCCCTTGATCACCCCCCATCACCAGTGTCACTAAGCGATCATTTTTCTGATCGCTGTATTAGTGTCGCTGGTGACGCTAGTTAGGGACGTAAATATTTAGGTTCGCCGTCAGCGTTTTATAGTGTCAGGGACCCCCATATACTATCTAATAAATGTTTTAACCCCTTGATTGCCCCCTAGTTAACCCTTTCACCACTGATCACCGTATAATCGTTACGGTTGACGCTGGTTAGTTTGTTTATTTTTTATAGTGTCAGGGCACCCGCCGTTTATTACCCAATTAAGGTTTAGCCCCCTAATCGCCCGGCGGTGATATGCGTCGCCCCAGGCAGCGTCAGATTAGCGCCAGTACCCCTAACACCCACGCACGCAGCATGCGCCTCCCTTAGTGGTATAGTATCTGATCGGATCAATATCTGATCCGATCAGATCTATACTAGCGTCCCCAGCCGTTTAGGGTTCCCAAAAACGCAGTGTTAGCGGGATCAGCCCAGATACCCGCTAGCACATGCGTTTTGCCCCTCCGCCCAGCCCATCCAAGTGCAGTATCGATCGATCACTGTCACTTACAAAACACTAAACGCATAACTGCAGCGTCCGCAGAGTCAGGCCTGATCCTTGTGATCGCTAACAGTTTTTTTGGTAGCATTTTGGTGAACTGGCAAGCAAGCACCAGCCCCAGGCAGCGTCAGGTTAGCGCCAGTAGCGCTAACACCCACGCACGCACCGTACACCTCCCTTAGTGGTATAGTATCTGATCGTATCAATATCTGATCCAATCAGATCTATACTAGCCTCCCCAGCAGTTTAGGGTTTCCAAAAACGCAGTGTTAGCGGGATCAGCCCAGATACCTGCTAGCACCTGCGTTTTGCCCCTCCGCCCGGCCCGGCCCGGCCCAGCCCACCCAAGTGCAGTATCGATCGATCACTGTCCCTTACAAAACTCTAAACGCATAACTGCAGTTTTCGCAGAGTCAGGCCTGATCCCTGCGATCGCTAACAGTTTTTTTGGTAGTATTTTGGTGAACTGGCAAGCACCGGCCCAAGGCAGCGTCAGGTTAGCGCCAGTACCGCTAACACCCACGCACGCAGCATACACCTCCCTTAGTGGTACAGTATCTGAACGGATCAATATCTGATCCGGTCAGATCTATACTAGCGTCCCCAGCAGTTTAGGGTTCCCAAAAACGTAGTGTTAGCGGGATCAGCCCAGATACACGCTAGCACCTGCGTTTTGCCCCTCCGCCCGGCCCAGCCCAGCCCAGCCCACCCAAGTGCAGTATCGATCGATCACTGTCACTTACAAAACACTTAACGCATAACTGCAGCGTTCGCAGAGTCAGGCCTGATCCCTGCGATCACTAACAGTTTTTTTGGTAGCGTTTTGGTGAACTGGCAAGCGCCAGCGGCCTAGTACACCCCGGTCGTAGTCAAACCAGCACTGCAGTAACACTTGGTGACGTGGCGAGTCCCATAAGTGCAGTTCAGGCTGATGAGGTGGCAAGCACAAGTAGTGTCCCGCTGCCACCAAAAAGACAAACACAGGCCCATCGTGCCCATAATGCCCTTCCTGCTGCATTCGCCAATCCTAATTGGGAACCCACCGCTTCTGCAGCGCCCGTACTTCCCCCATTCACATCCCCAACAAAATGCAGTCGGCTGCATAAGAGGGATTTTTATGTCCTCCCGAGTACCCCTACCCAACGAACCCCCCCAAAAAAGATGTTGTGTCTGCAGCAAGCGTGTCCTGACAATCCTGGTCTTTGCATTGGTGAATGTTTTGAACGCTACCATTCACTAGTTGAGTATTAGCGTAGGGTACAGCATTGCACAGACTAGGCACACTTTCACAGGGTCTCCCAAGATGCCATCGCATTTTGAGAGACCCGTACCTGGAACCGGTTACAGTTACAAAAGTTAGTTACAAAAAAAGTGTAAAAAAAAAATAAATATATAAAATAAAAAAAAATAGTTGTCGTTTTATTGTTCTCTCTCTCTCTATTCTCTCTCTATTGTTCTGCTCTTTTTTACTGTATTCTATTCTGCAATGTTTTATTGTTGTTATGTTTTATCATGTTTGCTTTTCAGGTATGCAATTTTTTATACTTTACCGTTTACTGTGCTTTATTGTTAACCATTTTTTTGTCTTCAGGTACGCCATTCACGACTTTGAGTGGTTATACCAGAATGATGCCTGCAGGTTTAGGTATCATCTTGGTATCATTCTTTTCAGCCAGCGGTCGGCTTTCATGTAAAAGCAATCCTAGCAGCTAATTAGCCTCTAGACTGCTTTTACAAGCCGTGGGAGGGAATGCCCCCCCCACCGTCTTCCGTGTTTTTCTCTGGCTCTCCTGTCTCAACAGGGAACCTGAGAATGCAGCCGGTGATTCAGCCAGCTGACCATAGAGCTGATCAGAGACCAGAGTGGCTCCAAACCTCTCTATGGCCTAAGAAACCGGAAGCTACGAGCATTTTATGACTTAGATTTCGCCGGATGTAAATAGCGCCATTGGGAAATTGGGGAAGCATTTTATCACACCGATCTTGGTGTGGTCAGATGCTTTGAGGGCAGAGGAGAGAGTACCTGTCACTACCTATTGCTATCATAGAGGATATTTATATTCCCCGAGATAACAATAAAAATGATTAAAAAAAAAATATGAAAGGAACAGTTTAAAAATAAGATAAAAAAGCAAAAAAATAATAAAGAAAAAAAAAAAAAAAAAAAAAGCACCCCTGTCGCCCCCTGCTCTCGCGCTAAGGCGAACGCAAGCGGCGGTCTGTCGTCAAACATAAACAGCAATTGCACCATGCATGTGAGGTATCACCGCAAAAGGTCAGATCGAGGGCAGTAATTTTTGCAGTAGACCTCCTCTGTAAATCTAAAGTGGTAACCTGTAAAGGCTTTTAAAGGCTTTTAAAAATGTATATATTTTGTTGCCACTGCACGTTTGTGCGCAATTTTAAAGCATGTCATGTTTGGTATCCATGTACTCGGCCTAAGATCATCTTTTTTATTTCATCAAACATTTGGGCAATATAGTGTGTTTTAGTGCATTAAAATTTAAAAAAGTGTGTTTTTTGCGTTTGAAAAATCGCTGCGCAAATACTGTGTAAAAAAAAAAATGAAACACCCACCATTTTAATCTGTAGGGCATTTGCTTTAAAAAAATATATAATGTTTGGGGGTTCAAAGTAATTTTTTTGCAAAAAAAAAAAACTTTTTCATGTAAACAATAAGTGTCAGAAAGGGCTTTGTCTTCAAGTGGTTAGAAGAGTGGGTGATGTGTGACATAAGCTTCTAAATGTTGTGCATAAAATGTCAGGACAGTTCAAACCCCCCCAAATGACCCGATTTTGGAAAGTAGACACCCCAAGCTATTTGCTGAGAGGCATGTCAAGTCCATGGAATATTTTATATTGCGACACAAGTTGCGGGAAAGAGACAAATTTTTTTTTTTTTGCACAAAGTTGTCACTAAATGATATATTGCTCAAACATGCCATGGAAATATGTGAAATTACACCCCAAAATACATTCTGCTGCTTCTCCTGAGTACGGGGATACCACATGTGTGAGACTTTTTGGGAGCCTAGCCGCGTACGGGACCCCGAAAACCAAGCACCGCCTTCAGGCTTTCTAAGGGCGTGAATTTTTGATTTCACTCTTCACTGCCTATCACAGTTTCGAGGCCATGGAATGCCCAGGTGGCACAAAACCCCCCAAATGACCCCATTTTGGAAAGTAGACACCCCAAGCTATTTGCTGAGAGGTATAGTGAGTATTTTGCAGACCTCACTTTTTGTCACAAAGTTTTGAAAATTGAAAAAAGAAAAAAAAAAGTTTTTTCTTGTCTTTCTTCATTTTCAAAAAACAAATGAGAGCTGCAAAATACTTACCATGCCTCTCAGCAAATAGCTTGGGGTGTCTACTTTCCAAAATGGGGTCATTTGGGGGGGTTTTGTGCCACCTAAGCATTCCATGGCCTCCAAAACTGTGATAGGCAGTGAAGAGTGAAATCAAAAATTTTCACCCTTAGAAATCCTGAAGGCGGTGATTGGATTTCGGGGCCCCGTACGCGGCTAGGCTCCCAAAAAGTCCCACACATGTGGTATCCCCATACTCAGGAGAAGCAGCTAAATGTATTTTGGGGTGCAATTCCACATATGCCCATGGCCTGTGTGAGCAATATATCATTTAGTGACAACTTTATGCAAAAAAAAAAATGTCACTTTCCCGCAACTTGTGTCAAAATATAAAATATTCCATGGACTCAATATGCCTCTCAGCAAATATCTTGGGGTGTCTACTTTCCAAAATCGGGTCATTTTGGGGGGTTTTGTGCCACCTGGGCATTCCATGGCCTCCGAAACTGTGATAGGCAGTGAAGAGTGAAATCAAAAATTTACACCCTTAGAAAGCCTGAAGGCGGTCATTGGTTTTCGGGGCCCAGTACGCGGCTAGGCTCCCAAAAAGTCCCACACATGTGGTATCCCCATACTCAGGAGAAGCAGCTGAATGTATTTTGGGGTGCAATTCCACATAGGCCCATGGCCTGTGTGAGCAATATATCATTTAGTGACAACTTTTTGTAAATATTTTTTTTTTTGTCATTATTCAATCACTTGGGACAAAAAAAATAAATATTCAATGGGTTCAACATGCCTCTCAGCAATTTCCTTGGGGTGTCTACTTTCCAAAATGGGGTCATTCGGGGGGGTTTTATACTGCCCTGCCATTTTAGCACCTCAAGAAATGACATAGGCAGTCATAAACTAAAAGCTGTGTAAATTACAGAAAATGTACCCTAGTTTGTAGACGCTATAACTTTTGCGCAAACCAATAAATATACGCTTATTGACATTTTTTTTACCAAAGACATGTGGCCGAATACATTTTGGCCTAAATGTATGACTAAAATTTAGTTTATTGGATTTTTTTTATAACAAAAAGTAGAAAATATCATTTTTTTTCAAAATTTTCGGTCTTTTTCCGTTTATAGCGCAAAAAATAAAAATGCCAGAGGTGATCAAATACCATCAAAAGAAAGCTCTATTTGTGGGAAGAAAAGGACGCAAATTTCGTTTGGGTACAGCATTGCATGACCGCGCAATTAGCAGTTAAATCGACGCAGTGCCAAATTGGAAAAAGACCTCTGGTCCTTAGGCAGCATAATGGTCCGGGGCTCAAGTGGTTAAGCAAAAAATAAATATATATATATATATATATATATATATATATAGCGCCAGTATCCAATATTGTACAAGAGCATCTTGTCTTCAAAGCTTCAAATGTTAAATATTGAAGAAAAAGCATTCAAAAAAAGCATTTAAAAAAACATGTTGAGTTTAGGAGATTGACAGTGCCAACATCTAATACTACAAAGAAAAAGAAAAGGGAAAAGGAAAAACAAGCCTTACTGCTTGTGTACAGGACCGGCAAGACCACAGTGCAGCCGAACCGCCCTAACAAACAAGCGCAAAGCAGGAAAATGGATGCAAAAGAAAGAAGTAGAAAAAAGTATAGGGAGGTTTGCCGGTCTCTATCTACCACAGAGTGCATCCCGCAAAGAGATGCATCGCCCATCACAGGGAGAAAGAGATTCAAAGTTACTCACTTGTTGGGTGCAGAGATGAAGCACAGGCTGCTAGAGCAAGGAACGCTTTGGAGCCTAAATGGTGGGATGACACGCTGGGCAGGACGCCATGATGCGGCTTAAATAGCCGCCTGCGCAGTGAGATCCGTATCGGAAGTGTCAGCAGAGGAGAGAATGCCGCTCTGCGAAAGGCGCATGCGTCGAACGGAACGCCGCACACGGGGAGGGCGGACACCCAGGGATCCTAGAGGGGAAGAAACTCAGAGGCCGCGCCGTCCCTGGGAGGTGGCATCATCACGCACGACGCGAAGGATAGCAGCGTTTGTCAAACCAATACTAATGATAGCATGGGATCGGGCAAAAAGCAATAGAGAAAAATGACCATTGCTATGGCAAATGGGACATGAGAAAATGTATCAAAAATTAAATAAAACAAAAACAAAAATAAAAAAGGAATCACCTATCTGACTCCCTTTCATTCTTTGTTTGGAAAGCAAAATAAAGAAGGGACCCAGGGCGTCCAGAGGTGGGACCCCAGGGGAGGGTCTGCACGGCGCCCACCCAGACCTGAGGTGCTGGGGGAGTGTCATGCAGATCCACCCCACCGACGCACGAAAACATGACAAGCCCGTAACCGGACGAGTCTGCAGTGTAGGAAGGTGCCACGCCATCATCACGGATGGTTCGACGTGGCCCACGTGCGCCGGGCGAAGGCAGATCCAAAACCGGACAACCAAGAAATGTTATAAACTGGGTGAAAAAGTTTTAAACCAAAAAGGTAAGATTTTCTTGAGTATCTTAAAATAAAGTGATTATAAAAAAACACTCTGGTAAATCAAGCATGGTGGACATAGCTGGGTAGGCAGTGAATGGATAAACATACATGACAGATAATAAATATCGCATATGTGATATATTTTGTACATCGAATCAAATAACAGATAACATCAAATAACAGAAGTTGTAAAGGCTATATACATGCTTATGTAAACACACAAATGCTAGATACATTATATCAGTCATAGTATGTGTGCAACTATGTTGGGGCTATGTTCTATGGATACAGGTGGCATCATCAAAGGATATCTACAGAGAATTCATCATCAAGGACCTAATTAACTAATCATTACTTCTGGGTAATTCAGAAATATCCTACGAGGATGCATATTCCCAACGGTTGTCAGGTGTGCAGTATTGGATTCTCATTCTTTTTCGCACCCTCAAAGCCCTCCAAAAAGGGACGAAAGCTCATCTGGGTATTCAAACCTGGGAATTGTGTTGCATTAAGGCTTGGGTTCCAACGGGCCTCCCTCTGGAGCAAGACCTTGTTCCAATCACCACCCCTCGTGTCCGGGTGGACACGGTCGAGGATGATGAAATGGACAAGGGGAAACTTTCCCGTGTGGTGGTCTCACACGTGTCGCCCCAGAGGGAGGTCCGGGTCCGCCTGCCTCATGCTGGTGATATGTCGTGCCGCCCTTTTTTTATGAAACTCTAATTTGGTTTTGCCAACGTAGAAGCATTTACATTGGCAAGTAAGTAAATAAACAACTCCAGGGGTTTTGCAATTAGAGAAGTGTCTCGGCCTGTACATTCTTCCATTGGGTAGTTTGAATTTCTTTTGTGTGTTCATGTATCGGCAACATGAACATCCACCACATGTAAAAGTTCCTGGTCGTTTGCATATATCTGAATGAAAAATGCCTGTATATTCACTTTTTACAAGGCAATTGGAATCTGGAAGGCCCCTTTAACAAGATTTTAGAGTTTCATAAAAGGGCGGCATGACATATCACCAGCATGAGGCAGGCGGACCCGGACCTCCCTCTGGGGCGACACGTGCGAGACCACCACACATGGAAGTTTCCCCTTCTCCATTTCACCATCCTCGACCGTGTCCACCCGGACACGAGGGGTGGTGATTGGAACAAGGTCTTGCTCCAGAGGGAGGCCCGTTGGATCACAAGCCTTAATGCAACACAATTCCCAGGTTTGAAAACCCAGGTGAGCTTTCGTCCCTTTTTGGAGGGCTTTGAGGGTGCGAAAAAGAATGAGAATCCAATACTGCACACCTGACAAAACGTCTGGAATATGCATCCTCGTAGGATATTTCTGAATTACCCAGAAGTAATGATTAGTTAATTAGGTCCTTGATGAATTCTCTGTAGACATCCTTTGATGATGCCACCTGTATCCATAGAACATAGCCCCAACATAGTTGCACACATACTATGACTGATATAATGTATCTAGCATTTGTGTGTTTACATAGGCTTGTATATAGCCTTTACAACTTCTGTTATTTGATGTTATCTGTTATTTGATTCGATGTACAAAATATATCACATATGCGATATTTATTATCTGTCATGTATGTTTATCCATTCACTGCCTACCCAGCTATGTCCACCATGCTTGATTTACCAGAGTGGTTTTTTATAATCACTTTATTTTAAGATACTCAAGAAAATCTTACCTTTTTGGTTTAAAACTTTTTAACCCAGTTTATAACATTTCTTGGTTGCCCGGTTTTGCCCGGCTCCCCTGGGGTCCCACCTCTGGACGCCCTGGGTCCCTTCTTTATTTTGCTTTCCAAACAAAGAATGAAAGGGAGTCGGATAGGTGATTCCTTTTTTATTTTTGTTTTTGTTTTATTTAATTTTTGATACATTTTCTCATGTCCCATTTGCCATAGCAATGGTCGTTTTTCTCCATTGCTTTTTTCCCGATCCCATGCTATCATTAGTATTGGTTTGACAGACGCTGCTATGCTTCGCGTTGTGCGTGATGACGCCACCTCCCAGGGACGGCGCGGCCTCAGAGTTTCTTCCCCTCTAGGATCCCTGGGTGTCCGCCCTTCCCTTGTGCGTCATTCTGTTTGACGCATGCGCCTTTCACAGAGCTGCATTCTCTCCTCTGCTGACACTTCCGATACGGATCTCACTGCGCAGGCACCGGTGGCTATTTAAGCCGCGTCATGGTGTCCTGCCCAGCGTGTCATCTCACCATCTAGGCTCCAAAGCCTTCCTTGCTCTAGCAGACTGTGCTTCATCTCTGCACCCAACAAGTGAGTAACTTTGAATCTCTTTCTCCCTGTGATGGGCGATACATCTCTTTGCGGGATGCACTCTGTGAGAGATAGAGACAGGCAAACCTCCCTATACTTTTTTCTACTTTTTTCTTTTACATCCATTTTCCTGCCTTGCGCTTGTTTGTTAGGTTTGTTAGGGCGGTTCGGCTGCACTGTGGTCTTGCCGGTCCTGTACACAAGCAGTAAGGCTTGTTTTTCCTTTTCCCTTTTCTTTTTCTTTGTAGTATTAGACGTTGGCACTGTCAATCTCCTAAACTCAACATGTTTTTTTAAATGCTTTTTTTGAATGCTTTTTCTTCAATATTTAACATTTGAAGCTTTGAGGACAAGATGCTCTTGTACAATATCGGATACTGGCGATATATATATGTATATATATATGTGTATATATATGTGTATATATATGTGTATATATATGTGTGTATATATATATATATATATATATATATATATATATATATATATATATATATATATATATATATATATATATATATATATTGCTTAAGATTAAATGAAAGTTTTTTGGCAAATGGGAAATAAAATGAAATAATAAAAATATAAAAATAAAATAATTGATGGGTTCTGAGAAAATTACTCAAAAGCTTTCTCTTTTTTCCTTTTTAAAGGTTAATTTGGGACCTAGTAGGGTTGTCCTCTCATTTGGGGGCCTTTGCGAAGTCACTTCTGAAGCCGAGGGATAACCATTATTCTACACTGGCTGGCCAGCCTACAGCCAGTGCGTTTTTATCCAAAAGACATAATTTGCTGCCTCATCCAAAATTGGATGCCTGTGCATACTTATGCATGTATTTTTCATTTTTGAAAACTCTTTACTGGTATGTATGGTGGACACTGTGGGAGGCTGGGTTGCTAAACCTCCTCTTTCTCATATTGTTACATTGTGCAAACTATTTTTCTTTTGTTATTTCAGAATGTATCTCCTACATATATGATTTTTTTTCTCTCTACAATACGCCTCTGAAGAAGGGACACTGTCCTGAAACATGTCAGGCATCTAGAGAAAATATCCTATTACAAACGGAAGTATACAAAAATTACTATATGAAAGCAAATTCTATTGTATAAGTACTTTTGTTGAGATTCATGTCCAATGTATCTTGTTTTTATGTTTTTCTAAATAAATAAAACTTTTTTATCAAATTCGATCGTATGGTTCGCCTATAAGGTCCCATTATACTGGGGGGTATATAAGTTCCCTGACCCAAGGGTCTTATTTCTCTCATTACCAAAACAGAAGTTGCATTCCTTAAACATAATCTATCATCTCCCTAAGATTCATAAGGACCTAGTGAGTGACTCCGCCTCGTCTGACAGCACGGTGAAAGAGATAGGGATGTCCCCGTGCATCAGAGGGGGGCGGGGTCACTGAGTGGCCCAGCCCTCCATTATAAAAGAACTGTCACCTGAACAGAAGCGTCACACAGCGGGAGACTCCCATTGAGGCGGATCATGCAGAGGATGAAGCAAAGAAGAAGCCGGAGGAAGATGCCGGACGAGAAGACCGGAGGAAGAAGTGGGGGAAGAAGAAGATGGAGGAAGAAGAAGAACACCGAATGAAGACCAGAATAAAGAAGATGGAAGCGGGAAAGAAGAAGAAATTGATAAAGGAATTGTTAAAAACCGTCTCTTGTCTTTTTTAACCTTTTTGACACTTTTTTTTGTGAAATGGTAGGGGTATGTACCCCATTACCAATTCACACAGGGGGGCAGGATCTGGGGGTCCCCTTGTTAAAGGGGCCTTCCAGATTCCGATAAGCCCCCCGCCCGCAGACCCCCACAACCACCGGGCAAGGGTTGTGGGGATGAGGCCCTTCTCCCCATCAACATGGGGACAAGGGACTTTGGGGGGCCGCTACCCCAAAGCACCCTCCCAATGTTGAGGGCATGTGGCCTGGTATGGTTCAGGAGGGGGGGCGCTCTCTCGTCCCCCCCTCTTTTCCTGTGGCCTGCCAGGTTGCGTGCTTGGATAAGGGTCTGGTATGGATTTTTAGGGGGACCCCATGCCATTTTATTTTAATTTTGGCGAGGGGTTCCCCTGAAGGGTCTGGTATGGATTTTGAGGGGGACCCCCACGCCATTTTTTTTATTTTGGCGCGGGGTTCCCCTTAATATCCATACCAGACCTGAAGGGCCTGGTATGGAATTTGGGGGGACCCCCACGCATTTTTTTTTTTATTTTGGTTCGGGGTTCCCCTGTGAGAAAAATCCCATGCCGTTTTTATCAATGAACTTTTATGTGTATTGCCGGACCGACAATTCATTCGGCGCTAGCACTAGTACTTTTAAATGACTTTTTTTCCTTTAGAAATGTCATTTTGCACTCGGACTGTTCTAAACACGGGAAACACTTTACAGGCATATTATAGACACCCCCCAAGTACGAAATTTAAAGGCATATTACACTTTTATTGTTTCACTTTAAGCATTATTAAAATCACTGCTTCTGAAAAAACTGCAGTTTTTAAAACTTTTTTTTGCACTGATACATGTCCCCTGGGGCTGGACCCAGGTCCCCAAACCCTTTTTTGACAATAACTTGCATATTAACCCTTAAAATTAGCTCTTTTGATTTCTCCCATAGACAGTTCACTATAGCCGACAATTCACTTTAGCCGCTATTAATTCATGACTTTTTTTCCCTTTAGAAATGTCATTTTGCTGTCAGACTATTCTAAACATGGGAAAAAAGCGCCACATTACAGGCATACTATAGACACCCCCCAGGTATGAAATTTAAAAGAATATTTCACTTGTATTGTTTCACTTTAAGCTTTATTAAAATCACTGCTCCGGAAAAAACGGCCGTTTTTAAAACCTTTTTTTGCACTGATACATGTCCCCTGAGGCAGGACCCAGGTCCCCAAACCCTTTTTATGACAATAACTTGCATATAAGCCTTTAAAATTAGCACTTTTGATTTCTCCCATAGACAATTCACTATAACCGACAATTCACTATAGCCGCTATTACTTCATGACTTTTTTTTCCCTTTAGAAATGTCATTTTGCTGTCAGACTATTCTAAACACGGGAAAAAAGCACCACTCTTCAGGCATACTATAGACACCCCCCAGGTACGAAATTTAAAGGAATATTTCACTTTTATTGTTTCACTTTAAACTTTATTAAAATCACTGCTTCCAAAAAAAATGGCCGTTTTTAAAACCTTTTTTTGCACTGATACATGTCCCCTGAGGCAGGACCCAGGTCCCCAAACACTTTTTATGACAATAACTTGCATATAAGCCTTTAAAATTAGCACTTTGATTTTCCATGTTCGTGTCCCATAGACTTTAACGGTGTTTGCGTGTTCGAACTAAGTTTTTGCCTGTTCGCATGTTCTAGATGCGAACCGAACGGGGGGGGTGTTCGGCCCATCCCTAGTGAACAACATCCCAAGGAGCCAGTTCTGCCATCTTAAGCATAACTGTACTCATACACAGGACTACAATACCCATGGTCAGATACTTAAGACCAAATTTAAAGAAAAAGGCTATCCTGATGATATTGTTGAAGAATCTTTTCAACACTATCTTCACACAGATGTAAAAAGTGACAGAAAGGCTAAAACAGAGAACAGTACGCAACCAGTGTGGTTTGTCACACAGTTCCATACTCACTTTAAGAAGATGGAAAAGATCCTCTCTAAACATTGGTCCATATTGAGAGAGGATCCCCATCTAAAATCCACACTAACCGATCGACCTCTAGTAACTTATAGAAGAGCAAAAAACATCAAAACCCAAATAGCTCAGAGTAAAATAAAACCATCATGACCGATCGCTAGTGCTTCCCTGACACTTTTTAACATCAAGGGAATGTATTAGTGCAAAAAAACCCTATGTCTCACATGTAAACATGTGATACATAGACAAAAAGATTTCACATGTAAAGGAAAGCAGTTCTTTACATGGTCATCTGAGTACGTTGTATACTGCTTGACGTGCCCATGCTACCTACTCTATGTAGGCCGCACCATCCATACTCTCCGCAAAAGGTTTGGTGAACGCTGTAACTGTGTTGAAAAGGGTGTGGATAAATATAGTGTTCCGAGGCACCTTAAAGAGATTCACAGGCATCTTTAGGACTTCATGTTTGGGTCATAGAGGCCGTATCCAACCATTTTCCCAAAGCAGAATGCTATAAACGGCTATGTGAGAGGGAAAATTACTGGATTTATACTTTCGATAGTCTAACGCCGGGGGGGCCTTAATGAGGGTATTGAAATTAATATTCTACTATGACCATATCTGTCCTCATCGTGTTGTATGTGTGTGTGTGTGTGTGTGTGTGTGTACGTCATATGTGTGTATGTGTATGAACACACATATGCACAGATATATATACATATATATATACAGTATCTCACAAAAGTGAGTACACCCCTCACAGTTTTGTAAATATGTTATTATATCTTTTTATGTGACAACACTGAAGAAATGACACTTTGCGACAATGTAAAGTAGTGAGTGTACAGCTTGTATAACAGTGTAAATTTTTTGTCCCCTCAAAATAACTCAACACAATCATTAATGTTTAAACTGCTGGCAACAAAAGTGAGTACACCCCTAAGTGAAAATGTCCAAATTGGGACCAATTAGCCATTTTCCCTCCCCGGTGTCATGTGACTCGTTAGTGTAACAATGTCTCAGGTGTAAATGGGGAGCAGGTGTGTAAAATTTGGTGTTATTGCTCTCACTCACTCATACTGGTCACTGGAAGTTCAACATGGCACCTCATGGCAAAGAACTCTCTGAGGATTTGAAAAAAAGAATTGTTGCTCTACATAAAGATGGCCTAGGCTATAAGAAGATTGGCAAGACCCTGAAACTGAGCTGCAGCATGGTGGCCAAGACCATACAGTGGTTTAACAGGACAGTTTCCACTCAGAACAGGCCTCATCATGGTCGACCAAAGGAGTTGAGTGCACATGCTCAGCGTTATATCCAGAGGTTATCTTTGGGAAATAGACGTATGAGTGCTGCCAGCATTACTGCAGAGGTTGAAGGGGTGGGGGGGTCAGCCTCTCAATGTTTAGGCCATACACTGCCCACTGCATCAAATTGGCCTGCATGGCTGTCGCCCCAGAAGGAAGCCTCTTCTAAAGATGATGCATAAGAAAGCCCGCAAACAGTTTGCTGAAGACAAGCAGACTAAGGACATTTATTACTGGAAACATGTTCTGTGGTCTGATGAGACCAAGATAAACTTAGTTGGTTCAGATGATGTCAAGCATGTGTGGCGGCAACCAGGTAAAGAGTACAAAGACAAGTGTGTCTTGTCTACAGTCAAGTATGGTGGTGGGAGCGTCGTGGTCTGGGGCAGCATGAGCGCTGCCGCCACTGGGGTGCTACAGTTCATTGATGGAACCATGAATGCCAACATGTACTGTGACATACTGAAGCAGAGCATGATCCCCTCCCTTCGGAGACTGGGCTGCAGGGCAGTATTCCAACATAATGACCCCAAGCACACCTCCAAGATGACCACTGCCTTGCTAAAGAAGCTGAGGGTAAAGGTGATGGACAAGCCAAGCATGTCTCCAGACCTAAACCCTATTGACCATCTGTGGGGCATCCTCAAATGGAAGGTGGAGGAGCGCAAGGTCTCTAACATCCACCAGCTCCGTAATGTCATCATGGAGGAGTGGAAGAGGACTCCAGTGGCAACCTGTGAAGCTCTGGTGAACTCCATGCCCAAGAGGGTTAAGGCAGTGCTGGAAAATAATGGTGGCCAGGGCCGTCTTTAATATTGATTGGACCCTGGGCAAAACTTTTCTTAGGGGGCCCCCCGATGCAGTTTCGCTCTCCACCTGCTCTGAGACATACAATAAATAGCAGCTGGACTCAATATCAGTTTACTGAATCAGATCAGGCAGCTATTGCGATTGGTTGCCAGAAGTTACAGTGTATCATTACAGCTCACTGACTGGTTGCTAGAGGTTACAGAACACATTACGGCTCACTGATTAGTTGCTAGAGGTTACAGCACATGAGTTATGCTTGTTGATTGGCTGCTAGAGATTACTGTGGATATGACCTCAGGGGGGAATGATATACAAATCAATGCCGCCGGCCGCTGCTATTTACATATGAATGCTGCCGAAATTTTAATATGAATGCCGGTAATTTACATGTAAACACGTGGTCTGCAGGTGAGTCATCTGTACCCTCCCCCACTACATTCATAATGCCAGAACATAACCCCCACCCTGCACATATACCCTAATCCAACAACATCCAAATTAACTCCATATAGCACTTAGTATACCACAAAGACACTGCCCGGATGCCTGGAACACCTACAAACCAACCACATATCCCACCGGAGAGAAAAGAGGTGGGAGAAGAGGGAGGAGGAAAGAGGAATATAGCAGAGAGATGCATCCTTATTGCCCAAGTGCTTATAGCCAAAGTAGACTCACACCTCCTGTCACACATACCTACATAAGGGAACAATGGAGATATATCCACCCCAGGAGCACCCACTCATACACAGACCCAACAGCACCAACGCCTCCATCCTAAACAAGTCCAATGAAGCACATATAAACACATTTAAATATGAGACCAAACCTGTGACCAAATAGCATTATCACGTGGAGGCATGGATCAGACAGGACTGATAGCAAGTGCCTGTTGTGAAGGCAAAAGAAATAAGGCTCTGGAACAAATAACTACTAAATTTGTGTCAAATGGCTAATATTTTAATTAGCCTAACGTCATATGTTGTATGTTGTGTACATGCTATTAAAAAGGTACAATATGCGGGGATCTCAGAAGGGAAAGGTATTCTGTATTTCCACCTTTTAGAGCCCATAATATCTTATCTTTGGCAATAGGACTGATAGGTTTGTTGAATATCTGACAAAAAACAAATGTTCTAGGGTTCACTTATTACTAAATATTACTGCAATGTTACTGTTTTAATTGTACGGCTCAACATTGTGATTATATAGGCCTCTTGTCATTTGAAAGGGTTAATTATTCTAGACTGCTCTGCAACAAAACAAAGGATATATGTTGAATTTTTAATGACACAGTGTTATAGCTGTCCGGAAGGATTTTTTCTCAGGTCCACATGTTTAACTCCTGAGACTTTCTGCCCAAACAAAGCATAATTCATCCAGACACAAGTTGTGCTTCTTCTAGTCAACCACATGATAAATTCATAGAGACAGAGCTTTGCGGGTCCTACTTTACACAGATCACACACACTGACCTATTCCTTTTCTTCCAGAGAACGCAGCAAACAAACAGTAAAAGCTCCTGGCAGAGTCATGTTTGATGCAAAACACTGGGCTGCATGCTCCTATAAAAGACAAAATGTAACAAAAAAACATAGATTCAAAGTAACAGAAATCTGAAAGACAAGAACAGCTTGTCTTCATGAATTTTCAAATCACATTTGTTTTCTGTGTTCTGGCTTGACAGCACATGCCAGTGATTTGTTTAATTGCCCTTTTCATGTATGTGTTTATTTATATACTCTATATTCTTCAACAGTGTTTGTTTAATCTTATTAACAATAATTTCTAAGTTTAGTAACATTAAATATAAAATAAATAATTAAAAATGAATTGCATTTAAAACACAGTTTTTTTTTTCTTTATACATACACATAAAGAGGTTAATTTACTAAAGAAGTTAAGACTTTTTACACAATAAATAGTATGAATATTTACTTCAATTAACCAATATGTGAAAATTAAGTAAACATTTCAGATGGGGGGGCGTGTCCAAGATGGCGACGGTGTAGGACGCTTGATCAAGGAGCTCTGCAGCCATCACGGGGAATTTATCCTGTTAACCCATCCTGCCAAGCCTTTTAACCGTCTGAGCCCTCTCCCAGCCTCCCCCTGCGGATGCGGACACGGAGCCGGCGACGTTTTGATCACCACAAGCCGAGTAAAACCCACAGTAACTCAGGCGGTGCGGCTGTCCACGTGGGGAGAGCGAGCAGCATGGCGACACAGACGGACGGACAGGAGCCTGCTCTCGCGGATCAGAGTAACTTCGCGGCTCTAATGCAAGCCATCACGGGCTGCCAATCTTCCTTGTCCACACTTACTACTAAAATTGACACAGTGCAACTTGAAATTGGTCTCATTAGGCAAGACTTTGAGAAGGTGAGGCACCGGGTGACTGAGGTGGAACGCAGAGTGGGCGATACAGAGGATGTGGTCAGAGACCATTCGGCCACCTTGCATACCCTACAGGTGAGGGTGAAACATCTGGAAGCACGGGCCGAAGATTCCGAGAATCGGAACCGCCGAAACAATTTGTGGATCATAGGACTCCCTGAGGGGTCGGAGGGCTCTGATGCATCTGCATATACTGAGCGGTTGCTTCGCTTGCTGTTCCCACAGGCTGCTTTCTCTCCGTTCTTTGCAATCGAGAGGGCTCACAGGATGCCGCCGACCCGGGGCCCCCCTGGATCCCCACCTCGCACCTTTATATTTAGGTTGCTGAACTTTCGAGATCGAGATCTGATACTGCGAGAGGCCCGCAAGATGGCGGAGGTTCAACACGAGGCGGCCCGCCTTATGTTCTTCCCGGACTTCTCGGTAGATACCCAGAAGCAGCGCAAGTCGTTTGATGCGGTGAAGCAGGCCCTCAGAACCAAGGGCTTGCGCTACAGCATGCTATTTCCTGCCCGACTTCGTGTACAGGATGGGGAGAGCGTCAGGTTCTTCACTTCCCCCAACGAGGCCCTGCAATGGCTGAACACCCTGGCCCATCGTTAGCAACATCACCAGCCTTGACATAAGCCAAAGCGTGTCAGATTTATTATCTGAGGAAGAGCGGGGAGAACACTTACAATTACCTACCCTGTTAATTGCCGGCTACTCAGATAACTTTTGGGGATCCAGAGTCACTTGCTGGACAGCGAGCCTACTGTACCCTACTTCTCTCCTTACGGTCATAGACACTCTGACAGTGAAGGATGTTTTCTCCACCGCATGCAAAGGATAAACTCTGCTGACCAAATAGCCCCGATCCTGGTAACGCTTTGGTTTGCTGTCGATCGTACCTGGCGCCCGGGCTAAAGCTTGCAGCGAGCCTGCTCTGCTCGATCAACCTAATTTTCTTTTTACAGAGCTTGGAGAGTCCTGTTTTGTTTTTTGTTTCTTACTGTTTTTCTTTTTCTCGACCTGAGGCCTACTTTTGACATGGGACAGGGTGAAGCTTCCATGTATTTACATTCTCTCTACAACGGGTTTTATTTTTCTATTTTTGGGGGGGAGGGGGGGAGGGGAGGATGGGAACGTAATTTCTAAGTTTGTGCCCCTGGCTTCGTCCAGGTGAAATCTCTGTGACTCCTGCTTGATGGCAGCATCTCCTTCAGATGGAGACTGATACACCTCTTGAGTGGTGGATTTCTACCACGTGTCTCCTAAGTTCATGACCCCGATTGGTCAATGACCATAACCAGTTATTGGGAACAAGCACACTTTGGTTGGGGGGGTGTGCGGGGTGGGGGGAAGGGATTAAGTTTAGGAAAGGAATGTTATGACAGTTATACACAGGAATGTATATTGTATAGATATAGAGGTTTAGGAACAGTGATATTATTTAGAATGCTGATCTCGGATGTGACGTGGGTTGGGAGGTGGTTTTGTTCCCCTCGAGGTCCGGGTGCACTCCCCCTTCAATCTGTTTCACATTATCTCAAAATCCCATGGCCCCTATCACATTAATCTCTTGGAATGTGCGAGGGATGAACTCTCGCATTAAGAGATCCCTGGTCTTTAACTTTCTTAAAAAGCACCGCCCAGATATCTGTATTTTGCAAGAGACCCACCTCACTGGGGGTCGGGTCCTCGGTCTTAAAAAACCGTGGGTAGGACATTACTACAATGCCACTTTTTCCACATACGCTAGAGGGGTGAGCGTCTTGATACGCAAGGCTTTATTATTTACACTGTTGGACTTGCACCTGGACCCCGAGGGCAGATATGTAATCTTACACGCAGTTGTCGCAAATGTGCCCATGGTGATAGTGGGACTGTACATACCTCCTCCGGCTTCGTTACCGGTGCTTCACAAAATTATGAAAAGTATAGCAGGCTATCCCACAGACAAGGTACTGTTAGCGGGGGATTTCAATATGCCTCCGTGTCCACATGTAGACAAGCTGGTGTCGGATACGACAACAGAGTCCTCGCTGTCCAGATGGGCCACTACCTTTGGCCTCACGGATGTCTGACGGTGGAAAAACCCCATACTAAGATCATATACCTGCCAGTCTGCCTCCTATAGGGCTATGTCCCGCATTGACCTGGTATTTGCCACGAGTGCCGTTTTGGCAATGGTACAGGAGGTCTCTCACTTGCCCAGGGGTATATCGGACCACTCTCCGGTTCTGCTCCGTTTAAGGATGACCCCTGCCCCCACCGACTGTCTGTGGCGCTTGTCCCGGTTCTGGATCTCGGATGACCGGGTGGCTGAGGATGCGGAGGTGGCTGTACGGGAGTTCTGGACGAATAATCCGCCTGCCACCACACCCGCAACTAGCTGGGAGATATTCAAATATCATGCCAAAGAACACTATCAGAAGGCCATAGACCTTACCAGGCGTCAAACTGGGGCAGCTCTGCTGCAGGCTGAACAGAGGGCTACAGATTTAGAGGCTCAATATACGGCTAGTGGGGATGAGGCCCATAGAAAAGACCTACAGTGTGCCATGAGGGAGGCTGTGTTACTCCGAACATCGGCCACAAAAAAACTACTACTTCATCAGGAGCAGCGCATATTTGAGCAGGGGGAGCGGACTGGGCGTCTATTGGCGTGGCTATCTAAGGAGCAAGTGGTCTCGGCTAATGTGGCTAACATTAAAGATGCCTCGGGGAGATTACTTTCAGACCCAAGAGATATTAACACCTGTTTCGCGACGTATTATAGGGACCTGTATACGTCCAGGGTGGGATACTCGGTCGCTGATCTTCAAACATATGTTGGAGCTATTGAGCTACCCTCCCTGTCGGAGACAGCTCGCCGGCGCCTCGATGCTCCAATAACACTTAAAGAGCTCCAAAGTGCTATAGGTTCCCTTCAAGGGGGAAAAACTCCAGGGGATGATGGATTCCCAGCTGAATTCTATAAAGCCCATGCCGAGACCCTTGCTGCTAGGTTACTGGAAGTCCTCTCCGCCTCCTTTGATTCTGATTCTCTGCCCCCTTCCATGTCAAGAGCTGTAATCGTGGTCATACCCAAGCCTGGCAAAGACCCAGAATTATGCTCTTCGTACAGACCCATCTCGCTCCTTAATGTGGACGCAAAGATCCTCGCAAAGGTACTGGCTACCAGACTCAACACAGTCATTCTGTCGCTGGTACATGGAGACCAAACAGGCTTCATGCCGGGCAAGGGTACAGACATTAATTTACGGAGACTGTTTACTGTATTAATGAGACCAACTGCGGAGGGGGGGACGAACATTGTGGCCTCCCTGGACGCAGAAAAAGCCTTTGACTCGGTGGAGTGGGAATACCTGTGGCTAGTACTACAGAGGTTTGGGATAGGACCTAATTTTGTGAAATGGCTACTTTACTCAGGCCCAACAGCCAGAATTCGCACAAACGGCATCCTCTCCTCTTCTATTCCCCTCCACCGAGGCACCAGGCAAGGCTGTCCGCTCTCGCCGGCACTCTTTGCCTTGGCGATCGAGCCGCTGGCAATAATACTCCGGGCATCCACGGAGATGGGGGGTATTTCATTCCCTCCCCTGATAGAAAAAGTGTCACTCTACGCAGATGACATGCTGCTGTACCTGCATGACGCCCAACAATCACTACAAGCCGCTCTGAACATCATAGACAGATTCGGAAGGTTCTCTGGAGTCAGGGTGAACTGGGAGAAATCCCTCCTGTTCCCCCTGACAGATGCTCCCCTGCCGACTGGCTCACCCCTCCCCCTAAAAAGAGTGACGAAATTCAAATATTTAGGCATTAACATACAGACAGACCCGAAACAATACCTAATAGACAACGTATACCCTATTCTTCAACAGTTTCTCCAGCGTTGTTTGGTCTGGAAAACGTTGCCACTGACCCTGGTCGGGAGAGTGAACCTTATCAAGATGTCCTTCCTCCCCAAATTCCTATATGCTTTTCGCCATACCCCAGTTCCCATCCCTAACTCGTTTTTTGTAAAGTTAGACCAAGCTATCACTTCTTTTCTCTGGGCGGGGACAACACCTAGAGTTGCCAAACAGACACTACAGCTATCACTTTCAGAGGGTGGCCTCTCCCTCCCAAACTTTAAAAAGTATTACTGGGCGGCGGTATTGGTCTCGGTGAGGTGGTGGTTCACACAGGATAATACCAACCCGGCGGTAAATCTAGAGGCAGCGATTCTTGGCTCATACTCTGAGCTCAGTAATCTGGTTTATAGAGGTCCGCGGTACAGTCCTCAAGTCACATCAAATATGAAAACGACGATTAAGGTATGGCAGCAGGTCTCTTATTACTTTAATGACAGGCGGGCTGTCTCTCCATATACTCCACTGTGGGGCAACCCAACAATGCCGCATCTCCAATCTGTCCCGGATCCTCAGGTCTGGGCCAGATTCGGTATCCGGACATTACGGGATATTTTCAAGGAAGGACAGTTACTTCCGTTTACTGAGCTGAAGGAGAGGTTCGGCCTTCCCCCGTGGATGTTCTTCCGGTTCCTGCAGCTTAGGCATGCGGCCCGGGCGCAGTTTCCGGAGGGGGTCGAGTTAGTGATTCACTCAGTTGAGTCCCTACTGATAGCTAAAGACATAGATCGAACACTGTCCTCTATATATCTTAGGCTTACCTGTAAAACTGCTTCTGGAACACTTACACTATTTAATAAATGGCATTCAGATATCCCGACTCTGACTGAAGAGGATTGGTCGGAGGGACTGCAGCAGTGCCTCCCGTTTATGATCTCGGCCAGGGATAGACTCGTTCAACTAAAGTTTTTGCACAGGGTATATTATACTCCCCAAAGACTTTCCTCTATATACCCGGGACTGGATGATACTTGCCCCAAATGCAGACAGTCGGTGGGGACCTTTTTCCATGTGGTTTGGTCATGCCCTATAGTGCAGAATTACTGGACTGCAGTGGTGGCGGAGGTTAACGCAGTGGCGGGATTACACCTGGAGGTAGACCCACTTATCTTTCTCTTGGGCATTACTGATAATTTGACCACAACAAAATATAACAAATTATTTGTGTTTTACACAGCATATTATGCCAGGAGAGAGATACTACTACGCTGGAAGTTAGGAGATCCTCCTACGGTGGGGGCATGGAGAGCCCAGGTCAATGCGGTATTGCCACTATATAAACTTACCTATATGGGAAGGAACTGTCCTCAAAAGTTCGACAAGATCTGGGCAGCATGGATTGAAGCGAGACACCTCACCATATAGGGGGTTCAGGAACCCCCCCCTCCTGGGGGTCATGGGGAGTGGGGGCGGATAAGATGTTTCTGACAACGGTTGGGGACCCAGGGAGGTTATGGGTTACCAGATCTGCAGATATGTTGGAGCAGCCTTCCCTTTCACACCCTAGGATACCCATCCTACGTGACACCTTTTCTCCATTTCCTGCTTCCCTTGACTATGGAGAGACACTGATGGGAAAGGGTGGACTTAAATGCAAAAGGGGAGTATAAATAAATAAAAAGTCTACAGTGTACTGAGAAGATTGTTGCAACCATTCTTAAAATAAGAACGATAGGTAGATCAATAAGGCTAGGAGAAAGTTGCATAGATGAGTTAAGTTCCTATGTCGCATCATTACTTGACCTCAAATATGTATCATTGTGATTCTGGTTCTACGGATATTTCTGTACAAGATAATTAATCTGATTTCACAAGTGTACTGTACTTTGTATTTCAATAAACATTACCTGTGTTAAAAAAAAAAAAAAAACATTTCAGATGGGATCATTAGAAGATAGGAGAGAAAGAAAGAAATTGAGTTAGAAAGGAAGTGATAGACTCTAGCGGTAAGTCTTGATAAGGTAGAGGTTGTTCAATCTGATAAAGGTTATAAGCATTAGAAAAGTATCATTCGTAGTGTGGTGTACAGTACAAGGCTAGTTTATTTGTTCAGGATTAGGGATGAGCCGAACACCCGCCAGTTCGGTTTGCACCAGAACCTGCAAATGGACCGAAAACTTCACACAAATGTTAGAAGCCCATTGAAGTCTATGGGACTCGAATGTTCAAAATCAAAAGTGCTAATTTTAAAGGCTAATTTGCATGGTATTGTCCTAAAAAGGGTTTGGGGACCCGGGTCCTGCCCAAGGGGACATGTATCAATGCAAAAAAAAGTTTTAAAAATGGCCTTTTTTTGGGAGCAGTGATTTTAATGATGCTTAAAGTGAAAAAAAAAGTGAAATATTCCTTTAAATATCGTACCTATGGGGTGTCTATAGTATGCCTGTAAAGTGGCGCGTGTTTCCCGTGCTTAGAACAGTCCATGCACAAAATGACATTTTTGAAGGAATAAAAGTAATTTACTGCTAACGGCTTTAACGTAATGTCGGGTCCCGGTAATATGGATGAAAATCAGTGAGACAAAACAGTATGGGTCCCCCCCCCCCAGTCCATTACCAGGCCCTTTGGGTCTTGTATGGATATTAAGGGGAACCCCGCACTCAAATTAAAAAAAAGGAAAGGCGTGGGGCCCCAGGCCCTCTGAACAGCAGTATACAGGCGGTGCAAACAAGACAGGGACTGTAAGTTAAGTAGAATCTTTATTTTGAACTGGTACATTTTTAAAGTGTTTAGCTCCAGCCAAAAAATCTATTTTAAGCTTTTTGGAAAACATAGAGAAGGGTTATCACCCCTGTGACATTTGTTTTGCTGTCTGTGCTGCTCTTCAGAAGATTTCACCTCACTTTCTTTCCCAATGACAAATGTTTTTTGAAAATTTTGGGTTTTTAGTGAAACAAGGATTGGTGATAAAGCATCAGTGGAAAGGAGAAACCTTTTTCCCATATTAACTCCTACAGGAGAGAATTTCCCTTCCTAGGGGTAGATTTCATCTCACTTCCTGTTGTCTCCTTCCGTTTGCAAGTAGGAGTCGTTTGTAAGTTGGATGTTTGAAAGTAGGGGCCTGCCCTATATACTCTACAGAAATTGGGGCCTTAGGTGTTGGTGTTGCCACAACACTGTAAGCCCTCACAGGGCCCTGCTGTGAAATATTAGATCAAGAATTGTAATTACATGCCCCTGTTGAAAGGGGTCAGAAAAATTTGGCCTTTGGTGATGGTGGTGGTGGTGCTGGTGCCACAACACTGTAAGTCCTCACAGTTACTCTTGGTGGGCGCTGGAACGGGCCCTGCTGTGAAATATTAGATTAAGAATTGTAATTACATGCACCTGTTGAACAGGGGCAGAAAAATTGGGCCTTAGGCACTGGTGCCACAACACTGCAACCCCTCACAAATACTCTAGTTGGAGCGCAGGAACGAACCCTGCTGCAAAGTATTGCATCAAAAATTTTAATTACACACCCCTGTTAAACAGGGGCTAAAATATTGGGCCTTAGGCACTGGTGCTGGTGCCACAACAATGCAACCCCTCACAGATACTCTAGTTGGAGTGCAGGAATGAGCCCTGCTAAAAAGGATTGCATCAAAAATAAATTGTAATTACAGAACCAAAAATATTCTTACAAGCTATCAGCATGATCTATCTATATTGTATATATATCTATATATATTTATATATATAGATATATATACACTGTGTTAGGTGCCCGTCTTCTCCTTGTGGCCTAGGCTCTTGGAGATGGCTCAGTGGAGGTCCTCGCCGGCGGTTAATCAATTACACATACACACACTAGGTATGCTGAAATGATTACAATTCTTTATTTCAGGATTCGCTGTTATATGCTGTCTTTACAAGACTCTGCCCCAATTTGGGGGCCAATCAAAATAATACATATTAGCATATTCGGTAATTTCCTAATCTCGTGATTTTTCATACTTTAATAATGCCTTCACCTTGTGATCTTAAAATGTTAACCCCTAAGTTCAAGTTAATAGGTCAAAAGATTCCTTATTCCCTGTCACCGTCTGCTGGACCATGAGGTGTTCAACCACAGCTTCCCTAAAAAACTAATTCTAGCTGCTGTACCCAGCAACAGTGTACAGAGATAAAACCACAGACAGATGTTTCCTCAGATGGAGACATTAAAAGAGGAAAAAACAGACAGGGTGATATTGCAATGAGATAATTCAGTAAGTCATAGTCAGTCTGTCATAAGTCATTGAAATATACCAAGATATTTTTCTAATTATTAAAGCAAATAAGCAAAACCCTGAACATATCATGAACAGAGTGAAATCAACAATTAATCAATAATGAAATGTAATATGGAATCTCCTTACAATCCTCCCTTTGACCATTCGATATCATCGAAATGGTCATTCTACCTTTTCGTCACGCCTCAAGGAGTCATATTCCTCGGCTACCTTTTCATCATGCCTTAAGGATTCATATCCCTCGGCCTCATTTTCCTGGTTCTCGTACCATACAGTGGGATCTCTGGTAATGGAAGTCAGCTTCATGGTTTCGGAAGGTGCTTCGCTACCCTTTTTGTAGAGGCATTTGAGTAACATGAAGCATGCATACAAGAACAATATGAAAAGCAGTATGGTAAAAATTGTCATTGCAGTGTTCTTAAACCATGAAGTGAGACCTCCCAAACTGAAACCGGTAGAGAAAGGGTCCCATGTTTTCCCAATATCCCTTGCATCCTGTTGTAGCTTGTTTACCTCTTTTCTGTGTTGTGTAATAATGTCATAGTAATCAGGGATCTCGATACTCGTGTTGTGTATCCAAGTGCAGCATTCATAGTCCTCAGTAATTTCACAGAGGCCAGTGAGGGCTGCGCTCATGCTTTCTATGGCCAGGTCATGTAACCCTAGTTGTTTTCTAATTGCTCTGGTTTCTAGGTTTAATTTTGAGATGTCATCAGAGTCCTTCTCCAAGATCTCATCAATGATTGAGGTGTAGTTATTTAGTCTCTTCATCAAATCTATTCCCCAACCTGTCCAGGAAGGGAACCAAGCCCAGGTCATATCTTTCTCTAGGAACATTTCTCTCTTTCCAAGATGTTTTAGAGGGTATCTTGGGTGGGTGCTAGCTTTAAGTAGGTGTCCTTGCCCATTATCCCCAACTACTCCCATTACAGGAACTATTTTAGCAAGGTAGCACCATCCCTGAGGTTCTTCAGGAATCCATGGGTAACAGAGCAGTTTGCCACAACAGATGTAAGTTGTGTTACCTAATGCCAAGGGTCGTTGACTAACAACGGTCCTTGCACCCTTTGAATGACCAGATGCCATCAGCAGAGCTAATAACTGTGCGACCATGGAGTGGGAACTAGAATTAAAAAGGTCATAGATGGTAGCATTTATCACAGGGTCTGAGGTGCGAAAAAGTGAGTTGTCGGTAAGGGAAGCCATGGAGACATTAAGTTTTGACCGTTTGCACACCTCAGCTCCCCTGGAAATGTTTCCCAGTATGAAACACCAATCTGGGGCGTGGCTCCTGCCCACAATTTGAAAACTGAGGGGCTTATTGGGACTTTTTCTTATGACATTGGCAAGAATTATGGGGGGTATTCCATTCAAAAAAGGAGTGATGTTTAAGGGAATGGCCATCAATGGGATTCTGGCTGTACTGGGGTGGAGTTTGCTACATATCCAACATTTCTCAAAACCAGACTTTTGTGCATAACTGTACTTAAACCTCAACAACGACATCTTGTCAGTGAAACCTGAAGGGGGTTCAGTGGGGGACATACTTCTTTTATATTTTATGCTAGGTGCTTTGGCTGTCTGGGCCTTTCCACATATCCCTTTTAGTAGCCCTAAACCTTCTGGATGATACACACAATTCGCTATTAACCAAGTAGGTAGGAATACTATCAGAATCAGACATGTCCAGAGGCATAATGTTTTTCCTGACACAAAGGTGGAAATCATTTTGTCAGGTACTGTGTGCAAAGTTCTGTTACACGTTTCTTCCTGTTGGTGGGGGATTCGTCTCGTCGTCCAGAGAGATTTGTTTTATGCCTTCTTGAATGTCCTTCAAATCTGGTCGCTGTTCCTGAAGAGAGAAGTCTTGGGATGCTGGTGGAGGGTCAGGGGTCTGGGGTTGCTGTGGACACTTCTTTAACCGGCTGGCGTGGATCCAGGTGTTTCCTAGATCGGTCAGTACAGCAGTTCTGGAAACCTTCTCTATTCTCCAAGGTCCGGAGAAAATGGGTCCAACCTTCTTTTTGTGTGCCAGTTGTTTCACCAGTACTTTGTCTCCTGGGATGAAGGGATGAGTAGGTTCTGTTGAAAGAGGAGAAAAGGTGACAGAGACTTGTTCGTTCATATCCTGTAGCATACTTACCAGATTTTTCACGTACATTTCCTGTTGAGAATAGATGTTAATGTCAGTGTTTTGATCTAAGAGGGGCAGCTCTATGTTTGCAGGAACTCCCATCAAAATCTCAAAGGGCGAGAGTTTTGTTCTAGCATGTGGTGTTGTCCTGATCTGGAATAGGACAGAAGGAAGGTAATCCAACCATCCTTTCATGGTGCCCCCCGTAGCCTTTTTTAACTTGTCCTTAATGTTCCTATTCATTCTTTCCACTACTCCTGCACTTTGTGGGTGGTAAGGGATGTGCAGTTTCCACTGTAAGCCTAGTAACTTAGCTAAAATCTGTGTAACAGAGGAGCTGAAGGCAGGCCCTCTGTCTGACCATATGGCCGTTGGTATTCCGAACCTACAAACCCAATGGTTCAGTAGGCATTTGGCAGCAATTTTAGCAGTCTCACCTGTACAAGGAATTCCTTCAACCCAACCTGACCATTTGCATACGATCACGCAAAGGCATTTCAAATTGCCTTTTTGTTTGGGCATGTGTGTAAAGTCTATTTGCAAATCTGTTAGGGGACCCAGGGGTGAGGGCAGGTGGCCATGTAATCCATGATTTTTCCCTTGGACATTGTTTTGTGCACAGGTCAGACAACTGCTGGTGAGGAGTTTTGCCTATTTACTTAAGTTGTTTGTGCAAAAAGACTTTGTGTATATGTTTGTTAGGGCGGTGGTACCTATATGTCCTGGACCATGGAGATAGGAAAGTATGAGAACACTGCTTGATTCTGGTATGCCCAATATCTTCCCCTCTTTTGACCAAAGACCTTCTTGGTCCTTGGTCAAGCCATCCTTGACCCAAAAAGAAACATCCTCCTCTGTAGCTAATCCCTGTATTTGTGCCACAATGGTTTTAAAGTTGGGTGATGTAAAATGTTCTTTGAAGAACATTGTTGTGGGGGCTGGCTGACCACTGTACAGGGCAGCGGCTTTTTTTGCTTCTCTGTCTGCCAGAGCGTTTCCTTTGGAAACTCTGCTGTTATCCGATGAATGTGCTTTTACCTTGACGACCGCTATCCTCTTTGGGAGAAGAATCGCTTGCAGGAGTGCTTTAATTTGTGTAGAGTTAGCGATTGGCTTGTTGTCAGCGGTTTTAAATCCTCTATTCGCCCAGATTACGCCATAGTCGTGCGTGACACCAAAAGCGTACCTACTATCTGTGTAGATGTTTACCTCCTCATCAGAGAAAAGTATGCAAGCTCTTGTGAGTCCCTCCAATTCTGCTACCTGTGCCGAGGAGGGTGGTAAGGCTTTTGCTTCCAACACCACATCAGGTAGTTGGACAATGGCATACCCTGTCAGGAATGTTGCATCAGAGGGGCGAGTACAACTGCCGTCTATGAAGACGTCCTGTACTCCTGGTAGGGGAATGTCAGTGAGATCTGGGCGAGGGCTGGTTATTGCTGCAACCTGTTCAACACAATTGTGCTTCTGATCAGGGTCTCGTGGCAGCTTGAGCAAAGAATGTAAAAGACGGACAGTGGGATTACTTGGTGGTGCGTGTTTGAGGGTGAGGTTATCAGTATTCAGAAGTGTGATCTCATACCCACTAAGCCTTTGTGCTGTCATATGCTGTGTGTTCATGTTTTGCAGAAGGTGAGTTACTGAATGAGTAGTGTAAAGAGTCAGTTCATGGCCTAATACTGATTTGTTAGCCTCCTGAACTGCCATAGCACAAGCAGCAAGGTTTTGTAGACAAGATGGCATCCCCTGTACTTGGGTAGGCAACTTTTTTGAGAGATAGGAGACTGGTCGGTACCCGGTTCCATGTTGCTGTGTCAAAACCGCAGCAAAAGAATTTCCCGATACCACACAGTATAATTGAAAGGGTTTGCCATATTCTATCAATCCCAGGGCGGGGGCCTGAGTCAGACTTTGTAACAAGGCCTGAAAAGCACAGAGCCTTTCTGTTGTCCAATCTACTGTCTTTGGGGCGGTGGACAAGGTAGCCTCCCTCAGAATGCCATCATAATATGAACAATCTGGGATCCATTGGCGGCAATATACAATTGCGCCCAAGAATGAGAGCAAAGTTGCTTTGTCTCTTGGAGGACTGAGAGCCTGCAGGGCTGCGGCACGTTTGGGGGATACCAGCCTGGTTCCCTCCTTCAGAATGCATCCCAGGTATTCTACCTGACTTTGACACCATTGTATCTTCTTCCGCGATGCTAGGTGGCCAGACCTGGCCAGGTGATGTAACAGAGATGTGGAATCGACCGCACAATCTTCAGCAGATCGACTGCACAGGAGCAAGTCGTCCACATACTGTATTAGCACCGACCCGCGCTCAGCAGTCCATGACTTAATTGTCTCATTAAGGACCATGGAGAAGGCTGCGGGACTGTCCACATACCCCTGCGGTAATCTTGACCAGGTCAACTGTTTTTCCCTCCCCCATGAGAATGAAAACATGGGCAATACCCCATCATCGATCGGGATGCTAAAGAACGCATTCGCCAGGTCTACTACTGTGTAGCAAAGGGAATCAGCAGGTATTTTCAAAAAGATGAAAGAAATATCTGCTACCAAAGGTGGCAGAGGTATAACCTGCTTGTTCACGGCCCTTAGGTCCTGTACAAGCCTCCATTCCCCATTTGCCTTTTTCACAGGGTAGATTGGTGTATTCCAGGGGCTTATAATGTGTTTCAGAATCCCTTTTGCTATGTAATCATTGATTAATGGTGTGATGCCTTCAATTTTTTCAAGTGGCAGGGGGTATTGCTTGTGATATTGTACTACAGCGTCTGGACGCATTTGTGGTGTGTAGGGTGTACAGTTGATAAAACCCACACTCCCTTTGTTGTCTGCCCATATAGCATGTGTTTCTAGAGTGGGTGGCAATGATGCAAAAAGTCCCCTGAAAGTGTGTCTCTTTGGAGCATGTAAGTCACAGAACGGTGAGCTGGCAGTGAGGGAGCCCCCTCTGTCAAATTTAATGGTGATATTCAGTTTTGAGAGTAGGTCCCTCCCCATTAAAGATACTGGGCAATCCACAAGGACAGCAAAACTCTGAGTGCACAGTTCCTGCCCTTCTGGAGTAGCCACGGGCAATGGTGGAGTGATGGGGTGGGTAACTGATGTCCCATTTATACCAATAGAGTTTCCCTCAGTGCAGTGCGGTGTGTCATATATGGCATCATTCAGACTACTGAATGTAGCCCCTGAATCCAAAAGTAGACATATCAGGTGATTGTCTACCCGCAATAGTACCTGCGGAAGACTTTTCCACGATGGATTATAACACACAAGGCTGAGGGACGGGACATACTCTTGGCATCCCTATTGTGGTGTCCGCCGGGCGGATGGCCACTGCATCGGAATGCGTGGGGGTGGTCTGTTTGGCTGAGGCTGATATTGAGGTTGTGGTGGGGGTGGTTGGGGTTGCGGTGGGTGAGGATACCTGATATCCTGAAGGCGACGGGGGCCGGTGTTAAGATTCCTACCTCTTCCTCTCTGGGCGTTTGTTCTAATTCTGTAGGGACATTGGGACTTCCAGTGCCCCAGTTCCCCACAGTTAAAGCACCCCTGGTCTGGTGGGTAAGCCTGGTCTGGGGGATAAGATTGCATTGGTGGATAAGGTTGCATTGTCATTATGTGGGTGGGCGGAGTCCCACCAGTTGGCAGAGTCTGGGTTGGTGTTAGGGAGGGAAAAATGCCACCCTTTTGTTCAAATACCCCTGATGTTTCTCGTGACCTAGCATCTTTCATAAATTCATCTGGGGGTTGTTCTGCCCACTTTGGATTAGTGAATTTAAGCAACTGTGTCACCTTCGTATCGCCACCAGCCATAATGGTGGTGGTGAACAATTGGGGGTTGGCGTTATCTACTGCTTTCCACAGACCATATACCCGGGTACAAAATTCATAGAACTTTTCCTTCGGTCCCTGTTTTGCTAGGACAAGTTCCTGAAGTGCAGATGAACCCTTGTATATAGCAGACCAATGATTCCCCATACCTTTCCAAAAAGACACCCAATCTTTATTTTCCTCTATGTGGGCTGTCCATAAGGCCTCTACGGGATGTCCTTCTGGGCTGTCAGGGTCCACTATACTAAGAATCCCTGCTATATCTTCTTTATCCAGGCTTGTCCCTGCACTGTATTTTGCAAGGAAAGCACCAGCCTCCCTAGGGCTTTTCTTTGGGCTGGGGCATAACTCCTTTATTTTCGACAGTGTGCCTAGGGGTAGGGGAATATGCACTACCGTCTCCCCTATATGCATGAGTGGTGCTTTAAAGGTGGCACCTAGAGTTTCCTGTTCCATGTCTATTTCTCTTTCCTCAGTAGAGGATTCACCCTGCTCCCTTTCCTCCTGTGGGGGTTTCTGGCTTCTGAGTGTGGTGGATGGCTGTGAAATTATCTTTTCCTCAGCTTCCTTAATCCTTCTTGCCTTTTTCTCTAGTTTCTTCTCGTACGCCTCTAAATCTTCCCTTTTCCTCTGTATCCTTTCTTCCTCTTCCTGCTGTCTCTTATTAAATTCTTTCTGTTTCTCCTCCCATTCCTTTTCCCTGGGGCTTAACTTCCTGACTCCTTCCTCTTCTCCCTTTTCCAGGGACATTCCATCCCTTTCTTCCTTTGTTATCGCAGAATACTCTCTCATCTCACCATCCCTCTTATCTAGCTCTCTTTTGTAATGTTCTAGCTCTTCCTCCCTTTTCTTGAGCTCTTTTAACTTCTCTTCTAATTCCCTTTCCTTCAGATCCAACTTCCTAATCCTCTCTTCTTCCCTCCTACGTATACCTTCTGCCCGGACTTCCTCTTCCCTGTTTCTACTTTCGTTTTCCCATCGTGTAACCTGTGCCTGATCAGCTGCCCCATATACCATGGTAGCCAATACTGCTGGATCCAAAGATGGATACAGCTGAAGACATGGACCCAATGTTCCATCCTCCTGTTTAACCATCACATAAGGGGGGGGTGCTTCGGGTTGCTGAGATAGGGCGGGTGAATTTACAGGTTTTGGTGTGGGGGCTTTAGTTACATACTCTGTTTTATATTTGGCTAGGCATTTATTCCATATTTTGTAACAATTTTTCATATACTGGGTGTCTTCCCATTTCCCAGGTGGGTAGGAGTGCTTGTGTACCTGACACACCTTGCTCACTTCCTTCCACTCATCCTCAGAACAGGGTCCCACTGGCCCTGGGTCATGTATCCCCAGCTGTTGGCACCTGTCTCTGACCTGTGTCCAAAACGGTTCTACCTGTGACCCCGGCAGTGTGTTTTTAACATACTCATAGGGAGATGGATTGGCCATGGTCTGGGTTACCGCAGAATTCCCCATCTAATAACCTTGGTAGTGTATGACTAGTACAGGGACAGAGATGAAAGCAACCTGTTTGTGCTATAATCTGTTCCCTGACTTGGGAGTAAGTCCCTTGGTCTCTTATGGCAGTGGGGCTGAAATAGCTATGAAGGTTAATTCTTAGTACCCGGTATAGAGTACCCCTTCTTGTGGCAGGATAGACCCCCCTTGCACCAAGTCGGTATGAAAATCCGGTTGGTCTAGTGGTAAGCAGGATCCATGTCCTGTCAACACTAAGGAACAATAAACCAAAGGTGCAATGTGGGCAGGCGGGCGCTATCTCACTACAGTCAGGCTCCTGTCTTAGGTCGTTCATTTAGTACATATATGTGTAATACAATATCTTAACAAAAAAATCCTCTAAATCAATACAGTACTTTACATTCAGTTGTCATACACATATATCATACACTTATCTCTAATACTCTATACACTCTAAATACTTACGGTGTTACCTAAAAGAAAACAAGCAAGAAAACAAGCAAAATCTTATATATACAGTGGCAAAATAAAGTTACATTATATGAACATGTTATAATAAGTATAATAAGTGCACTTTTCAATATTTTCCCCAAAAATTGGGCGTCCACTAAGCCACTCCTTATACTACGGGCGTATTCTATACTTCCCGAGTTTTAAACACACATATATCTACTCAACACAGTCAGACCAACCTAGTCAGACTACAAAAAAAAAAAAAAAAAACCTGCGAGCCCTTTCTCTTAACCCTCCAAGGGGCCAGCCTAGCCCGTTGCGAAGGCACAGTTATGTAAGTGGGTGGACATACAAGGTTATTTGAACAAGGCAAGCATCAACACCAGTTACCAAAAAATAGGTAAAAAGGAAGGTGACTTACCTGTTCAAAACACCCCACTTCTGGTACCAAAACTGTTAGGTGCCCGTCTTCTCCTTGTGGCCTAGGCTCTTGGAGATGGCTCAGTGGAGGTCCTCGCCGGCGGTTAATCAATTACACATACACACACTAGGTATGCTGAAATGATTACAATTCTTTATTTCAGGATTCGCTGTTATATGCTGTCTTTACAAGACTCTGCCCCAATTTGGGGGCCAATCAAAATAATACATATTAGCATATTCGGTAATTTCCTAATCTCGTGATTTTTCATACTTTAATAATGCCCTCACCTTGTGATCTTAAAATGTTAACCCCTAAGTTCAAGTTAATAGGTCAAAAGATTCCTTATTCCCTGTCACCGTCTGCTGGACCATGAGGTGTTCAACCACAGCTTCCCTAAAAAACTAATTCTAGCTGCTGTACCCAGCAACAGTGTACAGAGATAAAACCACAGACAGATGTTTCCTCAGATGGAGACATTAAAAGAGGAAAAAACAGACAGGGTGATATTGCAATGAGATAATTCAGTAAGTCATAGTCAGTCTGTCATAAGTCATTGAAATATACCAAGATATTTTTCTAATTATTAAAGCAAATAAGCAAAACCCTGAACATATCATGAACAGAGTGAAATCAACAATTAATCAATAATGAAATGTAATATGGAATCTCCTTACACACTGTATTCAGTTTAGCTAGATCCGTTCCTGTTATTATCTTCCTACTGATAGGCAGGCTTGTGTTGTTACAGTATTTACAGCTACCTGAAGAAAATTGCTGGTGTTCTTCTGATCCTATTAGTACCACAGTCAGGTAGCTAGACTATTTACAGTTAGTGTAGTGCGTCCTCCTCACAGTGTTCAGCTAAAGCTACAAGTTGGTTTAGTGTGACCTCTGCACAGTGTTCAGCTAAAGCTACAAGTTAGTGTAGTGCACAGTGTTCAGCTAAAGCTACAAGTTAGTGTAGTGCGTCCTCCTCACACTGTTCAGCTAAAGCTACAAGTTAGTGTAGTGCGACCTTTGCACAGTGTTCAGCTAAAGCTTCAAGCTAGTGTAGTGTAGTGCGTCCTCCTCACAGTGTTCAGCTAAAGCTACAAGTTAGTGTAGTGCGACCTCTGCACAGTGTTCAGCTAAAGCTACAAGTTAGTGTAGTGCGTCCTCTGAACAGTGATCAGCTAAAGCTACAAGTTAGTGTAATGCGAACTCTGCACAGTGTTCAGCTAAAGCTACCTGTAGAAGGTTGGTGTTTTCCTGATCCTATCACTACCGCAGGCAGCTACATTATTTAAACGTTAGTGTAGTGCGTCCTCCTCACAGTGTTCAGCTAAAGCTACAAGTTAGTGTAGTGCAACCTCTGCACAGTGTCCAGCTAAAGCTACCTGTAGAAGGTTGGTGGTGTTTTCCTGATCCTATCACTACCGCAGGCAGATACATTATTTACACATTAGTGTAGTGCGACCTCTGCACAGTGTTCAGCTAAAGCTACAAGTTAGTGTAGTGCGACCTCTGCACAGTGTTCATCTAAAGCTACCTGTAGAAGATTGGTGGTGTTCTCATACTACAGGCAGGCAGTTGATTTTGCTAGCTGCAGTATCAGTGTATATATATATATATATATATATACACACATACATACATATCAGCTTAGTGCAGCTACATCTCACTGCAGGCCATTAGTATGTCTGGAAGGCCAACAAGGAGAGGCAGACAGTCACAAGCCAATAAAAGAGGGCAAGCAGGCTCTGTGTCTAGAGGCAACAGTGCTGGTCGTGGAGACGGTGCATCCTCATCAGCACATGGCCGTGGGACACGCTTGGCCTTTTTTTTCGGCAGCTGGCCGAGTTAAGCCACAACATATGGAAGACTTGGTCGAGTGGATGACCAAGCCGTCCTCATCCTCCTCATCCTCTCTCACCCATGCTCAGGGTACTTTGGCAAAGCAGCTGCCAATGCAGCCTCTTCCCTCGGCTCAATGGCATCAGTGACTCCTTTCCTAGCCCCACCATGTCCTCCTGAGGAGTCCCTCAAACTGTTTGGCCACAGTGTTGGGTACATGCTCCAGGAGGATGCCCAACGTTTAGAAGGCTCTGATGATGATACTGGGCTAGATGAAGGCAGTAACGTGAGCATGGACAGAGGGGGTGCCCAAGAAGGACAGCAATCTGGCAGTCATGCTCCTCCTGCTGCAGCATACTGCCAGGTTTGCTTCAGTGATGAGGAGAGAGGGGATGATGAGGTCACTGACTCAACGTGGGTGCCTGATAGGAGAGAGGAGGAGGAGGCACATCACCAACGAGGCAGGATGCCCTCCAGAGGCCAGCCTAAGGGCAGCACACTGACTACATCACACCGCAAAGCTCCTTCTGCGCGTTATTCCAAAACTTCTTTGGTGTGGGCCTTTTTTGAGACAAGTGCATCAGATCGCACAGATGCTATTTGCAACATATGTCTCAAGCGTATCTCACGTGGCCAAAACATCTCCCGCTTGGGCACCACATGCTTGACCGGACATATGATGACCTGCCATGCAGTTCGTTGGCAAGCGTATCTAAAAGACCCACACCAAAGAACAAAGAGGACCTCTCCTTGCTCCTCATAAGCTGAGATCTCTAACCCCACTATACCTTCAGTCCTCTCTGAGACCTGCACTGAGAAGAATGAAGGTGTAGAATTAGGTGTGTCACAGCCAAGTACTTGTGGGCAATCTGCTTTCGGTACACCGACACCATATTGTACTATGCAAATTTCCCTGCCCCAGCTGCTGCACCGCCGAAAGAAGTTCACTCCCAGCCATCCACATGCCCAGCGGTTTATTGCTAGCTTAGCAAAGTTGCTAGTAATTCAACTGCTACCTTTTCAGTTAGTAGAATCTGTCCCCTTCTGTGAGTTTGTGGAACATGCGGTTCCTCAGTGGCAGGTACCCAAACTCCACTTTTTCTCACGGAAGGCGATTGCGGCTCTCTACCGGCATGTGGAAGGCAATTTCCATGCCTCGCTGGACAGGGCGGTCAGCGGTAAGGTGCATATTTCTGCTGACTCATGGTCCAGCAGGCATGGACAGGGACGTTACCTAAGTTTCACGGCGCATTGGGTGACTCTGCTGGCAGCTGGGAAGGATGCAGGACAAGGTGCAGTAGTGTTGGAGGTTGTTCTGCCACCATGCCTCCAAAGTGTAACTACTAATGATTCTGACACACCTCTCCTCCACCCCCTCCTCTTCTTCT
This sequence comes from Lithobates clamitans, assembly GCA_037952925.1. NCBI lineage: Eukaryota > Metazoa > Chordata > Amphibia > Anura > Ranidae > Lithobates > Lithobates clamitans. The sequence continues at coordinate 1,710,946 of JBBGZY010000730.1, forward strand.
TCCTCCATGGCCTCTTCCTGTGCTTTGTCCTCGGAACCAGCGGTACTCCGTAGGCATTCAAGGGGCTACGCAAGTATGCAGACCAAAAGATGCCATGCGGTGTTTGAGCTGGTGTGCTTGGGAGACAGAAGCCACACTGGGGCAGAGGTTCTGTCAGCTCTGCAGGGGCAGGTTCAGAGGTGGTTGACGCCATGCCAACTTAAGGCAGGAATGGTGGTTTGCGACAATGGCACCAACCTCCTCTCTGCCCTCCGAAAGGGACAAATGACCCATAATGCCAGTGCTCAGCTGGCAGACCTCCAAAAGGAATTTAACCTGCCCAAGAACCGCCTAATCTGTGACATGCCCACCAGGTGGAACTCAACGTTGGCCATGCTGCAGCAGCTGCACATGCAGCAGAGGGCCACCAATCAGTACCCGTGCGACTATGGAACCAGGACAGGGTCAGGGGAGCTTGGTTTTTCTTCCCCACGCCAGTGGGCCTTGATCAGGGATGCATGCACTATCCTGTCACCATTTGAGGAGGCCACAAGGATGGTGAGCAGTGACAGTGCATGCATCAGTGACACTGTCCCCCTTGTCCACCTGTTGGAGAACACAAAGTCAAAAGTAATAATGGGCCAGCCGAAAAAAAAGGATAAAGAAAGCAGCCAACACAACAATCAGACGAATTGTAAAATAATATGGTGTGGGCAAGTGTGGCGCTAAACCAACAATACTCTAAATGTACTATGCATAGATCAATGTTTTTTGGATTTCGTCACATTGATGTATTTGAATGGGAATCTATCTATTTTAGTATTGACTGATTTTCCATGCTATTTTGAATACATGTTTGCGCCATATCAGTGTACACAATTATCCTCTTCACCATTTTCCTATTGTGAGGGTTGAACCGCATTTGCGTTCCAGCCTGATTTTTTGTTTTTCTTGTTCAGACCCATCAACCTCATTGCAATTGAGGCGTGATCCGCATATGCGTTCCACAAGTTTTACCTGTCCTGTTCGTCACTTCCGGCTGCCGCCGGAGTGACGTCACACGCTCTCTGCGTGATTCTCTATTGGATACCGCACTCCAGCCCTATCTGGTCTTGGATTAGATGTGGGGCGTGCCGCATCCCAGCATGAGCGGTGACATTTGATGTGCCGTCTGGTTGGTGGAGCCCTCCCACCTGACCTTGACGGTGTCGGGTTTGGAGTGACGCAACCCCTCACAGCTTTTGGGTTGGTTAATCAGACTAAGGCTTGGTTATGGGCCATTTCTATGGGCTTAGTGATTGGCTCATTGTGTATGCTGACGCCATCTTTCGGCTACCCGGAAGTGGCGTTTTACACGGCGCAAACAGGTGTAGTTATTTGGTAATTATGAGAATATAGATATATACAGGCACAAGTGGCAGACAGTCATATACCCCAGTTGAAGTCCTATCGGACGAAACGCGTCGGGTTGTTTTGCCTGTCTTGCCACTACTGATCCAAGCGCTTTTTTATACCTGGCTCCCTTCCCTGGAACCAGAGTTTGTTTTTATTGCTTTGTTTTTAATAAAAGCTCTTACCAAGCTGATTCACACTATGGGGAGTTTTTTTCTATTTGATCCCTATCACATTTGAGGATCTATCTTCAACATACGAAGCAGGACCCCTGCGAGTAGTTCCTCTTCTATGCCATGGACATCGGTTACTGATGAGACCAGAGAGGTTCGTTTGGTGAGTGCTGCAGCTCTCCTCCATCTTTCGTTGCCGGTGATAGATGGTCACCTCCTCAGCCTTATCGCAAGCCTGTTTGACTCCCAAGCCGCTGGCTGGTGAGTCCATCACTGTCGGTAAGGGTATTTTTGCCTATCCCATTTATACATCTATTGGATCCCACAACCTGTTGATGCCATCCCCGGGTTCAAGGAACCCACACTATTTATCCTGGTTGTTGCCGATTGTTCCAGCCATAGATCCATCTGTGGTCTAACATTCATGTTGGACTTGTGGCTTTATCAGCAGTGCATAATTTATGTCAGAGATATTGTCTTATTAGGAGCTTGAGGGTTGACATTTTTGTACATCACAGCCATTATATTCACATTATTGTCATTATTATTGTATTCACTCACTTATTCTGTCATTATTCTGTTTGTTTCACACCTTTAATAGTGTGTCATTACTTTGATATGAGTACTAGTTCACGAGAGTTTCCATATATGTAACTGCTCCCCACCATTTTTGTTTTTAGTTAGTTATTGTAGGACACATTTTCTAATTATTTCCAAATTATTTCTGTTTTACAATTCGTCTGTTGGAGAACACGCTGCGTGGAATAATGGACAGGGCACTTGAGGCAAAACAGAGGCAGGAAGAGGAGGACTTCCTTAGCTCTCAAGGCCCCCTTTATCCAGACAGTGTTCCTGCGTGCCCGACGATCACACAGAAAGAGGACGAGGAGGAGAAGGATTGTGCCAGTATGGAGGTGGAGCCTTGCACTCAGCATCAGCAGCAGTCTTTAAAGGGATCATTTACAGTCCCAAGAAACACATGGACTTGTACGTGGCTGGGAGGAAGTGGCTGTGGATCATGTCGTCCTTAGTGACCCAGAGGACTCCGGACCGAATGCCTCAGCAAACCTACGCTGCATGGCCTCCCTGATCCTGCAAAGCCTGCGGAAGGATCCTCGTATTTGTGGTATCAAGGAGAAGTAACAATACTAGCTGGCAACCCTCCTTGATCCATGTTACAAGGATAAGGTTGCGGACCTTAGCTTGCCGTCGCAGAGGGAGCAGAGGATGAAACATCTTTGGGAGGCCTTGCAGAAAGGTCTGTGCAATGCGCTCCCAGAGACTGGGAGGTTGAGCCAGCTGCTGAAAAAAAGGCCAAGCATGTCCCATGGCCACATGCTGATGAGGATGCACTGTGCAACTGTCTTCGGGTAGCTATACTGCAGGTGCAAATGTGCAGCCTACACAGTACACTAACTATAAATACTTCAAGAGACTGCCTATGCTATTAATAGGATCAGAAGAAGCACACAAGCATCTGTCTTCAGGTAGCTATACTGTAGATGCAACTGTGCAGGGTACACAATACACTAACTGGAAATACTTCAAGAGCCTGCCTGTGCTATTAATAGGATCAGAAGAAGCACACAAGCAACCATCTTCAGGTAGCTATACTGTAGGTGCAACTGTGCAGGGTACACAGTACACTAACTGGCAATACTTCAAGAGCCTGCCTGTGCTATTAATAGGATCGAAAGAAGCACACAAGCACCTGGCTTCAGGTAGCTATACTGTAGGTGCAAATGTACAGGGTTACACAGTGCACTAACTGGAAATATTTCAAGAGCCTGCCTGTGCTATTAATAGGATCAGAAGAAGCACACAAGCACCTGGCTTCAGGTAGCTATACTGTAGGTGCAACTGTGCAGGGTACACAGTACACTAACTGGAAATACTTCAAGAGCCTGCCTGTGCTATTAATTGGCCCTAGTATATGAATGAATGTGTGTTAGGGACCTTAGGTTGTAAGCTCCTTGAGGGTAGGGACTGATGTGACTGTACAATGTATATGTAAAGCGCTGCGTAAATTGATGGCGCTATATAAGTACCTGAAATAAATAATAATAAATAAGAGCCTGCCTGTGCTATTAATAGGATCAAAAGAAGCACACATGCACCTGGCTTCAGGTAGCTATACTGTAGGTGCAAATGTGCTGGGTTACACAGTACACTAACTGGAAATATTTCAAGAGTCTGCCTGTGCTATTAATAGGATCAGAAGAAGCACACATGCACTTGGCTTCAGGTAGCTATACTGTAGGTGCAACTGTGCAGGGTTACACGGTACTATAACTGTAAATACTTCAAGAGCCTGCCTGTGCTATTAATAGGATCATAGAAGCACACAAGCACCTGGCTTCAGGTAGCAATACTGTAGGTGCAAATGTGCAGGGTACACAGTACACTAACTAGAAATACTCCAAGAGCCTACCTGTGCTATTAATAGGATCAGAAGAAGCACACACGCACTTGGCTTCAGGTAGCTATATTGTAGGTGCAACTGTGCAGGGTTACACAATACACTAACTGTAAATACTTCAAGAGCCTGCCTGTGCTATTAATAGGATCAGAAGAAGCACACAAGCACCTGGCTTCAGGTAGCTATACTGTAGGTGCAACTGTTTAGGGTTACACAGACCTGCCTACTCTAACTTAAATCAAATGACACTGTCTCTCTGTCTATCTAACTCTCTCCGCAACACATTACACAAGGCCAGCATGCAGGCGGCCTTATATAGTGTGGGGCGTGTACTAAACCCCCTGAGCCATAATTGGCCAAAGCATAATTGGCTTTGGCCAACTGTGGCTCTCTGTACACACGGCGCTGTGATTGGCCAAGCATGCGGGTCATAGTGCATGCTTGGCCAATTATAAACCAGCAATGCACTGCGATGCCGCAGTAAATTATGGGCTGTGATGTGCCACTCGAATTTGGCGCGAACAGCCCATGACGTTCGTAATTTGGCGAACGACCGAACAAACGATGTTCGAGTCAAACATGCGTTCGTCTCGAACACGAAGCTCATCCCTATTCAGGATATCTGAATATTGTTCAGATAATTTAAACAGGAACCAAGTTTTCCAAATATCATGGAATGGAGAGGTAGATTCAGGTGTAATTGCAGGTGTAATTGCAGTTGATTTTTCCATATCATGAATGTCATTCATTTTTAGTGGCCAGTCTTTAACTGTCAGTACAGAAACAGATTTACAATGTAGGGGGATGAGGGATTTGGCTGCATTAAGCATGTGTTTGGTTAAGGAAAATTTGTACTTTTGTAGTGGCTTAGGAATTATATATAGTAGGCAGCATTCAGGTGTTAAACACAGATTTGTTTCAGTGATCTGAATGATTAGGTCTTTGACTTGTGTCCAGTATGAGGTGATATAAAGACAGTCCCACCATATGTGGAGGATTGTGCTTATGCTTACATTCCCCGCCCCCTTCTGACGTCATGGGGAATGCCACAGGGAAGTCCCCGTCAATTCCCTGTGCGTCAGAGGGGGCGGAGTCACCAGGTGGCCCTGCCCCCCCGTTATTTAAGAACCGTCAGAAGAGGAGAAGCGTCACACAGCGGGAGCCTCCCTCCATGCCAGCATGGATGCAGAGTGTCCCGAAAAGAAGATGAAGACAAGAAGATGAAGAGAAGAAGATGAAGAGGAAAAGATGAAGAAAAAGATTAAGAGAGAAGCGTCACACAGCGGGAGCCTCCCTCCATACCAGCATGGATGCGGAGCGGCCCGAGGAGAAGAAGATAAGAAGACGCCGAGGAGGAGATGCCGGATGAGAACACCGGAGGAAGAACCAGAAGAACCAGAAGAAGAAGATGGAGGAAGAAACCGAAGGAAGATAGAAGAAAGAAGAAGCATTTAAATAAAGGAATTGTCAAAAACTGTCTCTTGTCATTTTTAACATTTTTGACAGTTTTTTTGTGAAATGGTAGGGGTACTTTTGTACCCCCTTACCATTTCACACAGGGGGGAGGGCCGGGATCTGGGGGTCCCCTTGTTAAAGGGGCTTCCAGATTCCGATAAGCCCCCCGCCCGCAGATCCCCACAACCACCGGGCAAGGGTTGTGGGGATGAGGCCCATGTCCCCATCAACATGGGGACAAGGTGTTTTGGGGGGCTACCCCAAAGCACCCTTCCAATGTTGAGGGCATGTGGCCTGGTACGGTTCAGGAGGAGGGGTGCTCTCTCGTCCCCCCCTCTTTTCCTGCGGCCTGCCAGGTTGCGTGCTTGGATAAGGGTCTGGTACGTATTTTTGGGGAGACCCCACGCTTTTTTATTTTGGCGTGGGGTTCCCCTTAAAATCCATACCAGACCTAATGGGTCTGGTATAGATTTTAAGGGGGGACCCCACGCCAATTTTTAAAAAAAAATTTGGCCGGGGTTCCCCTTAATATCCATACCAGACCTGAAGGGCCTGGTATGGAATTTAGGGGGACCCCCAAGTCATTTTTTTTTTTAATTTTGGTTCGGGGTTCCCCTGTGGGGAATTCCCATGCCGTTTTTATCAAGAACTTTTATGTGTATTGTCGGACCGGCAATTCATTATAGCCGCGAGTTGTTTTAAATGACTTTTTTTCCTTCCTGAAATGTCATTTTGCTGTCAGACTGTTCTAAACACGGGAAACATGCGCCCCTTTACAGGCATACTATAGACACCACCCAGGTATGAAATTTAAAGGGATATTACACTTTTATTGTTTCACTTTAAGCATTAATAAAATCACTGCTCCGGAAAAAAACTGACGTTTTTAAAACTTTTTCGTTTGCATTGATCCATGTCCCCTGGGGCAAGACCCAGGTCCCCAAACAATTTTTTGACAATACCATGCATATAAGCCTTTAAAATTAGCACTTTTGATTTCTCCCATAGACTTTTAAAGGGTGTTCCGCGGCATTCGAATTTGCCGCGAACACCCCAAATTGTTCGCTGTTCGGCGAACGGGCGAACAGCCGATGTTTGAGTTGAACATGAGTTTGACTCGAACTCGAAGCTCATCCCTAACCACCACCACTGATGTCATCCCTATCCCACCACTGCCACTGATATCATCCCTTTCCTTACCACTGCCACTGATGTCATCCCTATCCCACCACCTCCACTTCTGTCATCCCAATCCCCACCACCGCCACTAATGTCATCCCTATTCCCACCACCACCACCACTGATGTCATCCCTATCCCCACATCACCACTGCCACGGATGTCATCCCTATCCCCACCACCAACACTGCCATTGATGTCACCCCTATCCCACCTCCACTGATGTCATCCATATCCCCACCACCACTGATGTGTTCCCTATCCTCATCACTGCCACTGATTTCATCCCTATCCCACCACTGCCACTGATGTCATCCCCACCCCAAGTGGACTGATCCCATCCCCACCACCACCATCGCTACTGATTCCCCCCAAACACCCTCATTGGACCGATCCTATCCCCCCACCACTGCCACTAATCCCATCCCCCCACCACCATCAGTGGACTTTTCCTATCCCCCCACCACCACCGCTGCCACTGATCCCCTCCCCCACCACCATCAGTGGACTGATCCCCACCCCCTCCCCACCACTGCCACTGATCCCATGCGTCCACCACCCTAAGTGGACTAATGCCATCACCACCACCACTGATCCCATCCCCCACCACCATCAGTGGACTGATCCCACCCCCTCACCACCACTGCCACTGATCCCATCCCTCCACCACCACCAGTGCCACTGATCCATTCTCCCCCACCACCATCAGTGGACTGATCCCACCCCCCTCACCATCACCTCTGCCACTGATCCCATCCCCCCACCACTGCTGCAACTAATCCATGGGGGCCCCTTCATGGTTTCTTGCACTGGGGCCTTAAAGATTCTAGTTATGCCTCTGGTTACATAGTTAGGTTATAAAAAAGAGTTCACCTACTTCAGTGTTTATCAACCTTTTTTTCTGTAAAGACACCCTTTAAAAAAAAATTACAAAAAAAGTTTTCCATAATGCAGCAACAGCCACACAACCACCCAACCTTAGTGGTGATCTAAGCCGGCCATACATGGGTCGAAATTTGGCTGATACAGTTGATCCATGCATGGGCACTGTGGTTGTACAAAAGTTGATCTACTGATCGACTTCTGTACAACCGCCCTGTTGGATTTTCTCTACTCAATTAGTGCTGCAGGCTATAGACTGCAATGCTGATCAGTGTATTCCGATAACAGGGAAGTCTCCAGTAGGGATGAGCCCGATGTTCGAGTCGAATGCAAGTTTGACTCGAACATCGGGTGTTTGCCTGTTCGCCGAATAGCGACCGATTTGGGGTGTTCACAGGAAATTCGAAAGCCGCAGAACACCCTTTAAAAGTTTATGGGAGAAATCAAAAGTGCTAATTTTAAAGGCTTATATGCATGGTATTGTCATAAAAAGTATTTGGGAACCTGGGTCCTGCCCCAGGGGACATGTATCAATGCAAAAAAAAGTTTCAAAAACGTCAGTTTTTTTTCGGGAGCAGTGATTTTAATATGACACAATAAAAGTGAAATATTCCTTTAAATTTCATACCTGGGGGGTGTCTATAGTATGCCTGTAAAGTGGCAAATGCTTCCCGAGTTTAGAACAGTCCCTGCACAAAATGATATTTCTAAAGGAAAAAAGTAATTTAAAAAGACTAGAGGCTATAATGAATTGTTGGTCCTAGCAATACAGATAAAATAAGTCACTGAAAAAAATGGCATGGGATTCCCCCAGTCCATTACCAGTCCCTTTGGGTCTGGTATGAATATTAAGGGGAACCCCGAACCAAAATGTAAAAAAAAAAATTGCGTGGGGGTCCCCCCAAATTCTATACCAGGCCCTTCAAGTCTGGTATGGATATTAAAGGGAACCCTACGACAAAATTTTTTAAAAGATGGCGTGGGAGTCCCCCTCAAAAAAATGCAACTGACCCGCCTCCATGGGAGGTTTCCACCGTATGACGCGACTTCGCTTTGACAGTTCTTTTATAACTGAGGGCAGGGCCCTGGGCTTTCCCTGGGTGTAAGAGGGGGTGGGGCCACCCGTTTATGTGACCGGGTGGCCCCACCCCCTCTGACGCCCCAGGAAAGCCATAGGGAAGTCCCTGTGCATCAGAGGGGGCGGGGTCACCCAAAACTTCACGTGTGGCCCTGCCCTCAGTTATAAAAGAACTGTCAAAGCGAAGATGCATCATACGGCAGGAGCCTCCCATGGAGGCGGGTCTGTCACGTTTTTTTTTTGGTCTGTCGGTGGAGCAAGAGAAGAAGAAGCTTTCGTGGGACATTTGTATTTTTTTTATTTTTCAATAAAGGACTTGTCCTAAGCCATATCTTGTCATTTTATACCATTTTGACACTTTTTTTGTGAAATGGTAAGGGTACATTTGTACCCCGTTACCATTTCACACAGGGGGGAGGCCGGAATCTGGGGGTCCCCTTATGAAAGGGGCTTCCAGATTCTGATAAGCCCCCCACCTGCAGACCCCCACAACCACCAGGCAAGGGTTGTGGGGATAAGGCCTTTGTCCCCATCAAGGTGGTGACAAGGTGCTTTGGGGGGCTACCCCAAAGCACCCTCCCAATGTTGAGGGCATGTGGCCTGGTACAGTTCAGGAGGGGGGGCACTCTCTCGTCCCCCCTCTTTTCCTGCAGCCTGACAGGTTGCGTGTTTGGATAAGGGTCTGGTATGGATTTTTGGGGGGACTCCCACGCCATTTTTTTCTTAAATTTTGGCATGGGTTCCCCTTAAAATCCATACCAGATCTAAAGGGTCTGGTATGGATTTTGAGGGGGACCCCCACAACATTTTTTTTTAATTTTGGTTCGGGGTTCCCCCTTAATATTCATACCAGACCCAAAGGGACTGGTAATGGACTGGGGAGATCCCATGACATTTTTTTTAATGACTTCTTTTATCTGTATTGCCGGGACCAACAATTCATTATAGCCGCGAGTAGTTTTAAATGAAAATTTTCCTTTAGAAATGTCATTTTGTGCAGGGACTGTTCTAAACATGGGAAACATACGCCACTTTACAGGCATACTATAGACACCCCCCAGGTACGAAATTTAAAGGAATATTTCCCTTTTATTGTTTAAACTTTTATTTGCATTGATAAATGTCCCCTGGAGCAGGACCCTGGTCCCCAAACACTTTTTACAACAACTTGCATATAAGCCTTTAAAATGAGCACTTTTGATTATTCATGTTTGTATCCCATAGACTTTAACGGTGTTTGCGTGTTCACTAATTTTTTGCCTGTTCGCATGTTCTGCTGCGAACCGAACCGGGGGGGTGTTCGGCTCATCCCTAGTCTCCAGCTGTCAGAATGACACAGCGTGGAGGATTCCCTCATCCACCTTGAATATGTGGTTATCAGGTCAGTTTTTTTTTGTTCAACCCACTGGGTTGACTCATTTATGGGTTGCCTTTGTCTTCCAAAAAAATAAACCTTTACACCCTGGTACTGACTAGTATTCTGGCATTCTCTTCTCCCTCAGTTTTTCTCCCTCACTAAGCTAACATAGCCCCTGTGCTGACAGAGGAGCAGGGGAAGGCAAACAAAGATGATGTACAGCTGCCCGACGTCCTCCTTATCAACCAATGACATCATTGGTTGTTAGTGCACTGATGGCTAGAAGGTTGTAATAGTGCACAGTGAAAGTCTATGGCTTTGTGTAACTAAAGGGCAGGCTTGATCCACCTGCTGGCAGGTATACACTTTTTGGGCAATATTTAGGCATTTTGCCAAGGCACCCCTAAAGAAAACAGAAGAAGCAATAGGGTGCCTGAGCACCTTGGTTACAAAAGGCTGATCTTTAGCTTCTATTGATCGTAGCCAGGGCATGGAAAAAACAATTCACCCACTTCTCTGAAGTTGAATCCTGAATTGACTGAATCTATCATCCTTGCTAATAAGCATATCAAATTTAGCAAGATCTTGAGCCCCTGGATAGCATATCACCATTCAAACCTAGCTGTCTAATCCAAACCTTCATTAATTCAGCTGTTACTAGTATACAATACTTCCTGCATCGTGCCCCTATCCCCCACTTTTTTTCCCTCCTCTCCCTCCATCTCCTTTCTTCTTCATTTCTTCCCTCTCCTCTCCTTCACTATCTTTCCACTCCATCCTATCCACTCTTTTTTTCTCTCCTTTACTTTTCTCCTAATTTGTTAATTTCTCCTAGCCATTTCTGTCTCCATCTGCTAGTCACATAAATGCTTTAATTTTAACCCGTTCAGCATCAAATAGAGGTCTCTGTTCCTATGTTTGAAAGCATTTTGAATGATGACAGGACACTGTTAATGATGGATATTCTATCAATTACTGTACTCAGGCGCTATGTGCTGACACCATTAACAGTGTCCAGTCATTAAACCTTGAAAAATTCAATAAACACACTGAAATGAAAAAGGCTGATTTAGTTCAATCAATAATGTTGTGCATAACTTTACTTTTTTCCTTAAAGTGTTACTAAACTCAAGACCCTGCATTCACTATATCTGGTCTCCCACGGCACACAGAACATATAAACTACTAAATACTTTTTTCTCATCAGCAGTTAGAGCAGTCTTGTGATTCATCAGTGTCCAACCAAGCACTGGTTAAAGCTTGTAGGAGGAGGCTACACCTGTTAAGGTGATGGGCAGGTGGACGTGCTGAGTGAACGCTTTCCACTCCCCATCCCCCCTGGGCTATGAGACAATCAGCAGGTGGCTGCAGTGAAGGTGAGAGAAAATCAGCGATGCCGACATCCAGACAAGCAGCACAGCAACAAGCCGGAGCAATACGTGTGGCGGCGGGTGGAGATGAAGCAAAGAGGCAAACAGAAGGGAAGCAAGAGATGATGGAGACAAGCATAACCCACTCAATATCTGAGCGCAGCATAGGTAGAGCAGCCAATACAACCAGAAAGGACCACGGCTCCCTGACATTGCTGTATTCAGGCTAAGGAGTGGGTTTCTCCCATGATGGGGAGAGGATGGACAGCAGTGAGAGGTGGTAGCCCAGCACGCGGCAGTACCCCCCAGAGAATGGAGAAGGACCAGAGGAGGCTCAGTGTGAAGGGGAAGAAGCAAGAGCAATTGCCTGGGACAGCAGGACAAATCCTGGGACAAGAGAGGAATGGAGATAGATATGACCCTTCAAAGGAATATAAAGACTTACAGGTAAATGGCCAAGCCGTCCTGGCATCCCCAACTTCCCATATTTATTCAATGGCACCCCTGGAGACCACAATAGGGGCACAATAATGGCTTTGAGGGAGGACAATGTTGAAATAAATGTTGAAATAAAAGAAAACCCTTCAGTAGATACAGAGGAAAATGGGGAGCTGGAAATGGGAGGGGCCCCAACAGAGTTAAGCCCCTATGGAAAAGAACATATGTCCCAGGCGGTGGTAGTACAAGGCTCCAATACGGGGTGGAATGGAGGTAATATGTCCCCAAGGCCTGAGAGATATACAGAGGGCCTAGCGATGGATATTAGAGTAATTCTTAAAGCATTACCCACTAAGACCGACATCCAGCAATTAATATCTGCGGTAGAAAAATCCTGTCAGCAAGCTGTGGAGGGTCTTAGAGAGGAGATATGTGAACTGAGGCACAGAGTAGAAACACTTGAAAATGGCCAGGAGGCAGTGACACAAGTGATTACAGATATACAAGATACAGCTAAATATCATGAAGAGCTTTTAAATTCTTTCAGGGATCAATTAGATGACTACGAAAATAGGAACCGCAGGCAAAATATTCGGATAGGATTACCAGAAACAATTCAGATGTCTGAGCTGCTTTCAACAATTCAACAAATATTTCATCAAATAATGGGAAAAGAGGCACCAGAAACTATTAAGGTAGATAGAGTGCACCGTATCCCATTGTATGTCATTCCTAATCCTGAAAGACCAAGAGATATAATATGCAAACTTCATAAATTTACAGTGAAAGAGTCCATAATGAAATTCGCTCGCAGAAAAAACAAAATTGTTTATGAAAGAGCACACATCACTGTATCCTGACCTATCATATCGGACCCTAATGCAAAGAAGGAATGTCCGGCCAATACTGGAAGCCTTACATGCAGTGGAGGTCAAATACCGCTGGGGGTTCCCATTTAGTCTTAGAGCTTCTCGAAATGGTAAAACAGCAACCCTCAGAACTAAGGATGATATGCAGTCGTTTGTAGAGACATTAGATTTGCCCCCAATATAATTTGTGGACTGGAGAAGGAATAATTTTGGAAACCCCCTACAGTGCCCAGAACAATGGCAACAAGTGTCCATCAAAAATCAACATAGAAAAAAATATAGAGAAAAATGATGGGAGGAGAGAATAATGAGGCTCAGAGGGAAGGGGAAGGAAAGGGAAAAAGAAAAGAAAAGAGAAAGGAATTTTTTTTTGTGGGGAGATATATCTACATATATATGTGGATTTTTTTTTTTTTTTTTAGGAGGTGAACTCACTATACTTATTTCGTGTTTTCTGTTTAGGAAAGAAATTAATTATTTATATAAATGTTCGTATAATGGTTTGAAGTGATTTTTGGCATATGATATAAGGTATATGGCCATTAGGGATGAGCCGAACACCCCCCCTGTTCGGTTCGCACCAGAACATGCGAACAGGAAAAAAGTTTGTTCGAACACGCGAACATCGTTAAAGTCTATGGGACACGAACATGAATAATCAAAAGTGCTAATTTTAAAGGCTTATAGGCAAGTTATTGTCATAAAAAGTGTTTGGGGACCTGGGTCCTGCCCCAGGGGACATGGATCAATGCAAAAAAAAGTTTTAAAAATGGCCGTTTTTTCAGGAGCAGTGATTTTAATAATGTTTAAAGTTAAACAATAAAAGTGTAATATCCCTTTAAATTTCGTACCTGGGGGGTGTCTATAGTATAAAATAATAGAAACCTTCACGCCAGTGGTGTCGATAACAGATAATATATATGAATTGATTATACTGGTGGTACATCTAGTAAGAAAACATTCCCAACAATAAAAAAATTGTGGAAATATATAAACAATCAGTGTAAGCTGCTCCCCAATTTTTGAATAATCAAAAAAATAGATAATCAAAAAAAGGAATGTAAGAAAGATAGGGGGCGCTAGATACCATAATATTCAAGTGCTCCAAAAAAATATATATCTCCTGCATTACCAAAAAATTGGAAATGTAAGAAAGATAGGGGGCGCTAGATACCATACTATTCAAGTGCTCTAAATAAATATATCTCCTGTGTTACCAAAAAAGATGAAAATCATAATATTGACAAATCATAGTTAGATTACACATTGAAGTGCCCACATTAGTGAAAACATATATAGTGATTGATTGTCCACATAAAAAAGTGATTGAAGTAGTTGAAGTGATATCTTTCAATATTATCCCAATCTTGTTGCTGTAAACAAAAGGTTTTCCATCACCAAAGAAACAAAAGAAAAGGAAAACACCTCGAAGTAGTAGATATCTGCTTACCAGATACCAATGACTCCTTTAGTTAAAAAGAGAGTCACTAGCGCTTGTGCAGGGTTGTGCCTGCTCACATGGATGGCCGGACTGTGGTTGGTATTATAGGCATGGATCGTTCCCGTCAGGCTCATTCAAGATAGGATAAGGATACATAGGAAACAAAAACAGTCTCCATAGCGTAAAACCATTTATTAAAAAAGTAAACAAATTAAAAAGCCAAATGGCCGCTTACATTGGTGGGTGCCTACCCGGCACTGGGGCTGCTTGCATGTCAGGGTGACTTCGCAGTCAGAAAAAGCCTTTCATGTCTCCTCCACGCTGGCGTGCGTTCCAGCTTACACAGGGGGGCAGCCAAAGGATCCGGATGTTGTTGGATGATAGGACATGTGACCACGTACCGCTCCGACGTACGTTTCGTAGTGAACGTCTTCAGGGAAGACTATAGTATAGTCTATAGTATGCCTGTAAAGGGGCGCATGTTTCCCGTGTTTAGAACAGTCTGACAGCAAAATGACATTTCCAAGGAAAAAACCCATTTAAAACTACCCGCGGCTATTGCATTGCCCACAATACACATAGAAGTTCAAAAACGGCATGGGAATTCCCCACAGGGGCACCCCGAACCAAAATTTAAAAAAAAAAGACGTGGGAGTCCCCCTAAATTCCATACCAGGCCCTTCAGGTCTGGTATGGATATTAAGGGGAACCCCGGCCAAAATTAAAAAAAAAATGACGTGGGGTTCCCCCTAAATTCCATACCAGACCCTTCAGGTTTGGTATGGCTTTTAAGGGGAACCCAGCGCCAAAAAAAAAAAAAAAAAACGGCGTGGGGTCCCCCCAAAATTCCATACCAGACCATAATCCGAGCACGCAACCTGGCAGGCCGCAGGAAAAGAGGGGGTGACGAGAGTGCACCCCCCCTCCTGAACCATACCAGGCCACATGCCCTCAACATTGGGAGGGTGCTTTGGGGTAGCCCCCCCCTAAACACCTTGTCCCCATGTTGATGAGGACAAGGGCCTCATTCCCACAACCCTGGCCGGTGGTTGTGGGGGTCTGCGGGCGGGGGGCTTATCGGAATCTGGAAGCCCCCTTTAACAAGGGGACCCCAAGATCCCTGCCCCCCTGTGTGAAATGGTAAGGGGGTACTTACCCCTACCATTTTACTAAAAAACTGTCAAAAATGTTAAAAATGACAAGAGACAGTTTTTGACAATTCCTTTATTTAAATGCTTCTTCTTTCTTCTATCTTTCTTCATCTTCTTCTTCTGGTTCTTCTGGCTCTTCTGGTTCTTCCTCCGGCGTTCTCGTCCAGCATCTCCTCCGCGGCGTCTTCCATCTTCTTCTCCTCGGGCCGCTCCGCACCCATGGCATGGGGGGAGGCTCCCGCTCTTCTCTTCTTCTCTTCTTCATTTTCTTCTCTGGGCCACTCCACACCCATGCTGGCATGGAGGGAGGCTCCCGCTGTGTGACGGTGTCTCCTCCCCTGGCGGTTCTTAAAAATGGGGAGCGGGACCACCCGGTGACCCCGCCCCACTCTGACGCACGGTGACTTGACAGGACTTCCCTGTGACGTCACGGGGAATGCCACAGGGAAGTCCCGTCGTGTCCTGTGCGTCAGAGAGGGGCGGGGTCACCGGGTGGCCCCGCCCCCCGTTATTTAAGAACCGTCAGACGAGGAGACGCCGTCACACAGCGGGAGCCTCCCTCCATGCCAGCATGGATGCGGAGAGGCCCGGAGAAGAAAATGAAGAAGAGAAGAAGAGAAAAAGAGAAGAAGGAAGAAGAGAAGAAGATGAAGAAGAAGATGAAGAGAAGAGTGGGAGCCTCCCCCCATGTCATGGGTGCGGAGCGGCCCGAGGAGAAGAAGATAGAAGACGCCGCGGAGGAGATGCTGGACGAGAACGCCGGAGGAAGAACCAGAAGAACCAGAAGATGAAGGAAGATAGAAGAAAGAAGAAGCATTTAAATAAAGGAATTGTCAAAAACTGTCTCTTGTCATTTTTAACGTTTTTGACAGTTTTTTAGTGAAATGGTAGGGGTAAGTACCCCCTTACCATTTCACACAGGGGGGGCGGGATCTGGGGGTCCCCTTGTTAAAGGGGCTTCCAGATTCCGATAAGCCCCCCACCTGCAGACCCCCACAACCACCGGCCAGGGTTGTGGGGATGAGGCCCTTGTCCTCATCAACATGGGGACAAGGTGTTTTGGGGGGCTACCCCAAAGCACCCTCCCAATGTTGAGGGCATGTGGCCTGGTAAGGTTCAGGAGGGGGGTGCGTACTCTCGTCCCCCCCTCTTTTCCTGCAGCCTGCCAGGTTGCGTGCTTGGATAAGGGTCTGGTATGGATTTTTGGGGGGACCCCACGCCGTTTCCCCTTAAAATCCATACCAGACCCGAATTTAGGGGGACTCCCACGTCATTTTTTTTTTTTTTAATTTTGGTTCGGGGTTCCCCTGTGGGGAATTCCCATGCTGTTTTTATTAATGAACTTCTATGTGTATTGTCTGCAATGCAATAGCCGCGGGTAGTTTTAAATGGGTTTTTTCCTTTGAAATATCATTTTGCTGTCAGACTGTTCTAAACACGGGAAACATGCGCCCATTTACAGGCATACTATAGACACCCCCCAGCTACGAAATTTAAAAGGATATTACACTTTTATTGTTTGACTTTAAACATTATTAAAATCACTGCTCCTGAAAAAACGGCAGTTTTTAAAACTTTTTTTTGCATTGATCCATGACCCCTGGGGCAGGACCCAGGTCCCCAAACACTTTTTATGACAATAACTTGCATATAAGCCTTTAAAATTAGCACTTTTGATTTCTCCCATAGACTTTTAAAGGGTGTTCCGCAGCATTCGAATTTGCAGCGAACACCCCAAATTGTTCGCTGTTCGGCGAACTTGCGAACAGCCAATGTTCGAGTCGAACATGAGTTCGACTCGAACTCAAAGCTCATCCCTAATGGCCATCATGATTTCACATATGAAGAGCACTTTTTTAAAATGTGGGGACAGGGGATAGGGGAAATCCCCTCTTCCCCTTTCCCTTTTTTTTTGAGAAATATCCATATATATATATATATATAGATAGTTATAAAATTATTTTTTCTTGGAGGTGAACTCATGATATTTATTTTGTGCTCTTTGTTTAAGGAAGATATTAATTATTATTTATGATAGAAATGTTGGTATAATGGTTTGAAGTGATAAATGGCATATGATGTAAGGTATATGGTTATAAGGGTTCCACACATGAAGAGCACTTTTTTATATTATGGGGACAAGGGATAGGGGAAATCTCCTCTTCCCCCCTTTTTTTTTCCCCTCTCCTCATAGGAGGTGAACTCACTATATTTATTTTATGCTCTCTGTTTGGGATTGGCATAATGGCTTGAAGTAATATATGATACAAGGTATATGGTTGCAAGGCCCTCACATATGAAGAGCACTTTTTATACCATAGAGATAAGGAAACTTCCTTATCTCCACTTTTTTTTTTTTTTTAGAAGAGGTGACCTCCTTATACTCTATTTATGTTCCCTATTTAAGGAGGAAATTAATTACTTTATAGATGTTGATACAATTGTTTGAAATTATATAGGGTATATGGTTGTAAAAGTATCGCATAGAAGGAGTACCCCTTTTTCTCTTCTCGAGCAGACTCACCGCAGTACCCCACCCCCCATAATATCTATCCACATCATGGTTATTTGTTATTTTCATGTAGTCTTTCGCAGACTTGGAGTTACCTAAACTATAATCTATTTCAATAAGGGCTGCAAGGGACTATAGGTATATATATGCTGATGAAGCTTTACGAAACTTTGTGGAGGGGGAGGGGGTGGGAAAGGAAGAAAACTACATTTGAGGTGATAGAGAAGATACGTGATGTAAATCCATTATCCCTACCTGAGGGTAGACCACAAGGGGGGGGGGGGAGTAACAAAGGGTTCCATTAGAGGGGTTACAGGGTATAGGGTGGGAGAAGAATAGGGAAAGAGGAAAGGAGGAAATTAAATAGAGGGGGGAATGTAATGTAACACGTAATAAAATGCCCGGGGGGAGGGTCTTAGATCAATGGGTTGGGGTAAAGGGATAATTCAGTCAATTGGCCAGGTCCGATATACAGGACTTGAAAATCTGCAATATTGCAGAAGGTCGGAGAGGTCGAGGAGGGGGGCTTTGCCCCCTCACGGATCACTCTCTCGATTAGTAGGTAACCCAGAGGGGAATACTGAGTTATGGGGAGGGTGGAGCAGGGAGGTGGGTACTTTTGTTTTTATTTCTACCTTCCTCTTTTTTTTTTTTCCTTTCTTCTTTCTCTTTCCCCCCCTCTTTTTTCCCCTTCTCACGGGCATGTGTAAGAGTAGAGAGAAACAGCAGCTATTAGATGAAGTGTTTGAATATATAAAGATCAGTAATGGCAGTTCCAATAAATATCATATAACGTAAGAGGTCTAAACGCAGCTCAGAAGAGAGGCTGGCTTTGGCAGGAACTGTGCCACTATCTGGCAGATGTGATCTTTTTACAAGAAACACACTTTTTGAAGGGGGCCACACCAAATATGCCATTATATGCATTTAATCAGTGGTTCCATGCACCATCCTGATTGTAAGGGCAAGAGGGGTGACAATAACATTTAGAAAGACATGCCCAATAATTGTCATATCCTCACAGATAGACCCCGAAGGCTGCTACCTCTTTCCAAAGGCGAGATTGAATTGCTATTGCTACACTTTTGCCTCAGTCTATGCGCCACATTCAGGAACGGTGAATTTTTTGATAAAGACCCTGAAACTGTTAGAGAAATATAGAGAGGGATTTTTGATTTTGTGGGGATATTTTAATTTAGCATTAGATCCAAGTTTAGACACATCGAGGGGCAAAACCCCCATATCTTTTAAAGTTTTAAAACATATAAAACAGCATTTACGGTCCTCTCATCTGGTGGATGGATGGCGTGTAATGCATAATGGGATAAGGGACTACAAATACACAATATGTACTCTCATTTGGATATTTTCCTTGTGGACCAGTTCTACTTGGAAAAGATTTGATCATGTACGATAGAATCAATAATGATTTCAGACCATGCACCTATAACCATGACCCTATATCCAGTTTCAGCAGGCCATCTAGAACGAACATGGCGGTTAAACGAGACAATGTTAGATGACAGTCGCATAGTGGATGCATTAACCCTTAAAATAAAAACATATTTTAAAATGAACGTGCCTGGAGAAACCTCTGAAAAAGCTGTATGGGAAGCCCATAAGTCAGTGGTTAGGGGTGAACTGATAGCATATGGGTCAAGGGTTAAAAAAGAAAAACAAAAAGAAATAACAGATCTGCTGGAAGAGATTAACGACCTAGAGACAAAACATAAAAGACACTTAGACTGGGCAGATGCTAAGCGATTGGAAATCTTGCGATGCAAATTGACACAATGTCTGGATTGTAAAACCAGGAATAAGTTTAGATATTACGCACACCGGTTCTATGAACAGGGAAATAAATGCGGTTGTCTCTTAGCTAGGCAGTTTAAAAAGCAGCAGAACTCCAGACACATTCACAATTTAATAGTACAAAATAAAAAGATAGTGGAAACCCAGGCTATAACGGCAGAGTTCCATAGTTTTTTTGAAGCCCTATACAATATTCAACAAACAACAAACAAAAGTAGCTGCGCTGTAAACCTTGAATAATGAATGAAAACGAAACAATTCAATCACCTCTCATAGTGGGGGTAATGCACCCCTAATATGGTGACAAGCAGTGAGAAAAATTATTTAAATCACATCAAACAAAGATAAATATAAATATATCATGAAAAATTTAGTAAATTCAGTCCATTCCAAAAGTATGAAGGGAAAGAAAAAAGTTCACTGGCAGAACACTCCTTCAAAAGGTAGGCGAGACAAGCATCCATGCGATGCAAGTCATTCGACCACAACACCCAGAAGAACGTGGTGACAGAAGGGTTCCTCCACCAATAAAAATACTGTCCCTTACCAGCTCCTATGATCTCTTGTTATGGAGATCATACAGGCGTGTGGCTATTTACCCCAGCCTCGGGTCTTTGATAAGGACGGATCCCAATGTGTCTCTCCACCAAGGGTCTTCTAAGCAGTGCTTGGGCATTGTATTTAGGCAGAGATGCACTCCTGGCCCATCAGGGATGTCAGTCTTCTGGTACAAGACTCTATGACCTGTGCGGGGTACACGGGCTCATCCACCGGCCACCTCCTTCTCTCTACCCAGCACTACCCGTGAGAGACACATTGGGATCCGTCCTTATCAAAGACCCGAGGCTGGGGTAAATAGCCACACGCCTGTATGATCTGCGTAACAAGAGATCATAGGAGCTGGTAAGGGACAATATTTTTATTGGTGGAGGAACCCTGTCACCACGTTCTTCTGGGTGTTGTGGTCGCATGACTTACATCGCATGGATGCTTGTCTCACCTACCTTTGAAAGAGTGTTCTGCCAGTGAACTTTTTTCTTTCCCTTCATACTTTTGGAATGGACTGAATTTACTCAATTTTCCATGATATATTTATATTTATCTTTGTTTGATGTGATTTAAATAATTTTTCTCACTGCTTGTCACCATATTAGGGGTGCATTACCCCCACTATGAGAGGTGATTGAATTGTTTCATTTTCATTCATTATTCAAGGTTTACTGCACAGCTACTTTTGTTTGTTTTTTGCATATCTTAGTGTGGGTGTCTCACATTCTTTAGTTGCGGCTTTGTGTCACTTGATTTTTCTTACACTGTACACTTTTTGTATACAGGTTCATGGGGATAGCGCAGTAATTTTTACCTGTTTTAGCTATACAATATTAAACCAGACCCATCGATTGCCACAGACGAGCAGCGATTGGCGGATATCCAAGACTACATTGTGGGCTCGGCGATGCCCTTGCTGCCGATCGAGGTAACCGAGAAAATAAATAGGCCAATTACAGTTGAAGAAGAAAATGTAGTAATAGCAAATTTGGCAATAGGGAAAAGCCCAGGGCCAGATGGCTTTACGAATTCATATTATAAGAAATTTGTCTCAATTTTGGGTGCCCCAATATGCAACTATTTTAACTCAATTAATATGTCGAATCCCCTCTCTCCAGAAGCTTTACTGGCTTATATCACAGTGCTCCCTAAATCAGGAAAGGACCCTCAACATTGTGCCAATTACAGACCAATTTACCTGTTAAAGTGGAGTTCCACCCAAAAGTGAAACTTCCACTCATCAGATTCCTCCCCCCCTCCGGTGACATAGTTGGCACCTTTCAGGGGGGAGGGGGGTACAGATACCTGTATATTACAGGTATCTGTACCCACTTCCGGCATAGATAGCCGCAGAATCTGCGGTTATTTATGCCACTTCCTGCTCCCTCCCCGCTGCTTGCTGGGAAACACACGGGTCCCAGAGGCAGCAGGGACCATCCGTATTGCGCTGCGCGACTCGCGCATGCGCAGTAGGGAACCGGGAAGTGAAGCCGCACGGCTTCACTTCCTGATTCCCTTACCAAAGATGGAGGCGGCAGCACCCGAGGACAGAGAGACGCTTCGGCCTCGGGTGCCGACATCGCGGGCGCCCTGGACAGGTAAGTGTCCATGTTTTAAAAGTCAGCAGCTGCAGTATTTGTAGCTGCTGACTTTAAAAAAAAAAAATTTCGGCGGCGCTCCGCTTTAAATTCAGATACTAAGCTCTTAGCAAAAATTCTGTCACTCAGGCTACAGGACCATATAGTAAGGCTAGTTCATCCTGACGGGCTTTATGAAGGGCCGTGAGACCAGAGATAACACTATACGAGCCCTGCATATCCTTCATTGGATGCAACATGGGCCGGATAGAGCCCCTAGAGTGACAGTATCAATGGATGCCGAAAAGGCATTTGACAGGGTGGATTGGGTATTTATAACTGAGGTTCTAAGGTGGATAAAGGTGGGAGATCGCAAGATGGGTTGGGTATCGGCGTTATATGCGGCCTCGAGAGCGAGAGTGAAAGTAAATGGTACTCTGTCAAATTATTTTCAAATATACAATGGCACGAGACAAGGGTGTCCTTTGTCTCCACTACTGTTCGCTATATTAGAACCCTTTCTTTGTAAAGTAAGAAGAAACATCGAAATTCAGGGGACGTGTATTGGAACATACGAACATAAGGTCTCGGTGTATGCGGATGACCTATTATTCTACCTGTCCTCACCCCGGACCTCACTACCGGCTCTGATGGTAGAAGAATCCAAATTTGGAGTTTTATCCAATTTTAAGATCAACTTTGAGAAGTCTGTAATCTTGCTCTGTCATGTTTCCTCAGAAATGACAAGGACCTTGCAAAACTCCTACGCTTTTGTATGGAATAAAAAATCCCTGGTCTATTTAGGAACGCATATTACGCCAGACCCTAAACTCTTATACAATCTGAACTGTAGTGCGTTAATGGAGGGGATAATAGAGGATCTGAAGAAATGGAAGGGGTATCTATTAACATGGTTTGGAAGGGTAAGTGCAATAAAGATGAGTAAACTACCTAAAATAATTTACATTTTACATACAGTGCCAATTTCACTTCCACAGAGTTTCTTTAAAAACATACGGAAG
The DNA here is from genome assembly GCA_037952925.1 of Lithobates clamitans. Lineage (NCBI taxonomy): Eukaryota > Metazoa > Chordata > Amphibia > Anura > Ranidae > Lithobates > Lithobates clamitans. The sequence goes on from JBBGZY010000730.1 coordinate 1,733,600, forward strand.
GCCTTTATGTCTTTTGTGTGGAATGACAGACGCCCCAGCCTTGCCCATGATATTTTACGCAGAGGGAAGTCAGAAGGAGGTATGGGGCTACCAGATGTAATGTTATATTATAGGGTAATGGCCTTAGTACATATTTTAAACTGGAGTCATGACCAATTAAATAAAATATGGGTATTGTTAGAACAAACAATGGCAGGAAGGAAGCTGGCAGGAACACCCTGGATTCAAAGTTTAAAAAGGGGTCTCTCAAAATGGACATCACCCCTAACCCAGAATACTTTAAAGATATGGGATAAACTTAATCAACCAGGATATTATGCCCCCCAGATATCTCCCCTGACCCCGTTGGAGGGGTTTCCGTGGTTTCCACCAGGAGCAGAAGTGGGATCTATGGGGGTCTGGTGGAAAGATGGGGACACGACATGTGGCAAATTTGCCCCACATGGAACATGAATACCTCTACCAGAACTGGTGCGAAAGCTGGGAACAGTGCCAATGGCTGAGTGGAGGTACCACCAATTGGTGTGCTTCTTCAATATGTTGAAAGCTTTGATAAGACCTCTGAACTCGCTCACTATTTTTGAATCTAAGTGGTGAAGATGACAAGGACCAGACATCTACTGTCTCAAATGTACACACTAGTCCTTGGGACTAGAAAAAAATATAATACCTTACTACATTAGAGAATGGGAAGGGGAATTAAATCATGGCTTCACCCCGATACAAATTAAAAAAACTTATTGACGCTACATATTATACATCTACGAGTTCACAAATTCAAGAAAATGTCTTATAAATTTTTGACTAGGTGGTACCGAACCCCAGTGAAACTGCCACAGATGTATCGGACGACAGATGCCAGGTGCTGGAGAGGGTGTGGGCAGAGGGGTACCTTCCTCCACTTATGGTGGCTATGCCTGAAGATCAGAGGGTTCTGTAAAGAAATTGTTCCTTGGGTTGAAAGGCTGTCTCCCAGAACAATGGAACTAACGACTTTAAACTTTTTATTCCATGGGACAATGACGTCTGTTAGATTATATAAGGATAGTATTAAAATTACTAATACCTAGATTATGGAAACAGACTAAACGCCCAACTTTACTTGACTGGAAGAAAGAAGTTAATTTAATAAAGGAGGCCGAAAGATGGATACATACGGTTAAAAAAAGAAAGGACAAGTTTAGGGAAATTTGGACAGAATGGGAACACTGCTCAGTAGAGATTGTATAACCTATAGAGCTGCAAGGATTTTAGGTAAAATGCCCGTGGGGGGAGGGGGGGTAGAGAGGGGGGAGGCTTTAACTCTAACTTTTTTTTTTTTCCCCTCTTTGATGTTCTCATCCCCTCATAGGCCATACCACCTCCACAGGGGATATGAGAGATGAAAGAGGAAGCACTTGAGTTTTTTTTTCCCTGTTTGGTATTTTTAGGAAGGAATTTGAAATAGGGAAGGGAAGATGGGTGGTGGAAAGATGGGGGGGGGGGGTCAGGTTATATAGGGGTAATATGGCTCTTAGAAGCCTCGTACACCAAGTTTTTTTTTTTTTATGTGTGTTTGTTGGTGGATATTGCTTGGATATGTGTTATAATGTGGATTTTAATTGAAATGTCAAAATAGTAATAAAATTTGATAATTAAAAAAAAGCTTGTAGGAGGGGTTTTCTGACTGTGCTATGAGACTTCAAGACCCCTAACCCTCTGTCTGGACAGTGATGATTAGCCCTGTGCTGATCACATGCACCCTCCCAAGAACAAAAAAATCTTTCTAGCAATAAACACCAAACTGAGCATGTGCAGCCTGACTTCATGGACTGTGTAATCAGGAAATTTTTAGGGGAGAGTGTAAGTAGGGGAGGATCAGAGAAGACAGGATAAAACATCCTTTTTACAGAACCCCTTAGGTTCCACAGTGAGTATAACAAGCATACTTTACTCCATATATAGACTTAGTTTACTGTTGTGGGTTTACAAAAAATTGTATGTGGGGGCAGAGTGTGAATTGATAGAAAACCCTCGAGGAGGTACCATCCCTAGAAGAACAAATATAGAAATACAACAAAAGAGAATTTGCGACTTTGCATGTACCTCCTTGGGTTCAAAAACCACTTGACAAAATAGTTTCAAAATCATTTTTTGAATTTCTTTTAAACTTTATTCAAAGTACTATACAATTTCTTAAAAGAGGGGTTTGTTCTTTTAACAACAGGTTAACAAACTGGTTTGTCCAGGGTGCTGTTATTCTAGGCTTGAAATCCGGTTGTTCAACGCGTTTTGTACGCTGGCCTGTTTCATCAGGGCCTCAGATCTTGTTATATATTGTAACAATATGCAAAAGAAATGTGGAACACAACCTTATTTATATATATATATATATATGTAGGAACAGAAAGTATTCAGAACCCCTTAAATTTTTCACTCTATATTGCAGCCATTTTCTAAAATCATTTAAGTTCATGTGTTTGATTATACTGATTGGACTTGATTAGGAAAGCCACACACCTGTCTATATAAGACCTTACAGCTCACAGTGCATGTCAGAGCAAATGAGAATCATGAGGTCAAAGGAACTGCCTGAAGAGCTCAGAGACAGAATTGTGGCAAGGCACAGATCTGGCCAAGGTTACAAAAAATTCTGCTGCACTTAAGGTTCCTAAGAGCACAGTGGCCTCCATAATCCTTAAATGGAAGATGTTTGGAATGACCAGAGCTCTTCCTAGAGCTGGCCGTCTGGCCAAACTGAGCTATCAGGGGAGAAGAGCCTTGGTGAGAGAGGTAAAGAAGAACCCAAAGATCACTGTGGCTGAGCTCCAGAGATGCAGGCGGGAGATGGGAGAAAGTTGTAAAAAGTCAACCATCACTGCAGCCTTCCACCAGTCGGGGCTTTATGGCAGAGTGGCCCGACGGAAGCCTCTCCTCAGTGCAAGACACATGAAAGCCCACATGGAGTTTGCTAAAAAACACCTAAAGGACTCTAAGATGGTGAGAAATACGATTCTCTGCTCTGATGAGACCAAGATAAAACTTTTTGGCCTTAATTTTAAGCGGTATGTGTGGAGAAAACCAGGCACTGCTCATCACCTGTCCAATACAGTCCCAACAGTGAAGCATGGTGGTGGCAGCATAATGCTGTGGGGGTGTTTCTCAGCTGCAGGGACAGGACGACTGGTTGCTATCGACGGAAAGATGAATGCGGCCAAGTACAGGGATATCCTGGACGAAAACCTTCTCCAGAGTGCTCAGGACCTCAGACTGGGCCGAAGGTTTACCTTCCAAACAAGACAATGACCCTAAGCACACAGCTAAAATAACGAAGGAGTGGCTTCACAACAACTCCGTGACTGTTCTTAAATGGCTCAGCCAGAGCCCTGACTTAAACCCAATTGAGTATCTCTGGAGAGACCTAAAAATGTTTGTCCACCAACGTTTACCATCCAACCTGACAGAACTGGAGAGGATCTGCAAGGAGGAATGGCAGAGGATCCCCAAATCCAGGTGTGAAAAACTTGTTGCATCTTTCCCAAAAAGACTCATGGGCTGTATTAGATCAAAAGGGTGGTTCTACTAAGTACTGAGCAAAGGGTCTGAATACTTAGGACCATGTGATATTTTAGTTTTTCTTTTTTAATAAATCTGAAAAAATGTCAACAATTCTGTGTTTTTCTATCAATATGAGGTACTGTGTGTACATTAATGAGGAAAAAAAATGAACTTAAATGATTTTAGCAAATGGCTGTAATATAACAAAGAGTGAAAAATTTAAGGGGGTCTGAATACTTTCCGTCCCCACTGTATATATATATATATATATATATATATATATATATATATATATAAAAAATAATACATTATAACGTAAATATGTATAGAAAAGATCACCTGTGTTAATATTGAATCAAAGTTGGCAACAGGTAGTCTAGGGATCCCGTGGGGAATATCTCCAAACCCCCTAAAGAAAAAGTTCACACCCGAACATGGATGATGCCAACAATCTGTATGTCAAAAATGTTCACTGAGATTAATCTTTATATATCCAGCATTTAATGTGAATCAGAAAGAAGAAAGGGGAAAGGAATAGGAGAAATTTGGAAAAAGGGGGAACAGGAGAAAGGGGGTGAGAAAGGGGGAAGGGGCTAAGGAAAAGAAAGAAAGGGGGGGGGAGGGAAGAGGAGGTAAAGGGAAAAGGAAAATGATGGGAGATAAGTGGAAGGAGGGAAGGAGGGTAGAAGAAAAAAGGGGGGAGAGAAGAGAACAGGCAAGAAAGAAGAGGGGGAGAGGGGAAGAGAGGAGGGGAAAAAGGAGGGAAAAAAGGGGGGGGAGGGGGAAAAAAAATCAAGTGACAGGGAAGAAGGTGGAGACAAAACAATGCTTACCTGTAGTCTCTGCAAATATAGTTTGACTATGCAGGAATCTCAGAGAAGATGAAGGACATAGGATGGGAAGTCCTGATTGGTATGTAAATTTGGTGGCTTCACTAGAATTTCTAGGTATAAATTAAATTGGATTAAGTGCTAAAGAAAACTCCCCTTACAAGGACAAATTCAATATTAGCATGTGATCATTATATATAAAGTGTATCCAAGTATAGAGGGCATAAAGCAGAGGTTTAAGCATCCATTGTGGAGATTTACCTGTATTTCTAGTGACATGGCATGTGTCCATTGTAATATGTGTCCCAATGCTACTGGTAGGCTGAACATCCATGCCAGACAGTCTCAGTTTATATGCAACATGCAATTAATTAAGGGGAGGAGACTTCCCTGAGGCCGCCGCTGACCGGGTGTAAAATCTGGAATGGCCTAGAAGCTCAGGGGTGGGGCCGGACTCATCTTCTGGCTACCTTAACAGTAGGTAGCTGAAAGCACCACTGTGAACATCTAGGAAATCCACCTCAGGGTCATTACCATAGATGGAACAAGGGTTGAGGAGTTGCCTGCTAGGTTTACCCAGCAGGGCAGGGGGGAAGTGTCTCAATGAGGAGAGGGGATGAAACTCTGGCACAACACAGCACATGACGCGGTCCTTAGACCGCGTCATCATCAAGTGTGGTACAGGCCTGAGTATATAGCAAGATCTGAGACCCTGACAAAGTGGTTCAGCCCGTGAAAAGCGATGGCCATAAAAAGCTGATTTTCCAGCCCAGGATAACAGCACCATGGACAAATCAGTTTGTTAACCTGCTTTTAAAAAGTAAACCCCCTTTTAAGAAATTGTATAATACTTTGAAAAAAGTCCAATTGTTAACTTCTCATTGTTATTGGTTTGAACAAGATCACACAAGCAGATTGTGTGTAATAACAGGGAGCATATGAAGTAAGATATGCAGGTGAAATATAAAACTAAGATTATACCGGAAGGCTGGGCAGCACTCTGGAACGTTTTGTTATACACAGCTAACTAAAGAAGTTAGGAATCAATGAATTGTGTAAATATTCACTTCAGTTAACCAATCATTTAAAAAACAAATTTCTAATAGGAATTTGCTTTTCACATGATTGGATAATTGAAATATTCACAAAATCCAATAAGTGAACATTCTTAACTCCTTAAGTAAATCAACACAAATGTGTAGATGGCGGTGTAGCTCTGCTGTTGTAGACTATGGACTATTATGGTCATATAAAATCTTTGTACTTTGAGCTTTGTCATATTCATCCCTGGTTACCTCCAGCTGAAGAGTGAGGCAAGGCATGGGCTGGGCTAAGAGGTGGAAGGCATCTGTGTGGCCTATGAGTAACATCTTCCTCTTGGCTGCACAGTGTGGGCACCACACATGCACAATGCCTTGAAAAAGTATTCATACCCCTTGAAATTTTCCACATTTTTGTCACGTTGCAACAAAAAACAAAGGTATTTTATTGAGATTGTATGTGATAGACCCACACAAAGTGGCACATAATTGTGAAGTAGAAGGAAAATGATAAATACATTTCAAATTGTGTTTACAATGCATTTGTATTCATGTCTGTCTCTACCAGCTTTGCACATTTAAAGAGTGACATTTTTACTAAATAGCTTAAGCTCTGTCAGATTGGATGAGAGCATCTGCGAACAACAAAAGTCTTGCCACAGATTCTCAATTGGATTTAGGTCTGGACTTTGACTGGGCCATTCTAACACATGAATATGCTTCAATCTAAACCATTCCATTGTAGCTCTGGCTGTATGTTAAGGGTCGTTGTCCTGCTGGAAGGTGAACCTCTGCCCCAGTCTCAAGTCTTTTGCAGACTCTAACAGGTTTTCTTATAAAATCGCCCTGTATTTGGCTCCATCCATCTTCCCATCAACTAAACAGGTTTTCTTATAAAATTGCCCTGTATTTGACTCCATCAATCTTCCCATCAACCCTGACCAGCTTCCCTGTCCCTGCTGAAGAAAAGCATCCCCACAACATGATGCTGCCACCACCATGTTTCATGAGGAAGGGGTGTTCAGGGTGATGTGCAGTGTTAGTTTTCTGCTACACATAGCGTTTTGCTTTTAGGCCAAAAAGTTTAATTTTGGTCCCATCTGACCAGAGCACCTACTTCCACATGTTTGCTGTATCCCCCACATGGCTTCTTGCAAACTGCAAACAGGACTTCTTATGGTATTCTTTCAACAATGGCTTTCTTCTTGCCACTCTTCCAAAAAGGCCAGATTTGTGGAGTGCACGACTAATAGTTGCCTGTGGACATATTCTCCCACCTGAGCTGTGGATTTCTGCAGCTCCTCCAGAGTTACTAAGAGCCTTTTGACTGCTTCTCTGATTAATGCTCTCCTTGCCTGGCCTGTCAGTTTAGGTGGACGGCCATGTCTTGGTAGGTTTGCAGTAATACTCTTTCCATTTTCAGATGATGGATTGAACAGTGCTTCATGAGATGTGCAAAGCTTGGGATATTTTTTGTAACCTAACCCTGCTTTAAACTTCTTACAGCTTTATCCCTGACTTGTCTTGTGTGTTCCTTGGCTTTCATGATGCTGTTTGGGCTTGACAGAACAGCTCTATTTATACTGAGATTAAATTACACACAGGTAGACTCTATTTACTAATTATTTGACTTCTAAAGGCAATTGGTTCCAATAGATTTTAGTTAGGGGTATCAGAGTAAAGGGGGCTGAATACAAATGCCCACCACTCGTTTCAGATATTTATTTGTAAAAAAACAAATTGAAACCATTTATCATTTTTCTTCCACTTCACAATTATTTGTCACTTTGTGTTGGTCTTATACATAAAATCCCAATAAAATACACTTACCTTTTTAGTTGTAACATAACAAAATGTGGAAAATTTCAAGGGGTATGAATATGTTTTCAAGGTACTGTACTCTGCTGTAGCACATGCTCTCTGGTGAGATACATTGCAGCAAAAGGGGGGGTTTATTAGTGAAGGTGGATGGTGGCCATTAAGCACATAGAAAGGTCGAGGGGGATGCACCAAATAGTAGATCTTATCATAGGTACAAGAAAGGACCTATCTGTCAGAAAGGCAGCTTTGATTTACTGATCGCTTATTGGGTAATTTATGACCTTTTGTTATAGGAACCACTAGCAGACTAATATCCTTACTACATGTTGAGGAGTAACAGTAAGAGGGTTTGCACAATGTAAAAACAACATAGCCTGTTCTCTGGGCTCTCTTTATCCCCTGCTCTTTAAACCACATATGTATCTATCTATAGACACCGCAGTCAAACACAGTTCATTTCTTAACTAAATACAGTCAAAGTACACAAACAAAATTGAATAGCTAATGGGCAAGTATGTTTATTTGTACTATCTTTATATAATTTGAATCCTAGATGCAAATCTTAAGGCTAGCTCCTCTTTTAGTCTTCCTTTTGCCCCCCATTCTCCTTTGGATTTATGAGGGGATTTGATTGCATTGCACACTCCTTCTTTGGCTTTGGTCTGTGGCACATAAGTATGAACATTTATTTACTGACCTGACACATTGAGCTGAAAAGTATGGCAGAAATCTGTGTTTAATTTATTCCTTATTAGATATTGCTGCTTTGTAAAATCGCATATACAGTATTTACATGTATCTATATGTAGTGCTCACCCTTACAGAGGCCACTGAGAATAGACAGGTTCTCCCTAAGTAGTACATAGGCTGCCAGTCACACAAGCACAGTCCCATGTGAAAGGGGCATGTAAAAAGACCCCCTTATGTTCATATTGTGTTTTGCAATCTAAGAGTCCACTGCACCTTTAAGTTGAACATTTGCTGATCAAGTAAATATATATTGTTGTTTAACCAGTTGCCGACCGCCGCACGATGATGTACGTCCTCAGAGCGGCACGGGCAGGCAAAACGGCTTACAGGTAAGTCCTTGCCTGCCCGCGGGTGGGGGGTCCGATCGGACCCCCCCGGTGCCTGCGGCGGTCGGCAAATCCTCCCCGGCGATCGGTGGGGAGGGGGAGGCCATCCATTCGTGGCCCCCCCTCGCGATCGCTCCCAGCCAATGGGATCATTTCCCCGTCTCTGTATTGTACACAGAGGCAGAGGAAATTATGTCATCTCTCCTCGGCTCGGTATTTTCCGTTCCCGGCGCCGAGGAGAGAAGACTGGAATGTGAGTGCACAACACACACACACACAGTAGAACATGCCAGGCACACTTTACACCCCCGATCCCCCCCCTGATCCCCCCCAATCACCCCTCCCCCCCCGTCACAAACTGACAACAAGTTTTATTTTTTCCTGATTACTGCATGGTGTCAGTTTGTGACAGTTAGAAGTGGTAGGTCAGTTAGGGTTAGCCCCCTTTAGGTCTAGGATACCCCCCTAACCCCCCCTAATAAAGTTTTAACCCCTTGATCACCCTCTGTCGCCAGTGTCACTAAGCGATCATTTTTCTGATCGCTGTATTAGTGTCACTGGTTCCGCTAGTTAGGGACGTAAATATTTAGGTTCGCCGTGAGCGTTTTATAGCGACAGGGACCCCCATATACTACCTAATAAATGTTTTAACCCCTTGATTGCCCCCTAGTTAACCCTTTCACCACTGATCACCGTATAACCGTTACGGGTGACGCTGGTTAGTTAGTTAGTGACCCGCCGTTTATTACCGAATAAAGGTTTAGCCCCCTGATCGCCCGGCGGTGATATGCGTCGCCCCAGGCAGCGTCAGATTAGCGCCAGTATCGCTAACACCCACGCACGCAGCATACGCCTCCCTTAGTGGTATAGTATCTGAACGCATCAATATCTGATCCGATCAGATCTATACTAGCGTCCCCAGCAGTTTAGGGTTCCCAAAAACGCAGTGTTAGCAGGATCAGCCCAGATACCTGCTAGCAGCTGCGTTTTGCCCCTCCGCCTGGCCCAGCCCACCCAAGTGCAGTATCGATCGATCACTGTCACTTACAAAACACTAAACGCATAACTGCAGCGTTCGCAGAGTCAGGCCTGATCCCTGCAATCGCTAACAGTTTTTTTCGGTAGCATTTTGGTGAACTGGCAAGCACTAGCCCCAAGCAGCGTCAGGTTAGCGCCAGTACCGCTAACACGCACGCACCGTACGCCTCCCTTAGTGGTATAGTATCTAAACGGATCAATATCTGATCCGATCAGATCTATACTAGCGTCCCCAGCAGTTTAGGGTTCCAAAAAATGCAGTGTTAGCGGGATCAGCCCAGATACCTGCTAGCACCTGCGTTTTGCCCCACTGCCCGGCCCAGCCCAGCCCAGCCCACCCAAGTGCAGTATCGATCGATCACTGTCACTTACAAAACACTAAACGCATAACTGCAGCGTTCACAGAGTCAGGCCTGATCCCTGCGATCGTAACAGGTTTTTTTTGGTAGCTTTTTATTGAACTGGTAAGCACCAGCGGCCTAGTACACCCCGGTCGTAGTCAAACCAGCACTGCAGTAACACTTGGTGACGTGGCGAGTCCCATAAGTGCAGTTCAAGCTGGTGAGGTGGCAAGCACAAGTAGTGTCCCGCTGCCACCAAAAAGACAAACACAGGCCCGTCGTGCCCATAATGCCCTTCCTGCTGCATTCGCCAATCCTAATTGGGAACCCACCACTTCTGCAGCGCCCGTACTTCCCCCATTCACATCCCCAACCAAATGCAGTCGGCTGCATGAGAGGCATTTTTATGTCCTCCCGAGTACCCCTACCCAACAAACCCCCCCAAAAAAGAGGTTGTGTCTGCAGCAAGCGCGGATATAGGCGTGACACCCGCTATTATTTTCCCTCCTGTCCTGACAATCCTGGTCTTTGTATTGGTGAATGTTTTGAACGCTACCATTCACTAGTTGAGTATTAGCGTAGGGTACAGCATTCCACAGACTAGGCGCACTTTCACAGGGTCTCCCAAGATACCATCGCATTTTGAGAGACCCGAACCTGGAACCGGTTACAGTTATAAAAGTTACAGTTACAAAAAAAGTGTAAAAAAAAAAAACACAAACAAAAATATAAAATAAAAAATAATAGTTGTCGTTTTATTGTTCTCTCTCTCTCTATTCTCTCTATTGTTCTGCTCTTTTTTACTGTATTCTATTCTGCAATGTTTTATTGTTATTATGTTTTATCATGTTTGCTTTTCAGGTATGCAATTTTTTATACTTTACCGTTTACTGTGCTTTATTGTTAACCATTTTTTTGTCTTCAGGTACGCCATTCACGACTTTGAGTGGTTATACCAGAATGATGCCTGCAGGTTTAGGTATCATCTTGGTATCATTCTTTTCAGCCAGCGGTCGGCTTTCATGTAAAAGTAATCCTAGCGGCTAATTAGCCCTTAGACTGCTTTTACAAGCAGTAGGAGAGAATGCCCCCCCCACCGTCTTCCGTGTTTTTCTCTGGCTCTCCTGTCTCAACAGGAAACCTGAGAATGCAGCCGGTGATTCAGCCAGCTGACCATAGAGCTGATCAGAGACCAGAGTGGCTCCAAACATCTCTATGGCCTAAGAAACCGGAAGCTACAAGCATTTTATGACTTAGATTTCGCCGGATGTAAATAGCGCCACTGGGAAATTGGGGAAGCATTTTATCACACCGATCTTGGTGTGGTCAGATGCTTTGAGGGCAGAGGAGAAATCTAGGGTCTAATAGACCCCAATTTTTTCAAAAAAGAGTACCTGTCACTACCTATTGCTATCATAGGGGATATTTACATTCCCTGAGATAATAAAAATGATTTAAAAAAAAAAAATGAAAGGAACAGTTTAAAAATAAGATAAAAAAGCAAAAAAATAATAAAGAAAAAAAAAAAAGCACCCCTGTCCCCCCTGCTTTCGCGCTAAGGCGAACGCAAGCGTCGGTCTGGCGTCAAACGTAAACAGCAATTGCACCATGCATGTGAGGTATCACCGCGAAGGTCAGATTGAGGGCAGTAATTTTAGCAGTAGACCTCCTCTGTAAATCTAAAGTGGTAACCTGTAAAGGCTTTTAAAGACTTTTAAAAATGTATTTATTTTGTTGCCACTGCACGTTTGTGCGCAATTTTAAAGCATGTCATGTTTGGTATCCATGTACTCGGCCTAAGATCATCTTTTTTATATCATCAAACATTTGGGCAACATAGTGTGTTTTAGTGCATTCAAATTTAAAAAAGTGTGTTTTTTTCCCCAAAAAATGCGTTTGAAAAATCGCTGCGCAAATACTGTGTGAAAAAAAAAATGAAACACCCACCATTTTAATCTGTAGGGCATTTGCTTTAAAAAAATATATAATGTTTGGGGGTTCAAAGTAATTTTCTTGCAAAAAAAAAATAATTTTTTCATGTAATCAAAAAGTGTCAGAAAGGGCTTTGTCTTCAAGTGGTTAGAAGAGTGGGTGATGTGTGACATAAGCTTCTAAATGTTGTGCATAAAATGCCAGGACAGTTCAAAACCCCCCAAATGACCCCATTTTGGAAAGTAGACACCCCAAGCTATTTGCTGAGAGGCATGTCGAGTCCATGGAATATTTTATATTGTGACACAAGTTGCGGGAAAGAGACAAATTTTTTTTTTTTTTTGCACAAAGTTGTCACTAAATGATATATTGCTCAAACATGCCATGGAAATATGTGAAATTACACCCCAAAATGCATTCTGTTGCTTCTCCTGAGTATGGGGATACCACATGTGTGGGACTTTTTGGGAGCCTAGCCGCGCACGGGACCCCGAAAACCAAGCACCGCCTTCAGGCTTTCTAAGGGCGTAATTTTTTTTGATTTCACTCTTCACTGCCTATCACAGTTTCGGAGGCCATGGAATGCCCAGGTGGCACAAAACCCCCCCAAATGACCCCATTTTGGAAAGTAGACACCCCAAGCTATTTGCTGAATGGTATAGTGAGTATTTTGCAGACCTCACTTTTTGTCACAAAGTTTTGAAAATTAAAAAAAGAAAAAAAAAAATGTTTTTTCTTGTCTTTCTTCATTTTCAAAAACAAATGAGAGCTGCAAAATACTCACCATGCCTCTCAGCAAATAGCTTGGGGTGTCTACTTTCCAAAATGGGGTCATTTGGGGGGGGGTTGTGCCACCTGGGCATTCCATGACCTCCGAAACTGTGATAGGCAGTGAAGAGTGAAATCAAAAATTTACACCCTTAGAAATCCTGAAGGCGATGATTGGTTTTCGGGGCCCCGTACGCGGCTAGGCTCCTAAAAAGTCCCACAGATGTGGTATCCCCATACTCAGGAGAAGCAGCTAAATGTATTTTGGGGTGCAATCCCACATATGCCCATGGCCTGTGTGAGCAATATATCATTTAGTGACAACTTTGTGCAAAAAAAATTGTCACTTTCCCGCAACTTGTGTCAAAATATAAAATATTCCATGGACTCAACATGCCTCTCAGCAAATAGCTTGGGGTGTCTACTTTCCAAAATGGGGTCATTTGGGGGGGTTTTATGCCATCTGGGCAATTTATGGCCTTCAAAACTGTGATAGGTAGTGAGGAGTAAAATCAAAAATGTACGCCCTTAGAAATCCTGAAGGCAGTGATTGGATTTCGGGGCCCCGTACGCGGTTAGGCTCCCAAAAAGTCCCACACATGTGGTATCCCCATACTCAGGAGAAGCAGCTAAATGTATTTTGCAATTCCACATATGCCCATGGCCTGTGTGAGCAATATATCATTTAGTGACAACTTTTTGTAATTTTTTTTTTTTGTCATTATTCAATCATTTGGGACAAAAAAAATGAATATTCAATGGGCTCAACATGCCTCTCAGCAATTTCCTTGGGGTGTCTACTTTCCAAAATGGGGTCATTTGTGGGGGTTTTGTACTGCCCTGCCATTTTAGCACCTCAAGAAATGACATAGGCAGTCATAAATTAAAGGCTGTGTAAATTCCAGAAAATGTACCCTAGTTTGTAGGCGCTATAACTTTTGCGCAAACCAATAAATATATACTTATTGACATTTTTTTTACCAAAGACATGTGGCCGAATATATTTTGGCCTAAATGTATGACCAAAATTGAGTTTATTGGATTTTTTTTAGAACAAAAAGTAGAAAATATCATTTTTTTTCAAAATTTTCGGTCTTTTTCCGTGTATAGCGTAAAAAATAAAAATGGCAGAGGTGATCAAATACCATCAAAAGAAAGCACTATTTGTGGGAAGAAAAGGACGCAAATTTTGTTTGGGTACAGCATTGCATGACTGCGCAATTAGCAGTTAAAGCGATGCAGTGCCAAATTGTAAAAAGTGCTCTGGTCAGGAAGGGGGTAAATCCTTCCGGGGCTGAAGTGGTTAAGAAGCAAACTTGTGTTGAAGTCGAAACCAGACATAGGGAAGTTACGTGTGTGTCATGAGATGGTCTGCAGTTATATCTTTCTGGTTGACATATTTTAATGTGATATAATGAGTTATAATGATAAGGAGTTAATGACTAGGGATGAGCCGAACACCCCCCTGTTCGGTTCGCACCAGAACATGCGAACAGGCAAAAAATTTGTTTGAACATGCAAACACCGTTAAATTCTATGGGACTCAAACATGAATAATCAAAAGTGCTAATTTTAAAGGCTTATATGCAAGTTATTGTCATAAAAAGTGTTTGGGGACCTGGGTCCTTCCCCAGGGGACATGGATCAATGCAAAAAAAGTTTTAAAAACGGCCATTTTTTCGGGAGCAGTGATTTTAATAATGCTTAAAGTGAAACAATAAAAGTGTAATATTCCTTTAAATTTCGTACCTGGGGGGTGTCTATAGTATGCCTGTAAAGGGGCGCATGTTTCCAGTGTTTAGAACAGTCTGACAGCAAAATGACATTTCAAAGGAAAAAAAGTAATTTAAAACTACTCGTGGCTATTAATGAATTGTCGGTCCGACAATACACATCAAAGTTCATTGATAAAAACGGCATAGGATTTCCCCACAGGGGAAGCCCGAACCAAATTTTTTTTTAAAATGGCCTAGGGGGTCCCCCTAAATTTCATACCAGACCCTTCAGGTCTGGTATGGATATTAAGGGGAACCCCACACCAAAATTAAAAAAAAAAAAAAAAAAAATGACATAGGGTCCCCCTCAAAATCCATACCAGACCCTTATCCGAGCACGCAACTTGGCAGACCACAGGAAAAGAGGGGGGATGAGAGAGCATCCCCCCTCCTGAACCGTACCAGGCCACATGCCCTCAACATTGGGAGGGTGCTTTGGGGTCCCCCCAAAGCACCTTGTCCCCATGTTGATGAGGACAAGGGCCTCATCCCCACAACCCTTGCCTGGTGGTTGTGGGGGTCTGTGGGGGGCTTATCAGAATCTGGAAGCCCCCTTTAACAAGGGGACCCCCAGATCCCGCCCCCCTGTGTGAAATGGTAAGGGGGTACTTACCCCAACCATTTCATAAAAAAAGTGTCAAAAATGTTAAATGACAAGAGACAGTTTTTGACAATTCCTTTATTTAAAGTCTTCTTCTTTCCATCTTCTTTCTTCTATCTTCCTTCGGGGTCACCCGGTTACGTAACCAGGTGACCCCGCCCCCTCTGACATCACGGGGAAACCCATAGGGAAATTCCCGTCAAGTCCCCGTGCATCAGAGGGGGTGGGGTGACCGGGTAGCCCCGCCCTCCGTTATTTAAGAAGTGTCAGAAGACGAGAAGCATCACACAGCGGGAGCATCCCATCATGGATGCGGAGCGGTCCGAGAACGAAGAAGGGATGAAGACGCCACGGAGGAAGATGCCGGACGAGAACACCAGAGCAAGAGGCAGAGGATAGGAGGAAGAAGAAGATGGAGGAAGATAGAAGAAAGAAGATAGAAGAAAGAAGATGGAAAGAAGAAGACTTTAAATAAAGGAATTGTCAAAAACTGTCTCTTGTCATTTTTAACACTTATTTTGTGAAATGGTAGCGGTAATTTTGTACCCCCTTACCATTTCACACAGGGGGGGTGGGATCTGGGGGTCCCCTTGTTAAAGGGGGCTTCCAGATTTCGATAAGCCCCCCACCCGCAGACCCCCACAACGTGGGGACAAGGTGCTTTGGGGGGCTATCCCAAAGCACCCTCCCCATGTTGAGGGCATGTGGCCTGGTACGGTTCAGGAGGGGGGTGCTCTCTCGTCCCCCCCTCTTTTCCTGCGGCCTGCCAGGTTGCGTGCTCAGATAAGGGTCTGGTATGGATTTGTGGGGGACCCCACGCCATTATTTTTTTAAAGTTGGCGCGGGGTTCCTCAGGGTCTGGTATGGATTTTGAGGGTGACCCCCACACCATTTTTTGTATTATTTTGGCGCGGGGTTCCCCTTAATATCCATACCAGACCTGAAGGGCCTGGTATGGAATTTAGGGGGACCCCGTGCCATTTTTTTTTTAAATTTTGGTTCGGGGTTCCCCTGTGGGGAAATCCCATGCCGTTTTTATCAATGAACTTTTATGTGTATTGTCGGACCGACAATTCATTAATAGCCGCAAGTAGTTTTAAATGACTTTTTTTCCTTTGAAATGTCATTTTGCTGTCAGACTGTTCTAAACACGGGAAACATGCGCCCCTTTACAGGCATACTATAGACACCCCCCAGGTACGAAATTTAAAGGAATATTACACTTTTATTGTTTTACTTTAAACATTATTAAAATCACTGCTCCCAAAAAAACGGCCATTTTTAAAACTTAAACTTTAAAATTAGCACTTTTGATTTCTCCCATAGACTTTTAAAGGGTGTTCCGTGGCTTTTGAATTTGCCGCAAACACCCCAAATTGTTCGCTGTTCAGCGAACTGGCGAACAGCCGATGTTCGAGTCGAACATGAGTTCAACTCAAACTAGAAAATCATCCCTATTAATGACTATGATTGGTTGAATGCATGTTAAAAGGAAATGTGTCATTTGAACATGTACCCCTTATTGGTGGAAGATGGGAAAAGAGAGATGCAGCTCACAAACACTCTTGTCCTGGAATGGTGGTAAACCCCTAACGCGTTTCACATCATTTGGATGCTTATTCGTGGTGGAAGATGGTCGGTAACGCCCATCTTTCATTCATACTTAACACCTTGTCTGAGCCATAATAATGCGGAACAGTGTATGAAGCACTGTGTTGTGTCAATTATTTATATACGCTGTCCCATATGCATAGAGATATTTCGGTATGAAATCAATGGAATCGGCTGATGAGGTAATTATAATTAGATAATATAATAGTCAGGACTAATGGTTAAAGGTGGAGGCGCACCTTTCACCTTGCACATCAACAATTTAGGTTCTGTCTAGTGCAGTGGTTCTCAACTCCTGTCCTCAGGACCCACCAACAGGCCAAATTTTAAATATTACCTTGGGGAAATGCAGACTAGAATACTGCAATCATTGAGCAGCAAATTATATCACCTGTGATGTATTTATGTTATCTTGCAAACCTGGCCTGTTAGTGAGTCCTGGGTACAGGACTTGAGAACCAGTGGTCTAGGGTCTTTTAAGCAATTATTGCTGAAGAACTTTAACAGGAGAGGGGTTTAGGGTCCCTGGATACTCCAAAATTATCAGTAACAATGATAGGAGGACAAATATCTCTAATCTTTCAACAGCAGCCTTCTGGAGGTAGCAGTGAATAGCTAGTATATCTAGGACCCTACAGCAGCAGTTCATATAACTGTGTCTGGCACTTGCACAACTATTAGTCCCCAGGGAGGTCTTTACTCACAGTGTCCTAGGAGCTGTCTGCCACCTAGCATTCACAGGTACAGTAGATCATCAGTGAGGGAAGAAAGCTCTTACTCCAGACCAGGACTTTAGTGCAGTGACCTCCAGCAAATGTAATCCTCTGGCGATTTTCTCCTGGCCCTCAGCCCAGCAGCTACTGAGACCCAGACTGCAGTTTCTTGTCTTAATGTGGCTGCCTCCAGGGGCAGCAACCCCAAGAGAACCAGAGCCCTCCTTGAGGGAAAAGAACACTGTCTCAGGCCTTTTGCATATTTATCATTTCCCCAACCACCTTCTGGATGACTTCTTCCAAAGATTGGCTTGGGCATCATTAATATTCAATCATTTGAATCACCCTGCCTTATGCTTTGAGGCAAGGGGGAGTAATCAATCTCTCAGTTCAGAAACCCTTAACAGACCAAAACAATTAATCACTGCTTTACTCACTACAGTGGAGCAAAAAACAAAATTTATCAGCCTAACTAGAGAAGGATGCTACATCTATAAAATTGTATAGACCTGTAAGCTCTAACGAGCAGGGCCCTCTGATTCCTCCAGTATTGAATTGTATTGTAACTGTACTGTTTGCCCCATGTTGTAAAGCGCTGCGCCAACTGTTGGCGCTATATAAACCCTGTATTATAATAATAAATAAGGACCTCGGTTTTCCTGATGAAGCTGAACCCAAAACGCATGAAAGTTATCAAACTCCTAATTCAACTACCTACAAAAAGCAAGATATACTAGATTACTTTAAAGATAAGTATTAAGGGGGCGCATGCACTGGCACGGAGAGGAGCGGAGGCAGATAGGCAGAGCTCTGTCCGTTCTGAGCAAGCAGCCCTGCAAAACGGGGCCAATTCCGCCCGCAATTGGCTTGAAAACAGGCATCCCCACACACAGAACATAGTGCATGCCTGCACTGAAGAAAAGGAGGAGAGGTGGGCTTCAGAAATCCCACAAACAATACTGCCTGAGATTCTCAATACAAGGCAGCATGGCTCAAGATGGCGCCGGCTCCCAGCCTCTTATTACAGAGTCTCCCTCCCCTGCTGAAGAACCGCTGCAAAACCCTGGGACATCTGGTTCTAAAGAATCCATGGCAGACAACAGTGAGTACACATCCCTTTCTAAAGCTGAATTGGACATTAGCCTAGACTTACTTTGCACTAAATTACTCACTAAATTCCAATCTGAACTGCAGAAATCCACCATCCACTTTGTCCCAAGAGATAGCAGCCCTAGGCTCCCGCACTGATTTACTTGAAAACAAGCATGACGAACTTACAATTTCTTTCAATGAATTATCCAGAGAACATGAAAATCTCTCATCTGCGTTCACGCAATTACAGGCGCACGTAGAGGATTCGGATAATAGAAATAGAAGAAATAATATCAGGATAAGAGGAGCCCCAGAATCTATTACCGATTTACCAGCGTATACCACTAAACTTTTCCTGATGCTGTTACCTGAACAGAATCCCCAGTCCTTTACGTGCGATCGCATACACCGCGCTTCAAGAGCTAAACCCCCTCCTGACAAACCCCCTCGTGATATAATCCTCTGCATGAAAGATATTTTGGTAAAAGAAGAAATAATGAGGGCAGCACGGGGTCTCAGGAATATTACTCTAGAAAGAGTACAATTACAGTTATACCCGGATAACTCACAAGCCACTCTGGACGGACGCAGGAAATGAAGGAAATCACTACAATTCTTTCTACTGCCAGAATCAGATACAGATGGGGTTTTCCAATTAAACTGATCATCCCACATAATGGCACAACATACATCGCCACCTCTATTCCGGAAGGTCAGGATATCCTTGTCAAACTAGGTCTTTGGAACCCCAATAATCTTCCACGCACCCCATCTACTCCTAGGCAAGCCCCGATTTGGAACACCCCTTCTCACAGAGGAGACAGACGCAGACCCAGACATGAAGCGGGCCAATGCAGTCCTAATTAACTCTATTCTCTCAAGATGATCCTTGGTAAAGAACACTTACACTTGATTTATGAGTCCCTCTTGGTTCTCTTATTGCCTTTTCATTTTTTTTCTTATTAGGAGTTAATATTCTTGTTTTCTTGTTCCATGTCATTTTTTATTTCATTATCTCAGGCGGAATCTAACTGTTCTTATATGCAGATTTACCTCTTTCTCATTTAATAACTAAAACTGTTATCATAATCCCAAAAAGATTTCAACGCTGACACCTTCAGCCTTAAATTGGAACTGTGAGTATATTTCACTCACCTCTTTCTTGCTTTCACAACAGCACCTATAGCATCAGCAACACTGTCATCTTGTGTCCATGTATGGTATTACGTGTATTCCTCAAATCAACAATATAATATAATCTTCCCTGACTATATACATATACTGGATATTAAGACTCATAGATTAACAGCTATTAGTCTATATATAGTTATTTCTCCAGGTGCTAACTATTGTTTCTCTCTAAAAATTACACCAATTAAGTTGTATAAGATATAACAGTTCTTTAAGACAAGTTTTTTGTCTTTTGTGTCTTTTTTAATTTTTTGCACAATTATTATTTTAGCATCTATTAATCGTGGCTGTTTGCCCACATGTCGACATGAATCACCCCCTCTCAGTCATTACCCAACCTAAATTCTAAAACATTCTCTAAGACAACCTCTAAACACATAAATGATTTACAACTTATAGATTCGTGGAGAGCATTGAATATAGGAGCGCGTGAATATACTTTTTATTCACACCCACATGACTCATCACGCTTGGACTATATTTTGTGTACTCCCATAATCCTGGATAACTCCTGTGAAGCTTCAATTCTTCCTTGCACTTGGTCAGACCATCAGATTACTATGCTCAAGACACATTTTATCGGTCTTTCATCAACTCCTTACTCTTGGAGACTCAACGAGTCATTATTTTATATATATATATATATATATATATATATATATATATATATATATATATATATAGCCTCGGCCATTAAAGATTATTTTACATTAAACAATACCCCAGATATATCCCCCTCTACTCTTTGGCTAGCTCATAAGGCAGTCCTGAGAGGACGACTTATCAAGATGGCTGCTCAAGCTAATAAAGAAAAATGGGCAAAAATTCACTCTCTCACAATGGAGCTCCATAATTTATATAGGGTACACACAAACTCGCATGACCCAGATATCTTTAATATGATTTCTCAAAAACGCAATGAATTAGACTCCATCCTTACTTTTAAAGTAGAAAATGCCCTCCGCTGGTCAAAAGCTAAATTTTTCCTTTCAAGTAATTCTTATTCATCAATGTTTGCCCGTAAACTAAATCAATCTATTAAACCCACTCATGTATATAAACTTAAAAATAAAGTTAGTCACTCATCCGCAAGACATCCTAACAATTTTTTTCAAATTTTATTCTGAGCTCCTTTCTAAACCCTCTTCATCAATCCCACCTTTCACATTATCATGGCTAGACAATATTCCTTTCCCCACATTATCCCCCTCACAAACTGACCTTTTAAATGCCCCATGCACAGACGAAGAAATCCTCCAAATTATAAAATCCCTTAAAAAGGGTTCTGCACCTGGTCCCAACGGATTTTCTTCCTTTTATTATAAACAATTTCACCAACTATTAATTCCTAACCTAACCAAATTATTTAATAAAATACTAAAAAGAGACCATTTCCCAGATGAGATGCTCTTAGTGAATATGTCCTTAATCCCAAAAGCAAATAAAGATCACACATTGCCCCAAAATTACAGACCAATCTCAGTTATTAATAATGACCTTAAGATCTTTAGCAGACTATTAGCAAATAGATTAGCAACGATAATCCCATCTTTGATTTCTCCATACCAATCAGGTTTTATCCCAGGCAGGAAAATTACAGACAACATTAGACTAGTAACAAATATAATTCAAGACGCCAATATTAAATCACACCCCATACTCCTCTTAAGCCTTGATATCAATAAAGCATTTGATAGTGTAACTTGGAAATACCTAGATTTAGCACTACAAGAATATGGTTTCAATGGCGCATTTATACACGCTTTTCATGCTCTCTATAATAATCCTGCCACCAGGATAAAATTACCAGGTTGTAACTCAAACTTCTTTAAGATAGGCAAAGGAACTAGACAGGGCTGCCCCCTCTCACCCCTATTATTTGCCCTTGCAATCGAACCATTAGCAACAGCAATTTTACATAACCCCGATATAAAAGGTTACAATGCAAATAATAACACATATAAACTTAGTATGTATGCAGACGATATGATTCTGTTCCTATCACAACCTAACATAACGTTACAAATCCTACTACAAACATTAAAAATTTTCTCTTCTCTTTCAGGTTTATCAGTAAATGTCTCAAAATCACTAGGTATGCCTATCAATATTCCCGCCTCACAACTAGATAATATTCGTTCCTCGTTTAACCTCACTTGCACAACAGAATCTCTCCCTTACCTAGGCATTCAACTTACCCCAGACTTTAATAATTTAACTAATAAAAACTTCCTACCTATGTTACAGAAACTAAGGGTGATGATGAAAATGTGGAAATCTTTTAATATCCCATTTATAGGCAGAATCACAGCTGTAAAAATGACTTTATCACCTAAACTATTGTATTTGTTTTGTGCCCTACCTACCAGACTTAATAGAACTTTGATCACTAAATTCCAATCAAAGGTTAACAAATTCATGTGGTCAAACTCGCATCCAAGGATCTCAAAAACAGTTTTATACAAAATCACAGAAAACTGGTGGACTAGGTCTTCCAGATTTCTGGCTATACTATCTATCAGCTAGATGGTCCCAATTAGCACAATGGCACATACAAAAATCCAAAATTCCTTGGGTTAATTTTGAAAACAACTCAATTCTTCCTTATTCCATCGCTGGTTTACCATGGTGCCACAAAATTCCAATCCACAAATTAGCTAATCTTAATCTTGTTGTGGCTAACTCATATCAACTTTACATAATTACATAATAAAAAAATTAATATATCAATCACACCCCCACTCGCCTCCTTCTTAGAGGATCCCAAGTTCTTACAAATACACCAAGACTCAGAACCCTTTTCATGGTGGACCAAAAATAATTTAACCACTCTCAAGTCTCTTATGATAGATTCTACTTTCACCTCTTTTGCAGCACTAAAAGAAAAATATAAGACTCCTAATAGTGAATTCAGAATATTTTTACAAATTAGACACTTCTATACTACTTACTTTCAAGTTTCTTCCATTATTTCATACACATTTTACGAAAACATTTGTGTTAACATCTCCCAGAGCAGCAGGTTTAATCTCAGAAATTTATTCAAATCTCATCAATACAAACAGCCCAGACAAACATCCCTATATGCTTAAATGGGAACAAGAATGTGACATCACATTATCTCCCGAATATTGGTCCGACTGCATTTCCAATCTTCTTAAATGCACGAGATCAATCACAATAAGGGAGACAGCGATTAAGCTCTTCACACGTTGGTATTATACTCCTGCCAAACTTCATACTATCTTCCCAACAATACCTCATACATGCTTTAGAGGCTGTATCTCCACAGGTTCATTTACACATATTTTTTGGGACTGTGAAAAAGTCTCCCAGATATGGAAACGGCTTGAAAGTTTTGCATCCATTATTTCAACAAAGAATATTACCCTCACTCTTTCCAACTGTCTTTTATTCACACCTATCATTGGTTTAAATTCTTTTCATATGAGACTGGTCCACACAATATGTGTCGCCATACACTGGCTCATTGCATACCACTGGAAATCTTTCTCTCTACCCTTATCCCAACTTAAAACAAGAATTAACAATATTCTTCTTATGGAAAAAATATTTCATACCCTAAATAACTCAAAACATACTTTTGATAAAAAAATGGAATCCTTGGTTCGCCCCTGCAAATCAGTTTATAACTTTGGATTAAGTGGTTTTTTGTATCTACTATTTATTAAAAAAAAAAATTAAATTAAAAAAAAAAACACTTGAATTGTAAGTACTACAATATACCACCACTGTTAACATAAATATGATCTCTTGTATGACTATCTACTTTTCTAAGTATTTCTCTTGATATTTGTCAATTTACTCTGTACCATTTTTTTTGTACCTAATAAAAAAAGTTTGTAAACAAATAAAGATAAGTATTGAGTGTTTTGATTACATGTAAATATATTTGGTGTAAGAGTATAAGAGGCGGCTATCAGAGGTACTGTTTCAGGCTTGTACATAGCCACTGATATTTGGAAATTGACAATTTGTTCTACTTCAGTGTTTTTCTAAAGTACATAGATTGAACTCTTTGTTTTCTATTGAGTTTATATTTAATAAATATGCTGACTAGTCATTAGGCTGTTAGCACCTTTAAACTCCCATACAGACTTATATACCCGTATCTCATTTTTTCTTTTTCTGGAGTCGTTTATTATACCTAGTGGATGTGGTACCTAGGTTATCCATCACTCCAACCACGATTGTTGGCAGTTCTCTGGTTGGAGGTCAGGAAAAAACAAAGCCATCATATCTTAATCTACTTTTCAATTCTTAGTAACCTTATGTTTTCGCTATGATATGTCTACAGGGCCTTTGCATTCTGACCTACATGGAGTCTGGCACATTTGAAAGACCTGTTTGTCAGAAACCATGAATCAGACTGAGACAGAAGTACAGTTAAATCACACTTGTTTAATAATAATAATAATAATAATAAAAAGGTCAACAGAGCTAACGTAGTCAAAACATAGCCCGAGTTCAGGACCCAAATGGATAGTCAGACAAGCCAAAACATCAGGGAGCCAGAGATGAGCGTAGTAGAACAGCAAGCAGGATCTGGAGCCAGAAGAAATGTCAGCCAAGCAAGTCTTTAACAGAAACACAGGAGAGCATCTCTAGAGATGTGACCAAGGCGAAGGCAAAGATTATCTGGGCTGGACAGCTTAAGTAGGCAGGACTCGGCTATTCTCTAATGTAATTTGGGAAAGATCCTGGAACAATTTAATTTCAGTTCCATTGTACATAATGCACCCTCTTTCCCTTGCCCTGCGGAGAATTTCTTCTTTAAGTGGAAAGTTTACAATACAACAGATCACATCCCTCGGGGGTTCTGAGTCCCTGGGATGGGGTCATAAGGCACGGTGAGCCCTTTCCATTTCAATGGGAGAGTTTGCCAAGTGGCCGAGTAGATCATTAAAAATGGATCTACTGAGGTGGCCAGAACCACCTCTGGAGAGAGTCTATTCCACATTTTCACAGCTCTTACTGTGAAGAAGCCTTTCTGCATTTGGAGTTTAAATCTCTTTTCCTTGTCCTCTGTGATTACCTTAAAGTGAATAACTCAACACCAAAGTTCACAATATGAACCACTTATGTATTTATACATGTTGATCATATCCCCCCTAATCTCTTCTCAAGAGAGAACAACTCAAGTTCAGCTAATTATTCTTCATGGCTGAGCATACCATTATTAAACTTATACTCTACCATAACCCCCAGATCCTTCTCCACTATGGATCCCCCAGTTGTACTCCCCCTAGTATGCATGATCCATGCATATTTTTAGCCCCCAGGGGAAGAAATTAACATTTATCAATATTAAACCTCATTTGCCACACAGTTGCCAAATTAAAAGGACGTTATTCCACTGCACAGCTTGATGTCATCTGCAAAGACTGAAATGGTACTTTTAATTCCAGACCCCTAAAAGTAAAGGTCCCAGCACTGAACCTTGGAGTACACCACTGAAAACCGTAGACCATTCAGAGTATGATTCTACTATTGCTACTCTCTGAATAGGGTCGTTTAGCCATTTTTCTATCCATTTACCAACTGCTTTTTTCCAAGCCTGTAGACTTTACCTTACAAATTAGCCATGTTGGGGGGAACTGTGTCAAACACTTTTGCAAAATTCAAGGATACTACATCCACAGCCACCCCTCTGTCAAAGGTTTTTCTCACTTCATCGTAAAAAGAAAACAGATTTGTCTGACAACTTCTGTCTTTAATGACCTCCTATATATGCACACACGAGAGAATATTGTAGCGCATTTCACACAAATTTAAAAAAAGTGCAAACAATTGTGCAAAAAATGTGTACAAAACAAAAACAAAAAATATATATAACCCAATGTATATCCAAAAATATCAAAGAAGGAAAATGATAAAAGTGCAAATAATTATGCAAAATATATGTATGTACAAAAAATAGTCCAAAGTATATCCAAAAATAAAGGAAAAGAAAACAATATCCAATTTGAATCCACTCCAATCTGCAATGTGACATGTAATGCAAAGTGTGAATCCTCCACCCTTGTAGATGGGCCTCTCACCTCACTGCCGTGACCCCTGCATTACCAGTAGGTCTCACCACATGTTTTTCCCTCGGGGATGAAGAGAAACTGCTGCCACTTCAAATGCCTTTACTCGAATGGATGGATGGATTATTAGATTACCAATCCCCACAGTATACATGCAGGAAGAAAAAGCACACAGATCTGGGGCTCTCCGTTTAAAACTTTGCATTTATTTAGAAAAAGATATAGTATTGCAATCACAAAAATGACACTATTGGTAGTGCTAACCTATAAGATGAGGTTTTCACTTTGCATTACATGTCTTTGCATTACATGTCACATTGGTGATTGGAGCAGATTCAAATTGGATATCATTTTCTTTTCCTTTGATATTTTTGGATATACATTGGACTATTTTTTGTACATACATATTTTTTTTGCACTATTGTTTGCACTTTTATCGTTTCCTTCTTTGATATACATTGGATTAAATTATATACATTTATATTTAGATATTTTTTTCTGTACTCATTTTTTGCACAATTGGTTATTTTTTGTAAGTTGCGCTACATCATTCTGTTGTATATATTAGCTCACTAAGGTTTGAATCACTTGGGGGTGTTAGCAACTTTTAAAATGTATTTAATTGATATAGTATTGGATTGCGCAAATTGATTATTTACACTCTGTTTCATTAACCTCTGTTGACCTTTGCTTAAAATTTTTTTTGTAGCAAAAAATATCTATGTGTTTTTTTTATTAAACTCTCTAGTATCTTCCCAACTATAGAAGTTAAATTAGCATGTCTATAGTTAACTGGTAAAGACTTTGACCCTTTTTTAAAAATAAGCACCACGTTGGCCTTAATGCCAGTCATTAATGTGTCCCTACAAACTAGAAACAATAGATTTGAATTGACAGAGCTTAATTCTTTTAGGACACGTGGATGTATGCCATCCAGTCCAGGTGCCTTTTTCACCTTTATTCTATGTAAATATTTCTGGATCATACCAATTATTTTGTAAATGGCCTACATGCTCAGACCTGATCTTTTTACTATTACCATATTTGAAGAATTTCTCTGTGTTTGTCATGCTATCTTTTCCTGTTGCTCATTTAAAATGTAGCTTTGATTTCCTTTTTACATATTATGTTATATTCCTTGTAACAATGAAATTATGATAGTGTTCCTTCAATTTTATATTTTTTTATAAGCTTTTTTTTTTATCATTTATAGCTTTTTTAACTTGGTCGTGAACCACATAGGTTTGTTTTTTTAACCTTTTAACGCATGGAAATATATTTTGCAGCATAGTTACATAGTTGGTGAGGCTGAAAAAAAAAAACACCAGTCTATCCAGTTCAACCTGTGATGTGCCCGTATGCGTTTATGTCAATAGTACATTCCCCTGTATGTTGTGGTTGTTAAGGTGCCCATCTAATAGTTTTTTTTTTAATTATTGGCGCTCCCTGCTGATACCAATGCTTGTGGAAGAGAATTCCATATCCTTACCGCCTTGACAGTAAAGAACCCTCTACGCAGTTTAAGGTTAAACCGCTTCTCTTCCAATTTTAGTGAATGGCCGGGTGTCTTTTTAAATTCCCTTTTCAAAGAAAAGTTTTTCCCTATGCTAGGGGCGCCAGTGCAAAAGTTATACATTGATATTCTATCCCCTCTCAAGCATCTCTTCTTCAGAGAGAATACGTTCAATGCTTATAGTCTTTCGCCATAGCTGAGATCCTCCTTCCCATTTATTAGCTTTGTTGCCCTTCTCTGGATTCTCTCAAGTTCTAGCACATCCTTTCTGAGGACTGGTGCCCAGAACAGGACGGCATACTTACGATGTGGCCGGACAAGAGTCTTGTAGAATGAGAGAATTTTTTTATCTCTGGAATGAATCCCCTTTTTAATGTATGCCAATATTCTGTTGGCTCTGCTTGCAGCAGCCTGGCATTGCATGCCATGCTAAGACTGTCATCTAAAGCTGAATGTGAGAGACAACATTACTAATGGAGCAAAGAAGGAGGAAGAATCATTACGGTAGAGCTACAAAGGGAGGAAACTAAGGGGAAAGTAATATTGAGCGTATGCTTTAGGCCTCCTAACCAGAGGGAGGAGGGGAAGGCAGACGTCCTATCACAATTTGGATTATCAGCAAGGAAGGGAAGTGTCATTATAATGGGGGATTTTAGTTATCCAGACATAGACTGGGCGGAAGGAACCGCACATTCATCTAAAACTCGCCATTTCCTAAATGTCTTGCAAGACAATATCATGGGTCAGATGGTAAATTCACCAACAAGAAACAAAAGCGTTACTAGACCTACTGATTACCAACAATACAGACCTGATTACGGATGTGGAAATACAGCTCAATTTAGGAAACAGCGACCACAGGTCAATTAGTTTCAGTATAAATCACACAAATAGGAATCATAAGCGGAATACAAAGACACTGAGATTCAAAAGAGAAAAACTTCCCTAAACTACGATCCTTGCTAGAAGATAGGGATGAGCCGAATACCCCCCTGTTCGGTTCGCACCAGAACATGCGAACAGGCAAAAAATTTGTTCGAATATGCAAACACTGTTAAAGTCTATGGGACACGAACATGAATAATCAAAAGTGCTAATTTTAAAGGCTTATATGCAAGTTATTGTCATAAAAAGTGTTTGGGGACCTGGGTCCTGCTCCAGGGGACATGGATCAATGCAAAAAAAAAAGTTTTAAAAACGGCTGTTTTTTCGGGAGCAGTGATTTTAATAATGCTTAAAGTGAAACAATAAAAGTGTAATATTCCTTTAAATTTCATATCTGGGGGTGTCTATAGTATGCCTGTAAAGGGGCGCATGTTTGCCGTGTTTAGAACAGTCTGACAGCAAAATGACATTTCAAAAGGAGGAGAAGGAGGAGAAGGAGGAGAAGGAGGAGAAGGAGAAGGAGAAGACCCTGAAGTGTCTGGTATAGATTTTAAGGGGGACCCCACGCCATTTTTTTTAAATAGATTTATGTTTACTGTATTTATTGATTAATGTCAAGGATTGTGTTGTATTTCTTTTTATGATTTCCTTTATAAATAATGTTTTATGTTTACCACAAACAAGATCAGCATAATTTCATTGTCCTTTACACTATCATTAGAATGCTATTATTGGGGCAATTGTGATTACAAGTAAATTATGCATTATCATCATCATCTATTCACTAGTCGTAGTAGCATATAGTATTAAGAACTGTTAATATTTGCTTTATAAGCAAATATACCCTTGTTTCTATAAATGGAGAGTACTTGGAATGGTGCAGTGTGAAAATTTAATTTATTCATAAACGACCTGGAGGATGGGATAAACAGTTCAATCTCAGTTTTTGCAGACAATACTAAGCTAAGCAGGCCAATAATTTTTCCACATGATGTAGAAACCTTGCAAAAAGATCTGAACAAATTAATGTGGTGGGGAACTACATGGCAAATGATTGTTAAGGTGTACTAAAGCGCTGATATGCTGAGTGGATAATAGTGAGCTGGTGTTAAAAATAGAATAAAATGGTGAGAAAATGTGCAAATAGCAGGGACTTGGATATTTATAATATACCCACGATCCTCAATTATTGAAAAATAGGTGAAAGATAGGAAATAACCAAATAATTAGAAGCTGCTCTTATGTGAAAAAAGTGCTCTGATTAACACTAAAATGATACTCATAATAAATATATAGGTGCGCTAATAATTAACTTCCTATTAAATATTGTTGTATCCGTGAAATGAAAATATGTGATAAGTGATCCACAATCAAAATCAAAAATTTAAAATATAGCAAATGAGGTTTAATGTAAAAATAACGTAAAATAATGCATTGGGCGGCAAAAATATTAATGCAATCTACTCATTAGGGGGAGAACCTCTGGGGGAATCTAGGATGGAAAAGGACCTGGGGGTCCTAGTAGATGACAGGCTCAGCAATGGCATGCAATGCCAAGCTGCTGCAAGCAAAGCAAACAGAATATTGGCGTGCATTAAAAAGGGGTTGAACTGGGGGCGTGGCCTGACACAGCATGGAGTAGGATGCCTGTACCTTGAGCTCCGTCCATTACTCCTGCTGACATTAATCCTGGGCTGATTATACTGACTCACCTGCTGGATCACCCTCCCTGGGACACCTATAATCCGCAGAATCAACTCCCGGAAAAAACGGATACACGGCGGCCCGAGCGGAGCCGCGATCTTCCACCCGGCGGCCGGATTCAGGCAAGTCCCCGGCTTCGGCCTACACCTGGAGGTCGGCGGCCATCTTGGTCCTCCCTAACCTCAATCTAATTCAGGATAGCTGTGCCCTGCCGATATCTAGCCACTGGAAACCTCCAAGGGGAGCTGGATTACATTGACCCTCATATGTGTAGACCCCCCTGGCCTTCAGAACCTCAGGGGATATGGGGACAGTATTTGGGCTGGGTTGTGGCCTAGGACTGCATGTGGAGACCGGCTGCCATTTTAGTACACCTGCTCACCCAGTCTGTACTACATATACAGTCTACGGCCTTCTCGTTCCCCTCTGAACAGTTTATATTGAGGTCCTGTCATATCTCCTACTACAGCCCCAGATTGCTAGCACCCCAGGAGGAGAAGTGAAGTGTCGAGCACTCGCCATATAAGAACAGCCCTCGTCCCTGAGCATACGGGTGGCCCTGAGTCCCTCGCCAGCACTTTCCCCTGAACCACAGGCAATCAATTTCGCCAATACAAGCTTGGAGACTTGGTGAGTACTGCCTGGACACTCATAGCATGTCACCAACCAAAGCACAGAAGGCAGCGGCGGCAAAACTTGATCAATACCGCCGACAAGAAAAAGAGGACATGGAGGAAGATGGAACCTCTGAGAAAGCTGGGGGGATAACGAACAGCGAGTGACACTGACAAACTCCTTGAAGCAATCACCTTTTGCAGAACGTCTCTCACAGCACAAATTGAGGAAGTCAAGATGGATATCTCCCTTATCAGGCAAGACTTTCAAAAGCTCAGAGACAGGGTGAAGGAAGCTGAGACCAGACTGAGCACGGTGGAGGATGCCATTCCACCCCTACATCCTCAGATTGTGTACAACGGCAAATACAACAACTCCTTACAAAACAGGATGATATGGAGAATAGGCTGAGAAGATGTTACATACGCCTGATAGGCCTGCCGGAGGGAGCTGAGGGCAAGGACACTACCACGTTTTTGGAACAACTACTGATCAACACCTATGGGAGAGAAGCCTTCTCCTTTATGTTTGCGGTGGAGCGGGCACATCGCATGCCAGCAAGACCCCCCCCGCAGGGAGCTCCTCCTTGCACGTTTATAGCTAAACTCCTTAACTACAAAGATAGAGACACAGCTCTAAGAATGGCGAGAGAGAAAGGCAATATCCCAGTATGAAATGTTAAAGTGGCTATTTTCCCAGATTTTTCGGCAGAGGTACAGTGCCGTCGACAGAGCTTTACGGAGGCCAAGCGTAGGCTAAGGAACTTACAATACAAGTATTCTATGCTCTTTCCTGCCCGCCTCAGAATAGAACACGACGGTCGTGTAATCTTCTTTGAGGATCCTGAGGAAGTGATCTCCTGGTTGGAACGTCAAGCTAATCCTGAAAGAGCTGATTGATTAAGTCCCACCAACTTTGTGAATGTGTCCTAGAACGGTTCATGAACCAGCACAAGTACAAAGCACAAATCCTTGATATCCACAGTATAAGAGTCAACTTACCCTCCGGGGCTCCGGAGAGACAGAAGTCCTACAGACCACATGCATTGTGCAGCGAGACTTTACCCCACACGGTTCTGGGAAGCAGCACCATGAACACTGGAATTTTTTCTGGAACTTATTTGTTACACTTAACTGGAAGCAAGGGGATCGGGAGACTATACCATACCTCATACAAGTAATATGGAAGATACTCCTCGTTTTACTTGGTCCCCGGAGACTTAACCAGATATTTTGCATTCTACTTACAACCAGGAAGATGGAATGGTTCCCAGTTCGACATAAGTTAAGGGAATATGCCCGCACAAGTTTGGGACAGTGTAGGGCAGGGAGGGGGGTGGGGGTTCATTTGTTTAAGGTTTGGTTAAACTTGAGTGTGCATACTTCTCATAGAAAACAGGTAACGTCTCGAATGCCAGATCCACGTGAATGTATATACATGTTGGGCGATGCAAGATTGCTGCAGCTATATCTTAATACTAGAAATATGAGTGCCCTACGCATAGAAAGCAAATTGTTAAACATAAATGTTTTATTAGAGATTAAAAGGTTTGGTTTATGGCATCTCTGAAGTTTCTCACATGGAATGTGAGGGGCCTGCGTGAGAAATTTAAGCGCGCGGCAGTCTTCACATTCCTTAAGAGGCAACATGCTGATATAAAAGCACTGGTGGAGACGCATGTTGAGGGGAGTGTCCAGATGGCACTTCGCCGGCCATGGGTTGGATGGGCATATCATTCTACCCATACATCCCATTCCAGAGGAGTCTCAATCTTGATAGCCAAATCAGTGCATTTTGAGTTGTGTGAGTTATCCATTGACCCATAAGGCCGCTATGTCTTTATCCTTGCTAAATTACATGGAGAACCTCTATTTATAATGGCTTTTTATATACCACCCCCATTTAACGTTTCTATAGTTAAGGAGGGACTATCGTTCATGGCCCGTCATCCAACTGTATCTGCGGTTTGGCTAGGCGACTTCAATACTGCACTAAATCCAACTTTAGACAGGTTCCAGCTTGCCTCGCCTACCTGTAATACTCCCAACGAGACTAGGTTCTCTAAGCTTATCTCCACCTTTCACTTAATTTACACATGGCGCCACAAGTTCCCACAGGCCAAATCATACTCATGCTTCTCATCTTCTCATGGTTCCATGTCCCGTATAGATTTTATACTCATCTCCCGCAGATTGACACCAAGACTGTCAGAGGCTATGTTTTGCCCTAGAACACTTTCGGATAATAGTCCCTACTGGATTACATTAAGTATTCCAATAGCAAAACCAATACGTTCATGGCGCTTGAACCCATTTTGGCTCTCTCTTCTACCTGAGGATGACGAGCTTAGTGATAACTGGAATAGGTACTTTGTGGAAAATGACAAGTCAGCATCACCAGCCGCAGTATGGGATTCATTTAAGCTGTTTGCTCGACACACATTAATAACTACTATTAATAAAATTAAGACAAACTCTTCCAGGGCCCTCGGTAAGGCGCTGGAGGAACTATCCTCTGCTGAAAGAGACTATGCCTCCACCCCGACCCCCACCAATGCTGACCTACTTAAACTACAAACTAGAGTAGCTAACCAGCTACAATACCAGAAAGCTAGACAAAAAACATTTTTATCCAAACAAAAAATGTTTGAACATGGGGAAAAAGCAGGCAAGTTGTTGGCATACTTGGTACATAGCGAAGATAGACCCCCGGTTGTCATAACATTAAATGTCCCTGGAGGACAACAAGTAACAGACCCACCTAGAGTAACCTCTATGTTCAGGGATTTTTTTGCTGACCTATACAAAACGACAGCCCCCACTGAGATGCAATCTATGTCTCTTTTCCTTGAGAAGGTGATTTTCCCACAGCTGACAGAAGAACAGTTAGAACTATTAGAGGCTCCCCTTACCACAGACGAAATAACAATTGCTATGGCTAGCTTTGCTCGATCTAAATCCCCAGGATCAGATGGACTCCCTATTGAGTTCTATTCCCAATTCAGTGAAATTCTAACCCCTAAACTACTAAAGTTATACAATCATCTCTTTGAAACTGGGACTTTACCCCATCTATGACAGAGGCAACAATAGTCCTCATCCCCAAATCCAGAAAGGACCCGGGATACCCAGAATCCTATCGCCCAATATCCTTCTTACAGGTCGATATTAAAATATTAGCCAAGGTACTATCCATTAGGCTTAATCAGGTAATTTTATCACTAATACACGCAGATCAGGCTGGTTTCATGCCTGGTCGCAACACCTCGTTTAACCTCCGGAAACTATATATTATTTTACAGGCAACACATGAGGAGGTTGGTTCGCGGGTGGTTGTGACCTTAGACACAGCAAAAGCCTTCGATTCGGTGGAGTGGAGATATCTTTGGAGATGCTTGGAGGGATACAGATTTGGCCCAAAATTTATCAAATGGTCACATCAATCATAAGTGCAGCAATAATACATATAAAAGCGTGAATGTTGACCAATAATACACTTAAGTGAAAATACCACTACGTGCTTAAAATATAAAGTGCACAGTGCTAACATTAAACACACAGTGTAAGTGCTCAATCAGAAAACATATAACATAAATACTAAATTAAATATAGTATAAAGGGAAAATATCTTCTTGTGAATATAATAAAGTCCAAATCAGCGTATATCCGGAGATATAAAAGTGCCCAAAAAACATAGTCCGTGAATCAGTGAAGCTCGCACATCTTTCCCTCCAAAGGTGTGTCACCAAGAAACGTGCTATAGTGTCTTCCAGTCACCCCCACAGGCATATATGCTCACCTTCCTGTGTGTGACACAGTGATTAAACTATGTCAAACAAAGCTTTGGAGACACTCCTGTGCTCTAATGGAACCAGCTGTGCAGACCTTCAATGCTCTCAATCGAGATAATATATGCAAAAGAAAAGAAACTCCATAGCGCAACATTGCAAGATATAATAAAGGATTTTATTTTAAAAGGTTCTCTCCCCTTGCGGGGGTACTCACATACTGTGGGTGCGTAAGTGCACCATCCTAAGCAAACAAAGAACGGCCAATCTCGCAGTGTGGCATGCGGTGCGGTGTGTGTCTCAAACTCTCCTTCTCCCTCTCTGCTGACAGCTCCGTCCAGGCCCCTCCCCTACGCATTCCCTTTATACTATATTTAATTTAGTATTTATGT
Source organism: Lithobates clamitans (assembly GCA_037952925.1). Taxonomy (NCBI): domain Eukaryota; kingdom Metazoa; phylum Chordata; class Amphibia; order Anura; family Ranidae; genus Lithobates; species Lithobates clamitans. Next base: position 1,767,912 of record JBBGZY010000730.1, read on the forward strand.
TATATGTTTTCTGATTGAGCACTTACACTGTGTGTTTAATGTTAGCACTGTGCACTTTATATTTTAAGCACGTAGTGGTATTTTCACTTAAGTGTATTATTGGTCAACATTCACGCTTTTATATGTATTATTGCTGCACTTATGATTGATGTGACCATTTTTTAGCTAGCGCAGACACATTTTTTTCTATTTTTGCCACTTACACGATTATGAAACGTGACTGAGTGTTTGCAGCTGGTCTCAACTTAGGATTGATTACACATTATTTCTTAGGCATTTATCCGTAAGTGGCTCGCAGGGTTTGTTTATTATTTTTGATTCCTTTTCTATTTGGTAACATTCAATTTACAACAGTCATGAGCTCAAAATTGTGTGTGATTGATGACCAAAAACTATGTACCATTTTCATACACAGGAAAGTCTCAGCTAGGAGGTGGCCGTGGCAAGCAGCCTGACAGAATCCCAGGTTCCTCCCCTCTGCCCTCCAACCAAAAGGACCAGGAAGGCAGGGAATTTTGAGGCATCCGCGGCTGCTTTCCTAAAACAGGCTACTGCGGCACCCCTGGTGGCCACAAGGCATTTGGATGTGTCACAGCAAGCAAACTAGAACACATGGAACACATGGAGGAGGGCCAATGCACAATCTGTGAAGAAATAATTTTGAAGGCCCTAAACAAGGGGATGAGGGGTGAATTAACAACTCAAACCCATCTGGGTGAGTTGGACCGTACTCCTCCATCACCTCCAGCAACACCACCGACACCACAGCCACCCAACCCACCACAGCAGCATGGAGGGAAGCGTGGAAGGAAGTTTTGAGAGTGATGGCCTGGGTTTGGTGTGGTCTGGCAAAAAACGCAGGCTGATGTAAGACCACAGCCTTGGGACCTATATGTCATCTGCTGCTGCTCCCAATCTCTCAGAGTCCTGGACCATATTGGACTCCTCAAGTTACCAATTTTGACAGTCATATTAAAACTAGGTGGTGCCGCGCTAATCCTGAATACAATCGCTAGAGTCACTTAAAGTGATGTGACATACATAAAAAGTGTAAAATTGAAAATATAATGACAGTGTAGGAGTGATGGCAACAGCCGTGTAATACTCTCCACTCATATGGCAACAGCTCTGAGTGGTGAAATGATAATCTAATGTGATGGCAATAATCAATAAATATATCTCATCATGCCCATAAACCAATATTAATATTGAAAAAGTGTCACTAAAAAATAAATAATAAATCAATGCATACCTCTCATCGTATCCGTAAGCAAATTAATAATAGTATGAACAATGTCAATTAATAATAAAGTGCCTAATGCAATCTAAAGTGACTCAAATAATTGAGGTCTGCCCTGGGGTACAAAGGCTTCACCAATTCCAATTGTTTCTCCAGCATTGCCTTCCTATTTATTTTGTTATGACCTTGTGCTCCCTATTAAATTTCAAATTTTTGTTTTTGACAAATACTTGGCTATGCTTTTTACTTCCAAAAAGGACAGTTTGTTTGTGAGTAGGCAGGTACATTTCAAAAATACAATGTCAAATTAACAAGGGACACCCCTCCTGTTAGGAAGAGTAAGAGAATGAGAAATACATGGCATCAAAAGACTGAGACAACTGTACCTGGGAAATACTTTAAAAAAATTCTCAGATTTGAGACGAGAGTTCAATATATCGCAATGCTCATTTTATTCCTACGTACAGTTGAGGCATGCCCTTGAAGCCCAATTTAGGAAACAGCCACCAGTATGGAACGAAATGCCCCTTTTTCAGAGTATACTCCAGGTAGGCTCCACTAAGGGACTTATATCTGAACTCTATGGACAGATAAGCAAAGAAGTTAATGCTGAGGAGAAACTCTGCAAAGAGAAAAAAAGATGGGAAGAGGATATAGGGAGAATAACACAGGAACAGTGGAAAAGAATCCTGGAAATGGGCTCGAGGGTATCGGTCTCACCCCCTCAGAAGATATCCCATCTGATGTTGTTAAATAGGGCTTATTATACTCCTAAGAGGCTGTTCAAGTTTGGCAGAAGATCAGACGATAAATGCCCCAGATGTCAGGGAACCGTCGATCTTATACACATGGTATGGAGGTGCCCCAAACTGTATCGGTATTGGGAGGAAGTGCTTTAAATCATAAGGGATATATTTAAAATAACAATGAAAATGGATGCTGTGGTATGCATATTGGGGTACAGGAAGGAGCGGGGGGGGGAGAAATAGTACCACAATTGCAATAGTGAGGTGTTTGTTCCAAGCCAGAAAAATTATCGCAACCAGATGGCAATCTAGAACAACCCCTACTGTGAGAGATTGGATCCGGGAAGTGAATGAGACTATATGTAAAGAAAAAGCAGTGTATACAAAGAGAGGCAACCTTAAGGAATTTGATGCGATGTGGAGAAGATGGTTGGAAAAAATGGGTTCCCCCCTATAGAGTGATAAATGAATGGGAGGGGTAGGAAAGAGTGGAGGGATTAAGGGGCAACGTTTGGTCTGTAACACTGAAAATAGGTGAAGTGAGTGGGATGGAGGAGGTCTTTTGATCACTTTGGTTTCTACTACTCATTTTACTGTCTTTTAGTATAATGCGCCCTCACTTCTTGTTGAGGTACTTATCCATTTTATTATGTAAGAGAATGTTTTGTGTATTCACTTTTTAACTAATTTGTTAACCCTTGCAGGAAGCGAAGGGGAAGGGAAAGAAAAATTGAATAAAGATTAAATAGGGGGGAGGGATAAAAAGGGGAAAGAAAAGATTAAAGCTACTATGATTTGACAATTGATGGAGTAAAACTGAACTTTAATGGTGAATTAAGTATCCCAAAAGTAATTGCTGAAGTAGCTTAAAAAAAAAAAAAAAAAAAAAAACAAGGGACACCAACATAGTTGTATCTTTGAGGTTAAAAAATACAAGATAATAATGGTGTTGTGGTAACTTGACACACAAAATGAAAAAAAATTTAAAAAAATTATGGAGATCACTAAAAACAAACAACAAAAACAAATATTATTCAGGAGATCATGAGAAATAATAAAAAATATGTTTATCAGAACTCTGTGAATATCAGCAGCAAAGCAACTTCATTTTTATAGCATTATAAAGAAGAAGAGAATGCGCTGCATTGAGAGATTTCATAATTTGCCGCATCATGAATGTGATATCTCCATTACGAACGCTAGTTTTAAAAGACCGAGCGCTTCCAGCTCGTACTTGATTCCGAGCATGCGTGAACTTTTGTGCGCGGACTTGTGTTCACATGATCGGACTTTCTGACAACAAAGTTTTGTTGGCGGAAAATTTGAGAACCTGCTAGCCAACAAGCTCACCTCCAACATTTCCCGTTGGAAAATCAGACTGTGTGTACACAGCATAAGTCTTGGAGAGGAGCCCTCAGCCTTGATAAATTTGCTTTCTTAAAGTTAAAGTGGATGTAAACCAGAAAAACATTTTTTAAATTAAGGTTTGAACCTTATACAGTATAGAATTTCATTTCATCTGTGCCCAGTCTTGCCAAGAAGAGTTAATCCAGCTCTGAGCAATCTTCTTATCTTTTTTCAGTGAGATAAAAATGGACAGACAGAGAAATACCAGTCAGTCCTTCCCCTGCTGTGAGTGACAGGTGAATTACATATCTCATGCAAGAGCCTTAGAGAAGCATTATGTGTACTTCACAATTCACATCCCCCTCCCCTATTTCTTCTCCAGCTCTCCCAGGATTGGCTGCCTTTCCCAGGTTTTGACTGGATGTTTCTCATCATGGGGTGTGATCCACAGATCAGTGTGAGAGGAGGAAATGCATGCATAGTGCAGTGAGCTCACAGGATGGCCAGCAGAAGATACACAAACAAGTGATTTGATAGGGGAGATGTATCTAGTCAGAGCTGGGCAGAGGAGAAGCTCCAGTGATCTGATTATTGTTATGGTGCAGTATGTGCGCGTGAGGTCACCTGATCACAGTTGCAACATTCCTTTTGATCACCAGGATGTGTTATGTGGTGGAGGGGTGGATATCTCAGTTTTCATAGATTACATCCAGAAAGCCTGAATGAGCTCAAAGCTTACAGCCTTCCCATGTCACCTGACTGCTTCTACCACGTCCCTACTCATGTCACCTGACTGCTCCTACCAAGTCCCTACCCATGTCACCTGACTGCTCTCACCAAGTCCCTACCCATGTCACCTGACTGCTCCCACCAAGTCCCTACCCATGTCACCTGACTGCTCCCACCAAGTCCCTACTCGTGTCACCTGACTGCTCCCACCAAGTCCCTACTTGTGTCACCTGACTGCTCCCACCAAGTCCCTACTCGTGTCACCTGACTGCTCCCACCAAGTCCCTACTTATGTCACCTGACTGCTCCCACCATGTGCCTACTCGTGTCACCTGACTGCTCACACCAAGTCTATATTTTCTTGTACAAACTTCACGCTGAATAAAAGAAGTCATCCTCTCTAGCCTGCACCACAATGTCTTTTCCCATCCCCAACTTTTATTACCCAAATCATATCTGTCTAATCATGACCCAAACATCTCCATCCTGTCATATCCATCCATCCTGTCATATCCAATATCCATCTACATAATACAGGAATTGTACATCACTTCCTCTCTTCTGAGTATCACTCCATACTCTTCCTGTACATCGCTTCCTCTCTTTCGTTCTCCAGATTAGCTAGCACTGTAGGCCTGACACTGATTCAGCCAGGCCTAAAGTAAATTCCCTTCACAGGCAGGGACCGCGGGCACCTATGGTGTAGCAAAAAGAAAATAGTAAATTCTGGTACTAGCTGTCCTACATGCGGCTACTGATCCCAGTCAACCCTCTTCAGGCTGACTGGGATCAGTAGCCTCTTCAAGAGGGAGGTCTTAGTGATGCTGCCTGTCAATCACCCAGCTTCTACCCAGAGTCACTCCCAGCCCAGATCAAACAAAAACAAACAGACCTGGCTGCCAGCCAGGCCAGCCTAAATTGACCTACACTAACAACTCTCACTCTAGAACCTACGCTACTAGAGGGTGCTACAATTTGCATAAAATATTGAGCGTTGACTTAAAGGGGTGTGGTTTAATACAATCTGAGATGACTTACATAGCGCAGAATGTGGTAATGTTAAATAGGGAATGTAGAGTGCAGAGTGGACGACGGTGGGTAGTATATGCAGGAGAGGGGTGTGGAGTGTATGGAGGTGGGTGGTATGTGCAGGAGAGGAGTGTGGAGTGTATGAAGGTGAGTAGTATGTACAGAAGAGGAGTATGGAGTGTATGGAGGTGGGTAGTATGTGCAGGTGAGGAATGTGGAGTGTACAGTGGTGGGTAGTATGTGCAGGATGGTGTCAGTGGGACAGTAGACATTGTCAGTAGTTTAATTTTTTATTTTACAATTTAATTTTTTTAATGCTTTTTGGGACCAGTGGATGGTGTTAGTAGAGCAAAGGACACTGTCAGGATTTTTTTTATTTTTATTATTTTTTACAATTTTATTTTTTAATTATTTTTTACAATTTATTTCTGTACTATTTTTTTTCACAATGATGGGGAGTGGGGTTTTATTTTTTAAATATGTTTTTTACAATGCTTTTGGGAAAGGGGGTGGGGGGATGGGACAGTGGTCGGTGTCAGTAGGGCAGTGGTCGGTGTCAGTAAGGCAGTGATCAGTGTCAGTAAGGCAGTGGTCGGTGTCAGTAAGGCAGTGGTCGGTGTCAGTAAGGCAGTGGTCGGTGTCAGTAAGGCAGTGGTCGGTGTCAGTAGGTCAGAGGACGATGTTTTTTTTCACAATCCTTTTTGGGGGTGGGGGGCTTGGGACTCTGGACCATAATGGATTGGGGGCAGGGCAGTTGTGGTGTCAGTAGTTTTTTATTTTTTATTTTGTAATATTTATGTATTTTTTTTTATCAGCCCTGTTGGGGGCTTTGGTGACATGACAGGGACTCCTGACATCTCCCATTTGAGAAAGGGACAGAGGACACAGATTGCCCAGTCCTTTTCTCTGCATTGAAGATGAATGGAGAGGAGACAGGGGTTCTTCTCCATTCATAAACTGAAGCAGAGTAACACACAGGTTACTCTGCTCAGTTATCACAGGATACAGGAGCGATTGGTAATGAACGCTCACTGTGTCCGATTCAGAAAAGAAAGGGGCCGGTAAATGGCATACCGGCCCCTTTCTCCTGACAGATTCCTGACAGATTCCCCAGCCCGCGGGAAAGGAGGGAAACCGGCTGTGGGGACAATGGGAATGGAGGAGGAAGACACAGCGAGCGGATGAGGAGGACACAGAGAAGAAGAAGGGGGGGTGCAGGAGAACACGGGTGCTGGAGGAGGAGGAAGACAAGGAGGACAGTCAGAAATGATTGGTGCAGAGGGGACAGCTGTGAGCACCGATCTCCCTTCATGGCTTTTCAGGTGAAAGCCGCGGGAGGGAGAGAAGGAGAAGCAGATGATGAAAAGCCATGCAGAGATCAGTGCTCACAGCTGTCCCCGCCGCACCAATCATCCCGACTGTCACTGGACATCCATGTGTGCAAAAATGACAGGGGGCGTGAGTGTGCTCTGCTTTTACCCAGAATGCGCTCTGCCTCGCTTGTGTGCGCTCTGGCCAAAGGGAGTGTAGAGGTGGGCAGGGAGTCTGCTGATGTCACAACATCACCACTGAGCGCCAGACAACAGACCCGCCCACTAATTCCAGAGTTTTTGGGGGCTCCAAATAGAGAAGAGGGAGATATTTAAAAGGTAAGGATGCATGCAGGAGGCATGTATATCCTTATAGTTCAGCATTATGGCAGTACTTTATAATTGATGAGAGTGGGTTTACTTTCATTTTTTTTTATCTTTCCAGTATGTGCTTGTTGTTTACAGCTAACATTAAATTAAATCATGTTATGATCACTGCTACACAGATGTTCTTTTACAATATAAGGAAATTAGTAATAAGCTCAGCATGAGTTGAGATTACCAGGTCCAGCAGAGCACCATTCCCAGTTAGGCCTCTATGAACTGTACCAAAAAATTCTCTTGTAATAGGTTTACACATTTTTGCCCTTTAACTGTTCCTGCAGTGCCATAACTCCAGTCAATTTCCGGGTAGTTAAAATCACCCATTATTACCACTGTCCCAGCCCTTGCAGCTCTTTCTATCTGTGCAAGGAGCTGAGCCTCTACCTCCTCATTAACACTGGGTGGGTTATAACAAACTCCAATGATTACCTTTCACACTCGCTTTGAGATCACTTCTCACATAGATACAGACATGACCACTTTTCCGTTTTACCCTGTCTATCCAAAAGAGAGCATAGCCAGGAATATTAATAGCCCCGTCATGTGAATAATGAAGCCAAGTGGGTGATTTACTAAGAAGTAGGGACTGCACCAGTTCATACATTGGTGTGCCGGAAAAGTCATTAATTGAACGTGCAAACCGGCGCACATTGAGGCTTAAATAGCGATAATAAATACCTGCATATGTAAACTGCAACTGTCGTTAGGGTAACTGCGATTTTCTCATTGATAATAGCGCACGCCCAATACAATTGGTTAATTTCATCTTATTGGAAGTGTCTTGCTAGGCAATTAGTAGGTGTTCTCAGTTAATTAACCCTGTTGATGCTAATCTTATTCCTATCACTTCTAATATATCTTTGAAATGTGTTTTTTTCTTTTTTTACCTAAATCTTTCAATACATTACTGTTGGAAGGCAACATGGTTTAATATCATATTTCAGGAGTTTTTCTGTCAATGTTACTGGGTTTATTTGTAACTGTGTTTTGGTTAGGGATGAGCCGAACACCCCCCTGTTCGGTTCGCACCACAACTTGCGAACAGGCAAAAAATTCACTCGAACACGCGAACACCATTAAAGTCTATGGGACACGAACATGAATAATCAAAAGTGCTAACTTTAAAGGCTTATATGCAAGTTATTGTCATAAAAAGTGTTTGGGGACCTGGGTCCTGCCCCAGGGGACATGGATCAATGCAAAAAAAAAAAGTTTTAAAAACGGCCGTTTTTTTCGGGAGCAGTGATTTTAATAATGCTTAAAGTGAAACAATAAAAGTGTAATATTCCTTTAAATTTCATACCTGGGGGTGTCTATAGTATGCCTATAAAGGGGCGCATGTTTCCTGTGTTTAGAAGAGTCTGACAGCAAAATAACATTTCAAATGGAAAAAAAGTCATTTAAAACTACTACTATTAATGAATTGCCGGTCCGACAATACACATAAAAGTTAATTGATAAAAATGGCATGGGAATTCACCACAGGGGAACCCTTGAACCAAAATTAAAAAAAAAAAAAAAAAATGACGTGGGGGTTCCCCCTAAATTACATACCAGGCCCTTCAGGTCTGGTATGGATATTAAGGGGAACCTCGGCCAAAATTAAAAAAAAAGAAAAGGGCGTGGGGTCCCCCTCAAAATCTATACCAGACCCTTCAGGTCTGGTATGGATTTTAAGGGGAACCCCACGCCAAAATAAAAAAAAAATGGTGTGGGGTCCCCCCAAAAATCCATACCAGACCCTTATCCGAGCATGCAACCTGGCAGGCTGCAGGAAAAGAGGGGGGGACGAGAGAGCGCCCCCCCTCCTGAACCGTACCAGGCCATATGCCCTCAACATTGGGAGGGTGCTTTGGGGTAGCCCCCAAAAGACCTTGTCCCCATGTTGATGGGGACAAGGGCCTCATCCCCACAACCCTTGCCCCGGTGGTTGTGGGGGTCTGCATATGGGGGGCTTATCGTAATCTGGAAGCCCCCTTTAACAAGGGGACCCCCAGATCCTGGCCCTCCCCCCTGTGTGAAATGGTAAGGGGGTACAAGAGTACCCCTACCATTTCACAAAAAAACTGTAAAAAATGTTAAAAATGACGAGACAGTTTTTGACGATTCCTTTATTTAAATGCTTCTTCTTTCTTCTATCTTCTATCTTCCTTCAGTTTCTTCCTCCATCTTCTTCTGGTTCTCCTGGTTCTTCTGGTTCTTCCTCCGGTGTTCTCGTCCAACATCTCCTCCGCGGTGTCTTCCTCTCTTCATCTTCTTCTCCGGGACTTCCCTGTGGCATTCCCCGTGATGTCAGAGGAGGGTGGGGTCACCGGGTGGCCCCGCCCTCCATTATTTAAGAACCGTCAGAAGAGGAGAAGTGTCACACAGTGGGAGCCTCCCTCCATGCTATCATGGATGCGGAGCGGCCCGGAGAAGAAGATGAAGAGAGGAAGACACCGCAGAGGAGATGCTGGATGAGAACACCGGAGGAAGAACCAGAAGAAGATGGAGGAAGAAACCGAAGGAAGATAGAAGATAGAAGAAGCATTTAAATAAAGGAATTGTCAAAAACTGTCTCTTGTCATTTTTAACATTTTTTACAGTTTTTTGTGAAATGGTAGGCCCTTACTATTTCACACATGGGGGAGGGCCGGGATCTGGGGGTCCCCTTGTTAAAAGGGGCTTCCAGATTCCGATAAGCCCCCGCCCGCAGACCCCCACAACCACCGGGCAAGGGTTGTGGGGATGAGGCCCTTGTTCCCATCAACATGGGGACAAGGTGTTTTGGGGGGCTACTCCAAAGCACCCTCCCAATGTTGAGGGCATGTGGCCTGGTACGGTTCAGGAGGGGGGATGCTCTCTTGTCCCCCCCTCCTTTCCCGTGGCCTGCCAGGTTGCGTGCTCGGATAAGGGTCTGGTATGGATTTTTGGGGGGACTTACATATGAAAACGGTGTTCAAACCACACATGTGAGGTATCGCTGCGATCGGTAGAGCGAGAGCAATAATTTTGGCCCTAGACCTCCTCTGTAACTCAAAATTTGTAACCAGTAAAACATTTTAAAGCGTCGCCTATGGGGATTTTTAAGTGGCGAAGTTTGGCACCATTCTACAAGCGTGTGCAATTTTGAAAGGTGACATGTTAGGTATCTATTAACTTGGCGTAACTTCATCTTTCATATTATGCAAAAACATTGGGCTATCCTTACTGTTTTGTTTTTTTTTAAAGCAAAAAACAGTTTTTTTTTCCAAAAAAAACGCGTTCGAAAAATTGCTGCGCAAATATCGTGTGGGATAAAAAGTTGCAATGACCGCTATTGTATTCTCTAGGGTCTTTGCTAAAAAAACATATATAATGTTTTGGGGTTCTATGTAATTTATTTTTTTACAGATTTTTCGGTCTTTTTTCTTTTATAGCGCAAAAAATAAAGAACCCAGTGGTGATTAAATACCACCAAAAGAAAGCTCTATTTGTGTGAAAAAAAGGACAAAAAATTCATATAGATACAGTGTTGCATGACTGAGTAATTGTCATATAAAATGTGAGAGCACCAAAAGCTGAAAATTGGTCTGGTTATTAAGGGGGTTTAAGTGCCCAGTGGTCAAGTGGTTAACCGGTTCAATACCGGGCCTTTTCACCCCCTTCCTTCCCAGACCAATTTTTAGTTTTCAGCGCTGTCGCAATTTAAATGACAATTGTGCGGGCGTGCGACGTTGTACCCAAACAAAATTGAAGTCCTTTTTTCCCCACAAATAGAGCTTTCTTTTGGTGGTATTTGATCACCTTTGCGGTTTATATTTTTTGCGCTATAAACAAAAGAAGAGCGACAATTTTGAAAAAAAACAAAATATTTTTTACTTTTTGCTATAATAAATATCCCAATTTAAAAAAAAAAAAAAATTTTTCCTCAGTTTCGGCCGATACGTATTCTTCTACATATTTTTGGTAAAAAAAAAAAAAATCGCAATAAGCGTATATTGATTGGTTTGCGCAAAAGTTATAGCGTCTATAAAATACGGGATAGATTTATGACATTTAAAAAAAAAAAATATTTATTTATTTTTTTTACTAATAATAGCGGCGATCGCAATTTTTTTTTGAGACTTCGACATTATGGCGGACACATCGGACACTTTTGACACATTTTTGGGACCATTCACATTTATACAGCGATCAATGCTATAAAATTGCATTGATTACTGTGTAAATGTGACAAGCAGTGAAGGGGTTGACCACGAGGGGGCAGGGAGGGGTTAAATGTGTTTCCTAGGGAATGCTTCTAACTGTAGGGGGCGGGGACACACAAGGGGAGGAGACCGATCAGTGTTCTGGGAACACAGATCGCTCTCCTCTGAGCTGACAGGACGTGGATCTCTGTGTTTACACACAGAGATCCACGGTCCGGTCCGGTTAACGGGCAATCGCGGGTGCCCGGCGGTCCCGAGCAACGCGGCGGGCGCGCGCGCCCCCTGGGCTGCCGGGAACCCGAGGCCGTCATATGACGTCCACCCAGGATGGGAGATCCCATCTGTGGATGTCATTTGACTATAGGCGGGTAGGGAAGTGGTTAAAGGTTACCATCAGTGTTAATTTTGGCAGCAAATTTCGATTTAGTTTTAGTCATAGGACTAAAATGGCATTTTAGTTTTAGTCTCATTTTATTCTTCTAAAATTGTTTTAGTTTTAGTCGTATTTAGTCTACTAAATCTCTAGTACATTTTAGTCGACTAAAATGTCCTAAGTTTTAGTCGACTACAATCTCCAGTACATTTTAATCGTCTAAAATCTAAGGGGTATAATTAAAGTGTAATGCATTAGTTAAAGTGGAGTTCCACCCTCTTTTTCAAGTCCTCTGCATCCCTTGCTTCTCTGTCCCCTTAAACACATTTGGCATATAATTTTTTTTTTAAACTCACGGTTTTATTGTTCATCTTCTTCTTTACTTCCTGGTTCCGGCCGCGGCCTGAGCGCGTCATCCCCTGTCCGCTATGCCTCCTGGGAGATGTTTCTCATCAATCCCAGTAGGTAATAGGCGTGGGCTGTGCCATAGCATCGCGTTATTTCAAAACCGGAAAAGATGCGATGCAAGGCGACGCCCGGCGCCATTTTACACAAGGGCTACCAGGCTTTAGTTGCCATTGTTACCCTTTGTTACAACACACACAGTAACAGATGGATACAGGGATTGGGGCAGGGACACCTACTGTGTGCTCTATTGGCCATGAGTGAGATCTGCAGGACTTCCACACACACCAACCCCAGCCCATCCCACCTCATCCCATCCCACCCCACCCCACCTCATCCCTTCCCAACCCACCCCACCTCGTCCCATCCCATCCCACCCCACCTCATCCCACCTCGTCCCATCCCACCTCACCTCATCCCACCTCGTCCCATCCCACCTCACCTCATCCCATCCCACCTCACCCCATCCCACTCCATCTCTTCCCATCCCATCTCGTCCCACCCCATCTCGTCCAATCCCATCCCAGCCCACCTCGTCCCACCCCCCCATTCCACCTCATCCCATCCCACCCCACCCCACCCCACCTCATCCCATCCCATCCCTCCCGACCCCACCTCATCCCATCACACCCCACCTCATCCCATCCCATCCCACCCCACCCCATCCCATCCCACCCCACCCCATCCCATCCCACCTCATCCCACCCCACCTCATCCCATCCCCACCCATCCCAATGTGCTGATGCGATGTGCTGGGGGCAATGCGTTTCGATGTGCTGATGCGATTCAATGTATTGGGGGTGATGCAATGTGCTTTGGGGATGCGATTCTATGTGCTGGGGGTGATGCAATGTGCTGGGGGCGATGCAATGTGCTGGGGGCAATGCAATGTGCTGGGGGGGATGAGATTTGATGTGCTGGGGGGATGAGATTCGATGTGCTGGGGGGATGAGATTCGATGTGCTGGGGGGATGAGATTCGATGTGCTGGGGGGATGAGATTCGATGTGCTGGGGGGATGAGATTTGATGTGCTGGGGGGATGAGATTTGATGTGCTGGGGGGATGAGATTCAATGTGCTGGGGGGAGATGAGATTCGATGTGCTGGGGGGAGATGAGATTCGATGTGCTGGGGGAGATGAGATTCGATGTGCTGGAGGAGATGAGATTCGATGTGCTGGGGCGTTGCAATTCGATGTTCTGGGGGCATTGCAATTCGATGTGCTGATGTGATTCAATGTGCTGGGGGTGATGCAATGTGCTTTGGGCAATGCGATGCGATGTGCTGGGGTGATACAATGTGCTGGGGGCGATGTGATGGGGGCATTGCGATTCGATGTGTTGGGGTGATGCAATGTGCTTTGGGCGATGCGATTCAATGTGCTGGGGTGATGCAATCTGCTTTGGGCGATGCAATTCGATGTGCTGGGGGCTATGCGATTTGCTGGGGGCGAAGCAATGTGATTTGGCGGGGCGATGCGATGTGCTGGGGGCGATGCGATGTGCTGGGGCAATGCAATTTGGTGGGGGGGGATGCGATGTGATGGGGGAATATTTTCTCAATTTTAACAAGATTATCTATGTAACATAGAGAAAGTTGTTTGTGCAAATAGTAAATAAGCAGTTTTTTCAATACTCCCACCATTTCATATAACACCAAGACACAAGCCCTATTTTTCAACATTAATATGCTCAGTTTGAACTTCATAAAGTTGTCTTCAATACATCTAGATGCATAAATGAATTGTGAGAATATTATTTTTTTTTTAAATGAAAAGCTGTACAGAAAAAAGTACCCGCTGAGTGTAGGTGTGTGTGTGTATATATACACACACACACAGAGCAAGATAAATATATAACAAGAGATCTATCTATCTATTGATAGATATAGATATATTTCTTGAATAATATTCCTTGTACATGCAGTATATTTACTGGTTCCTGCAGGGAGGAGGGGAGGGGAGGTTTGCATAGACAAGGGATGGCAACTTCCTCTGACAATGCCATTGCTATAGAAACCTGACCTGAAACCTATTACACTGCTTGTGCAGCACTGAGCATGTGCGAGATCTGCAAGGCTGAAATCCAGGAAGAAATACAGTCTGGCTTCAGATGCCCACACTTAAGATGGCCACAGTCTGCTGCTAGGTTATTACAAAATTTTGAAAGTTTATAAACTAACAAAACTGACCTTAGTTTACAGACTAACTTTACTAGAACACATTAAGCTTGTGTATTATAGGGGTATTTTTATTTAAAAAGTGTAATTTCGGCAGGAACACCACTTTAACATTTCTCTACAATTTCCAAACTCATTATATACTGCTGGAGTGAAAAATCTGTTATTTATTGAGGTATGAACATGCACTACAGACCAGTGTTAATTTTGAAGTCAAATTTCAATTTAGTTTTAGTCTTAGTCTTTTGACTAAAATGCCATTTTAGTTTTAGTCCCATTTTATTCTTTTGACCAAAATGTCATTTTAGTTTTAGTCGTATTTTAGTCATCTCAGTTGTTTTAGTTTTAGTCGTATTTTAGTCGACTAAAATAATATTCATTTAGTTGACTAAAATGTTTTAGTCATTTTAGTCTGCGAAATTAACACTGGTGACCATACACTGCAATCAGTTAGATCTTAAATTAAATTAGATTTAGTGCAAGAGCCTGTTTGATTTCCTATAATTTGAATTAATTGTTCAAGTGCATTTCCTATTACCTATTTTGCCTAAATATCAAGCTGCACAGAGATTGGCCAATCAGATTGCCTAGTGCATGACCATCTTAAGTGCCAAATTTGGAATGTAGATGATCCATTATTTTTTAAACGATATTTCTTGGCCATTATACAAGGCATATGAAAAACCACCTTTTTTCAAGACATGCTAGAGTGATCAGGAATTTTCAAACTATGGCTCTCCAGCATTTGCGGAGCTACACATCACATGAGGCATTATAAAACTCTGACATTCACAGACATGACTAGGCATGATGGGAATTGTATTTCCTGAACAACTGGAGGGCCGTAGTTTGAAGACCCCTGTGCTAGTCCATTATTATGCCTCCAGAATTGGGAGTGTGGCATCTACCCAACTTCTCTCTGCTGGTATACATAAGAACCTACATCTACAGATATATCTATACCTATGGATATATCTATATATACACACACACTGAAGCAGGAAGCAATATACACTGTCCCGGAAGTGAATCTGTACACAGGAAGTAGGTGTGTGTTTTGAGGCCAAATCATTTAGACATACACACATGACCCACACAAACACCACCCCATGTAAAAATAAATTAAAAATGATCTTTATTTGCAAATAAGGATCATCTCTTACTCAGAGAACAGTGAGCGGGGCATGGTGGTGGGGAGAAATTAGCAACAGTACAAGCAACTTCCTGGAGGGGCGTGATGTCATTCCTGGTGCTGGCCCCCGCTTCCGGGTACCAGATATGCTTCACGGGTACATTCCTCTGTGCACACAGCAGTTGCGCATCTCACATACACAGCGGTCACACATCTAGATGCATTTGGAGCATCTAGCTTCAGGAACCCAATGTTTATGGAAATTAATATTAAAGCAGATGCAGATTTCCAGGACTGGACTAACAAATGTTTATAGTGAAAGGCAACTGGTGTTTTCTATTAAACAAGGTCTAAATAGGCCATTGAAATGCATCACAGTTGAACTTAGAAATGTGTCTTTGCAAAGTTAAACTAAATGAAATGCTTTCTTATTTTTGCTTGGGTATAGAGTGCAGAGGGATTAGAAATCTTGTCATTTTTTGGGGATGTCTGCACTGCTGATAGGGTGAAGACGCCTCCCAAATTTTGCCAGTTTCTCCTTCAAAATTATTCACTTCCTGTCACATAGCCAAACAGGAAGTGAGGGTAAAACCCTACCAATGTCTTTCCTTGGGGAAACACACAGGTCAATCTACAGTAAATAGTTTCCTTTACCAATGTCTTTCCTTGGGGAAACACACAGGTCAATCTAAATAGTTTCCCTATTAGGTAAATTGCACTCTAGCATTTTACTGTGTACACCCCAAATTATTAGGTATCTTGGACTTTGGGGTTTATTTACTAAAGGCAAATCCACTTTGCACTACAAGTGCACTTGGAAATGCAGTTGCTGGAGATCCAAGGGGGGCATGCAATGAAAATGAAAAAAACAGCATTTTTGCTTCTACATGATTGGATGATAAAATCACCAGCGCTTCCCCTCATATTTACAGTGAGTACACTTGCATTGCAGTTTGGATTTGCCTTCAATAAACCCCAAAATACCTAATAATTTGGGGTGTACACAACAAGGTGCTAAAGTTCAATTTGCCTAATAGGGACACTAGTTAGATTGACCTGTGTGTCCCCAACAGGCCGTGCTTGCAGGTTTTCCTTCATCTTGCACAGGTGCTTTTAATCACAATCAATGGCTTGGTATTTTGGACAGCTATTTTAGCTAAGATAAATTCCCAAAACATGTGCTGTCGGGGGTACTTGAGAACTGAGGCTGAGAACCACTGTGCTAAAATGTAAAATTGAATACTTACCTCTCTGTAATTTTCCTTTCCTGGTGCCTATCCATGGCAGCATATGCACAATCCATGCATATGCTACCATGAAGACACCAGGAAAGTAGCTTTTAGACAAATCACACCTTTTTTTTGTTTTGCCATGCCAATCAGCCTAGTAAAGCTGCAGCTGGGAAATCTGTTGCATGATAATTGTTTAGGGGGGAGTGTAAAATGCATTACTTGGATTGAGCATGCATCTGCAAAACAAATTATTAACAAAACACATAAGTCTTCATGTACACAAGACCTTTTTACAACCTTTCCTGAATGATTTAACTTGACAGATAGTAACCCACGTTTAAAATGTCCGTTGTGCCACGTTTATATGCTGTGTTTAGGTTTAGAAACATTTACAACAAAAAAATAAAAAAAATAAAAAATTTTTTTTCTCAAAATAGCCAAAAATGAAAAATGAGTTACGGCATTTAGAAGCATTTGGCGCTTGAAATGCCTCTAAACTCAGCTTTTGAACTCATTTTTTGCGTTCCAAAAAAACCCTCTAAACTCAAATGCCTAGAAACTACTGTAAACGACCTTGCGTACATGTCCTGATAAGATAGAGGAGAGTTCAGGAGTAGGGATGAGCCGAACACCCCCCTGTTCGGTTCGCACCAGAACATGCGAACAGAAAAAAAGTTCACTCGAACACGCGAACACCGTTAAAGTCTATGGGACACGAACATGAATAATCAAAAGTGCTAATTTTAAAGGCTTATATGCAAGTTATTGTCATAAAAAGTGTTTGGGGACCCGGGTCCTGCCCCAGGGGACATGGATCAATGCAAAAAAAAGTTTTAAAAACGGCCGTTTTTTCAGGAGCAGTGATTTTAATAATGCTTAAAGTCAAACAATAAAAGTGTAATATCCCTTTAAATTTCGTACCTGGGGGGTGTCTATAGTATGCCTGTAAAGGGGCGCATGTTTCCCGTGTTTAGAACAGTCTGACAGCAAAATGACATTTCGAAGGAAAAAACCCATTTAAAACTACCCGCGGCTATTGCATTGCCAACAATACACATAGAAGTTCATTGATAAAAACGGCATGGGAATTCCCCACAGGGAAACCCCGAACCAAAATTTAAAAAAAAAAAAATGACGTGGGAGAAATTCCATACCAGGCCCTTCAGGTCTGGTATGGATATTAAGGGGAACCCCGGCCAAAATTTTTTAAAAAAATGATGTGGGGTTCCCCCTAAATTCCATACCAGACCCTTCAGGTCTGGTATGGATTTTAAGGGGAACCCTGCGCCAAGTAAAAAAAAAAAAACGGTGTGGGGTCCCCCCAAAAATCCATACCAGACCCTTATCCGAGCATGCAACCTGGCAGACAAACGGACAGTCTCCTAAGGATTTAAACATTTAATAATCACAACACCTTGAGGAATATTTTGCAAAATAATGCAGCACAGACAATTAAATCAAAGTGAAACTAACAACCCACAAACACAGATAGACAACATCAAAAATATTTCAGTGAAAAATACCCCCCCCCCCAAAAAAAAATAAAATACTTGCTCTAAAACACATCTGTCTTGCAAAGACATAACAAACAATATACAAAGAGAAAATACATGTGTTACAAACTCTATAAAAACACCCAAATGTACTCTCTTCACACACACACACACAAACACACACTTGCCTCTCTCAGGGCAAGGTAAAGAATGCTATCTGAAAGCTTTATATAACATATAATGCAATTGAAAACACACGCACAGTCCATGAAACACACAAAATGCAAGTGCCCAGGAAAAACCAAGTGCTGTTCACACACAAAAAGCAACAAAAAACCCAAAGTCCCTGAGCATGCCCAGACCAATACAAATGCATTTCACACACCAAAAGCCACAGCAAAAAACCAAAGTCCCTGAGCATGCCCAAAACAACCCAAATGCAGCCAGCACAAAATAAGCCACAATGCTATAAAATTACAGATGGGGCAAACACCCCCGGTCCAGGGGGGCAAACAAAGAGCCTAACATGGGCAAAAGTTATACAACAAATACCATTGCAGTCTGTGGGAACTGACTTGTTAATTTTGCTAGTCCCCACTTGGCTGGCTTATATACTAGTTATTGGCCTTAAAATGGGTAGGGGGGCCCAGGTCCCACCCTGAGGGACATATATCACCAATTTGGACAAATCCAAAAACTAAACAAGGAGAAGTGCCTTTAAAAATGCAAAATTGCTTAAAAGCTAGTACCTTGGGGGGCTTACTCGGCCTGTAAAGTGGTGCCATCTGTAACATGTTTCCAAAATGCTGCTTCACAGATGTACGGCTTTAGAGAAAACTTACAAATCTACATTGCAGCTGCAAGATTTTAACCCAAAACAAAAAATAGCCTGCCCCCCCAACACATACAAGGCCATTTGGACCTGTTAAGGCTTAAAATGAGAACCCCCACGTGAAAAATACCACCCCAAACTAAAAAAAAATTGTGCCCCTCCCACACACTAACAAACCCCTAGCCAAACACACAGCAAGCCAGCCCATGAAAGGGAGTCAATGCTTGGGAGCAGGAGGGGCTTGGGCACCCCAAACATCAACCACCTTGTTCCCATATTCGGGGGGACAAGGGTTTCTTCCACACAACCCTAGGCTGGGGTTGTGGGGGGCTGCAGACATGGGGCTTTACGGAATGTTAAACTAGTGGGTACAAGGTGCTTTGTGGTTCGTATTGGGCTGAGCCCAACATGCCCCAAAGGCAGCCAGCTATGTTGAGGGTATGTGGCCTTGTATGGTTCAAGAGGGGGTTGGGCCATCACTCTTCTCGCCCCTTTCCTAGCTGGCCCTGTTTTCTGCTCTGAAAAAGGATGTGGTTTGGATTGGTGAAGGCAGCTCACAGCCTTTGGAGAATAGAGTGGAGTGTGGAGTTCCCCTTTAAAAGCAAAAGTTAACCCATGGAAATCCAAGGGGTTAGAGGGGGAAACAAGAGCATTGGAGAATGGAGTGTGGAGTTCCCCTTTAAAAGCAAAAGTTAGCCCATGGAAATACATGAGGTTAGAGGGGGGAGACAAGAGCATTGTAGAATGGAGTTTCCCTTTAAAAGCAAAAGTTAGCCCATGGAAGTCCAAGGGGTTAGAGGGGAGAGACAAGAGCATTGAAGAATGGAGTGTGGATTTCCCCTGTAAAAGCAAAAGCTAGCCAAAGGAAATCACGTGCATTAGAGGGGGAAGGTTAAATGCCCCTTTAGGAGGAGCTAGAGGAGCGAAAGTCTTTTTACATAATTTTAACAAGGTGCAAGTTACATGTTGGCAATGTAACCTGTGTGCAAATCCTTAGAAAAATACATAAAGGTGAACCAGCGTAAAAAAAAATGTGTCAAGTTTAGAGGTGTGCCTGCTCAACCCATGCAATTGCATGTACGTTGCTTAACATGTACTAAGATTTTGGCCACACAGTGAAAAAGTTACTTTCTCATGCTATTTTGGGCATATTTGTTACTTGGGCAGTTGTTACCAAACTTCCTCACATCACCCCATAATATTGGCACCTCCATCTTCTGTCAATATTGATGTGGAGATGCCGTGTGCCATGTCCTTAGTGGTGCACAGATTGCATTCTCCCGTGCGCCAACATCACTATAGTAAATGGGGGATTTGCGCTCTGTTACCGCCACATCATTTCGTAAATATGAAAATGTGCGTTGCGCCTCGCCGTGCGCCTCTGATGGTGCACGGCTTTCGTAAATCACCCCCTAAGACTCAGAAATACTAATTAAACCATACATCTCTTCATGCACCAAAGATTCCAACTCACATGCAGTATTTTGCTTGGCAGACTTCTGAAATTGGTGGCCAAACACTTTAATTCATTGTCACATTTTGCACACGTATTTTGCATATTTTTTATTTTAGTACAAATAGTACCATTTCCAACAGTGGAACATGGAAACCCTAATATCACCCGCCATAGCCCTCGCCCCATCTTTCCCCATTCCACCCACCAAAAGGAACTGACCCCTGTCTGACCTGTCTGCCCCATTATAATCTACTTCACCCTGCTCCTCAATCCTAGTTTAAATACTCCTCCAGCCTTCCCATAAACCTCTCCTCCAGTACAACAGACCCCCTTTCATTTAGGTGCAAAATATCTTTAGCATATAGGTTGTACCCCTATGAAATGTCAGCGCAGTGCTCTAGAAACCCTAATCTTTACCTCCTGCACTAGGTCTTTAGCCATGCATTCAGTTCTCCAATCTCCCCCAGTCTTTCCCATGTTGTGCATGGCACAGACAATATTTCACAGAATATCACCTTGGGGGGTCCTTCTCTTCAACTTTCAGCATAGTTCTTTAAATTCACACCTCAATCGCACAGGAAACAGTCTGTGTTCCTTTGAGATTCCTGTGCAATTTGCAACCCATTCATTGGAATGGGCTGAAATCACACTTTATTGCACCAAAATTAGTGCATGCACTATTTAAAAAAAAAACACGGTACCACAGTACCATATGATTTGGTGCAGCGTGTGATCTGGTGCAGGCAAACATACAGCTTTTGCTATCTGCATGTGGAGTGTTGTTAGGAATACATATACACCTGCAGCAGATTGCACACCCAGTGCTTTTTTAATGTGGTGTGAGAAACGTGGATGGAACGTGGGTTTTTCTGCACTGCATTCTAGTGTGAATGAGCCCTCAGAGTGGACTTTTTTATGATATGCACCGTTTTATTTGCATTTATATTTGAATATTGCAGAATATGATTGTTATGCATGTTATAATTCTAATTGTTCAATTTCAATTGTTTTTTGATGGGTAGACATGTTATATACATAGTTAGTATATGATTAAGTTTGAAAACACTAGGAACGCTGGGCCACTGCAGCGCATTAGCAGGTGAGGGAAATCGCAGGGTACAAAAGTACCATGTGAGTTCCCTGTGGCTGCAGTTTTTAAATGGTGCAAGGACCATTTTCCTGTGCTTCATGCAGGTACAACAGCCCTTTCGAGTGAATAGGCTGCTGTGTTCATACAAACGCAGGCCGCACCAAATGCATAGGTGTGAACCAAGGCTTACATCCTAGAATATTACTTTGTTAAAAAGAAATAAGGTATAACAATTTTTAAAGTAGTATTAAACCCCTGTCATAGAAAATATTTACAGTCAGGTCCATAAATATTGGGACATCGACACCATTCTAATCTTTTTGACTCTATACACCACCACAATGAATTTGAAATGAAACGAACAAGATGTGCTTTAACTGCAGACTTTCAGCTTTAATTTGAGGGTATTTACATCAAAATCAGGTGAACGGTGTAGGAATTACAACAGTTTGTATATATGCCTCCTACTTTTTAAGGGACCAAAAGTAATGGGAGAGATTAACAATCATCCATCAAACTTTCACTTTTTAATACTTGGTTTCACGAAGTAGGTGTATGTGTGTCACAGTCAACAATCAAGAGAAGACTTCACCAGAGTGAATACAGAGGGTTCACCACAAGATGTAAACCATTGGTGAGCCTCAAAAACAGGAAGGCCAGATTAGAGTTTGCCAAACAACATCTAAAAAAACCTTCACAGTTCTGGAACAACATCCTATGGACAGATGAGACCAAGATCAACTTGTACCAGAGTGATGGGAAGAGAAGAGTATGGAGAAGGAAATGAACTGCTCATGATCCAAAGCATACCACCTCATCCGTGAAGCATGGTGGTGGTAGTGTCATGACGTGGGCATGTATGGCTGCCAATGGAACTGGTTCTCTTGTATTTATTGATGATGTGACTGCTGACAAAAGCAGCAGGATGAATTCTGAAGTGTTTTGGGCAATATTATCTGCTCATATTTAGCAAAATGCTTAAGAACTCATTGGATGGCGCTTCACAGTGCAGATGGACAATGACTCGAAGCATACTGTGAAAGCTTTTAGTTTTTAAGGGTAAGAAGTGGAATGTTATGTAATGGCCAAGTCAATCACCTGACCTGAATCTGACTGAGCATGCATTTCACTTTCTGAAGACAAAACTGAAGGGACAATGCCCCAAGAACAATCAGGAACTGAAGACAGTTGCAGTAGAGGCCTGGCAGAGCATCACCAGGGATGAAACCCAGTGTATGGTGATGTCTATGCGTTCCAGACTTCTGGCTGTAATTGACTGCAAAGGATTTGCAACCAAGTTTTAAAAAGTGAAAGTTTGATGATTGATTGTTAATCTGTCCCATTACTTTTGGTCCCTTAAAAAGTGGGAGGCACATATACAAACTGTTGTAATTCCTACACCATTCACCTGATTTGGATGTAAATACCCTCAAATTAAAGCTGAAAGTCTGCAGTTAAAACACATCTTGTTCGTTTCATTTCAAATCCATTGCGGTGGTGTATAGAGCCAAAAAGATTAGAATTGTGTTGATGTCCCAATATTTATGGACCTGACTGTATACCACAACCCCTGGGTCTTTCATTCTAGTTCTGGTGCAGTAATTAGATCTGACACAGACACAAGCAGACAGAGCATTCAGAGACACAGAAAGCTCACTGATGCAGCTGCATTTTTTTATTATTACTTTAGCACTCTGCCATTTTTCGTTTCATTATTTTTTTATTGAAATTATCGTGTGAACAACAGTATAACAGTACATCCGTATACAGTTACAGGTATTCTTTGGTCACTTTTATGAATGCATCAAACAAATGAATCAACATATCACGGTGTACACTTTATAATAAATGTAACTCGAATCGAGCTTATTACTACAAACTTTTTTCTTGTAATCATAAGTTTGGGACCAGGGGCGAGAGCCCCCCCTCCAGACACCCCATCTGGGAACAAGCTGTGTCCGGAGAGGTGCCCCCCCACCCCCTCCCCAATAGTGTTCCAATTATCAAAGTAATTATCTCTTGGAGCGCTCTATTTTGCTCCATATTGTTTTTTATATATAATATTTATTTGTACTAATGCAATGTGACATGAATTGATGTGAAACTTCATTCTATGAAGATAATGAAGTCAAATATACGGCTGATTATTTAAGCTTTTAGCCAACATGTTATTATTAAAGAAAAAGAAAACGATGAAGAGAAGGGAAGAAAAGGTGAAAATTAAAAGAAAAAAAAAAAAAAAATTCCAACGAAATATAAATTAAAGGAATATAGAATTAAACATAAGAATGTAATGACAACATCTTACCACCAATTGACATTTTAGTCATTGTGTCAATATCAGAAAGTCAATAAGAGGATTCTGGAACCTTTGTGCACCATGGAGCCCAATCACTCAATAATTTTGCTTTTGCGGTAATGGAATGAGCAAAAAATTTTTCATATTGGAAGTGAGTGTTAACTCTATGTATTACTTCACTAATGTTTGGGACATTATTTGTTTTCCATTTTGAAGTGATCGATAATCGTGCTGCTATTAATATGTGAGTAGTTAAACGTTTATAATTCCTTGGTATTTTATCTATTCCTAAGTTGAGGATAGCTAGTGCAGGATTGGGGGTAAAAACTATTCCAGTGATTTTTGATAGCAAGGAAAAAGTTGAGTTCCAGAAGCTTCTTATAGATTTACAATCCCACAATATATGAAATATTGTTCCAGTGTTATCGCAATCTCGCCAACAATGTGTATCAGAGCTATGGAATATTTGTGATAGTCTCATTGGAGTTAGGTAGCTTCTATATAACAACTTGAGAGAGATATCCCAATGGTTAGTGCAATGGGAGTATAAATGATTAGCTTGAATAGCTTTGTTCCACTCAGTTAACGCAAATCTACTCTTTAGGTCTCTTTCCCAGTTTAGCATACTGGTAGTTTTGGTTTGATTGTGTGTAGTTTGCAGATATTTGTAAAACCATGTGAGACCCTTAGGTTTGGCAGAAGAGGTGGAGATATATGTCCACACTATAGGGTTGTAGCTGAGAAAGGAGTGTGGATATTTAGTATGGTAGTGATGTAGCTGGATATTTGCGTATGACGGTGTTGACAAAAGGTGAGCTTTAAATTGAGTGTATGACATATTTCTTAGAACATCTTTTTTGGTTAATTTTAAAGAAGGGATGAGGTATTCGTACATGCCTAGTGAGATTTCTATTTTCTGTAGGGTTTTACTGGCATGATCTTTTTCATTGATTATTTTCCATGCATTAACTGTTGCATTTATAGAGGGAAAGTTGGGATGAAACAATGGTCTGCTTGTAAGAGTGGCTAATAAAAGTGAGGGTAAGTCTCTGTGGTTTACTATTGCGTTTTCTATTTGCACCCATAATTTATCTGATGTCCGGGTGAACCAGGACTTGGCTTGGTCCAGAAGTGCTGCTACATAATAGTTACGTATATTAGGGAAACCCATTCCACCTTTCTGTTTTTGTTTTTGTAAGGTAGAGTAAGATAGTCTAGCTATTTTACCAGCCCATATATATTTTCTTAGCATTTTATCTACTGTGACAAAGAAATGATCCGGCAAAATGATAGGGATAGTGCGGAAATAGTACAATATTTTTGGTAAAACAGACATTTTAAACGCAGCTATTCTCCCTATCCACGAGAGTTCATGTGAGGCGATGTGTCCGAGGTCATTTTTTATTGTATTTAATAGTGAGGGGTAGTTATGATCGTATATAGTGGCAGAGGGATAAGCTAGATTTATACCCAAATATTTTAGATATTTGTGGGTCCACTCGAAAGGAAAGTCAGATTTTAACTTTTTAAGAGTAGATTTATTAATATGTATGGGGAGAATTGAGGATTTGCTAATGTTGAGTTTATAGTATGATATTTTCCCGAAGTCAGTAAGAATTTGTTGAGCTCTGTCAAGGGATGTGAGTGGTGAAGTTAGTGTCAGTACCACGTCGTCAGCAAATAGTCCTATCCTATGATCTACGTCCGACACCGCAATGCCTTTGATAAGAATGTCTTTTCTTATTGTTTCCGCCAGGGGCTCCATCACCAGTGAAAAGATCAGTGGCGATAG
Source organism: Lithobates clamitans (assembly GCA_037952925.1). Classification (NCBI taxonomy): domain Eukaryota; kingdom Metazoa; phylum Chordata; class Amphibia; order Anura; family Ranidae; genus Lithobates; species Lithobates clamitans. The sequence goes on from JBBGZY010000730.1 coordinate 1,793,148, forward strand.
AGGGCATCCCTGGCGGGTTCCATTTGTTATGTGAAATTTGTCCGACATGGCGTTAGAGGTGTAAACCTGTGCCGTTGGGACTGTATAAAGTGCTGATATAGAAGAGAGGATAGGACCACTGAGACCAAATTTCGCAAGTGTCGCTAATAGGTACCCCCAGTGGACCCGATCAAACGCCTTTTCGGCGTCTAGCGTCAGGAACACTGTGGGCACCTTTCGCGTTTCTGCTATTTTGAGAAGGTTGAACATTCTACGAGTTCCGTCAGGGGCTTGTCTCCCTTTTACAAAGCCTACCTGATCCGCTTTAATTAGTGTAGGGGTTACTTCCGCTAAGCGGTTAGCTAAAATTTTCGAATATATTTTTAAATCTGTGTTGAGCAGAGATATGGGCCTAAAGTTTTGTGGGGCATCTGGTTTTTTCCCTGGTTTGGGGAGGGTTATTATAACTGCTTGAAGCATTTCTTCTGGGAATGTACTATCGGATGATGCTTTTTGAAAAAGATTGGTCATATATGGCACTAGAATATTGGAGAGAGCATTATAATACTCAGCTGAAAAACCATCAGCACCAGGTGATTTGTTGTGGGGTAGAGACTGGATGGCTAGAGTAATTTCTTTATTTGTTATTGCAGAGTTTAAGTACATTAATTGGTCATTATTTAGGGAAAGGAGGTCAATTGAATTTAGGAAAGTATTGATTCCTTTTTCTGTGGGTTGTGTCGTTGAGGGGTCTTCTTTCAAGTTGTACAATTGTTTATAGTATTTACAGAATGCGTTAGCAATGTCCTTTGGGTGATACACAGCTTGTGAGGTGATAGGATCTATAATGTAAGATAGTTTAGATTTTTGTTGTTTTTTACGGATGTAGGCCGCCAAAAATTTACCAGCTTTGTTACCTTGGGTATAATGTGTTGCTTTAAATTTTTGTAAGTATAGTTGATGTTCTAGAATCATATGATTCCTAACTTCTTGCCTAATTTGAATTAGTTCTGTGTTTATCTTGGAGGAAGGATTTGTTTTGTGCTGTTTTTCAAGGGATGTAAGTTTAGCCATTAAAGTGGTAAATGCTTTTAATTTCCTTTTTTTTTCCCGTGCTGCTATTTGTAAAAGTAGACCTCTGCTAAATGCTTTGTGGGCGCACCACAATGTGAAAATGTTTGTATCTGGAGTGTCATTAAATTTAAAGAATTCTTTGATCCGATCACGCAAACCGTCCCTATGTATGGGATTATTTAGAATTGATATATTGTTTCGCCATAAACGTATGGGAGACTCTGCATTTTGCTCTTTAATTGAGAGTGAGACGGGTGCGTGATCAGACCAAGTGATTGGATGTATTTTAGCTGAGATTGCGTTATTAAGACAAGCTAGGTCAGTTACAAACAGGTCAATTCTTGAGTAGGACTTGTGAGGAGCTGAATAGTAGGTGAAATCTTTCTCTCCTGAATTGACGCAGCGCCATACGTCATACAGATCAGAAGAGTGTAAAAAAGGTTGTTGTTCAGTGCATATGGATTTCCGTGGGGATGAGCAATCTAGTTGTTTATCAGGAACGCAATTGAAGTCCCCACAGTATAAGACTAGACCTTTTTTGATGTTCTCAACCTTTTTTTTGAGGGCATTCAAAAAAGATATCTGTCTACAATTCGGAGCATAAACATTAATGATAGTGTACATAGTGTTATTCAATTCACAGACCAGTATAATGTATCTACCCATTTGATCGCTTACTATTTCCTGTAAATTAAATGCAACATTTTGGTTAATAGCGATTAACACTCCTCTCTTTTTCTTTGGGCCTGAGGCCGTGAAGATATGTGGAAATTGTCTATCTTTACAAATAGGGTGTTTTTGCTGGACGAAATGAGTCTCCTGGATGCATAATATATCGCTCTTTAGGGATTTTGCTTGTTGCCACATAGCTCTTCTTTTAAAGGGACTATTAAGACCATGAGCGTTTATAGTCACGAAATTAAGAACCATTGGACTGTGAGAAAGTTTGCTTAGGAGTAGTAATATTCAGAATTTGAGTGGTGGAGCTGAATAAGAAGGTACTTGCATTTAAGGTTACCGTAACCTTGAGTGGAGGGTGTCCGGTCCAGTGGAGAAAACATACTGAAGATTTGGATTCCAGATTGTTGTCATCAGGTTTGCCGTGGGTGGTTGGCGGTGGTATAGTAAGAAAGAAAAGAAAAAAAACGTCAACATGCAAACAAAAAACAAAACTTAAAAAATTGAGGGTAACATCCTCACAGTGCGAATAAAATCGCATGGTAACACTTGGGGGTATAGACTCCTAACAGCCAGCTGTGGCCCTTGGATTAGGAAAGTAAACATCAGATGTGTAGTTGTTTTCCGTTACATGAGATAACAGTCAAGTGTCGGTGGCAGATTTCCATTCTGGGGAAATACTTCTAGGGGTTTTGGTAGTAAGAGTGTCCTCTTCATCATCTAAAGGGAGTCCCCATTTCCTGGTAAGTTGAAGGCCCTCTTCCAGAGACCTGATTGTGTAGGTACGGCCATCTTTAGTGACAAGGAGTTTTGTGGGGAAACCCCAAGAGTATGGGAGTTTGCTGTTGCGTAGTAATTTAGTTAGTGGTAATAACTTTTTTCTTGCCAACATCGTGTGCTGGGAGAGATCTGCATAAATAGCAATGCCCGCGTAAGGACTGGGTAATGGGGAGTTTTGTCTCGCAAAGCGCATTAAGTCATCCTTGATATGGTAGAAGTGTATGCGAGCTATGACATCACGGGGTATTTTTTCTGGTAAGTATTGCGGCTTGGGTAATCTGTGGGCGCGATCTACCGTAAATTCCCCTGATGGCGTGTCTGGGAGCAGGTCTCGGATTAGTTGTTGGACATAATTCCGGAGTTCAGAGGGAGGTACAGATTCCGCTACTCCTCGCAGCTTTATATTGTTTCTTCGGGACCTATCCTCTAAATCCGCCATTTTGTTTTTCAGGGCTTCTATTTCATCATCTTTTTCGTTATGAGCGTCAACTAATTCATTATGTGCTGTTGAGAATTCTGCCATTTTTTCCTCCACATGGCTGACTCTCTCACCAATATCATTGATATCAGATTTTAAATGAGATATACACTCCATGAGGTCCCTGTGCATGGATCCCCTCAATGAGACTAGCATCTCTTTCATAGTAGTGTCATTTAATGGCAGACCGGATGTTGGGAACTCTTGGATTTGTTCAATGAACTCAGTAGTACTGTCATGAGATGTAAAGTCCTCCTCATGTTTTTCCCCTGCATAAGTGTGGGCAGTGGAGCGTTTAGGGGCAGCTTTTTGTGGGCTTTGAGAGGGGGTCTGGCAGGTGGAAGAGCGGCTGCTGTGTCCTGGAGAGAAGGATGGCTGTCTGCAATCCTCCTTCCCTTTCCCACTAGTATCAGACTGTCTGGCGCGCTGCTGTCTGTGAGCGGCGGCGCCATCTTGGCTCTCTGGCGTGCAGGCCGAGGAGTAAAAGTCTGTCAATTTGCGGGGTCCCCCTGGGGGTTTCCTCTTACCCATCGCTGGATCGATGCACAGGGGTTCACAGGCTCCTTCGGAGTGAGTTTACCGGCTGATGTAGTCGCTTTGTGCGGGTCGCTGCGGCAGGCTGTCACGGAGCTCTCTCCTTATGCGGCCATCTCCTCCGGCTGCTGGCCACGCCCCAGCACTCTGCCATTTTTAATGTGACACAGAGTGGATGGCAATGCATGCATGGACACTGCATGACCTGAAACAAGAAGTTGTGCTGTCCCTTTGGTGAATAGAGATAAGCTATGTGGATGAATACATGGACCTCTTGTCTCCGCCTCTACTGCAACTGTCTTCAGTTCCTGCTTTTTCTTGGGGCATTTTCCCTTCAGTTTTGTCTTCAGCAAGTGAAATGCATGCTCAATCAGATTCAAGTCAGGTCAGGTGATTGACTTGGCCATTGCATAACATTCCACTTCTTTCCCTTAAAAAACCCTTTGGTTGCTTTCGCAGTATGCTTCGGGTCATTGTCAATCTGCACTCTGAAGCATTTTGCTGAATATGAGCAGAAAATATTGCTGAAACACTTCAGAATTCATCCTGCTGCTTTTGTCAGCAGTCATAAATACAAGAGAACCAGTTCCATTGGCAGCCATACATGCCCACGCCATGACACTACCACCACCATGCTTCAATGATGAGGTGGTATGCTTTGGATCATTAGAATTGTGTCGATGTCACAATATGTATGGACCTGACTTTATGTAGCCTCATCACAGAAAATGCTAGTTCTTATATTGCAGACAAGGGTCATGTATTAACCTGTACAGTGCCACGCCACATGCTTTATGTTTGAACACAAACAGAAACTTCTGACACCTGAATGTGAAGATTTACTCTACTGCAAACCTGTGTGCATATGCCAATAAAGGGCACCATGAAACTGCATAGTCAACACACATCTTATAGGCAATTTATCACACAAAACTGTCAGGTAGTGTGTGAGTCAGCGTTCACTGGCAGCTATAAGGTGGACCTTAAGGGATCAATAACAGGGAGGGAGGGGGCAACATGATATATGAATTAATAAGAATTAGTCCATACAGTCCATAGAAGTAAGGGATATCAAGGAGAAGTCCACATGATGGATGGATCCACAGGTGGATGGGGATTGCACACACAGTCACCGGCAGCTCCTCATCAGGAAATGGGAGTTCCCTCAGACAAACAAAAACAGCAGAAAGTGGACGCCTGGGTCAGTGTGATAGTAAAAGCAAGTAACACTTTATTCAGATACACTTACATAAAAGTATCTTGCAAGCTGCACACAGGGTGGATGTGGATCACCAATCAAGCAGTCAGCTGTCACAAGGGATGAATAGACCACTGTGGGGATAAGCTTAGACCTGCCGTATGAAGGTATATAACCAGCAGCGTTTCCAGCTCTCACAGAGCTAGCAAGAGACCAAATCAGGATGGCGCCACCTCCTTCAGGCAAACCCACCCCACTCTAGAGGGGAAAATGTATACTGTCAGGACAGAATAAAACAAAAAACACCCAATCAGTACAGAGACTGGGACTAGCCAGTCGTCTAATCAACAGGGCTATACTGGCCAACTTTTTTAGCTGTAATCCAATCTCCAACATGTATAGCTGTCATAGCATGGCACAAGTGTACCTATAGCACAGCGGGTAACAAGCTAAAAGGTATATTAAATAGAATAAAGGAAAATAGGAAAATGATTATAAAAAAATCCCTAAAAATGATAAAAATAGTCATCTGATCCGAGTGAACGGCTACATAGTAACACATCTATGATAGTATTTGGTAAAAAAATAAATAAAAATCAAATAACTATATAAAAGGTGACTTCAAATAAAATAACCTACTATGATCACTACATGATTAATTACACAAAAAAATACAAATGATACATTTATTAAGATACACACCAGGTAATAATTCCTATCATCATATCTAAAGGGCGATGAATTTATACACTGACTATGGTAAAAAAAAACAAAAAAACACATCTTATGCAGGTGTAAAAAACAGGGCACAGTTAGGGTTGCCACCTGTACAGGGTTCTCCCAGACAGTCTTTTTTGAATGATGTGTCTGGGTTTTCATCTGCCGAGACCCAGACACATTATTTAGATTGGACTGCGCAGAGAGTGACAAACCTGCTCACTGGATAATATGTCTCTCCCCTCCCCGCCATCTCACTACTAGCTGGTTAGTGGTGAGATGGCTGAGCGCAGGGAAGATCCAGCCTCCAGCTGGGGATTCAGCCTAGTCTGGCTACTCAGTGAGCCCACATTGCCTGCCTCTGATTGCATGCAGGAGGGAGCTGTGGGCGGGCCTGTACAGGGAGGGGGCTGCCCCAGGTGCAGTGTGTGATGGGGAGGCAGCTGAAGAATCTGTGTTCTAAATACAGAGAATGCAACATCATGCTATGCCCCAGTCTCTGTTGATGATAAAGCCTGCCCAAAAGCAGGGTCGAAGATGCACCCAAATCTATTGCAAGCTTCCTTTCTTCCCTTTCTATGGCAGCAGCACACCCCTTTCCATACGGGAGAAACTCCCTTTCTCCCGGGCACAGGTTCCTGTCAGGCTGGGTGGCTAGATCAAGGCTGTAACAGAGCTCCTCCACAGGTGGGCGGAGCAAGCGAGACAACCCTACACTGCAGCCCCAATCACTGCTTCCTGCCCAGCAGACATCAGGGCTCACCCTAGGGGAGAATGAAGATAATAGAGGACGGGTGCCAGACTACATATTCTCCTCCTGTGAGTCCCAACCTGTTCTGCCTTCCAAACTAATAATTCTGTGCTGTAAACCTGTTCTGCACCTTGCAGTGCAGGTTTACTGAAACAGAACGTAAAAATGTTTGACTATGTCAGGAATTTACTGGGACTTTTCAGGCTCCACATACACACACTATATCTTATTAAAAATCATTATTTTTGATAATGTGGAATACGTAGAACCTGAAAAGTCCCAGTGTATTCCTGACATAGTCAAACATTTGAGCATAAACAGCAAGGGACATGGTGTCAAAATACAGCCCAGCTCCAGGAAAGTGAAAAAGTCCACCCTTGCAGTACTGGGGGAAATTGCCACTTTCACTTATATGTTTCCATGCTTCAGCCAGCTGCAGTGCTCTCCTCCTCCACCCAAAGCCTCAGCATTATCACATACCATACAGGAATGTTAACCCTGTAAACAGGGCTGGTGCTACCACTGGCAAACTAGGCAGCCGCCTAGGGCGCACACGGCCGCTGGTGATCCTACTCCCTCTCTTTGCAGCCAACTAATCTCAACACAACATGCAGCCGCCCCTGAGTCCCTTTATACAGTGTCAGAGGCGGAGGCGCTGCACAGCAGCGGCGGAGGAGTGAGGACTGTGTCTGTGTGTGTCCGGACCGACTGTCACTGAATGGAGGAAGGAAAGGAAACATCCTGCGCCGCTGCGTGACCTCTGCCTCTCTGCCCAGTGTCCATATACACCGCACGATTCCCAACATGCTGAGAGATTGAATTATTACATGTACATGTATATAATGATCTGCCAATCACCCTGATTTGTGTGTACCGTTGGGTCCCCCCCTTCTCCCTGGTGAGGCTGCATTTGATGGGTGCTGGTGAGGCTGCATTGATGGGCGCTGGTGAGGCTGCATTGATGGGCGCTGGTGAGGCTGCATTTGATGGGTGCTGGTAGGCTACATTTGATGGGTGCTTGTGAGGCTGAATTTGATGGGTGCTGGTGAGGCTGCATTGATGGGCGCTGGTGAGGCTGCATTTGATGGGTGCTGGTAGGCTACTTTTGATGGGTGCTGGTGAGGCTGCATTGATGGGCGCTGGTGAGGCTGCATTGATGGGCGCTGGTGAGGCTGCATTTGATGGGCACTGGTAGGTAGGTTATACATGGGCAGGGCAAAGTGGGTGGAGCCAAGAGGGGGCGGCAAAATGAGGTTTCGCCTAGGGTGTCAAAAATCCTTGCACCAGCCCTGCCTGTAAAGTACGATGAGGTCACAGTCACAGAGATTGAGGGAATCAGGTAAAGTTGGGTACACACAGAGTAAATTTCATCCAATTTACCATGTTTATTATGCTTCAGAGAAAGCTGCAGAGAAAGGAACTGGAGAATTCGCCCTCAGTCCCTGTCTCAGTCTCAAAAGTGAGCACCCGTGATATTTCACCAAAGCCCCCCACAAGACTGTTAAAAAATGAAAAAAATAATACATTTGTAAATAAATAAAAAATCTACTGACACCGTCCACTGCCCTGCTGACACCGTCCACTGCCCTGCTGACACCGTCCACTGCCCTACTGACACCCTCTACTGCCCTACTGACACCATCTACTGCCCTACTGACACCATCTACTGCCCCACTGACACCAACCTCTGCCCTACTGACACTGTCCACACACTATCCACTGCCCTGCTGGCACTGTCCACTGCTCTACTGACTGGCACTGTCCACTTTTAAGGTAGGCTAATTCATATTTTTTACAGTGACATTTGTTTTATTACTTTTAATCATATTTTATGGGTACAGGAATGATTTTGTTTTATTTAACAATGCCCCTTTCAAAGCCTCTCAATGCAATTTGGCAAACACTCACTGTTTGGCAAATCTCCTGTATTATGTCTGCAGTCTCTGACCATCTCCTGTACTATGTCTGCAGTCTCTGACCATCTCCTGTACTATGTCTGCAGTCTCTGACCATCTCCTGTACTATGTCTGCAGTCTCTGACCATCACCTGTATTGTGTCTGCAGTCTCTGACCATCTCCTGTACTATGTCTGCAGTCTCTGACCATCTTCTGTACTATGTCTGCAGTCTCTGACCATCTTCTGTACTATGTCTGCAGTCTCTGACCATCTTCTGTACTATGTCTGCAGTCTCTGACCATCTCCTGTACTATGTCTGTAGTCTCTGACCATCTCCTGTATTATGTCTGCAGTCTCTGACCATCTCCTGTAATATGTCTGCAGTCTCTGACCATCTCCTGTACTATGTCTGCAGTCTCTGACCATCTCCTGTACTATGTCTGCAGTCTCTGACCATCTCCTGTACTATGTCTGCAGTCTCTGACCATCACCTGTATTGTGTCTGCAGTCTCTGACCATCCCCTGTAATATGTCTGCAGTCTCTGACCATCTCCTGTTGTATGACAGCAGTCTCTGACCATCTCCTGTGCTTTATCTATAGTCTCTGACCATCTCCTGTAATATGTCTGCAGTCTCTGATCATCTCCTGTACTATGTCTGCAGTCTCCGACTATCTCCTGTACTATTACTGTAGTCTGTGACCATCTCATGTACTATATTTGCAGTCTCTGACCATCTCCTGTACTATATCTGCAGTCTCTGACCATCTTCTGCAATATGGCTGCACTCTCTGACCATCTCTTGTACAATATCTGCAGTCTCTGACCATCTCCTGTACTATATCTGCAGTCTCTAACCATCTTCTGCAATATGGCTGCACTCTCTGACCATCTCCTGTAATGTGTCTGCAATCCCTGCTGGAGAGGACACACGCATGATACACACACACTGTATACACTTCCCCACCTGCCACAGCAGAAGTATATTACAGCCCCCAGTCCTAGACCAGTACACAGGGAGAATGCTTTATGGTGGGCTCTATGGCCAAGGCACATTTCACATTGGAATCCACCCTCCCCCAAAAGATAATTATTCATTTGGTGCAATATACATATAGGTGTAAATACGTACAGTGTATGTGTGTGTATAGATATAGAGGTGAGAGAGGGGAAAAAAACAAAGAGGAGGAGAAGGAATAAAAAGAGGGGGGACAAAGAAAGTGGGTGAGAAAGAACATGACAGATGGATAGAGAGCGATATATAGGGAAGAAAAGCAAGACATTAGGATAGAGAGAGATAAAAGGGAAAGAAAGGAGAACAAAGAGAAAGAGTGGTACATCCTAAGAGGTACCATAAGGGTACCTTATGCTAAATATACTGTACAAGTGGAAGGGACTCGGAGTGCTAAATGTCCGCGGGTTAATGGCGCAAATTACTTGCCTTGGGTGCGGACAACCAACGCTACGCCACTGGGGCCGCTATGAAATTATTTCCAGGGCTGGTTTTTATGCCCAGTCCGGCCCTGGCGATGCTCTGCACTTGGAAAAATAGTGCTGATGCATTTTCTAGTCTGTAATTGTGTTTCAGCAGGTCATTTAACGGCATGGACTTCTCTGATGCAACATGTGTTAATAAAAAAACATTCAATGTATTAGAAACAATTTTACCTATAATTATACACAGACAATCAAGCCCTGTGCTAACTGAAAAGTTAATATCAGTATTTTTTTTTTTTTCCACTTAAATAGAGCTTTCTTTTGGTGGTATTTGATCAACTCTGTGTTTTACATTTTTTAATTATATATATAAAACACTTTTGAAAAAAACTATATTTTTTACTTAAAACATATCCCATAAAAAAATCAAATCTCTTAATAACTTTTGCTACATGTCTTTGGTAAAAAAATCCCAATAAGTGTATATTGGTTGGTTTGTGTGAAACTTAGCATCTACAAGATATGGAATATATACTGGAATTTTTATTTAGTTATTTTGTATACTAGTAATGGTGGCGATCAGCGACTTATAATGGGACTGCAGTACTGCGGTGGTAAATCTGACACTAACTGACACAGGGGGTGACTAACTAACTGCCACTGATATCACCAGTGCCATTATTACAGTGATCAGTGCTAATATGCACTGTCACTGTACTAATGACACTGGGCAGAAAGGGGTTAACATCTAGGGTGATCGAGAGGTCAAATATGTGCCTAACAAGTGTTGGTGTGTGTACTGTGTGCTGATTTTACTGGGTATCTAGTTGTTTTCATTTCCTGCTTAACAGGGAATGAAAAAAACAAGTAGACCCCTGTCACCGAACACAGCTGTGTGCTGTTTAAAATAACAGAGCTGTGTTCCATGAGACTCAGAGCTGATTGATGGGTGCAGGTGGTCAATCACTGGCTGGGACCAAGTGATCAGCATGTGCTGTGATGGATCCAGCACAGCCTGGAGGGTGGCGCATGTACCCCCTGCCTGGAAATGCAGAATCATGCTACATGGGCCAGTCGTTAAATGGTTAAGAGACAAAAGGATCCCACTTTGCCAAAAGGGGGCTTGAAGATATTGCAGTATTTTTCATTTAAAATTAGATAAAACTACATAGGAAACCCTCACAAATAAAAGAGAGTCCAACACACTCAAAATCGCATAAAATGGCCATGTTTTACTGCTACTTCCAGTTCCAATCTCTGACCAGAAGTGACTTTACCTGGCTCCACCCGACGCGTTGTGTCACTGGACACGAAAATTCTTCAGGGTAAGGTAGTAGGGTGACATTAGTTGGCTACTAATATAAGCAGGATGTCAACATGTAACCATGGGAATTACTGCATAAGCAAAATGATTGCCGGAGCTGCATGATGTAAACACCGACCACAGGCTGACATAGAAATTGCTCAAAAACAGAGGCCCATATATGCAATAACAATCACAAAAATATAATTGCAGTAAACAAAAAAAGTAGACAATGAATAAAAAGGTAGAGAAAGAGGGAAGCACTGGTTTAAAATGGATACAGGAACAGACGAACAGACATAATATAGCCACATCTCTTCCAGTATTATTTAAAAGAATCATTGTAAAAAAAAAAAAAAATATATATATATATATATATATATATATATATATATATATATATATATATATATATATATACACAGTGGAGAAGTGGGGACGGAAAGTATTCAGACCCCCTTAAATTTTTCACTCTTTGTTATATTGCAGCAATTTGCTAAAATCATTTAAGTTCATTTTTTTCCTCATTAATGTACACACAGCACCCCATATTGACAGAAAAATACAGAACTGCTGAAGTTTTTGCAGATTTATTAAAAAAGAAAAACTGAAATATCACATGGTCCTAAGTATTCAGACCCTTTGCTGTGACACTCATATATTTAACTCAGGTGCTGTCCATTTCTTCTGATCATCCTTCAGATGGTTCTACACCTTCATTTGAGTCCAGCTGTGTTTGATTATACTGATTGGACTTGATTAGGAAAGCCACACACCTGTCTATATAAGACCTTACAGCTCACAGTGCATGTCAGAGCAAATGAGAATCATGAGGTCAAAGGAACTGCCTGAAGAGCTCAGAGACAGAATTGTGTCAAGGCACAGATCTGGCCAAAGTTACAAAAAAATTTCTGCTGCACTTAAGGTTTCTAAGAGCACAGTGGCCTCAATAACCCTTAAATGGAAGATGTTGGAGATGACCAGAACCCATCCTAGAGCTGACCGTCCGGCCAAACTGAGCTATTGGTGAGAGAGGTAAAGAAGAGCCCAAAGACCACTGTGGCTGAGCTCCAGAGATGCAGTCTGGAGATGGTAGAAAGTTGTAGAAAGTCAACCATCACTGCAGCCCTCCACCAGTCAGGGCTTTATGGCAGAGTGGCCCGACGGAAGCCTCTCCTCAGTGCAAGACACATGAAAGCCTGCATGGAGTTTGCTAAAAAACACCTGAAGGACTCCAAGATGTTGAGAAATAAGATTCTCTGGTCTGATGAGACCAAGATAGAACTTTTGGCCTTAATTCTAAGCGGTGTGTGATGAAAACCAGGCACTGCTCATCACCAGTCTAATACAGTCCCAACAGTGAAGCATGATGGTGGCAACATCATGCTGTGGGGGTGTTTTTCAGCTGCAGGGACAAGACGACTGGTTGCAATCGAGGGAAAGATGAATGCGGCCAAATACAGGGATATCCTGGAGGAAAACCTTCTCCAGAGTGCTCAGGACCTTAGACTGGGCCGAAGGTTTACCTTCCAACAAGACAATGACCCTAAGCACACAGCTAAAATAACGAAGGAGTGGCTTCACAACAACTCTGTGACTGTTCTTGAATGGCCCAGCCAGAGCCCTGACTTAAACCCAATTGAGCATCTCTGGAGAGACCTAAAAATGGCTTTCCACCAATGTTTACCATCCAACCTGACAGAACTGGAGAGAATCTGCAAGGAGGAATGGCAGAAGATTCCCAAATCCAGGTGTAAAAAACTTGTTACATCTTTCCCAAAAAGACTCATGGCTGTATTAGATCAAAAGGGTGCTTCTACTAAATACTGAGCAAATTCTGAATACTTATGACCATGTGATATTTCAGTTTTTCTTTTTTAATAAATCAGCAAAAATGTCAACAATTCTGTGTTTTCTGTCAATATGGGGTGCTGTGTGTACATTAATGAGGAAAAATGGCTGCAATATAACAAATATATATAATATATGATTAAGAACAATCTAAAAATAGGTTGGAACATACAAAAAAAAATCTATACCTAATATCACAAAATAAAAGTATGGTAGAGTAATAGGAAAGGATAAAAAAAAAAAATGTAAAATAATCTAAAAACCTATACAGGCGGTCCCCGGGTTACAAACAAGATGGGGTCTGTAGGTTTGTTCTTAAGTTGAATCTGTTTGTAAGTCAGAACAGGTACATTTTTTAAGAGTAGCTCCAGCCAAAAAAAACTATTTTTAAGCTTTTTGGATAGCCTAGGGAAGGGTTAACTCCCCTGTAAAGTGTGTTTTGCTGTCTGTGCCCCCGTTTAGAAGATTTCACCTCACCTTCTGTCCCAATGACAATCAGATTTTGAAAATGTTGGGTTGTTGTGGAAACAAGCCTTGGTGATAAAGCATTAGTGGAGACACCTTTTTCCCATAATAACTCTTACAGGAGTGAATTTTTCTTCCTAGGGGTAGATTTCCTCTCACTTCCTGTTGTCTCCCTCTGTTTTTAAGTAGGAGTCGTTTGTAAGTCGGATGTTTGTAACTAGGGGACCTCCTGTAGTTTTATTCTTCTCGACAATTGTCATTATGCCCCATGGCTCACTAACATTATGAAGAAAAAGGAGAGGAGGGGAAGTGGAAACCAACCAGGAATATTTGGAGTACCCAAAACTCTGTGTCATATCCTAAAGAGAAATATATGGAAAAGAAATGGAGCCCCAGTGATGTTGTGGACACAGAGAAAGGTGACAGTAGGGTACACCAAAATTAGAGTAACAAATATGTAAATTTTTATTTGATACAAAATACACAATTCATTATAAATGTACAAAAATCACCTAAAAACAATATAATAAAACATCTGACCATGAAATCGGACAGCTGCAAAACTTGGAACACACCGCAGATCAAGACTGAGGATCAGGCTGGTGAGGTGTGTATACTAAGATACCCAACATGTTAACATGTTTCAACATGTGAAAGTAAAAGAGGGATTTTTTGACATATATATTTCCTTCTTCAGGGGTTACAAGAAGACGTACTGTTCCATTTCTATTGAGAAAGAGGGAGGGGGGAAAAGCATCAATATTGGAGCAATATGTATTTTATATTGTAATACAATGATCTGTTATAGCAACAATATGGAACATGTAATGAATAAAATAGGAGTATCCTGTACTTACAGATCTGTGTTTAATAATGCAAGTCATAAGACGAAAAGTCAGGCCCTGGATGTTGCTGAGTTGCACCTCACAAATTCATTCATATAATTCAAAATGTTTGAAACTTCAAACTCATATAGTTAGAATGCAAGCTACAGCAGTTGCAAATGGATGAGAAGCAACAGGTCCAGTGGATGCCCTGAAGCGATCCAACAAAGCTCACGGGGATATCCCCTAACTAATGGAGGCGGATTTCTGGTGGAAAGAAATATATAATATGTGTATAAAGAAAAAGGTAATATAACTATGTGTTAATAGTCCTCCATTGGGTTAGGTGAACATGAATTAGTCACGACCCACAGGGAGGACAGTACAAAAACAAGTATAGAGATGATAAGAGCTGCAAGATAAACAGTCTTCATTACCTGTGATAGAGATGATATATCACATTCACAGAGATCTCTGGCATTTACTGGCTGTGCAGCAATTAATGCTTGCACAGGCAGACATATATACGCTCAGGGATCAAGGATAAACCAATGAGAGCTCTAAGAGTATTGCAGTCATGAAGGGGAAGAGGCGCAGGTGCCGGGCATCATCACTGATGTTTACCCCGATCACCTGTGGCTCTGTACTAGTCCCTGTAACCATCTCCAATGGGAATCCCCCGGCCATTGTGGCGTCCGACGTCACCGCGTCTGGTGCGATGATGTCAGACATTGACACGGCCGCCGGCACGCAGGGGGGCGGATAGACTGGACGATTGAAGTGTCCAGTGCGCAGGTGCGGAGAACTACTGTCTCCACAGAAGCGTTCGCCCACACGACCCAGAATGGGAAGCTGCCCCAGAGCAGCATAAATGCTGATGTGGAGCCCCCGCGTGCCAGGGGAGCCTCAGTGGGCCACCAAAGGCAATACCACTTGGACCTGTATGAAGGATAATAAAAAGAAAAATAATAATTATAAAAAATAGAGTGGCAGATGCAGCCAAGTGTCATATCAAGGCCCTCGGTTATCGTTTACATGATCAAATCTGTTATTCAATCATAATGCTTATTATCTATGAAGGAAGCAAACAAATATCATAATATAGATAATACAAAAAACTTTTAAGGTACATAAATACATAATAACCATAGGTAGTAAGCCTATGATTGTATGAGACAAAGTACAAATAAACAAGATACAGAGAAACAATAAATGTAACCATATGTGTGATGTTAAACTGTCACAATTAGAGAAAGGGAGAAAAAAAAAAGGGGGAACCACAGATATGTATTTACAAATCTTTGTCGTAAGATCCTGAAATAAAACCTGGTAAAAAAGGCTTAGGATTAAAGGCCTCATCGAGGTCAGGGGGCAATGTGGCAATAAAATGGAATATCCACCTAAGCTCTTGTTCTAGGAGGAGTTTATCAAGATCTCCTCCATGAGAGCCAGGGTGTATCCGATCCAGGACCAATACCTTAATTTTAGGGAAAATCCCATTATGAGTCTGGGAGACATGTCTGCCTAGGGGTACATCAGGGTTGTTGGTCTGCATGGCTCTAATGTGGCGGTATAGTCTTTGCCATAATTTCTGTACGGTCTTGCCTACATAGAAACAAAATACAGCTGCAGATTAAAAGATAAACAACTGCACTGGTTTGGCAGTTTGCAAAATATTTGGGCATAAATTGTATTGCATTCGGTAAGTGTATATCTCTTCTGGTATCCATGTATTTGCAGTATGTACATGAGCCACACTGAAATGTTCCTAGTGTTTTATATGGATCCTCTTTTAGATCCCTAAAACTCACTCTTCACCAAAAGGTCATTTAAGGAAGTGGCACGTCTATATGTTATGGTGGGTGCAGAGGGCACATAAGGCCCCACCACAGGGTGGGAAGTCAGAAGGTGCCAATATTTTCTACAAATTTGTGTGATAGAGATATGATCACTAGAGTAGGTGGTGATGATGCGGTTATTGGTCTCAGAGGGTTTCTTTTTAGTAGTCAGCAAATCATGTCTATTTTTGTTTTCTGCCCGCTTGAAAGCCTTCTTAAGACATTTGTGACTATACCCCCTTTCCAAGAGGCGTTGCTTCAAATTATTAGCTTCTCACTTAAAATTTGAATAGTTGGAACAATTGCGTTTGATTCGTAAGTATTGTCCATAGTAAGCAGTCGACTGCTACACAGCCCAGATGAACATCACTACTGCAGGAACATGAGAGGCTAGTTCATTCAGAGAACTGTTTTTGATTGAGCGGAGTTCGGTAGAAGATTCAAGCCGGCCTTACGATAGGATATCAAGACAGTCGGAATTCCGGGTCTGGTCTATCCCTTTTCGGTGGCGAGTAAATATTCAGGTTCCATTTTCTTACCAAGCTCATCCTATCCATTGGGATTACCACCTACCTTCACCGCTGTGGCGGTATAAGCATGTTTTACTCACTGCTGATGGCCTGTGAGCCCACCATTTCTGGTAAGGGTATTTTATCTTCACTCATTTCATCTTTTTATTTGGAGTCTATTTTGGAGAAGACAATACCTTATACACATTAATCATCTTCAATATCACTCTAGAAGTTTGGAACAAGTATATGGCTTTATCACATTGGTGATTGATATGGACTACACTTATATGTCAGCATTGAACTCTGCTTATGATATATGGGGTCCTCTATTAATTTAATTTTCGCTGCATTTTCTTGTTAGATTTTCACCCATTTGATTATGCACTCACTGCGTGTCAAGAAGATCCTGGCAGTAATCGGCGATCCAGACGCACGGGGACACGGCCACGGGTTCCACTGCGCATGCGCGCGCATTCACGGGTGCTGTCACGCACGGGCACGCGCGCGCGCACTCCCGCTAGTGCTAGGTGGGCTATTTAAACCGGCCTGTCACACTCAATCCCGGCTGTCTGCTCTACAGCGTTCCGTGTGCCTTAACCTGATCTGACCTGTGTACTTTGCTATCTGACCCGGCTTCCTTTTAGACCATCCTGCTATCCACCTGCACCAGACCCTCTTGGCTTGCCTGACCATCCCTCTGTGTTACCCCTGGTACCTCTGCTGCCCGACCGATACCGACCTCCGCTTGTTTGACCACCCCTCTGTATGATACCAGTATCCAGTCTACTACCTGCTGCCTTGTTCCTGGTTCCAGTCCAGCGTTCCAGTCTACTACCTGCTGCCTTGTTCCTGGCTCCAATCCAGCGTTCCAGGCTACTACCTGCTGCTTGTTCGTGGTTCCAGTCCAGCGTTCCAGGCTACTACCTGCTGCTTGTTCCTGGTTCCAGTCCAGCGTTCCAGTCTACTACCTGCTGCCTTGTTCCTAGTTCCAGTCCAGCGTTCCAGTCTACTTCCTGCTGCCTTATTCCTGGTTCCAGTCCAGCGTTCCAGTCTACTACCTGCTGCCTTGTTCCTGGTTCCAGTCCAGCGTTGCAGGCTACTACCTGCTGCTTGTTCCTGGTTCCAATCCAGCATCCCAGGGCTACTACCTGCTGCTTTGTTCCTGGTTCCAGTCCAGTGTTCCAGGCTACTACCTGCTGCTTTGTTCCTGGTTCCGGTCCAGCATTCCAGTCTACTACCTACTGCTTGTTCCTGGTTTCAGTCCAGCTCTTCAGTCCTGCTTACTTACCTGCTTACTTACCTGCTGTGGTTCTGGGTCTTCTCTGCATTCCAGCCTCCTCTTCAGCTTCAGGTTCCAGAGGGTGCCACCACTCCTGAACTTCCGGTGACTGTTGATCCCGTCAGGCACCCATACCACTCCTCACTCCTGGGCCCTCTGTCTCCATTCCAGGGGAACAGCAGTGGGAGCTGTAAGGGAGGTCTTTCTCTGCACTTCAGGCTCAAAACCTACCAGGTACGTGACAGTAGCAGACAGCCATGTCTGAGCCTGAGCAGGGAACGTCTCCCATGGAGGAACTTTGTGCACACCTGGCAAGATTGACTGAAGCAGTCAAGAATCTACAGCAAGGTTACACCAGGCTGGAGGAGCGAGTGCTAACCTTGCCTAATCCCATTGGGGCCCAGGGAGTTCCTTCTGCTCCTGCTCCTTCAGTCGGGCCTTCCTCAACGGTGGTGATGCTCCCTCCAGAACCCAAGGTCCTGACGCCTGAACATTTCTCCGGGAATCGCCTTAAATTCAGGGCTTTCCGCAACTCCTGTGAATTGTTTTTTGCTCTTCAGCCACGTACTTTTTCCCTGGAGGCTACCAAAGTGGGCTACGTAATTTCTTTGCTTTCTGGTGACACCCAAACCTGTGCCCATCGCCTCTTGGAGCAAAAGGACGTATCCCTGACTAATCTCTCCACCTTCTTTGATGCATTGGGTCAGCTGTATGATGACCCCCAGCTGTCTGTGATTGCAGAAGCAGCTTTGCACACCCTTCAACAGGGTCGCAGGGCTGCAGAGGACTATGTGGCGGAATTTAGAAAGTGGAGTGCGGACACAAATTGGAATGATGCGGCGCTCCGCTATCAGTTTCGGATGGGACTCTCTGACTCTCTGAAGGATGAATTGGCCAGGGTGGGTACCCCACAGACTTTAAATGCACTGATCGATCTAGCCATCCAGATCGATCGATGCCTAAGAGAACGTAGGACTGAGAGAGCTATGGGAACTTCTCGCCCAACTTGGGTTACCCCTAAAGTTCTTCATCATACGTCACCAGCACCACCTACCTCCACGTTTAACCCACCTGAGCCAATGCAAGGGGTTCTATGACCTTCTCTTACCCAGGAGGAACGACAGCGTCGTCGAGTGAATAATCTGTGCCTGTATTGTGGGGAACCTGGGCACTATGTCAGGAACTGTCCCCTTAAACTCCGTAAGTGCCTATCCCTGTCCACTGACTACGTTGCACCTCTGGTTAGGAAACACTACTCACCTTGCTCTCTCTATCCTGTTACAGCTTCCAGGAGAGACTCTGCAAATAACCGCCATTATTGACTCTGGAGCTTGCAGTTGTTTCATGGACTCTCTTTTTTCTACCCAACACCGGATACCCTTGTTGCCTAAAGCCCATGGACTTTCCATCCATCTAGCTGATGGAACCGCCATTAAGTCTGGGCCGGTTACCCAAGAGACTGTTCCAATACCCGTCTCCATCTCCAATTCTCATCAAGAACTGCTACACCTAGATATCATCGCCTCACCCCTGTTTCCCATAATCCTCGGCATGCCATGGTTACAGGCTCACAATCCTGACATTAATTGGATCACAGGTGAAGTTACCTTTTCTTCTCCATATTGCCAACAGTCTTGCAGATTTCAGAATGCTCAGGAGAACCCTACCTTGCTCTGCTTAGATACAGATCCTAGTCTACACCTTTCCATCCCTTCTGCCTATCATGATTTCTTAGATGTATTCAGCAAGCAGGGGGCAGAGGTCTTACCCCCTCACCGGGCCTATGACTGTCCTATCGAATTACTTCCCGGTGCTGAGATTCCTTTTGGAAGAATCTTTCCTTTGACTGAAGTAGAACAAGGGGCTTTAAAAGAATATATTGATGAGAATCTAAAGAAAGGCTTCATTCGTCCATCCACGTCTCCAGCAGGTGCAGGCATCTTCTTTGTACAGAAGAAAGACAAGACCCTCAGACCATGTGTAGAC
Organism: Lithobates clamitans; assembly: GCA_037952925.1. Taxonomy (NCBI): domain Eukaryota; kingdom Metazoa; phylum Chordata; class Amphibia; order Anura; family Ranidae; genus Lithobates; species Lithobates clamitans. The sequence goes on from JBBGZY010000730.1 coordinate 1,812,728, forward strand.
TACCACGAGCTGAACAAAATCACTGTAAAAAAACGTTACCCTCTTCCCATGGTACCAGAGTTGTTCCAAAGGCTTGGGACAGCTACCATATTCACTAAACTTGACCTCCACGGAGCCTACAATTTAGTTCGTATTAGTGACGGAGACGAATGGAAGACCGCCTTTCGTACCCGTTATGGACATTTTGAGTACCTAGCGATGCCTTTCGGTCTGTGCAATGCCCCTGCTACATTTCAGTACTTCATCAATGATGTTTTACGAGACTTCCTAGATCTGTTTGTTATTGTCTATTTAGACGACATATTAATTTTTTCTTGATCCCATCGCAGGCACGTCAGAAGTGTGTTGGCCCGGCTTCGTCAACACGGTCTATATGCAAAAGCTGAGAAATGTGAATTTGAACAGGAAAGTATTCCATTTCTGGGGTTAATCATTTCCAGTAGAGGCATTAAGATGGACCCTCAAAAGGTTGCTGCAGTTTTAGATTGGCCAGTCCCGACAGACAAGAAGGGAATCCAGCTAATTTTTACCGTAAATTTATAAAGGGGTTCTCAGCCATCATCACACCCATCACACAGCTAATTAAACAAGGTACACGCTTCTACTGGTCTGCTAAGGCCCAAAAGGCTTTTGAGACTTTCAAGGGCCTTTTTACTTCCGCCTCCGTACTAAAGCATCCAGATTCCTCTCTGCCGTTCGTACTAGAGGTGGATGCATCCGAAATTGCAGTAGGGGCAGTGTTGTCCCAAAGACAGGGAACTAAGGCCCTGTTATATCCTGTGGCCTTCTTCTCTCGTAAATTGTCCACGGCAGAGAGAAATTATGATGTAGGTGACAGAGAGTTTTTGGCAATCAAATCAGCGTTGGAGGAGTGGCGCTATCTGCTGGAGGGTGCCGCTTATCCAGTCTTAATTTTTACAGATCATAAGAACCTGGAGTATTTGAGATCTGCAAAAAGTTTGAAGCCTCGTCAAGCCAGGTGGGCTCTCTTTTTCTCCAGGTTCTCCTTTCATGTCACTTACCGCCCTGGCTCCAAAAATAACAAACCTGATGCCCTATCCAGGATGTTTCACAAGTCCCAAGAGGTTTCCCCTCCGGACACCATTCTGTCCCCGGGGAATTTTCTTTTGCTTCAGGGAAACCTGCTTTCCCAGATTAAGCAGGCTTCCGCGGTATTGGGTCATTAGGTCAGAACTCCAAGTTAAGGATGGGTTACTGTGGCACGAGAATAGGATCTTTATACCTGAAACACTACGAGTTTCAGTACTAGAACTCTGTCATGATCATGCATTGGCTGGGCATTTTGGCATGGCTAAGACCACTGATCTGGTACAGCGTAGCTACTGGTGGCCTCAGTTACGCGAAGATTGTAGGAAATTTGTTGAGTCCTGTACCACCTGTATCAGGAACAAGGGGCACAGGACCAAGGCATGGGAATTGCTAAAGCCATTACCTGTCCCAGATAGGCCTTGGAAAATGCTTTCTATAGACTTTATTGTGGAATTACCTCCGGCTGGGGGCTTCACCTCAATTTTTGTCATAGTAGACCGGTTGTCGAAAATGGTCCACTTTGTCCCAATGAAGGGCACCCCCTCAGCTACAGAAACGGCACAGGCATTCATCAAAGAAGTCATCAGGCTCCATGGGGTACCGGTTAATATCGTTTCAGATCGGGGGGTACAGTTTACCTCCCGATTCTGGAGGTCTCTGTGCAAAACACTGAACATTGAACTCTCATTTTCATCTGCTTATCATCCCCAGACTAATGGGCAAATGGAGAGAACAAACCAGACTCTTGAACATTATTTACGCTGTTTTTCTTCTTTTGCCCAAGATGATTGGATTTCTGTTCTCCCATTGGCTGAATTCGCCTACAACAATTCTATTCATTCCGCTATCAAACAAACTATATTTTTTGCAAATTATGGTTTCCACCCTTCATTTTTGCCTAATTCTCTTCCAGAGTGCACAGTACCCGCAGTTCAGGAGAGGTTGGACTTCTTTACTTCCAACAACCAAGTTTTGCAGGAGACCATGACCAGGACCCAGGAGTATAATAAGGCAACCTTCGATAAGAAGAAGAGGCGAGGTGAGCTGTTACTTACACCCGGGGACCAGGTATGGTTATCTACAGTAAGTCTCAGGATGGCTTGCCCGTCAAAGAAATTGGGTCCCAAGTTTCTTGGACCATTTCCTGTCAAGCAAAGAATTAATGCGGTGACATACGAACTTGAACTTCCGGATTCACTAAAAGTGCATCCAGTATTTCATGTGTCCCTGCTCAGACCCTCTATTTCTTATCCTTTTCCAGGCCGAAGTATGGATCTTCCTGATCCAATTTTGGAAGATGGGGAGGAGGAATTCAAGGTGGAGGCTATCATGGACCATAGGAGAAGAGGTAACCAAAATCAATTTCTGATAAAAATGGAGGGGGTTCGGCCCAGAAGAAAATTCTTGGGAACCTGAGGATAATATTCATGCTGAAGATCTGTTGCAATCTTTTAAAAGAGCCCATCCAGAGAAATTTCTTCAAAGGGGCATCCGGAGGCTGCCCCTTGGGGGGGCAATGTCATGAAGATCCTTCCAGTAATCGGCGATCCAGGCGCACGAGGACACGGCCATGGGTTCCACTGCGCATGCGCGCGCGTTCACGGGTGCTGTCATGCACGGGCACGCACGCGCACTCCCGCTAGTGCTAGGCGTGCTATTTAAACTGGCCTGTCACACTCAATCCCCGCTGTCTGCTCTACAGCGTTCCGTGTGCCTTAACCTGATCTGACCTGTGTACTCTGCTATCTGACCCGGCTTCCTGTTAGACCATCCTGCTATCCGCCTGCACCAGATCCTCTTGGCTTGCCTAACCATCCCTCTGTTACCCCTGGTACCTCTGCTGCTCGACCGATACCGACCTCGTTTGAGGCTTGTTTGACCATCCCTCTCTCTGATACCAGTATCCAGTCTACTACCTGCTGCCTTTTCCTGGCTCCAATCCAGTGTTTTAGGCTGCTACCTGCTGCTTGTTCCTGGTTCCAGTCCAGTGTCCAGTGTTCCAGGCTACTACCTGCTGCCTTGTTCCTAGTTCCAGTCCAGCGTTCCAGTCTACTACCTGCTGCCTTGTTCCTGGTTTCAGTCCAGCGTTCCAGTCTACTACCTGCTGCCTTGTTCCTCGTTCCAGTCCAGCGTTCCAGGCTACTACCTGCTGCTTGTTCCTGGTTCCAGTCCAGCGTTCCAGGCTACTACCTGCTGCTTTGTTCCTGGTTCCAGTCCAGCGTTCCAGGCTACTACCTGCTGCTTTGTTCCTGGTTCCAGTCCAGCGTTCCAGGCTACTACCTGCTGCTTTGTTCCTGGTTCCAGTCCAGCGTTCCAGTCTACTACCTACTGCTTGTTCCTGGTTTCAGTCCAGCTCTTCAGTCCTGCTTACTTACCTGCTTACTTACCTGCTGTGGTTCCGAGTCCTCTCTGCATTCCAGCCTCCTCTTCAGCTTCGGGTTCCAGAGGGTGCCACCACTCCTGAACTTCCGGTGACTGTTCATCCCGTCAGGCACCTATACCAGTCCTCACTCCTGGGCCCTCTGTCTCCATTCCAGGGGAACAGGAGTGAGAGCTGTAAGGGAGGTCTTTCTCTGCACTTCAGGCTCAAAACCTACCAGGTACGTGACACTGCGTTTCTATTTCGCCTTGTTACTAACATTTTTCTTGGTTTCATACTTTTGATGTTACTTTCACTGTCTTTATTAGCACATTTTCTTATTAATATATATTTCCTATATATATTGATTCAATTATTATTTTATTCACAAGCTATAGTGATTTCTGTGGCTAATTACATACACATACATAATTTTTCTTTCATTTCCATTAGCGCCACACTTTTTGTTTTTACACATAACAATGTGGCACAGGTACACGGAGAGATCCTCGTCGCAAAAAATAGTCCGTTCCCACTCCCCCAGGTACAGATTGGTGTAGCCAGGGGCACAACAGGTGCCCATGGCTATGCCCTGTACCTGGAGGAAAAGTCAATCATCTAATGAAAAAACATTATGTCTCAATATAAAATCCAAGGAAAGGAGTATGAAATCATTAAATGAATTTTCATGATGACTAGTTTGTGAGAAGACTCTTTGCATACATGCAAGTCTCTTAGAGTGGGGTATCGAACTATAGAGAGCTTCCACATCGATACTTGCAAGAATGCAACTTTCTGAAACCTGTACCCCCTCAATAATCTGTAGCAAGTGAATGGTATCACGCACATATGAAGGTATAGAGAGAACAAAGGGTCTCAAAAGGCGTGATAAATTTTCCATGATGGCCCCATTACCAGAGACTATTGGTCTCCCTGGGGGATCTGTGGTGTGTTTGTGAATCTTGGGGAGTGAATAAAAAGTTGCTAGTCTGGGACAAGGGGTGCAAATTAATTCAAAGGTCTGTTTAGAAATGACCTTATTTTGAAATGCCTTGTCCACAAATGCGTAAAATTTGTTATTAAATGCTTCGATAACATCAGGGCCAACTGGGCGATACCAGTCACGGTTGTTGAGAATTTTCATACACATGAGACTGTATTTGTCATTGTCCATCAGGACTATGTTTCCCCCTTTGTCGGATGCCTTTGTAGTAATTTCATGATTACTTAACAAATTATTAAGAGCAATTTTCTCATTTTTGGTGAGATTTTCTGGAATAGGGATGTGGATTTTAAACTTTTGATTTCTTGACAAATCATTTTTAAAAAAGTTGATACACCCTGATTGGAACTGGGTGCAGAATATAGCAAAGATGTTTTTTTAAGAGAGGTTTTTTTAGGGATAGTTTCTCCAGAAGCAGTAGCTCCTTTGGGAAGGGCCTCTAAGTCAATAGTATCAATAAGGTCCCTGGGTTCCCTCTCCTCGAGTAACGAGGTTGTCCAGGGCTCGCCTTTCACTTAGGGTTCGAAAACCCTCCATGTCAGGTTTAGTTTTTTCAAGCATGCTTTTTAAGAGGAGTTTACGTGTATATAAGTGAAGATCTTTAATTACCTCAAATTTGTCCAACCTTTTGGTTGGGACAAAAGTGAGGCCTTTAGAGAGCACTGAGACTTCATCTTGTGTAAGGGAGTGAGAAGAAAGATTAACAATATTAAGGTTAGTGGAGTGACCGGGTGCTAAAGTGGTATTTGTGACGTGGGGGTTGGGAAGTTTCCCTGATTTTAAGGAAAAAACATAGTCAGAATTTTAGGAGTGATAGAAGTTGGCACGTCCATTCCAACTGCCAGTCCTGCTCCCGCGCCAACAACATCTAGCCGCGTCGAGTAATTTCCAGCCATTGAAGAGAATGTGTCAATGTGGTATTTCGGTGGACGTTTATTAGTGCCTGTCATGGAGGGATTTTCACCACCTCTTTTAGGTTGTCTCGTACGTTTGGTTTTAAAGGATCGAGAGGATGCCATAGATGACATGGAAGAGCTGTCTGACATGTCTGTGTGTGAAGTATTATGTGTTGATTCTGGCTTACGTGGGCTTCCTTTATTAGTTTTTGGTATTTTAGATGACCACTTATAGGCTCTTCCTTCATCAAAAACTTGTTTATCTCTCATATATTTAAGCTCTTTCTTAGAGAGAATGGATTTGTTAAACAATTCAATGTGGGTCTTTAATTTATCATTCAACTAATGAAACGCCGGATGAGCCTGTAATGGTTTGATTCTGGGATAAATTTTGTCAATATTAGAATTGATATCAATCAGACGTTTTTGATACTCTTCAATTAAGAGTTTCATCATTACAGCAGAACATGTTTTTAGATTGCTCTCCCACGCCATTTTGAATGTGGGATCCAAATTCTCAAATGATGTAAAAATTTGTATGCGTAGGCCTAGAGGATTCAAATCATCCCTAATGTACTCCTCAAAACTTTTTATGTGCCAATGGAGAAGTGACTTCTTTTCCAGCCACTTGGTGAGGCCGGAAAACAAGAAACTTAGTTCAGATATACGTGATTCGTTTTGACCATAGTCTTGTTGTAGTTTAATAGTCTTGTTGTAGTTTTTGGTGTACCCTACTGTCACTTTTCTCTGTATTTCTCTGTGTCCGCAATATCCCTGGGGTTCCATTTCTTTTTAACTAACATTATGAAGAGGCATTTATTAAGATTCAGGGGAAACTGTTCTGATAAGGAAGACTATGAAGAGCAGGTGAATAAACTGGGACAGAGATTTATTCAGAGAGGCTAGCTGTCAATTTGGAGAGAAGCACTTTAATTGCAGATAAAAGTGAACCAAGAGAAGAGTTAGAGAATTTGCCGATTATGGTGTTCAGCATAAGAAAATAGAGAAAATGGGGGGGCGTGGCTTGGACAGGACCTGAGATGGCCGCTTGAGACAAGAGCTCCGGCATACTGAGGATGAAAAAAGCTTCTTTTTAGGATACAAACACACTTTTCACTATGGGCAGGACAAACAGAAGCACCTCAACACCCCGCTCCACAAAAGAATCCGGAACACAGCTCAGTAACAACATACCTGAGATGTTCTGATCCCGGGCCACAACACACCACAAGGAGACGCAGGCCTCACAGGCCTCATCCCCGGTCTCGCCTAGAAGCGTTAAGGACCCGCTGGCGGAAGGTCCCGGCTCTGCAGCTACTAACCCGAGCCTTCTTTATCTGCAAAGAGACTTGCAAAAGGTCACCTTAGATATCAAACACACGCTGATAGCTGCCATCTCAGACCTAAAAACGGACATTCAATCAATGAATAACCGCCTCACAGATGTGGAAGAATCTTCTCAAATTCAAGCTACAGCTATCAGGCAAGTACAGAAAGCACATGACCTCCATCTACCACACATGTTTGAATTCCACAGACAAGTGGAAGATTTAGACAACAGGGGACGCAGGCATAACATTAGAATAAGGGGGTCCCTGAAGAATTTGAACCGTCTGCTTTACCACAGATAATCGGCGCCATATTTAACAACCTTCTTGACCGCCCAGCTGACTTTCCTATCGAGATGGAAAGACTACATCATGCACTCAGACCCCCCCCCGTGACTCCAAACCCCTCGGGGTCATTGTATGCTGTATTGTGAACTTTCCTCTCAAGGAGGAGATACTCCGGAAAGCAAGAGACAGAGGCTGCATTTTAAACAATGGCGCGGACATTAAGCTGTTCCAAGACTTGTCCCAGATAACCTTACAAAACAGTTGCACCTTGCGCCCCCTGCTGGAAACATTACGTACTCACAACATCCGATATAGATGGAAGTTCCCATTCTGCCTTTCTGCAACTTCCAGACGACGCGCCGCACTCCTCCGAACACCAGAAGACCTTCTTGTCTTTTGTGAACAGCTTGACTCACCACCAGTTGACCTACCCGAGTGGTACCCTTACTTTCCCAGGGAACCATGGAAGCCGGTCTCCTATGACTCATCTCCTAAAGCGCAGCGACACTCATCCAGATGCTGCAGGTTGGATCCCACATCTCCTGGAGACCGGGTGTCACGCCGAGATCATACCCTACACGCTCCAGACCGTGCTGATACCCTGCGCAGGGGACACCGAGACATCTAAACTCCTTCTCACTACACCTCAGACCCTTGTGTCAGTAAGTTGAGACGTTCTCTTAACTGTTTCTTCATCAAACTGTTTGTTTATCTGTTTCCCCATTTTTACCATGACAATGAATGCCTAAGAACTTTTGACACACCTGGAAGAAATCACCCCTCATAATCTATCCTCGACCAGCAAACTTTCCCAAGACTAACTCTCTTTTCCAGGTACTATGCTCTTTTACCCACAGATACCCCCGATGAAGACCCCCGTCTGGATAAGAGATTAACCCAAGGTTACATTCCCTATATACCCTCATATCATCCCAGAAACTCTCAGGGAAGCCCACCTGCTTAGTGTTTAATCCAGAGACTGTTTGTTGCAACTAGAAGGGGAAGTAACACTTATATTGGTGTGTGATTTTCTTTTCAATGATCTTGCAACTTTTTCAAGTTACTAAGGTTTCCCCCTTCTTTTTTTTTCTCTTTTTATTGCTGTCACTATACTCATATGGTTGCATGTTCTGACAATAAGTGATACTTTAACCAACTATTCATTGAATAGTAGTTGAGGAGAGACCTGAGCCTTATTCAACCAGGACTTACATTGTAGACCTGAAGTAGAATCTAATCATAACACTCTCCTTAAAACGGGAGCTCATGCCACAATCTGGAGGAAGTGACGCTGCGTTTGGTAAGCAGACGCTGCGTTACCTTACAACCATGTAACAAAGCATGTCTATTGATTATTTAACTTCTAAATAAACCCCTTAGACAGATCTCTCCACAATAAGGTATACTCTTCCCCATCCATAGTAAGGCTCTTGCTCCTTTAGTGTAAAGGAACGGCATCCAAAAGAAAAGGAGGAGAAGAGGACCAATCAGAGTTTATAGCCTGAAAATCTTTTACACATTAGTAAGGTTTGTATGGTAAATAAGTTGACTTGAGTTTTCAATCCTTATTTAATCTACTTAGTAAATGCATGTAATGATGGAAAGACCCCACTCCGTATTCACCTAATAGCGGCAATCACACTAGCCGCCTGACTATACTTTTTACACCTAACTGGTCACTTCTCAACAATGGTGTCCCGCAAATACTGAACCCTACACCTAACCTCTCCATGCAATATCTTATGACATATACACCTACCCTTCTCGTCCTCAGTAGTGCTAAGCCATCTGATCCTCTCCCAGTTTACTGTCCCAACACAGCTGTCCCAACGGACTATAGCTGACACCCCGGACTTCTTTAATTAGGTGGATAGGTGAACCTATAACCACCCCGGTGACTTCCCATACACGGTACGTTGGTTTCCCACTGCTGTGTTGACCCTAGTAATCACCCAACCCTACATTCCCACCCCCTGTGACTTGACCATCCTAAGACCTACCCCATAACTCTCTTTTACCCTTTCTTGAGCTCCTCTCTTTTTTCTACCCCCTTCTTCAGTGGGGGCTGCTCTTCCTCTCCCCCCTAACTCCCACAGAAAATACTGAGATTACAAAAAGAACCTTGCTGACCTCACATATCGAGGCTAACCACCTTAGCAACGTGCAAGATGCACCCTTACCAGGTGACCAAAAAAACGCAACCATCACTGAAATGCCTCTCACTAAAGTAAAAGGCTTAAATCTTCCAGAAAAGAGATAGCAGGTTCTCTCTGTTCTGACGAAACACAAAGCACATTTCCTATTACTCCCAGAAACACATTTCAGATCGAATGCCATTCCCAAATTTGCAAATCATGTATACAAACAGGCAATACACTCTACAAACCCAGACTCCAAAACTAAAGGGGTCTCTATACTTATCTCTAAACATGCTGATTTTCAGGTGGCGGACACAATTTTTGACCCTGCGGGCAGATATGTATTTATCAAGGGCACATATGCATCCAAGCCACTCACCCTGGCCAATGTGTACTGCCCAAATGAACACCAAGTTTCTTTCTTTAAAAAAGTCTGTGACGTCCTATCCAACTTTCAGGAAGGTATGGTAATACTAGGAGGAGACTTCAATGTTCCACTAAATCCTACCATGCACTCCGCCAAATTAAACTCCAACTCCAAAACCTAACACTCCATGACACCTGGCGTACCATGTTCTCAAATGACAAAGACTACACCTTTTACTCCCTCCCACACCAAAAATATTCCAGAATAGACTACCTATTTCTGTTACAGGCTGACTTATTGCTTCTCACTCAGGCCACTACAGAACCAATGTTTTTGTCTGATCACAATCCCATCTCAGTAACACTTACATTTCCGGAAGCAAATGAAACAACAAAAACATGGCAATTAAATCCCTTCCTTCTAAAAGACCCAGAAACGCTAAACCAGATCCAATCCCACATTCAACAGTATTTCCAAGAAAATTCCACCCCAGATGCACCTATCACACTCTGGGAAGCACATAAATGCGTGCTAAGGGGAGAATTCATATCCCTAGCAATGATTAACAAAAAGAGACATCAAGAACAAATTAAATCGCTTATCAAAACCATAGACCGACTTGAGACTGCCCACAAATAAACAACCTCACAAACTACATTACAAGACCTCCTACAAGCTCGATCCACACTGCTAGATAAGCTAGGGAAATGCACGAGGAAGCAATATGTCCTCCAACAGATAGTGTTCTATGAACATGGCAACAAAAGTGGGAGACTGTTGGCCCGCACGATATAAGCAGCTAAATCATCATCTAGTATACACCACATTGGAGACAACCAAGGCATACTCCTCTCAAAAAATGAGGACATAGCTAGACACTTTGAAAAATACTACTCCAAACTTTACAATCTACCACAAAGTAATGGTGAAAAGACAAAAGAGAATAGTTGTGTGGCCCAAATAAAAGACTTTATAGCCCAAAACTGCCCCGAAACCGATCACCCCCCAGCAAGCTGAAGCCATGGAAAGCCCTCTCTCAGTGGAGGAGCTTCAACTTGCGATAAAACAGATGAAAGTAGGAAAAAGCCCCGGCCCCGATGGATTCACACTAATGTATTATAAATCCTTTCAAGATGTACTAGTACCCGAGATGCTAAAGACATTTAACTCACTATCAAACCCCACACCTCACTAGGTAGATTATTAGAATCCCATATAACTGTTATCCCGAATGAAGGTAAAGATCATTTGCAAGCGTCTAACTGCAGCCCCATCTCTCTACTTAATGTAGATATCAAACTATACGCAAAGATGCTGAGCAATAGATTACTACCTCTCATCCCTGGCCTCATATCATCTGACCAAGTAGGATTCATCCCAGGTAGAGAGGCAAGGGATAACACCATACGCACCCTAAACATACATCATTGGCTGACCTCATCGGGAACTAAGGGCTTTCTCCTCTCCTTAGATGCTGAGAAGGCATTTGACAGGGTGGCCTAGGATTATATGCAGGAAGTATTAAAAGGATTAGGCCTTTAACATCACATGTTTGCGCACATTAACACCCTATACACTAACCCATCGGTGAGGGTGAGAGCTAATGGTCTCCTGTCAAACGCCTTCTCTATAAGCAAGGGTACTCATCAGGGCTGCCCCCTATCCCCCCTGATCTTTGTCCTGGCACTAGAACCTCTGTTAAATAGATTACACAACAACACAGATATCAAAGGAATCCCCATAGCACATAGAGAATTTAAAGTAGCTGCATTTGCTGATGACATTTTACTCTCCTTACAGTCCCCTAGACTCTCATTACCCAACCTCCTGAGGGATATGAAACCCTTTGAGGAGCTTTCAAACCTGAAAATCAACTACTCCAAGTCCCACGCACTAAATGTCTCCCTACTCCCACAAGAAGTAGCTCACTGCCAAGACTCCTTCCCATTCCAGTGGAAGAAGGAAGCTATTACCTATCTTGGTATCCAAATCACCAGGACAACAGTAGACCTCTAGAATCACAATTTCCTGGTCGCCCTTTCAAAAATTCAAACAAACATTAAAGAATGGACCAATCTTAATATATCCTGGTTTGGCAGCTCGGCTCTAATAAAAGTAGTCATCCTCCCCTGCCTCTTATATCTGATGCAGACAATCCCAATACACCTTCCCCCCTCCTTTTTTGAAGCATACAAAAAGGCCTGTACAGCCTTCCTATGAAAAAACAACCCCCCCGGACTTCCGGCCGGATGAGATCGAGGCAGAGCGCGTTCCTCTACAGCTCCATCGCCCTGTCTCTTATCTGACTCACTGGAGAATCTCCCATTGCTCCTCAGCTGCACCCTGACTTAGGGGAAGGTGTCCGGAGTACAGAGATGCCTTCATCCACTACAAAAAAGGCTGCCAAGGCTCACACGGACCTCCGGAGTGCCCGCTCTGCAGGAGAAGCTGGAAGAGGCTCCGCCCCCACCATCTTGTCTTCATCGCCGAAAGATCAGGGCGCCAAAACAGCGGCAGGTAAGATGGCACAGGCACAGGGATCAGCGACATGTAATCCGGAGGGAGATCCGGTTATGGCTGTGGATGCAGAGGCTATAACAGGGCCTATCCTAGAAGCCATAAACGCTAGCAAAGCAGAGCTGATGGGGAGAATAGATCATCTGTCCTCAGAATGCACGCTCATAAGGCATGATTTGGACAAGATCCGCAGCAGGCTGACCACTGTAGAAACCAGAGTGTCAGAGGTGGAAGATGCTTCTCATGTTCATGATGGCCGCATAACAGAACTCCGGGAGCAGGTACAGGCATTACAGCGCAGAGCAGACGACGCAGAAGACAGACAAAGAAGGAACAATATCCGAGTGGTCGGGCTGCCAGAGGGGGCTGAAGGGGATAAAACCACAACATTCGCTGAGCTCTTTTTTAAAAATCTGTTGTCGCTGCAAGACCTCCCACCCACGTATGTGATAGAAAGAGCGCATAGAGTGCCCACTGGAAATAGACCCCCAGGTGCCTTCCCAAGACCTTTTCTGGTGAGATTCCTGAATTATCGCGACCGCGACATGATTCTGACCCAGGCCAGAAAACAGCAAGACCTGAGATATGAAAATGCAAAAATCATGCTCTTTCCTGATTTTTCTGCTGCAACGCAATACAAACGCAGATCCTTCAACGAGGTCCGCCGACGCCTGCGGGAAAAAGAAATAAGATACAGTATGCTGTACCCCAGCAAGCTCAGAATCCAATACAAGGGGACAGTGAAGTTCTTTGAAAACCCGGAAGATGCCTGTGAATGGATGGACAAAGAGTTCTAACAGTCAGTTGTCTAAGGAATTATGTCTGTAAAGGTAAACACTTTTTACAGTTTGCACGTGGCCCTTCGATAATTCTGACACTAATACCAACCATTGCACCAACCTGGCACAACATGTTCTCCTGAACAAGGTAAAATGTGGACAGAGCCAGGGCCTGGAATACCCGGCCACCTACTTAAAGAAAGAAATCCAGCTTTTTCTACCATAATTCTACTCCTTCTTGAAAAAGGCTGACTTCACCGCCAAGACTCCAGTGTATGCTGTAATGGAGCAACAAGAAGAGGATACGAAAGTATCAACAGAAATGCCAGACTTTCGACCACGTCGGTGGGATTTCAAACCAAGTGTTCAGGTTTTTTTTGGTTCAGGGATAAAGCTATATGCTGGACTAAAAAGTTTTGTTTTTAGCATAATAGCAGGGGTAAGTTCTGTTTTTTTGTTTGGTAGAGTCACAGCTCAATTTAAAGTATTTAGGGTACTCTTAACTCATAACTCATACACCGTCAATAATCCGGGGAACTTTAGCTGGGAAAAATATAGGGCACTGCATACCCTGGAAAAAATGATTATTAAGACAAATAAGTATGACGAGTAAAATCAAAATGGTATCTTGGAACCTTAGAGGTCTCAATCACAAATTAAAGAGAGCCTCAGTGTTCCAATATGTCAAGCAGCACCAGCCACATGTTGTTCTCCTGCAGGAGACACACCTGGACGGATCCAGGATTCTATCCCTTCGCAGACCATGGATTCAAAGAGCTTTACACTCCACGTACTCCACATTTGCGAGGGGAGTCACAATCCTAATCAGCAAGGCTATCCCTTGCACGATCCATCAGGTGCTCTCAGATCCGGGGGGAAGGTATGTGGCTGTAGTAATGGATATGTGTTTTAAGACAATAGTGGTGGTTAATGTTTATGTACCCCCTCCCTTCCAAGGACAAATATTATATGATCTAAAAACTAGGTTGGCACCATTCTCCCACCTTCCAATAGTGGTAATGGGGGATTTCAATGCAGTGTTGGAGGCGGCGTTGGACTCCTCCAATCCAAGTAGAGGAGGATCAGTCGGCTTAGCGGGCTGGGTGTTAGTAACAGGCTTTAAGGAACTATGGAGATGGAAACATCTCTTAGATAGGTGTTACTCACATGTATCTTCGACACACGGATCTGCAGCTAGGATTGACTTGGCCTTTGGGAATGATCGTATCTTACCATAATCTATGACAGACATAGATTATCTGGCGGGGGGCCTGACAGACCATAACCCTCTTTCTCTCACCTTATCTTTTGCATCCGGGTTAAAGGGGGGAGGATGGAGACTTTCTCCTAGCTGGCTGCAGCACGACCAGGTCGCGGCACAGATAGAGGAGGCTATGACCACATATTGGTCGTCAAACCTGGAAACGGCGGAGCCCCCGATAGTGTGGGATGCCTTCAAGGCAGTAACTAGAGGGGAATGCATCTCAGCCATAAAAACTGCTAGAGTACAGGACAATGAAGAAAATAAGACCCTGCAGAATATGGTAAAAGATAGAGAGAAGGAGTACGCCAAAACTTCATCAGGGGAAGCTTACAGGTCCCTGTTAGAGGCACGACGTTCCTTATCATTACACATCACGGGCCAGGCCCGATCTGAAATATCTAGAAGAGCAAACACTGTGTTTGCAGAAGGGGACAAAAACGGGAAGCTGTTAGCGTTACTGGTAGCTGACTGTCACCCTATCACTAATATTCCGGTAATTAAAAGTACAGGGGGAGACATGATACGAGAGCCCAAATTAATCATGCAAGAATTTGTTAACTTTTTTTCCTCTCTCTATGCCCCTATACCATCGTACGATGAAGCGGCCCTAGACTCCCTCCTGACGGATTTACCCATACCTAAATTGTCAGAAAATGACTTCAGTATTCTAGAGGCTACAATTACAGTAAAAGAAATTCAACAGGCGATTTTTGCCTTTCCTCCGCACAAGGCCCCTGGACCAGATGGTCTGCCAGCAGACTTCTATAAACTGAATGTAGAGACCTTAGCTCCCAGACTAAATACATTACTGACATATTGCCATGAGCATGAAACCTTACCAGAATCCATGTTGGAGGCCTACATGGTTCTCATTTTGAAACCAGGTAAAGATCCTCTGGAATGTGCGTCATACCGACCCATAGCATTATTGAATATGGATCTAAAATTTTTAACTAAAATACTGGCAACTAGACTGGCCACAATTATACAAACCATTGTCAATATTGACCAGACGGGCTTTATGCCGGGCAAATCAACAGATACAAACCTGAGGAGATTATTCACACATCTTCAAATTCAGTCAGATTTCTCAACAACCAGAGTTGTAGTCTCTATAGACTTTGAGAAAGCATTCGACTCGGTGGACTGGAGGTACATGCTCAAGGTACTAGAGGTAATGGGATTCGGTCCACGTTTCAGGAAATGGGTCTCCTTACTATACAAATCCCCGAAAATAGCAATAAGATTGGGCACTTTCATTTCAGACTTCTTCGCAGTGGGAAGGGGGACCCGGCAGGGTTGCCCCCTATCCCCATTCCTGTTCTCGCTTGCTTTAGAGCCTTTGGCGGTGGCTCTTCGATCTTCAGAGCAGATTAAAGCGATTAAAATAGGCACAATTTCTGAAACTGTAGCGCTGTATGCAGATGATATGCTGCTTTTCCTCAGCGATCCTCGAGACTCTCTTAGGATAGCCCTGGGAATCATAGACACTTTTGCAGGATACTCTGGATTACGGGTAAATTGGAATAAATCCTCTATACTGCCTTTAGATCCGGCGGCCCGTGATGTGGCGGACCCGGGTCTTCCACTTCAGTGGGTTTCCTCCCTTAAATATTTAGGAATCGAAATTACCTCCAACATACAGGATTACATGCCCCTTAACCTGGTGCCACTGATATCTTTATTAAAGCAAAAAGTTCAGGCCTGGACAAATCTGCCATTATCTCTAATAGGCAGAATAGCCTTGCTCAAAATGAAATTCCTCCCTGTAATTCTCTACTTCCTGAGAAATGCTCCAATCTGGATCCCCAAATCATATTTTAAAAAGATCGACAGTATAGTATCTTCTTTCCTTTGGGCACCCAAACACCCAAGAATAGGCCTTAAAACGTTACAGGAACCTGGCGATCAAGGGGGACTAGCACTACCGGACTGGCAAAAATATTACTTAGCCGGACAAATGGTTTTTGTTCATAGGTGGCTAATAGCAGAGGATGGGGATGCAGCCACAGTGTTGGAAGCAGCACGACTGGGATCCTATGAAAGCCTCAGATATGCCCTATTTAGAGGAACTAGATCTGACCTCCCGCTGACGACCACAATGAAGGAGACAATAAAGGCATGGGAGATGGCGGTGAAGCTGGCAAGTCCAAGTTTTGGGGGAGTCTCGCCATCGGCTCCTTTATGGATGAACCCAGCTTTACCCCACTTCTACAACTTTCAAGACCCCGCGGTATGGGCAATAAAGGGTATAAAGACATTAAGAGACATTACATACTTCGGAGAATTACAGACATTCCCTCAACTAAAATCCAGACATGATCTCCCAAATTCATATCTGTTCAGGTTTCTGCAGCTCAGGCATGCATTTCAGATGCAGTTTCGAGAGATGAGGGTGGAATCTCTGCCCTCGTCCCTCGAATCCATACTATCAAGTGAGGATATAGTAAAGACATTATCACTAATATATAAGGAATTTTTCAAATCCACTCCAAAAGGGATTTCTAGATGTCGGGAAAAGTGGGAGGCGGAGATACATGATGTGCAGGGGGAGGACTGGGACGATATGTGGACACAACCATTTAAACACCTCGTATCAGCAAGGGATCGTTTGATCCAGTTTAAATTTTTGCACAGAAGTTATTATACTCCAGATAGACTAGCAAAGATTTTTCCGAATGTCTCAGCTGAATGTTGGAGGTGCTCTCAGTCTCCGGCAGATGCTGATCATGTCTTTTGGAGCTGCTCACAGGTTCAGAGATTCTGGACGGATATAACAACTTGCATAGCAGACTTACTGTCAATACCCATACCGGCAACAATCAGAGTTTGTCTGCTCGGACTGGTGGAGGAGGTGGTGCCATCACGTGCTATGAGAACCATGCTTAATATCTTATTATTCTATGGTAGAAAAGCCATTCTGTTACACTGGAAAAAACCCGGAGCTCCAACAGTGGAATTCTGGAAGGGTTTGGTTAATACTATGCTACCATACTACAAACACACATATGAAGCAAGAGGTTGCTTAAAAAAATTTGATAAAGTCTGGCACACATGGTACAACTCTAGTGATACAGTGGGATAGCGTGGATAAGTACAGTCTGATACATTGATATACAGGAGACTCCTGATCATATAGAAAGAGAAAAGATGGTGTTGCGTGGGGTTTTTTTTTTTTTTTTTTGTGTAAAAGATACTATAAATAATCATATAAATTTCATAGTTATTGCAGTATACCTATGTTGAATACCAACAGAATTCAATCAAATGGATAAAGTAATACGGTGTAATTTACATAGATACAATATGTGGCTATATGTTATGTGGCTATGTCTGATTAAGATTAATACAATATCCAAAATCCGCTATGATGAGCTGTGACTCAAGTTGGGGTGATGGGGAGGGAGGTGGGTGGGAAGAGGGGTATGGGGGTCAATTGGATAGATAGTTGAACTATGTTAATCAGAATAGGAAGGCCCTGTTGGCCATACCTAGAGGGTGTCCATGTTGGTCACCTAAAAATACAGCTTGTTGTATTACTGTCTTGTACTAAATGGAAAATCAATAAAAAGAATTTATTAAAAAAAAAAAAACAACCCCCCCGCGTATAAAATATTCACAACTGACCTACCCCAAACCTAAAGGGGGAATCGGCCTACCTGACCTCCACAACTACTACTTGGCATGCCACCTGACCAGGATTGTGGACTGGAAGATTCATTACCTGGAGAAAGCTTGGGTAACAATAGAAAAACATTTCACACATACCCCAACACATGTTCTACCATGGCTGCCACCCCGACTTTGGCCCCAGACCCTTAAGACACATTCACTCATATATCCTTATTTAATGGCCTTTAATAAAGCTTTTTCTCTATATAAATGATTTTCTTATTTAGGACCAATGAAATCCCTAGGCGGGAACCTAGAATTCCCTCCTGGAGAATCTACTACGTTCCTCCAAAAGGAATGGCCACGCGAAGACATACGGACACAATATGTCTTCCGTAAGGGTAACATTCGACCCTACGAAGACTTGGTGTCGGACTCACGCACAAACACATTTCCTTTCTGCTCATATAGATGACTGAGACATTTCCTTACCTCTACAGCACCAACTACAACATGGACCAGGCAACTAAAAACATTTGAAACCCTTTGCTCAAGCAACACGCCACAAAGACACCTCATATCGTACATTTATGCTCTTCTCCAAGACGACACTCGCAACTCAAAAACTGGAAGCCCACGTAATTCTTGGGAAAAATGACTTACAATTGACACTGATGGATGAAGACTGGAAAACCATCTACGCACTTGCCTAAAAGGGATCAATGAATGTAGCAATCCAAGAAAACGGACATAAAATCATAACAAAATGGTACAGGACCCCATCACGATTACACAAATTCTCACCCTCAATCCCAAACATATGCTGGAGATGTAAAAAGGCAGAAGGCTCCATGATACATATTTGGTGGGAGTGTGACTCCATCCAAATATGTTGGAGGGAGGTACACTCCATCATAAAACATATTACCACTTACACCTTGAACTATAACCCTGCACAATACCTTTTGCACCACACAACCCTACCCAAACATGACTACCACAAATCCCTGGCCATGCACATGGTCAATGCGGCGAGACTATGTATTCCAACACACTGGCGATCAATGGACATACCAACCATTAGAGAATGGTTGTTTAGAGTAACAAAAATAGAGGAGATGGAGGAATTAATATATATCCCCCAAGAACGCTTACAAAAATTTTCAAAGACCTGGGCCTGCTGGACACATTTCAAGACGTCAGATTGTTACAAATCCTACTTTTCTTCTTAAACTTCTGATAACTCAGAAACCCCAGAAATGATTCCCCCCTTTATCCCTCTCCACCACATATGGAAATGAAAAAGAGGACCACAGTCGAAGAGTGGTCCCTACTTTCTCCCTACTTCCCCTCCTTTTTCTCTTTCCTCTTTTCCCCATTTCCCCCATCCCCAATTTTTCCCCTCATACTAAGTTCTCTCCTTTTCCATCCCTCTCATTTATCACCCTATAGATACCCACACAACAACATAGTTAAACAATCTGGTTAAGGCACCCTACCATAGACACTCACATATTTTTTGGCCTCATAGAATTCAAGTTGAATTTCGCACCCTTTTCCATCACCACGAGAAGACCCGTTGATATTGGTCTAAGTGGTATTGCTTTAAGCTATGATAAAACTTGACACAGTAAGGGTGCCCCTCCTTAAGAGGTTAATATGTTGGATGTACATACAAAAGTTTATTCGATAACAAGTTTTACCTGATTGTACATGAACTCAGCTGTTCTACTTTCCATGACTTATGCTGTATTACCCTTCCTTGATTTACACGCCATGGAAGCTTATGTGATTACCATGTGAAATTTTTTGTAACCATAATCTTTATTTCCTACAATAAAAATCTTTTGTGGAAAAAAAAAAAGAAGAAAATAGAGAAAATATTTAGGAAAAATTGGCCCAACCTCAAAGTGGATAGACACTTGAAAAAATGATTGCCAGAATATCCCAAGTTCACGTACAGAAGAGCTCCTACTCCTAGGGATAGGATTGCTAAGAATATAGTGGATCCACCTAACAGAGGGAAATGGTCTTTCGGAGGGGAGGATTTGTTGAAAACTCAACAGGAAAAAAGTTCTAAATTTGTGACTGTATAATATGTAAGACAGCGTGTCTGGTATATGTGTAAATATATAACAAGTGCTGACTGCGCTACCTCCAGTGATATTGTAGCAAAAAAAACACTTTATCTAAACCTATCAAATAGGTATAATAATTAACATGTACTCCAAAAAAATGTTTAGTGACACCACTTATGTTTCTTCCAGTGATTATATAGACACATTAATAAATAAATTATAGTCCATTTGTATTTGTGTACTAATAGACATTAATGAATAGATCAATTGAAATCCAATAGTGCTCGTGCATAAATCCCTGAGTGGGCTATCCACTACAATTGTGCTTTTTCTGTGCTCTTAATTCCTCATTCGTGATTCATGTGACTGAATTCCAGTGACAACACCACCACCGCATGAATTGGCCACTCACCAGATATTAATATATATAAGCCTTTGCTTCATTATGGGATAACCATTCCACTTTGCTGTATGTCTCAAGCTGGCCCCAATAGTCGCGGTTATCCCATAATGAACCAAATACTTATATATATTAATATCTGGTGAGTGGCCAATTCATGCGGTGGTGGTGTTGTCACTGGAATTCAGTCACATGAATCAAGAATGAGGAATTAAGAGCACAGAAACAGCACAATTGTAGTGGATAGCCCATTTAGGGATTTATGCATGAGCACTATTGGATTTCAATTGGTCTATTCATTAATGTCTATTAGTACACAAATACAATTGGACTATAGTTTATTTATTAATGTGTCTATATAATCACTGGAAGATACATAAGTGGTGTCACTAAACATTTTTTGGAGTACATGTTAATTATTATACCTATTTGATTGGTTTAGATAAAGTGATTTTGCTACAATATCACTGAAGGTAGCGCAATCAGCACTTGTTATAAATTTGCACGTTTTTTCTTTCATTTGTTGGAGGAATTTATTTTTTGACTGCAGCAACCAGTTTTCTATAATAAATTTAAGTTGGTTATATATAGGTTTGCGCCGGTGTCACATACACATTTAATTTTGTGTGGTATATGTGTTGCAGTGCCCATGCAACCTGCAATACGTAGGAAGAACCCAAAAATCTTTTGGGAGAGAATCAGAGAACATATGCAAAATATTGGTAACGGTTATAAGGGACATAGTATTTGATAACACTATGCGATCCATTCATTGAATTTGATGTCAACTATTATTAGTGACTATTGAAAGACACTATCCCATTAGTTTGAGTTAGGCTATTACATTTTTAGCCTTGCCTCTTTGCTCTTCTTTTCTGTTTTACTTTATCTCTTTTCTTATTCCCTTTTTCTGATAATTTTTAATTATTAAAAATGTTTTATCCTTCCCTTATACTCTGCTAAACTTCTATTTTGTGATATTAGGTATAGTTTTTTATTTCTAAGTACCAACCAATTTTTAGAATGGTTTTAATCTTATTTAATTTGTGCAATGATTACTTGAAAATATTACTGGAGGAGATGTGGTTATATTGTGTCTGCTTTTGTATCCATTTGGAACCAGTGTTTTCTCCTATTTTTACCTTTCTTTTTATTGTTTACCTTTTTTTGTTTACTGCAATTGTATTTTTGTGCTTGTTATTGAATGTATGGGTTGCCATATTTTATGTCCAGCTGTGGGCAGTGTTCACATTGCGGCAGCTTCGGCAATCATTGTGCTAATGCAGCAGTTCACATGGTTACATGTCAACATCCTGCTTATATAAGTATCATGACCCAATGTGTTGGACGGAGCCAGGTACATCAGTAAAACATTGCCATTTTGTGCGATTTCTGAGTCTTTTGGAGTCTCATTACTTGCGAGTAGGAATGAGCTTCGTGTTCGAGTTGAACCCATGTTCGACTCGAACATCGTGTGTTCGGTCATTCGCCGAATTACGAAAGATATGGTCCGTTCACGCCAAATTCGAGTGGCACGTCATGGCCCATAATTCACTGCGGCATCGCCGTGCATTGCTGGCTGATGATTGGCCAAGCATGCACTATGATCCGCATGCTTGGCCAATCACAGTGCTGTGTGTACAGAGAGCTGTAAATGGCCAAAGCCAAGGAGCCTTTGGCCAATTATGGCTCAGGGGGTTTAGTACACACCCCACACTATATAAGGCCGTCTGCACATCGGCCTTGTGTAGTGTGTTCCGGCGTTGAGACAGAGAGAGAGACAGTGTCATTTGATTTAAGTTAGATTAGGCAAGTTAGGAATTTATAATTAGGAAGTCAAAGTAGGCAGGTCGAGTCAGTTAGCTGCAGTTACATTATATTGTGTATATATATGCATCCCAGGTGTTGTGTGTGTGTATATATATATATATATTATATATACATACACATATATATATATATATATATATATATATATATATATATATATATATATACACATACATACATACACATATATATATATATACATATATATACATATATATATACATACATACATATATATACATATACATATATATACATATATATATATACATACATACATATATATACATATATATATATATATATATATATATATATATATATATATATGTATGTATGTATGTATGTATGTATGTATGTATATATATATATATATATATATATATGTATGTATATATAATATATATATATATATACACACACACAACACCTGGGATGCATATATATACACAATATAATGTAACTGCAGCTAACTGACTCGACCTGCCTACTTTGACTTCCTAATTATAAATTCCTAACTTGCCTAATCTAACTTAAATCAAATGACACTGTCTCTCTCTCTGTCTCAACGCCGGAACACACTACACAAGGCCGATGTGCAGACGGCCTTATATAGTGTGGGGTGTGTACTAAACCCCCTGAGCCATAATTGGCCAAAGGCTCCTTGGCTTTGGCCATTTACAGCTCTCTGTACACACAGCACTGTGATTGGCCAAGCATGCGGATCATAGTGCCTGTCAGTATATTAGGAAGAGAAGAACAGGATCTAGCTAAACTGAATACAGTGTATATATATATATATATATACACTGTATTCAGTTTAGCTAGATCCTGTTCTTCTCTTCCTAATATACTGACAGGCAGGCAGGTGTTTTTACAGTATTTCCAGTTACTGTACTGTGTACCCCGCACAGTCTGACCTACAGTATAGCTACCTGCAGCCAGGTGCTTGTGTAGGCTCTTTGAAGTATTTCCAGTTACTGTACTGTGTAACCCACACAGCCTCACCTACAGTATAGCTACCTGCAGCCAGGTGCTTGTGTAGGCTCTTGACGTATTTCGAGTTACTGTACTGTGTACCCTGCACAGTTGCACCTACAGTATAGCTACCTGAAGACAAGTGCAGGTGTTATCATACTAATAATACTACAGGCAGGCAGTTGATTCTGCTAGCTGCAGTATAATCGGTATATATATATATATATATATATATATATATATATATACATCCCAGTTTTGTGCAGCTCACTGCAGGCCAATAGTATGTCTGGAAGGCCAACAAGGAGAGGCAGACAGTCACAAGCCAATAAAAGAGGGCAAGCAGGCTCTGTGTCTAGGGGCAACAATGCTGGCCATGGACAGGGTGCATCCTCATCAGCACGTGGAAGTGGGACACGCTCGGCCTTTTTTTCGGCAGCTGGTCGTGTTGAGCCGCAACATGCGGAAGACTTGGTCGAGTGGATGACCAAGCCGTCCTCATCCTCCTCATCCTCTCTCACCCAGGCTCAGGGTACTTTGTCTGGCAAAGCAGATGGCAATGTGGCCTTTTCCCTCGGCTCAATGGCATCAGTGACTCCTTTCCTAGCCCCACCATGTCCTCCTGAGGAGTCCCTCAAACTGTTTGATCACAGTGTTGGGTACATGCTCCAGGAGGATGCCCAGCGTTTTGAAGGCTATGATGATGGTACTGAGCTAGATGAGGCAGTAACGTGAGCCCAGACAGAGGGGGTGCCCAAGAAGGGCAGCAATCTGGCAGTCATGTTCCCCCTGCTGCAGCATACTGCCAGGTTTGCTCCCGTGATGAGGAGGGAGGGGATGATGAGGTCACTGACTCAACGTAGGTGCCTGATAGGAGAGAGGTGGAGCAGAAGGAGGAGGAGGAGGCACATCACCAACGAGGCAGGATGACCTCCAGGGGCCAGCTTAAGGGCAGCACACTGACTGCATCACACCGCAGAGCTCCGCATGTGCAGGGCGCTGCTGTCTCTGCGCATTATTCCAAAAGTTCTTTGGTGTGGGCCTTTTTTGAGACGACAAAAAAGAAAAATAAATTGCGCTAGGTGCTAAATATAAATGATAATAAAAACTGAAATGGGGGACCGTGAAGGAAGTCCTGCAGCTAAAACACAATAACCCCAATACAAGGGCACATGAATTATACAAAAACAAGAACAGTGTAGCGCTGCACTAATAAAAAGGGACACATATACTGGTGTCTGTAATTATACAAGGACCCATAAAGTTATCCTAAAGGATAACTCCACAGGAATACATGTGGAGGCCGTGAACTACAATTCCCAGCGAGCACACAAAAACATGGAAGGAGAGAGTGCCAGCACCTGCCTAACGAAGGAGTACTGAAGGTATCTATGGGAGCACCTTTTCCACATTGGAGTCTCCGTTGCTGAGGACCATTTGTCTGGTGAGAAGAGCGGGAGAACGGTCCAGGGAATACACCATCTCTGGATATTTTCCACTACTAAGCCTGTATTGACCCCTCTGAGTAAGGGCGGTCGCAGGTTTTCTGGTAAGCCTTTAATTTTACCATCTGGTGGTGGGCTGCACTAAAGGTGGATCATGTAACCCTGAACCCTGCAATAGCCCTCTTTGGATTTTTTTTGGCTTCAGTTTTTTATTTGATACACTTATAAACTTTATTGTCCATTATTTTGTACTTTTTTGTACTCTTTTCTTTATGTACACTTTTTAGGGTACGGACTCACATTTATAAGGACCATTACTTTTGTGTATGTGTTTTTTATTATTTCATGATGATGTAGATTTCAGATGAATAATTCACATGTGTTTTCATTATATATGCATATCTGATTACTTTAAACCAGTATCACACTGATTATTGTTTAGTATCACTTATTAACTCATGATAACTTTATGGGTCCTTGTATAATTACAGACACCAGTATATGTGTCCCTTTTTATTAGTCCAGCGCTACACTGTTCTTCTTTTTTTTTGAGACGAGTGCATCAGATCGCACCGCTGCTATTTGCAACATATGTCTCAAGTGTATCTCGCGTGGCCAAAACATCTCCTGCTTGGGCACCACATGCTTGACCAGACATATGTTGACCTGCCATGCAGTTCGTTGGCAGCATACCTAAAAGACCCACACCAAAGAACAAAGAGGACCTCTCCTTGTTCCTCATCAGCTGGGATCTCCAACCCCACTATACCTTCAGTCCTCTCTGAGACCTGCACTGAGAGGAATGAAGGTGTAGAATTAGGTGTGTCACAGCCAAGTACTTGCGGGTAATCTGCTATCGGTACACCAACGTCAGATTGTACCAGGCAAATTTCCCTGCCCGAGCTGCTGCATCGCAGAAAGAAGTTCGCTCCCAGCCATCCACATGCCCAGCGGTTGAATGCTAGCTTGGCAAAGTTGCTAGCACATCAACTGCTACCTTTTCAGTTGGTAGACTCTGCCCCCTTCCGTGAGTTTGTGGAATGTGCGGTTCCTCAGTGGCAGGTTCCCAAACACCACTTTTTCTCACGGAAGGCGATTCCGGCTCACTACCGGCATGTGGAAGGCAATGTCTTGGCCTTGCTGGACAGAGCGGTCAGTGGTAAGGTGCATATTACTGCTAACTCGTGGTCCAGCAGGCATGGACAGGGACGTTACCCAAGGTTCATGGTGCATTGGGTGACTCTGCTGGCAGCTAGAAAGGATGCAGGACAAGGTGCAGTAGTGTTGGAGGTTGTTCCACCACCACGCCTCCAAAATGCCACTACTGGTGATTCTGACACACTTCTCTCCTCCACCCCCTCCTCTTCTTCTTCCTTCATGACCTCTTCCTGTGCTTTGTCTTCGGAACCAGCAGTGCTCCATAGGCGTTCAAGGGGCTACACAAGTTCGCAGGCCAAAAGATGCCATTTGGTGCTTGAGCTGGTGTGCTTGGGGGACAGGAGCCACATTGGGGCAGAGATTCTGTCAGCTCTACAGGGGATGGTTCAGAGGTGGTTAATGCCATGCCAACTTAAGGCAGGAATGGTGGTTTGCGACAATGGCACCAACCTCCTCTCCGCCCTCCGACAGGGACAACTGTCCATGTGCCCTGTTTGGCTCACATCCTTAACTTGGTAGTGCAGCGGTTCTTGGGTAGGTACTTGGGCTTACAGGATGTCCTGAGGCAGGCCAGGAAAGTCTGTGTGCATTTCCGCTGGTCATATAATGCCAGTGCTCGGCTGGCAGACCTCCAAAAAGGAATTTAACCTGCCCAAGAACCGCCTAATCTGTGACATGCCCACCAGGTGAAACTCATTGTTGGCCATGCTGCAGCGGCTGTACACGCAGCAGAGGGCCATCAATGAGTACCTATGCGACTATGGCACCAGGACAGGGTCAGAGGAGCTTGTTTTTTTTTCCCCACGCCAGTGGGCCATGATCAGGGATGCATGTACTGTCCTGTCACCATTTGAGGAGGCCACGAGGATGGTGAGCAGTGACAGTGCATGCATCAGTGACACTGTCCCCCTTGTCCACCTGTTGGAGCACACGCTGTATGGAATAATGGACAGGGCACTTGAGGCAGAACAGAGGCAGGAAGAGGAGGACTTCCTTAGCTCTCAAGGCCCCATTTATCCAGACAGTGTTCCTGCGTGCCCGCTGATCACACAGGAAGAGGACGAGGAGGAGGAGGAGGATTTTGTCAGCATGGAGGTGGAGCCTGGCACTCAGCATCAGCAGCAGTCTTTAAGGGATCATTTAGAGTCCCAAGAAACCCATGGACTTCTACGTGGCTGGGAGGGTGTGGCTGCGGATCATGCCGTCCTTAGTGACCCAGAGGACTCCGGACCAAATGCCTCAGCAAACCTACACTGCATGGCCTCCCTGATCCTGCAAAGCCTGCGGAAGGATCCTCGTATTCGTGGTATCAAGGAGAGGGATCAATACTGGCTGGCAACCCTCCTTGATCCACGTTACAAGGGTAAGGTTGCAGACCTTAGCTTGCCGTCGCAGAGGGATGAAACATCTTTGGGAGGCCTTGCAGAAAGGTCTGTGCAACGCGTTCCCAGAGACTGGGAGGTTACAAACTCCTGTTGCTTGACAACGTGCTGCTGAGGCTTTGGTCAGTCAAAGAAGGAGCGGTGGAGAAGGTGGCCGTCTGACCGATGCGTTCAGACAATTTTCTAGTCCGCAGCCCCAAGGTATTATTGGTTCCAGCAACCATTGCTAGCGTCTGTTTTACATGGTGCAGGAATACCTAGTGGCAAGATCTGACTTGGACACCTTTCCCACCGAAAATCCTCTGGGTTACTGGGTCTTTAGGTTCGATCACTGGCCAGAGCTTGCACAGTATGCAATTGAGCTACTGGCCTGTCCTGCATCCAGCGTTCTTTTAGAACGCACATTCAGTGCTGCTGGAGGCTTTGTAACCGATCACAGGGAGCATCTGTCCACCGACTCGGTCGATCGACTGACCTTCATAAAAATGAATCAGTCTTGGATCACCACCAGCTACCAAGCACCTGATGCTGATGTAACCAAATCATTTTTTTTTTAAATGTCAGACCCCATCAAGACTGCCTATGCTGATGCTGAGGGACTATCCTGTTATGCTGAGTGATTATTCTCTTCCTCCTCAATGATCATGCTGATAGCTTGTAAGAACATTTTTGGTTCCTGGCGCCGCCACCAGTGGCTAAGGCCCAATTTTTCAGCCCCTGTTTAACAGGGGCGTGTAATTACAATTTTTGTTGCAATATTTTGCAGCAGGGCTCGTTCCTGTGCTCCAACTAGAGTATCTGTGAGGGGTTTCAGTGTTGTGGCACTAGCACCAGTGCCTAAGGCCCTATTTTTCTGCCCCTGTTTAACAGGGGCGTGTAATTACAATTTTTGATGCAATATTTTGCAGGAGGGCTCATTCCTGTGCTCCAACTAGAGTATTTGTGAGGGGTTGCAGTGTTTTGGGACCAGCACCAGTGCCTAAGGCCCAATTTTTCTGCCCCTGTTCAACAGGGACATGTAATTACAATTCTTGATCTAATATTTCACAGCAGGACCCGTTCCAGCGCCCACCAAGAGTAACTGTGAGGACTTACAATGTTGTGGCACCAGCACCACCACCACCAAAGGCCCAATTTTTCTGCCCCTGTTCAACAGGTGCATGTAATTACAATTCTTGATCCAATATTTCACAGCAGGGCCCTGTGAGGGCTTACAGTGTTGTGGCAACACCAACACCTAAGGCCACAATTTCTGCAGAGTATATAGGGCAGGCCCCTACTTTCAAATATCCAACTTACAAACGACTCCTACTTGCAAATGGAAGGAGACAACAGGAAGGGAAATTCTCTCCTGTAAGAGTTAATATGGGAAAAACGTTTCTCCTTTCCACTGATGCTTTATCACCAATCTTTGTTTCACTAAAAACCACAAATTTTCTAAAAACATTTGTCATTGGGACAGAAAGTGAGGTGAAATCTTCTGAAGAGGAGCACAGGCAGCAAAACAAATGTCACATGTTTTCCAAAAAGCTTAAAATTACAAACAGATTCTACTTAACAACAAACCTACAGTCCCTGTCTTGTTTGCATCGCCTGTATACTGCTGTTCAGAGTATATAGGGACTGGTGGCCCCACACCTTTTCTTTTTATAATTTGGGTGCGGGGTTCCCTTAATATCTATACAAGACCCAAAGGGCCTGGTAATGGACTGGGGGATACCCATGCCATTTGTCTCACTGATTTTCATCCATATTGCCAGGACCCGACATTACATTAAAGCCGCAAGCAGTTTTAAATGACTTTTATTCCTTTAAAAATGTCATTTTGTGCAGGGACTGTTCTAAGCATTGGAAACACACGCCACTATACAGGCATACTATAGACACCCCCCAGGTACGATATTTAAAGGAATATTTCACTTTTTTTTTACTTTAAGCATCATTAAAATCATTGCTCCCGAAAAAACGGCCATTTAAAACTTTTTTTTGCATTGATACATGTCCCCTGGGGAAGGACCCAGGTCCCCAAACCCTTTTTAGGACAATACCATGCAAATTAGCTTTTAAAATTAGATTTCGAACGTTTGAGTCCCATAGACGTCAATGGGGTTCTAACGTTTGTGCGAATTTTCAGTCCGTTCGCAGGTTCTGGTGCGAACCGAACCGGGGTTTTTTTCGGCTCATCCCTACTTGTGAGTGTTTCCCTTGTAGTTTTATCCAATTTTAAATAGAAAATGCTTCGCAACCTTTTTCCTTTTGATGCTGGTTTGGCAAAGTGGGTGCCTTTTGCCTCTTTTACACATTAGGGATACACATATGTGTCCGGAGACAATAACCATACCATGCATGTAGAAGTGAATGTATGTAAGATCTTAAGCGCATGTGACCTATATTATTTATGGGTCTTATAATAAGGTGAGCGGTTATTCTGGAAGGTGGTAAAGCACTATTCATCTTTTTTTGGGGTGTAATTCGAGAATTTTGCTGTGGACTCTATATGATTCCTACATGACTAATTACTAGTGTTTGTTACCCTAAAATGTTATACAGCACAGTGCTTGTGCTGTGTAATTCCAGCTTTTCTACCCTTGGCAGCTGAACCTAAAACTTTGCCTACCCATAGTTTTTGCATACGGAGGAAAGTCATCAACAGAAAGATGGGTCTCCTGCAGTAAAGCTATGTCCATTTTTCATCTTTTCAGGTGTCTAAGGATTTTCATTCTTCTGATTGGGGATTTCAACCCCTTAACGTTCCATGACACTATTTTCATATTATTTGCAGAGGGGTTTATAGTGGTATGGAATTTTAATGGATTTTCCTGCTATTTGGAGAGGTGTCCGATTATTAGGTGCATATATCACATAGGTGGGTTCATGTCATGTAAGATGAAGACTGTTTCTCGTTAGAAGAAAAAAGTGGTGAAAAAGGTGTGAAAAAGGAAAGAGAACAAAACGGAAACAGAAAACCATAAAACTTATTGACCTCACTTTTTTCCACATGTATCTTCCACAGCCAGTAAGGCCGCCAGCCCGCAAGCATATGTGAACATGGAAGATGCTGGCAGCAGTTCCCCTGATGCCACAGCAAAGAGGAAGAGGGGTATGGAGTGTAGATGTATAAAGCTGGATACTCCCCCTAGTGGAGATCACTGGTAGTGGAATATTATCAAGGTCTTGCATGAAGAACTACATTTCTAATATGGAAAAGGAACAGCCATAAATGAGTCAATAGACCAACATCAACAAACAATACCCTGTGTAGGTGTGAGTGTAAAAGTACCAGTGAATGTCTCCTGGGGAGGAAGAAAGAGCATATTACTCTTGTCTTGGGAGAAAGATCAAAGTGTAAGGTTGTTCAGCCATGAGTGGGGCCTGCAAGAATGTTTGATTTCAGCTTTTTAGTAGGATCCTGTCTGGGGCTTCTTTGTTCCCTGGGCCCCTGCTTGGCTTTATCTCGAAACAAGTCGGCAACTGTTGAACTGGATTATAGGGAGCGAAGAAAAGCATTCGCTTTTTCTGGTGTGTGGAATGTAAGTTGTTCCCCATCTGGGGCTTGCAGTCGTAATTTGGCTGGGTATTACAGTGTGAATCAAACATCTTTCTTGAATAGCTCTGAGCAGACTGCCTGGAATTACTTACGTTTGCAAGACACCTCAGCAGAGTAGTCAGTGAAGATTAGGAGCTTATGCTCTTTGATTTCTACTGTGTGGGCTTTTCGTAAATTTTGCTGGATAGTTAGACGATCCACATAATTAAGGTATTTGACAATCACTGGTCTGGGTTTAGTGCGATCGTTCGCTGGAGCGCTAATTCCCTGTGCTCTTTCTGCATTGCATTTATGCACTATGCCCAAAGCCTTTGGGAGATGGTTTGCACAAATGTTTAGCAGAGAGCCAGGCTTATAACTTTCTGGGAGACCAATTATGCGTAAATTGTTCCTTCTCGAGCGTTTCTCTAAATCTAGTTTATCATGCAGGAGTTGTTGTGTGTGGATATATTTTTCCATGGCAGCGTCCGTTTGATATTGATCAACCTCTAGGGATGCAATACGTTGTTCAGCTTCTGTCAACCTCTGGGAGTGCTCTCCTATCTCTTTCCTGAGCTGTAGAATGCCCGCAGCCACTGCTCCGTACACCGCTGGTGTGATAGTGGAGGTCAGAAGAGCAGCTACTGCCTGGGCTATTTTGCCATAAGAATCCTGTTAGTTTTGTACCCCCATCTCACTAGCCTCCATACTGTCACCCATCATCCCTCTGAGGTCCGCTGTATCACTAGTCACAGGGTATGAGTCATCCTGTGAGGGAGATGGAGACCTTGCTACCGTGGCCATCTTGGGATCCAGAGCTGCCTGTGAGGGAGATGTGTGCCATGACTGAGAGCCTGAGCAGGATCAGGATTGTTACAGGTACCGCTCCTTTCCGCTGGGAGCAGAGAGGAAGAAGAAGAGATCCGGTGGTAGAGGAGCTACCCGGGAGTTTATAAGGCGGTTTTCCTCATGTATCCCATACTCATTCACGTAGGGTGGGGGACCAGAATTTGGGGGCCCCCTTATTAAAGGGGGCTCCTGGATTCTGATAAGTCCCCCGCCCGCAGACTCAGACGACCAATGGCCAGGGTTGTCGGGAAGAGGCCCTTGTCCTCATCAACATGGGGACAAGGTGCTTTGAGGGGGGGGCCCACAGCGTGCCCTCCTTCCCCAAAGTACCCATGCCCCATGTTGAGGGCATGCGGCCTGGTACGGTACAGGAGGGGGGTGCTCGCTCGTCCCCATCCTCTTTCTCGAATTAAGCATCTATCCAGTGCACCAATTAAGGTCACCTTAGTAATTGACCCCCATTGTGTTTTAATACTCACTTTTACACTTTTCTTGACATCAGTACACACCTTTTGTTCCTGAATTAAATATGTATTCAAATAGCTAACAGATGATAGCACTCCCCCTCAAAAAAAAAGATAAAAATATCATTTCTATTGTAGGTATTTCCCCACTTAGCTGGCATATATATAATCTATGAAGTGTGTTCTACTTTATCAAAAACAATTTGTTCAACTTCCAGTTCCGGTGTTCTGCCGAGAAAGTTCCCCTCGGCGGATAAGGACCCTCCTGTACTGCGCAGGCGCAGGGCTTGCGCAGTATGAGCCGGCGGAAATAGCCGAAGGTGAATAGTTCTAAATTAGCTGTACACGGCGCCTGTAAGAGGGACACTCGCCACGCTTCGGGCACGGCCTCGCTTTCCTAGGCACTTTTTTATTCTACCTCTAGGTCCACTTGGATGGTGGGGCTTGAACCTGGACTCAGGGCGCAGGCGCCGTGTACAGCTGATAGAAGGTTTTCAGGTTCGGCTATTTTCGGTGGCTCCTTAGTTGTTTGTACTGCGCAAGCGTTGCGCCTGCGCAGTACAGGGGGGTCCTTATCCGCCAGGGGAACTTTCTCAGCAATAGGGATAAGCTGAACACCCCCCTGTTTGGCTTTTCAAGGGGTGACTTCACCCCATCTGAACGCAATATCAAACACAGTTCCTAAATACTCATATCTGATATTGCCTTCAAGTTTTACCATATGTGAACTTTGTAAGTTCAAGATTTTTGTCTTTCTTGTTGGTTTTACACAGGCCTGTTTTATCGTAAATGGACATTTCTATTTTTGATAATGCCACCCCAAAAATTGTTATACAACAAACATGTTGGTTTGTTTTAAAAACCTTTTCTAAATGCACATGTGATTGTGCAGGTATTAAAAAAGTTTGTCAATCAAGAATGTGTGGATTATTCTCTCAACGCTACAACACTTTTGTGGTGATGTAATTGCTGTTTTCTGGGAAAATGGGGGTTATTTCCTAAGGGCAAATCCTCTTTGCACTACAAGTGCAGTTTCAGTGCAGTTTCAAGTGCACTTGTAGTGCAAAGTGTCTACGCCTTTAGTAAATAACACCCAACATAAAAGGTTACACAATCACGCCATTTTCAGGACTCCCCACATTGCTGTCAGGGTCAGCTAAAACAAACACAAGCAGTAAATGTCACCAAAGATTAGCTTTTTTTTTTATTTGATAAATGCTTCACAAATTGTCTGGCATATTGATGGCCCCCCTACCCGCAAAGAACTCAAGGTATCTTAACCGGACATCACGGGCACTCAGGGAGGGCAAGCCAGGGCGGCAACTTTCAAGCGCCGTCAGGGTTGTATCATGTAGAATTCCGGCCTCAGGCCCAACTGAGCCAGCATAGTTGGCAGAATGTTGGTGTAAAAAGTTATGTAGAACACAGCACGCCAGGATTATATGATTAAGTTTATACTCCGCCATATGAATGGGTGTCAGAAATAGGCGGAACTGGCTGGCCAGGATTCCAAATGTGTTCTCCACCACTCTTCTGCCTCTGGCCAGCCGGTAATTAAAAACCCTCTGTTCTAGGGTGAGGGTCCTCATCGGGAACGGCAGCATAAGATGGTCCCCCAGCGCAAATGCTTCATCCGCAACGAAGACGAATGGGAGTCCTTCCACATTGTCCTCTGGAGGTGGCAAGTCCAAGCTGCCATTCTGGAGACGCCTGTAGAACTCCGTCTGGGCGATGACTCCACCATCGGACATCCGGCCATTCTTCCCCATGTCCACATACAAGAAGTCGTAATTAGCCGACACCACCGCCAACATCACAATACTATTGAACCCCTTATAGTTGAAATAGTATGACCCCGAGTTGGGTGGTGGGACGATGTGGACGTGTTTCCCATCAATTGCCCCTCCGCAGTTAGGAAAGTCCCACCGCTTGGCAAAGTGGGAGGCCACAGTCTGCCATTCCTGTGGCGTGGAAGGAAACTGTTGGGGAAAACAAAAATAGATTAGTATATTTGCACATAAACATGGCAAGCAGATTAGACACAAACATTCTTGGCCAACCTCCAGATAGCATTTATTAAGGGGAATTTAACAACACCAAAGTATAAGGTACACCTATCATATTCCCCCTCCCCCCCTCTCATGGGCCATTTCTAACATTATAGGGGGGGAATCTTGGACAGGTAACCCTCTCCACTTCATTGAGAGATGAATGCCTAAATACAGGGTATTACTTGGAACAGCCCCTCCTTAGTTACACTATTGGCAGCCCACTGGACAGGTAAGAAGTGTCATAATACAAAGATATAAATACACACTGTACACATTTGAGCACATTTGGACATTCTGCTATTACCTGTCAAGATAATAATAGGATACAAAAACTTTAAACAGTACCATTTAAAAGTATACAGGCAGGCCCTTGCACTACATGCTTTGGGGAATTCATCCATAAATCTGACCACTAAAGAGATGTGTATAGTGTGTATAGGTTTGGCAAAGTCAGCAGATAGATGATTGAGGATAGATAGATAATTGGGATCAGCTGACGTAGCAGTTGGGGGGAGGGAGGGTTACTAAAAATGATTTGGGGACACCACAAAAAAAAGCCTCTGGCACTCTGCCTGAATTTAAAGCACAAATCACATTTAAAAACATTTTAGGGGTGTTTGGGGTAAAGCACTACTATGGAGCTGACAATATACATTGTTAAGTGACTACATGAGGTGAATATAGGGCAGGAGAGCATGCTGGGGAGGTTATTGAAGGCCAATCTGTATGAAGGACTAAAAAAATAATTACATAAAAATCCAGCATGCATGAGGACAAAGGGGACATTCACAGCATATTACAATCATGGTAATTAGGGAATGAGGAAAGAAATACAATATATTATCAAACATTCAATACAATAAAATGTGATATTAAGGGATAAAAATCTTACCTTCATATACTCCTTCTGCAGGACCTGGATGATGGCAGAACAGGTCTCTGGGATAATAATCCCCAAAGCCTGGGGGGAGATGCCTGTCGAGAACTTGAGGTCCTGCAGGCTTCTCCCTGTCTCCAAGTACCGCAGGGTAGCGACCAGCCTCTGCTCCGGAGTGATGGCTTGCCTCATGCAGGTATCCTGCCTGCTGATATAGGGGGTCAGCAAAGCCAGCAGACGGTGAAATACGGGGTCCGTCATCCTGAGAAAGTTCCTGAAATCATCAGAATTATTCTCACGGATCTCACGGAGCAAAGGCATATGAGAGAACTGGTCACGCTGAAGCAACCAATTCTTGGACCATGAACTTCTCCCCGCCCTGTTCATGGACTGGACTTGTGTCAAGGTCAGGACCCCAACACCAAGCCCCCGCACAGCACGAACTCTACGAGGAGTACGTATACGCAACATGGCTAGAAAACGGTCGGCTGCTCAGAACGAAGTAACAGAACGCACTGAAGAACAGCAAGGCCTGTGAAGAGCGACCTGAAAAACAGTAACGAATGAACAAGAACACAATGACTATAAGTCACGCGGAACTTGCTTGCACACACTGAAGAGCAGATACAAACCCACAAGCACAAACTGAATCGCAGAAAACGATCTGAAAGCCACGAGTCTGAAAAAGCATGAATTGTCTCTCACCAAACTTTTACTAACACGAGATTAGCAAAAGGAGCCCAAAAGGTGCCGCGCTTGGTTCTGAACTGGTCTTTTCTAGTCTCCTCGGACGTGGTTGACTTCACCATGTTGTTGGCGATCGGAAATTCCGACAACTTTGTGCGACCGTGTGTACGCAAAACACGTTTGAGCCAACATCCGTCGGAAAAAATCCTAGGATTTTGTTGTCGGAATGTCTGAACAAAGTCTGATCATGTGTACGGGGCATAAGAAGTAATTCTTACAGTACATCTTCCTATTACCGCTTTAGCCTAATGCTCTCTTTCCACTATTTCAACCTAAAAGTTGCATGATTTATAATGTGCTTTTTCGACTTGTTTTCCACTATTGCAACTTGTCATGCCACTAGGAACTGAAATGTTGCATCACAAGTTCTACCCCATGATTTACAATGAGTACCGTTTATATGTCTGCGACTTCAAGTCGCAGCAACTTCAAAGTAGTCCCTGCACTACTTTGGTCCCACTTTGATGCGACTTGAGATCCATAGACCTCAAAAATACACAGGCATTGCTTCAAGTTTCGTCAAAAAGTTGTGGCAAAAAACACGCAACTTTGGGCTTGCAATAGTGGAAACCGAGCCTTAATGCCATGTCATGTGACTAGTTCAAAACATCAGAGAAAAAGTTGCACTGAAGTTGGAACAAAGTAGTGCAAGAACTTTTTTTTAGAGTTGCACCAATTAGAACGGGGGAACATTGAAATACATGTGTTTTGACTTGTCCTGTGACTTCACATGTATCAAGTCACACAACAACTCGCAGTAGTGGAAAGAGAGCCTAAGGCCACTTGGGACTGAAAAGTTGCATCACAAGTTCTACCCCATGATTTACAATGAGTACCGTTCATATGTGTGTGACTTGCTTACGCCCATGCCGTATACACAGCGGGCACACATCTTTATTACAGAAATCCATATTTGGCATGGAAATTAGCCACTTACTTACTAGGCACTTAAACCCCCCAGACCAATTTTCAGCGCTGATGCACTTTGAATGACAATTGCGTGGTCATACTTAGCTAAATGTTTTTGTTTTTTTTTTAAGTTCCCACAAATAGAGCATTCTTTTGGTGGTATTTGATCACCTCTGTGTTTTTTTTCTTTTGTTCAAAAAAAAAAAAAAGTCAGATTTTTAAAAATAATTTTGTATATTTTTGTATATTTTATATTAAATTTTGCAAACAGGTAATTTTTTCTCCTTCATTCATGTACGCTGATGAGGCGTAACTGATTGGTTACACCGATAGGCAGCACTGCTTGAGACCACTGGTGGACATTGATAGGTGGCACTGGCAGGTGGTACTGGTGGGCACAGATGAGGCAGAATTGCCTCTTCGGGACCAATGGCCCTTGCACCTAAGCCGGTGATCAGCTTTCATTTTTATCCTCATGCTGTCAGCGTGAGGAGAAAAAAATAAACAATTACTGAACTTTAGTTTACATCATGTAATCAGCCATAATTGGCTGACAGCTAATCACGTGGTAAGGGGCCGGGATGGGCCCCTTACTCGGATCTGTGATCACACGAGTCTCAGTGACTCAGTGCGTGCTGCGCGCCCTGCAGGGAGCACACGGGGAGCCCTTCCTATGACAGCCTCCCAGAAATTCAGGTCCACGCTGTGGCAGTGGTTTGGCTATAGCACAGACACCAAGTGGTTAATAGAAAAACAAATGCAGATTTCTAGGACTGGCCAAAAATAATGTTTAGAGTCAAAGGCAACTGATGACTTTCTATTAAAGGTCTAAATGGGCCATTAACATGCATCACAATTGAACTTAGGAATGTGTCTTTGCAAAGTTAAACTAATTAAAATCCCTTCTTATTTTTGCTTGGGGATAGACTGCAGAGGGATTAGAAGTTTTAGGGAATGTCTACACCCCTGATAGGGTGAAGACACCTCCCAAATTTTGCCAATTTCTCATTTAAAATTATTCACTTCCTGCCACATAGCCAAACAGGAAGTGAGGTTAAAACCCTACCAATGTATGTCCTTGGGGACACACAGGCAGGGCTGGTGCAAGGATTTTTGACACCCTAGGCAAAACCTCAGTTTGCCGCCCCCTTGGCTCTGCCCCTGACTCCACCCCCTTTGCCCTGCCCTTCTAACATGTGACCTACCTGACACATACACTGGCCCACCTACCTACCTGACACATACACTGGCCCACCTACCTACCTGACACATACACTGACCCACCTACCTACCTGACACATACACTGACCCACCTACCTACCACATACACTGACCTACCTACCTGACACATGCACTGGCCCACCTACCTACCTGACACATGCACTGGCCCACCTACCTGACACATACACTGACCCACCTACCTACTTGACACATACACTGACCCACATACCTACCTGACACATACACTGGCCCACCTACCTATCTGACACATACACTGACCCACCTACCTACCTGACACATACACTGGCCCATCTACCTACCTGACACATACACTGACCCACCTACCTGACACATACACTGACCCACCTACCTACCTGACACATACACTGACCCACCTACCTACCTGACACATACACTGACCCACCTACCTACCTGACACATACACTGACCCACCTACCTGACACATACACTGGCCCACCTACCTACCTGACAAATACACTGACCTACCTACCTGACACATACTCTGACCCACCTACCTACCACATACATTGACCCACCTACCTGACAAATACACTGACCTACTTACCTGACACATATACTGACCCTCCTACCTACCACATACACTGGCCCACCTACCTACCTGACACACTGACCCACCTACCTACCTGACACATACACTGGCCCACCTACCTACCTGACAAATACACTGACCTACCTGACACATACACTGGCCCACCTACCTACCTGACACATACACTGACCCACCTACCTGACAAATACACTGACCTACCTACCTGATACATACACTGACCCACCTACCTGACAAATACACTGACCTACCTACCTGACATATACACTGACCTACCTACCTGACACATACACTGACCCACCTACCTGACACATACACTGGCCCACCTACCTGACACATACACTGGCCCACCTACCTACCTGACAAATACACTGACCCACCTACCTACCTGACACATGTACTGACTCACCTACCTGACACATACACTGACCTACCTGACTCCTATTTCCTGCAATACTCACCCCCCATCCCCCACACTCTTATCGATGTAGATCCATCCACCTCCTTACCTCTGCGCTTCATGGACCATCAAATCTGGGCTCTCCTCACCGCTGAGCGGGCAGTATTGCTTAGGTGTCCCCACCAGCTCCGCCATCCAGCCGTTCCATGGCGCCCCTGCTGGTCGGGAGGTCAGGTAACAGACTCTGCATGCACCTATTGATGCTCCTCCTATCTCCACTGAGCCCCGCCCCTCTGCTGCATACACACAGACACATAGCGCCGCAGCAGAGGGATAGGCTGCAGCAAAGAAGTCCCAGAGCGACTTTGTGTGAGGAGATATGACAGCGGGCGCTCAGCGGGACATTGGCGGCTTGCAGCGGATGTTTTCCTGGGGCAGCCGGCACTGAACAGGGGCGAGCTCACACATACCTAGAGCTTCACTGACTGAGAACAGAGGCCGTGGCTGCGCCCTAGGTGGTAGTGCGCCCTAGGCGGCTGCCTACTTCGCCTAGTGGTAGCAAAGTCGGGAAATTGCACTCTAGCATTTTGCCATGTACATCCCAAATTATTATGTATCTTGGGGTTTATTTACTAAAAGGTAAATCCACTTTGCACTACAAGTGCACTTAGAAGTGCAGTTGCTGGAGATCCGAGGGGGACAAGCAAGGAAAAGCAAAAAACAGCATCTTTGTCTCTACATGATTGGATGATAAAATCACCAGTACTATCCCTCAGATTTATATCAACTACACTTGTATTGCAGAAAGGATTTGCCTTTAATAAACCCCAAAATACCTAAGAATTTGGGGTGTACACAACAAAGTGCTAGAGTGCAATTTGCATAGTGGGGGCACTAGTTAGTGTGTTAGTTAGACACACCTGTGTGTCCTCAGGGAAAAATATTTTTAGGATTTTACTCTCACTTCCTGTTTGGCTATGTGACAGGAAGCAAAGCCAATTTTAAGAAAAGGGACACAAAGCCCAACCTTAACTACTTCCCACCCGGCCACTGCACATAAATGGCCGGGTGGTCCTTTCCTCGTTCTGAGTGGACGTTCAGGAACGTCCCTCAGAGCACGTGCTCGCAGCGCGGCCACGACACACGCTGCAGCTCGATCCTGTGATCAGGATCAGGGGGGGGGGAGAGGGGGAATCTGCAGATCTGTGACAGCTCTCTGTGTGAGGATGATTTTACACAGAGAGCTGTTACAGATCACCCCACAAAGTACACCAAGCACCACTGATATACCCCTGTCCCTATACACATTTCAGTGTCCAAAATAAAAAATCTGTCTGTCCCCATCACTGCCAACACCAAATAAACACTGATTTTGGTTATTTTTACCAAAGAAATGTAGCAGCATCATTTTTGGTCAAAATTTATCAAGAGAAATTACCGTATTTATCGGCGTATAACAATAGTGGGTGCGTGTTATAGGCCAATCCCCGCTAATTGTGAGCTATCGGCGGCGATCGAGAGTAGTTTTAAATATGGCGCCGCGGAGTTCGGAGGGACTCGACGGAGCTGAACGAGCGCCACCGAAATCACAGAGCCGAGATACACATAGTCGAGTGTATTCAGCTCTTTCCGGCGCCGCTCACATTCACGCCCAGTCCCGCCATTGGACCTGTGTTATGTCCATCATAGGGCGGGACTGGGTGGGACTGTGAGCGGCGCCGGAAAGAGCCGAATACACTCGACTATGTGTATCTTGGCGGCGTTCGTTCAGTTCCACCGGCGCCGAGTCCTTCCGAACTCTGCATGTATGTTGGCGGCGGCGGTAGGCATGGACACCGGGGCAAGGCTGCACTGGGGCAAAGCTGCACTGACAAGGCTGCACACTGACAAGGCTGCACTGGGGCAAAGCTGCACTGACAAGGCTGCAAACTGACAAGGCTGCACTGGGGCAAAGCTGCACTGACAAGGCTGCAATGGACACTGGGTCAAGGCTGCACTGACAATGAAAAGGCTGCAATGACACTAACAAGGCTGCAGATGAACACTGATGAGGCTGCATTGATGGGCATTTTAATGTAAGTTTCTTTTCCTTAAACTTCCCTCCTAAAAGTTTTTTTCCCTAAAATTCTCTCCTAAACTTGGGGTGCGTGTTATACGCCGATAAATACGGTACTTATTTGCAAAATTTTATAACAGAAACTAAGAAAAATGCATTTTTTTGGAAAATTTACAGTCTTTTTTTATTTGTAGCGTAAAAAATTAAAACCCCAGCAGTGATTAAATACCACCAAAAAAAAGCTCTATTCTTGTGAAAAAAAATGATAAAAATGTAATTTGGGTACAGTGTTACATGACCGCGCAATTGTCATTCAAAGTGTGACAGCGCTGAAAGCTGAAAATTGGTCTGGGAAGGAAGGGGGTGAAAGTGCCCAGTATTGAAGTGGTTAAAAAAAAAAAAAAAAAATCTTGATTTCCCTCAAATGTCCACAATTAGGCCCCTTTTACACGGACGGATAGAATGGTGCTTTTAGCTGCGGATTTTCTAATTTTCTACCACAGCAAAAAGCACACAATGCTTTCCTATGGCCCAATTCACACACTGCATTTAGCTGCGATTTAGATACATGCGGATCCGTGCACATAGAAAAAATAGAATTGACTGCATCCAGGAGCGATTTAGCGCAGCTATCCGCACAAAACCGCAACATCTAAGGAAGAGAAGAGGGAAGAAGACAAGAAGGCAGAAGTCCAGGCCACCGCTAGCAAAAGAGCGGCAGAAGATAGCGGAGGAGCCGGCAGAAGATCGGGGCGCCGGAGAGCCCCCGAAGTCGGAAGAAGACCCCCGAAGTTGGAAGATTCATACCAAACAGTGCGAGTTGGTACCCTGTCGGGTTGCCATGGAAATGGCATACCGCAGCTAAATGCAACCGCAGCTAATCGCACTGTGCAAATGCAGCTGATCGCAGTGCCTGGAGTCTTGAATTTCACAGGAAAAAAACATGCTTTTAACTGCGGCAAAATTGCCGTCCGTGTGAAAGGCGCCTTAGAATAAAATTGTCTCCAGCTTGATTTTAGTTCAGTGCTCTAAATCAGTGCTTCTCAACCCTGTCCTCAAGTACCCCTCAACAGGCCATGTTTGCAGGTTTTCCTTCATCTTGCACAGGTGCTTTAAATCAAAGTCAATGGTTTTGTATTTTGGACAGCAATTTTAGATAAGATAAAATTTCCTAAACATGTCCTGTGGGGGGGGGGGGGGTACTTGAGGACTGAGGCTAAAAAACCACTGCTCAAAAAGAAAATTGAATACTTACCACTCTGAAATGTTACTTTCTTGGTCACTATCCATGGCAGCATACGCACAATCCATGCATGTGCTACCACAAAGGCACCAGGAAAGTAACTTAAAACTAAAAAAAAATAAAAAAGGGATTTGTCCAAGACATGCTAATCAGCCCA
This sequence comes from Lithobates clamitans, assembly GCA_037952925.1. NCBI lineage: Eukaryota > Metazoa > Chordata > Amphibia > Anura > Ranidae > Lithobates > Lithobates clamitans. The sequence continues at coordinate 1,854,689 of JBBGZY010000730.1, forward strand.
GTTAAGCTGCAGCTGGGAAATCCGTTGCATGAAAAGAACACACATAAAACATAAAAAATTTGAAATAATTTTATTGGTTCAAAAGAAACAGGACTTGGAAAAGAAGCAAGGAAAGCAAAATACGCACATGTATGTTAATTTGAGACACTAACAGAATATGTTTGAGGTTTGACCCTTTTGCAGTGTAAATTAACAGAAGTTAAAAGGAGTGCACCCACAAATGAACATCTAATAAGGATTAAAACAACATTAGGCACAACATGTTGAGAAAGAATTTTAAAAATAAGGCAGAGCAGACAGTTAACCATCTCAATACAGGGCATTTTAACCCCCTTCCTGCCCAAGCCATTTTTCAGCTTTCAGCGCTGTCACATTTTGAATGAAAATTACGCGGTCATGCAACACTGTACCCAAATGAAATTTTTATTATTTTTCCCCACAAATAGAGCATTATTTTGGTGGTATTTGATCACATCTGTGTTTTTTATTTTTTGCGCTATAAACAAACGAAAAGGGACAAGTTTAAAAAAAAACACAATATTTTTTACTTTTTGTTATAATAAATATCCATTTTTTTTTTTTTAAACAATTTTTTCCTCAGTTTAGGCCGATACTTATTCTTCTACATTTTTTTTGGTAAAAAAAAAATGCAATAAGCGTATATTGATTGATATTGATTGAAAAGTTATAGCGTCTACAAAATAGGGGATAGATTTATAGCATTATTATTATTTTTTTTTTTACTAGTAATGGCGGCGATCTGCGATTTTTATTGTGACTGCGATATTGTGGCGGACACATCGGACACTTTTGACACACTTTTGGGACCATTCACATTTATACAGCGATCCGTGCTATAAAAATGCATTGATTACTGTGTAAATGTGACTGGCAGGGAAGGAGTTAACACTAGGGGGTGATCGAGGGGTTAACTGTGTTCCTAGGGAATGTTTCTAACTGAAGGGGGAGGGGACTCACAAGGGGAGGAGACCGATCTGTGTTGCTCTGTACTGAGAACACAGATCGGTCTCCTCTCCTCTCTGACAGGACGTGGATCTGTGTGTTGACATACACAGATACACATCCTGCCGTGTTACCGGGCAATCGCGTGTGCCCGGCGGACATCGCGGCCGCTGGGCACGTGCACCGGGTGCCCAGTGACACGGCGGGTGGGCGGCAAGCGGTTAAATAAAAAAGATTTCATGGTAAAATAACCACCACCCCAAAAAAAACAACAAACCAAAGTAACAAATAAAACAAAATACAAATCAAAAATACATGTGTTAGAAACTTGATAAGGACACCCAAATGTACCGGCCCCCCCACACACACAATCTTGGCTCTTTTCACGGCAAAGTAAAGAATGCTATCTGCAAGCTTTATATAACATAGGTTTGTGTGCTAATGAGGCAATTGCAAACACATGGACAGTCCATGAAACACACAAAATGCAAGTTCACCCAATGTAGAGAGAACGTAAAAGTGAGTACACCTGTTAAGGATGTCCTTAAATTACTAACCACCAAAAAAAACAAAGTCCCTGAGCATGCCAGACCAACCCATTTGCAGCTAGCACAAAATAAGCCACCCCCCCTGTCCAAAATTAAGCACATCATCCAGCATGCACCAAAATTACAGATGGGACAAAACACCCCCCCAGTTCAGGGGGGCAACTAAAGAGCCTAACATGTGCAATAGTTATACAACAAATACCATTGCAGTCTAAGGGAACTGACTTGGCAATTTTACTAGTCCCCACTTGGCTGGCTTATCTTCTAGTTATTGGCCTTAAAATGGGTATGGGGCCCAGGTCCCAACCTAAGGGACATATATCAATGTCACCAATTGGACAACCCCAAAAACGAAACAAGGAGAAATGCCTTTAAATATGCCAAATTGCTTACGGGCTAGTTTACACCAATGCAGTCCAGTGCATATTTTATGCATCAAAAATGCATGGAAATTCGGTTATATGTTTTTTTTTTTTTCAAATAAATTTTTATTGAAGATTTTACATTTTACAGTATAATGAATTGCTAAGGCAGCATATGAAGTGAATGGTACATCATAGAATAAACATTTACAAAGTAAGTATTACAAATGACTTGTATTGAAAACTCGTACCACAAAAACGTAATAGCAATGTAAGTAATTGCTGAATAAAACAAGCTTATACTCCGAGTGTATGCAATAGAGTGCAGTAATAAGGGTGAGCAACCCAGTGTATTGATAGTAGAGGTGGGGTAACAAGGAAGGGGAGGGGAGAGAGCACTATAGTACGCATGGTATTGTCGGAGTTATGTTACACGTGTGTATGCAGTTTTCTCGGTTTTTCTCTATTTTTTGTGCATACCAACTCTTCCAAGGTTGCCAGAGTCTTTGAGATTTTGTCTGTGAGTTATTTCCCCTGGAGTGTATGGTCTCATATGTACTGTGTGAGTGGACCAAAGTGATCACATCCATTAAGGATGGTGCGTTGGATGTTTTCCAAGATTTGGTGATGAGCAGTCTAGTGGCAAGAAGTATATGTGTGAGAATCGTTTTAAATGATGGTGGTATGTTTTCCGGTATCATATTGAGGACAGCTAGTTGTGGTGTGAGAGAGATATTGTAGTGTCCTATTTCTTGGAGAAGAAGTTATACCTCTTTCCACAATGTTGTCAGCACTGGGCACGACCACATAATGTGGATTAGTGTCCCTGTTTGGTTACAATTTCTCCAGCATAGGGAGGAGGTGGTGGACTGGAATTTAGCCAACCTGTGGGGTGTCAGATACCATCTAAGTGTTATTTTGTTTTGTTAATTCCCATAAAGAGGTGCAGCATGTGGCTCTATATATTGATCTGAGTGCATGTTGCCATTGTTGTTCAGAGAATTGTGTTTTAATGTCCGTTTCCCAATCTATAAATGGTTCAGATTTATAGAACACTAGTTTTTCCTGAAGTGTGTTGTAGATAATAGAGACGCTTTTTGCGTCTGTCTCTTGTGAGAAATACAAGTTCCATAATTTGGTAGGTAGTGAACCCTCTATTTGTTTGTGAGCATTGAGGCATGTTTTAATGTGGTGAAAGGTGAGATAGTCTGATGTAGACGCATTGTAGGTTGTTTGGATTGCAGGGAAAGGTTTATGTTTTGTTTCATTTCCGAGTTCCTCAGTGGTTTGTGCTATCTGTGTTAACCAATTAGGTATGGTTAGATCTGGTGATAGAATTAGAAGAGTTTGTAGGAGTATCTGTAAGCGTTAAGTGGGGAGTGATGTCCACTTGGTGTTAAGCAATATTTTCCAAGCTTTGACTGCAGCTCGTATAGTCGGTGAGTATGAGTGGAGATGGGAGACTATACTGGAAGTACTAAACAACCAATTTTTTAGGTTTGGCCCTGGAGTTGCGGTGTTCTCAATGTTCCCCCATAACGTGGTATGTTGAGTATACATCCATTCTTTTAATTGGGATAGAATGGTGGCTAAATAGTAGTCTTTAATGTCGGTGAGTCCCATTCCCCCTGTCGTCTTGTGTTTGATGAGTTTAGAGTGACTGCTTCTTGGTTTTTTACCCTGCCATATATAGTGCAGAATTATGGTTTGGAGGGATTTAAGATATGTATTGCTTAGAGGTATGGGTAGGGCTGGGAACGTGTATAGCATTTTAGGGAGTACTAGCATTTTGAAGGCAGCTAATCTGCCTGACCAAGAGAGCTCGTGTTTGGATAGTTTGGTCCTTTCTGCGATTAACATTTGTTTGGTTTCTACATAGTTGTTGTGAAAAAGACCTTTTACTGATTTTGTAAGTGTGATGCCTAGGTATGATATACCTGTTTCTGCCCATGGATATGTATAGGTGTTGCGTATTGTAATAAATTACTAGATATTGCATCTAATCCTAGATCAAGAATGTAAGATTTACCTTCGTTGACTTTATAGTATGAAATATAGCTGAATCTGTGTAATACTTTTTGGATTGAAGCCAGGGAAGACACAGGGTTGGTAATCATCATAATTATGTCATCGGCAAATAGATTAATTTTGTGTTCAATTTTTCCAATTTTGAATCCTTCAATGTATTTATTCATTCTGATGTGTTCCGCCAGTGGTTCCATTAAGAGATTGAAAATAAGGGGTGATAAGGAGCATTCCTGGCGGGTTCCATTTGTGATTGGAAAGGGCTTAGAAACCATCTGTATAAACTTGGGTTGAGGGAGATGAGTATAGGGCCATTATCGCTGAGAGAATATGACCCTGGAAACCAAATTTATGGAGTGTTGCTTTCAAGTAGGACCAGTGGACTCTATCAAACGCCTTCTCTGCATCCAATGAAAGGAGCAGAGAAGGCGTTTGGTTACTCTCGGCATTGTGCACGATATTTATGAGTCTGTGTGTTGCATCATAAGTTTGTCTCCCTTATGTAAACCCAGATTGGTCTGTATTTATTACCGTGGGCATAATGTTTACCAACCTGGACGCTATAAGTTTCGCATATATCTTTGTATCTATGTTTAGGAGCAAAATCGGTCTGAAGTTTTGAGGTACCGTGGGTTCTTTCCCTGGTTTTGGAAGTGTAATTATCAAAGCATTAAGCATTTCATTGGGGAGAGAAGAGGAGGATGCAACATCATTGCACATTAGTGTTAGGTATGGTGCTAGGGTAGTGCGGAACTGCTTGTAATATTCTCCTGTGAGGCCATCTGGGCCAGGTGATTTGTTGGGTGGTAGCGTAGAAGTAATATTTAGGATTTCAAGGGAAGTGAATGGTTTGTTTAGTTCTGTGATATGTTGCTGAGATAGAGTAGGAAGATTAATTTCTTTTAGGAAAGAGTCAATATCTTCTCTAGATGGTTGGGCAGTATTGCTATCATCTTTCAGGTTATATAAGGATTGGTAATAGTGGCTAAATGCGTCTGCAATGGCTTGAGGGTCCATGAGTGTTTGGTTTGTTGCGGGGTGAAAAAGATGTGGGATTTTAGTTTTAATATGATGACCTTTGAGTCTAAGTGCTAATGCTTTCCCTACTTTGTTTCCTGTGGCATAGTGATTGGCTTTATATCTTGTTTGGGTGTTGTTATGGGAGTCCAAGAGCATGTTTCTTAGTTCTTGTCTGAGAAGAGTCAGTTTGTCTTTTAATTTAGGAACAGGATTGCTCTGGTTTTTTTCATCTAACTTTTTAATAGTGGATGTGATATTGTCTAGACGTTGTGATCTCCTCCTCTTCTATGTAGCAGTTATTTGGATGTGTCAGGAAAGGATTCATCCGCTGGTAAGATATATCGTTTGGCATGCAGTACTGGGGTCCACCAGCAGGTGTCTCCTGGCAGTGTTGAACTGTCGGGAGAATATTTCCCTGCTGGTGTCATTTCATCTTTTGGCCGCAGTACTGACGTCCACCAGCGGATGGATCCTGGCAGTATGGAGCAGACAACACTCCCTGCGCTCAGGTGTGACTTGAAGTCAATCACAGTCAGTCCTATAAATACCCGGCAAGCCCTCATATGCTTGCCTTGGTATCTCTCTCCTTGATTCCTGACCTTGTTTGCCTGTTACCTGATCCTGAGCCTGCATCTGACCTTGTGCCCGAGCTTATCCTAACCCGATCCCTTCTGTGTTCCTGTACCTTTCAGCCCGATCCATCTCCTCTCTGTCCTGTTGGTTCCCTGTCCCTCATTTACTGATCTTCCTGTGTATGCTGTAGATATTGTTGTTTGTTGTGGGTTTGTTGTGTTGGTGTTGCACTGTTTGTATTTCCTGAATTATCACCTATTTTAATAAATATCACTATTCACTTACATGTGTTTTGGGTTATCTCTGTGCAGTCCACACAGTCTGGTCTACTAGTCTCCTGACAGTATACCAAGGCCATCCCTGACCAGACATGGCTGCATTGAGAAACCATCCTGGTTTGTTAGGTCTGCTAATATTTTTTTTTTTTCCATAAAAGTTTTTATTGTGAACAAAAGATGTTACACAGTTTTTACAAACAATAGGTGGGTAGACAACATGGATCTTATTAACATGACATATGTCACTACAGTATAGCGAGTCATTTATGTATTCAACTGTAAGTCAAACAGACGTATAACAGAGTAAGAAAGCCTCGAACTCGAGGTTTACCACATCATCTGAGATCAGGAACCATCTTGGGTAGGAGTATCACCTTGAGCATGGTGTCAGAAGTTTGGGGTTAATTGGGGAAGTGTACGAGTGTAGTCAACTATGGGTCCGTAAGTTTGTTCCTGAACACGTGAGGATGTATCGGGCTTGTTACGTAGGGTCAGTCTGTGAGGTAGGTTAGTCTCGTCGGTTTTAGAAATGTGAAGAGTAGATGGCGAATTAAACACCAAAGTTAGGGTAGTCATGGGAGTAGGTAGATGATTGTCGTTGTCAGTTCAGTTGGGGTAGGGATAAAGAGACGGAGATAGGCATAGACGTGAAGGGGATAAAGGGATGAGGTAAAAGATAAAGGTAGGTGGGGGAGGTAGGGGACTGGGGTAGCTCCTCCCCAGTCTCCACCGGGCCTCAAGAGTAAGGATGTTTTCGTGTGCGGATCCCTGTCTGAAGGGGGAATCCCCCAGGGATCCGCATTAAAGCAGGAGTGAGCGAAACAGCGAGTTTTGATGGGTAGGTGTATGTCTCAAGGGGGTTTTTGGCTTATTCAGTCAGTCGCTGTGGGAGGATTCGGGACGGTTTGGCTTCATAATGGAGGAATATCTCTCTGTGGTGCAGAAGTGGATCCAGCAAGCCCACGTTCGGGAGTATTTTGAAGGCGTATCTTTTGCAATGTGGATTAATTCCTCCATTTCAGCAATTTTGTCTACACAGGAAAACCATTCAGATAAAGTTGGGCTACAGGGGGATCTCCATTTGGCTGAGATACATAATTTGGCTGCGTTGATCATGTGTATTCCCAGAGACTTTCTGTATGTGTGAGCTGAAGTGGAGGAATGGTGGAGAATGAGTCTGGCAGGAGTATAGTCCAGGGGGTATGTGGTTACCTGGGAGGTGATGTCATGAACCTGTTTCCAGAAAGTCTGGAAAAGAGGGCAGGACCACCAGATGTGTAAAAATGTGCCTGTATCATTTGAGCACCTCCAACATTTGTTTGACGTATCAGGATTAAATTTGTTTAGTAGTTCAGGAGTACGGTACCATCGGGATAGGGTTTTGTAATTGTTCTCTTGTATCATTGACATTGAGGGAGCCCTTGTGTGCTATTGTGAAAATTCGTTCCCAGTTCTCTTCCGTTAGGTCTATTTGAAGTTCCCTTTCCCAAGCCTGGCAAGCTTTGGTATCTTTGGGGGAAGTCAGGGCAAAGAGCATGGAGTGGGTATTTGCAATCAAGTGCTGTTGCGGTGTAGTTTGGGAGCATAGGTTTTCAAATGGGGTTAAGTTTCTAGAGACAGACGCGTTTCGGTGTGTTGCTGCAAGAAAATGGCGAATCTGGAAGTAAGTCCATAGCGGGAAAGGTTCCCCCCCTGTATTTGTGGGAAGTGCATCACGGTTTGTGAAGTTAGCATCTCTAAAGAAGTGTTGGGCTAGTATGTCTTTGTGTGGCCAAGTATCTTTAAGGAAGTTATCGGACATCCCCGGGATAAAGGCTGGGTTAAGGCGGATAGGCGTAAGGGGTCCTCTGTTAGAGGAGATTTGGAATTTTTTACATACTTCCCTAAAGCTCCTGAGGGTAGCCTCTATAAGGGGGTGTTCTTTTAGGGTTTTGGGAATGTGGCATTGGAGAATCCATGGGGTGTTTTTAATGGGCAAGTGGGAGAATGAACCTTCTAGTCTCACCCAGTCTTTAACCCCTTCGTGTACTGCCCAGTCTACAATTCTTCCCAGATGGCAAGCTCTGTAATAATTCTGCAAATCTGGTAGCCCAATACCCCCTTTGTTTTTGGGTTTCGAGAGTTGGGAGTAACTTATCCTAGGACGCTTGCGTTTCCAAAGAAACTTCAGAAATTGTTGTTTGATTGTGTGAAAGAAGGCTACAGGGAGTTTGATGGGCATTGTTTGTAGCAGATAAAGGACACGCGGGAGCACATTCATCTTTAGGATGGCCGCACGGCCGAACCAAGAAAAATGGGGTTTGTCCCATCTGCGTAGGTCCTCGGAGATAGTGCGAATCATTTTTAGCGTACAAGTCCGACAGGTGTGTGGTCAATTGGATTCCCAGGTAAGTAATGGCGTTTTGTTTCGAGACAAAGGGAAAAATATCTTGGCATTGGGAGACTAAGTCTTTCGGGAGGGTGATGTTGAGGGCATGGGATTTTGAGAAGTTAATCTTTAGGTTGGATATTTGCCGAAATAAGTCAAAATCTCTGAGGAGGTTTGGGATCGAGGTAAGTGGGTCACTTAGAAATAGCAGAATGTCATCGGCAAAAGCCGCTATTTTATATGTACGTCCTGCAATGGGAATACCCTTGATATTCTCGTTCGATCGTAGGCAGCGTAGTAGGGGTTCTAGAGTTAAAATAAAAAGGATAGGAGACAATGGGCATCCTTGTCTCGTTCCATTCCTGATGGAGAAGGCATTTGACAGGTGGCCGTTGACTTTTGCTGTTGGTGTGGTGTATAGGGACATAATTAGATTGAACATTCGGTTGTGTAGACCTAGGTGGTGTAAAACCGCCCCCAGGTAGTCCCAGGCCAGCCTGTCAAACGCCTTCTCAGCATCCAGGGATAGAAAGAAGCCTCTTTGTTTTTGGGAAGTTAGCCAATGGTTTAAGTTAATTGCCTTGATGGTGTTGTCCCTGGCCTCTCTGCCAGGAACAAATCCAACCTGGTCTTTCCCTATTATTGTAGGAAGGAGGGGAAGGAGTCGGTTTGCTAGGATTTTTGTGAATAATTTAATGTCTACGTTGAGTAGGGATATTGGTCTGTAACTAGTGACTGAAGTGGCATCCTTCCCCTCCTTCGGGATGACCGTGATATGCGCTTCAAGCAGTCTGTGAAAAGGTAGCTTTGAGGAGGTTAAGGAGTTGAAAATCTTTAGGAACGGAGCTGAAAGAATGTCCATAAAGGTCTTATAATATGGTGCTGAAAAACCATCGGGGCCTGGGCTTTTGCCTGTTTTTATTTGTTTAATCGCTCTCTTAAGTTCCTCTTCGGATATGGGGTTGTCTAAATCGCGAGCCTCTTCTCGGGGTATGGGTTTGGGGCTAAATTTTTTGAGGAAGTCTGTGATAATGGCTTTTCTGGAGGTTTGGCCTACGGTCGTTTCGGGTTGCTGAGGTATGTTGTACAGTTCTGTGTAGTAGCGTTCGAAGTGAGATGCTATGTCTGCGGAGCTTGAGCTTGAGTTACCTAGAGGGTCTTTAATGGTGTGGATGTTGGTGCTAGCTTTATTAGATTGTATCGCTCTGGCTAGTAGCTTCCCACACTTGTTCCCCTGTTCATAAAATAGTTTTTGGTTTAATATAAATTTGCGTCGGGTTTTACGGTTGAGGACTTCCAACAGAAGTTTCCTGGTTTGAGTGAGTTCTAGGTATGTGTCTTGTGATTGGGACTGCTTGTGGAGTATTTCTAGTCTCTTTATTTTGTTAGTGAGTTCCTGAAAGGTTATCTGTTGTGTTTTTTTCCGGTTGGCCTGAAGTGTGAGAAATTCCCCTCGGATGACGCACTTATGTGCCTCCCAGAGGGACAGGGGCGCTGTTTCGGAATTATCATTTTCCCTGAAATAGTTGCTTAAGCTGGTGCGGATGTGGTTAGTGTCAATTTCTGAAGTGAGGAGAGATGGGTCAAGACGCCATATCTTTGTGACCAAGTTTCTTTCCGGGAAGGAAAGGGAGAGGGTGATCGGGTGGTGGTCTGAAATGAGTAGGGGTTCAATGGTGGCAGATTTCAGGAAGGGGAGGTCTTTTTGGGAGAGGAAGAGGTAATCTAGCCTAGAGTATCTATTGTGAGGTGCGGAGAAAAAGGAGTAATCTTTCCCATTCGGGTGTAAGGTGCGCCACGTGTCGTGTAAAAGAAGTTCCTGAATTTGCATCTTAATTTGTCTCAGTGCTCTAAAGGGAAGGGTGGAAGACCCCGATGAGGAGTCTAGGATGGGCTGAAGTGTCACATTGAAATCACCTCCAAGAATTGTAGTCCCCGCTTGAAAGCCTGCAAGGATGGAAGCGATAGAACGGAAGAAGCTGACCTGGGCAGTATTGGGGCTGTATATGTTTGCTAAGGTGACCGTCCGGTTATGGATGGTTCCCTTCAGGAACACATAGCGGCCCTCTGGGTCTACTAGGGAATCTATCAGTTGCCATGGAAGATTTTTAGAGAGCAAGATTGAAACTCCTTTTGTTTTGGCTAGAGGGTTTGTAGCATGGAAGGAGGTAGGGTACCTGTGGCTTGCTAGTTTAGGAGTATTGTTCGTGCGAAAGTGGGTTTCTTGCAGAAATATCACATCTGCTTTTAATTTACTCATCATGCTGAGGATTTGACTACGCTTCTCTGGGGTATTTAGTCCTTTGACATTTTGAGAGACTACTTTGAGCGTGTTGTGTTGCACTGTGGAATGTAGGGGGTCCATGATCGTTGGGTAGAGTCTAGTTGGTATAGTAGGTACGGGGAGGGGGTGCAATTAGCCGATGTGGCCGATGTGGGTGGGTGTAATCTGTGGATAATCGTAGGCTCTTCAAAGGTATTTGAGCGATATAGTGGGAGATGCTACGGTGGAGACTAGGGAGGGGGAGAAGCCCAGATATATAAAGGGGAGGGGGGGAGGGAGGGAAAGAGAACGTATAGAAAGGAGGGAGAGGTAGAAGGAAGGAGGGGGGTGGTAAGTCAAGTGGGGTTTAGTAACGGGAAGTAAGGTGTACTTACCGGAGGTAAATGTAGTCCAGCTACCTTACCCTGTTATGGGTTGGAACGTCCGGTGTGGGTCAACTAGGATAGTCACTGTCCTGTTGTGTGGAGGAGTGGAAGGAGCTCGAGGAAAGGATCGAGAGACGTTCTGTCCGTGGGAGGTCATCTTGGGTCTATTCGACTTGTATGGAGGGAGCCTGCTTACGTATCAAGGGGAGAATATGTGGTTAAAGATCTCAGATTGATGATGTGAAGGCAGAAACAATCAATAACATAGATATTTGAAACATTGAACATTAAACTATGGTCCTAGAAAAAAAAAAAAAACTAGCCACGATAAGAAACATGTGGAGGTCGCCACCTGGACAGCAGATATAGAGGCCCAGGAAGAGTGGCGTTACTAAACCATCTATACATATAACTTAGAAATAATACTGATACAGGTAGCAGCAATCATCTTAAGGCTGGGTTGGGTTTAGTGCAAATTATGAGCTCGTTGTAAGTATTGAGGCTATGCGGGGGCGTAAGGTGGCGTAGCCTCTAAGAGGTTAGCTCACTATAATTTGGGGGGGAGTTTGACTATGGGGGGAGATAAGTAAGGATCCATTGATGCTTACGTGTAAGGGTTAGTCTAAGTGTGGTCTATCGAGTTAGGATAGAGCTGTACCTCGAGCAGTTGTTCAATCCCAGAGCTGTCTAAGGTAGTTCCTAGCAAAGTTTAGCAATAAATTAGGTATGAAGTGGTCTTTAGTGGGTATCTAATTGACTGTGCAGTACTCGGCGGCTGTGGCCCTAGAATGGTTAGTTTAATACAACCTGCCCATCATTAGGGAGCTCATCCCCCATGGACACCTCTGGCAAATGTAAAGCGAATGGGAGGGTGTCAGGAAGGGAAAGAGCCCTTATCCATGCGGGATGAGCCTCCCTTTTTCCTTATAAGCAAGTCAAGACATTCAGGATAATCAAAAAAAAAGGGGCGAAGGGCCAAAAAAGAAAGAACTCTAAATGTATCTCGGAGCACGGTGGAAATACCGTATGTTCAGCATCTAACTTGTTTTGGTTTCTCAGGTTCAGTTCATTTCTTTGTTGCGTCGTCTGCAGTCTGGAGAAGGTACCTGAAAAGAAGGGGGGGGGTTGGGGTGGGTAGGGGGGTGGGGGGGATGGGAGAGGGGGGAGTGGCGGGGGGGTACCCAAGTGGTGTTGTGAGCTGTGGTGGATGACACCATCTTGAAGGGTGGGTGTCCATCTCGAGCCGTCATTCGTGAATTCAGTGAAGGCTAGTAGTTGAGTGAAGATGTTGGCGGCTTGTGTGGTGTCCTGTTGCTCAGCCAGACCGAATTCCACTGGTGATGTATGCGGCTTAAGTTCTGTTACTTAGTGGAGTGGATTGAGTTCCGTTGGGGTCTGTGGCCGAGTGGTGTTTTCCCGGAGAGAATGTCCTGGAAGTGAGTTGATGTGGAGGCGTGTAGCGTGGGATCTTCATGGATTTCTAAGCTTGTGGGAGTGTATTGTTGTCTGACTGTATCTGGTGGATCTAGTACAGGTCAGGTTTGAGGTAGGCCTCTGTCAGGTAAATTGTAAGTGTCGAATGGATTGCTGTTCTGTCTTGGTTCTATGGTCCTGGAACTTGGGTTGGGGTGGCGACCTAAGAGAAACTGCAACTCTGAACATGAGTTGTATTGTTTTCAAACGTTTGGACATGGTTGATTAAGGCTGATCTGGCCGAGCCCGCCTGTGGGCTGGGGATGCTGTTGGGCTTTGTCGGTCTCTATCCAGCTGATCTCTCTGAGGAGGTGGTCTTGGAGAGGATGATCTGCGCCTTCTAATGTGGAATTCATCTCTTACCGGGATAGCCTCCATGGAGTTGGTTCTTTGGAGCTGAGTGGAGCGAAAATCCCTATACCAGTCCGGGAGTTCGATGAATGGTATCTGCAGAGTATTGCAGAAACCCCTGAGATCTTCCGGGACTTTCAGATTGGCAGTGCGTCCAGCATTTGTTGCAGACAGGCAGAAGGGAAATTTCCAGCGATATTGGATCCCTTTTTGGTGCAGTAGGTCGAGCAGCGGGCGTAGGTCTCTTCTGTTTTGTAGGGTTATGGGGGACAGATCTTGAAAAATCTTGATTTCTGCCCCTTGGTACATTAAGCTGCGGCGCTCTCTGGCTCTTCTTAATATGTCTTCCTTCAATCTGAAATTCACCAGGCAGCATATCACGTCTCTGGGAGGGTCTGAGTCTCTGCCTCTGGGTTTGAGAGCTCTGTGTAGACGCTCATATTCAATGGGGGTCTCGGTGGGTCTCCCTAGTAAGTCATTGAAAATCTGGATTGTGGCCTGTATTATGTGGTTCTGTTCAACGGACTCAGGTATGCCTCTTACCCTCACATTATGGCGGCGTCCGCGATTGTCTAAGTCCTCCATATGCCTGTGTAGATCTCTGAGCTGGCTGTTGTAACTCTGAGACGAATGCTGTAGCTGTTGTAGGGCGGCATCATGGCGGATAGTGGTTGTTTCTATGTCATCAATTCTCATGTGCATCGATTGAATCTCCCTCCTGAGATCTGTAAAAGCAGCAGCAAAGGAGTCTTTTATATCTGTGGCCACCGACCTGAGATCATCCATGTTAAGTGGTCGGACAGTAGATGGGCTCTCTGCACGCTGTGAGTAGGGATGAGCTTCGAGTTCGAGTCGAACTCATGTTCTACTCGAACATTGGCTGCTCGCAAGTTCGCCGAACAGCGAACAATTTGGGGTGTTCGCGGCAAATTCGAATGCCGCGGAACACCCTTTAAAAGTCTATGGGAGAAATCAAAAGTGCTCATTTTAAAGGCTTATATGCAAGTTATTGTCATAAAAAGTGTTTGGGGACCTGGGTCCTGCCCCAGGGGACATGGATCAATGCAAAAAAAGTTTTAAAAACGGACGTTTTTTCAGGAGCAGTGATTTTATTAATGCTTAAAGTCAAACAATAAAAGTGTAATATCCCTTTAAATTTCGTACCTGGGGGGTGTCTATAGTATGCCTGTAAAGGGGCGCATGTTTCCTGTGTTTAGAACAGTCTGACAGCAAAATGACATTTTGAAGAAAAAAACACATTTAAAACTACCCGCGGCTATTGCATTGCCGACAATACACATAGAAGTTCATTGATAAAAACGGCATGGGAATTCCCCACAGGGCAACCCCGAACCAAAAAAAAAAAAAAAAAAAAAGATGTGGGGGTCCCCCTAAATTCCATACAAGGCCCTTCAGGTCTGGTATGGATATTAAGGGGAACCCCAGCCAAAATTTAAAAAAAAAATTGACCTGGGGTTCCCCCTAAATTCCATACCAGACCCTTCAGGTCTGGTATGGATTTTAAGGGGAACCCCGCGCCAAAAAAAAAAAAAAAAACGGCGTGGGGTCCCCCCAAAAATCCATACCAGATCCTTATCCGAGCACGCAACCTGGCAGGCTGCAGGAAAAGAGGGGGGGACGAGAGTGCGCCCCCCCCTCCTGAACCGTACCAGGCCACATGCCCTCAACATTGGGAGGGTGCTTTGGGGTAGCCCCCCAAAACACCTTGTCCCCATGTTGATGAAGACAAGGGCCTCATCCCCACAACCCTGGCCGGTGGTTGTGGGGGTCTGCGGGCGGGGGGCTTATCAGAATCTGGAAGCCCCCTTTAACAAGGGGACCCCCAGATCCCGGCCCCCCCCCTGTGTGAAATGGTAAGGGGGTACTTACCCCTACCATTTCACTAAAAAACTGTCAAAAATGTTAAAAATGACAAGAGACAGTTTTTGACAATTCCTTTATTTAAATACTTCTTCTTTCTTCTATCTTCCTTCATCTTCTGGTTCTTCTGGCCCTTCTGGTTCTTCCTCCGGCGTTCTCGTCCAGCATCTCCTCCGCGGCGTCTTCTATCTTCTTCTCCTCGGGCTGCTCCGCACCCATGGCATGAGGGGGGAGGCTCCCGCTCTTCTCTTCATCTTCTTCATCTTCTTCTTCTTCTTCATCTCTTCTTCCTTCTTCTCTTCTTCATTTCTTCTCCGGGCCGCTCCGCAGCCATGCTGGCATGGTGGGAGGCTCCCGCTGTGTGACGGCGTCTCTTCGTCTGACGGTTCTTAAATAACGGGGGGCGGGGCCATCCAGTGACCCCGCCCCCCTCTGACGCACGGTGACTTGACGGGACTTCCCTGTGACATCACGGGGAATGCCACAGGGAAGTCCCGTCATGTCCCGTGCGTCAGAGGGGGCGGGGTCACCGGGTGGCCCCGCCTCCCGTTATTTAAGAACCGTCAGACGAAGAGACGCCGTCACACAGCGGGAGCCTCCCACCATGCCAGCATGGCTGCGGAGCGGCCCGGAGAAGAAATGAAGAAGAGAAAAAGGAAGAAGAGAAGAAGAAGAAGAAGAAGAAGAAGAAGATGAAGAAGAAGATGAAGAAGAGAAGAAGATGAAGAGAAGAGCGGGAGCCTCCCCCCCATGCCATGGGTGCGGAGCGGCCCGAGGAGAAGAAGATAGAAGACGCCGCGGAGGAGATGCTGGACGAGAACGCCGGAGGAAGAACCAAAAGAGCCAGAAGAACCAGAAGAAGATGAAGGAAGAAAGAAGAAGCATTTAAATAAAGAAATTGTCAAAAACTGTCTCTTGTCATTTTTAACATTTTTGACAGTTTTTTAGTGAAATGGTAGGGGTAAGTACCCCCTTACCATTTCACACAGGGGGGGGCGGGATCTGGGGGTCCCCTTGTTAAATGGGGCTTCCAGATTCCGATAAGCCCCCCGCCCGCAGACCCCCACAACCACCGGCCAGGGTTGTGGGGATGAGGCCCTTGTCTTCATTTCAAATGGGGTTAAGTTTCTAGAGACAGACGCGTTTCGGTGTGTTGCTGCAAGAAAATGGCGAATCTGGAAGTAAGTCCATAGCGGGAAAGGTTCCCCCCCTGTATTTGTGGGAAGTGCATCACGGTTTGTGAAGTTAGCATCTCTAAAGAAGTGTTGGGCTAGTATGTCTTTGTGTGGCCAAGTATCTTTAAGGAAGTTATCGGACATCCCCGGGATAAAGGCTGGGTTAAGGCGGATAGGCGTAAGGGGTCCTCTGTTAGAGGAGATTTGGAATTTTTTACATACTTCCCTAAAGCTCCTGAGGGTAGCCTCTATAGGGGGTGTTCTTTTAGGGTTTTGGGAATGTGGCATTGGAGAATCCATGGGGTGTTTTTAATGGGCAAGTGGGAGAATGAACCTTCTAGTCTCACCCAGTCTTTAACCCCTTCGTGTACTGCCCAGTCTACAATTCTTCCCAGATGGCAAGCTCTGTAATAATTCTGCAAATCTGGTAGCCCAATACCCCCTTTGTTTTTGGGTTTCGAGAGTTGGGAGTAACTTATCCTAGGACGCTTGTGTTTCCAAAGAAACTTCAGAAATTGTTGTTTGATTGTGTGAAAGAAGGCTACAGGGAGTTTGATGGGCATTGTTTGTAGCAGATAAAGGACACGCGGGAGCACATTCATCTTTAGGATGGCCGCACGGCCGAACCAAGAAAAATGGGGTTTGTCCCATCTGCGTAGGTCCTCGGAGATAGTGCGAATCATTTTTAGCGTACAAGTCCGACAGGTGTGTGGTCAATTGGATTCCCAGGTAAGTAATGGCGTTTTGTTTCGAGACAAAGGGAAAATTATCTTGGCATTGGGAGACTAAGTCTTTCGGGAGGGTGATGTTGAGGGCATGGGATTTTGAGAAGTTAATCTTTAGGTTGGATATTTGCCGAAATAAGTCAAAATCTCTGAGGAGGTTTGGGATCGAGGTAAGTGGGTCACTTAGAAATAGCAGAATGTCATCGGCAAAAGCCGCTATTTTATATGTACGTCCTGCAATGGGAATACCCTTGATATTCTCGTTCGATCGTAGGCAGCGTAGTAGGGGTTCTAGAGTTAAAATAAAAAGGATAGGAGACAATGGGCATCCTTGTCTCGTTCCATTCCTGATGGAGAAGGCATTTGACAGGTGGCCGTTGACTTTTGCTGTTGGTGTGGTGTATAGGGACATAATTAGATTGAACATTCGGTTGTGTAGACCTAGGTGGTGTAAAACCGCCCCCAGGTAGTCCCAGGCCAGCCTGTCAAACGCCTTCTCAGCATCCAGGGATAGAAAGAAGCCTCTTTGTTTTTGGGAAGTTAGCCAATGGTTTAAGTTAATTGCCTTGATGGTGTTGTCCCTGGCCTCTCTGCCAGGAACAAATCCAACCTGGTCTTTCCCTATTATTGTAGGAAGGAGGGGAAGGAGTCGGTTTGCTAGGATTTTTGTGAATAATTTAATGTCTACGTTGAGTAGGGATATTGGTCTGTAACTAGTGACTGAAGTGGCATCCTTCCCCTCCTTCGGGATGACCGTGATATGCGCTTCAAGCAGTCTGTGAAAAGGTAGCTTTGAGGAGGTTAAGGAGTTGAAAATCTTTAGGAACGGAGCTGAAAGAATGTCCATAAAGGTCTTATAATATGGTGCTGAAAAACCATCGGGGCCTGGGCTTTTGCCTGTTTTTATTTGTTTAATCGCTCTCTTAAGTTCCTCTTCGGATATGGGGTTGTCTAAATCGCGAGCCTCTTCTCGGGGTATGGGTTTGGGGCTAAATTTTTTGAGGAAGTCTGTGATAATGGCTTTTCTGGAGGTTTGGCCTACGGTCGTTTCGGGTTGCTGAGGTATGTTGTACAGTTCTGTGTAGTAGCGTTCGAAGTGAGATGCTATGTCTGCGGAGCTTGAGCTTGAGTTACCTAGAGGGTCTTTAATGGTGTGGATGTTGGTGCTAGCTTTCTTAGATTGTATCGCTCTGGCTAGTAGCTTCCCACACTTGTTCCCCTGTTCATAAAATAGTTTTTGGTTTAATATAAATTTGCGTCGGGTTTTACGGTTGAGGACTTCCAACAGAAGTTTCCTGGTTTGAGTGAGTTCTAGGTATGTGTCTTGTGATTGGGACTGCTTGTGGAGTATTTCTAGTCTATTTATTTTGTTAGTGAGTTCCTGAAATGTTATCTGTTGTGTTTTTTTCCGGTTGGCCTGAAGTGTGAGAAATTCCCCTCGGATGACGCACTTATGTGCCTCCCAGAGGGACAGGGGCGCTGTTTCGGAATTATCATTTTCCCTGAAATAGTTGCTTAAGCTGGTGCGGATGTGGTTAGTGTCAATTTCTGAAGTGAGGAGAGATGGGTCAAGACGCCATATCTTTGTGACCAAGTTTCTTTCCGGGAAGGAAAGGGAGAGGGTGATCGGGTGGTGGTCTGAAATGAGTAGGGGTTCAATGGTGGCAGATTTCAGGAAGGGGAGGTCTTTTTGGGAGAGGAAGAGGTAATCTAGCCTAGAGTATCTATTGTGAGGTGCGGAGAAAAAGGAGTAATCTTTCTCATTCGGGTGTAAGGTGCGCCACGTGTCGTGTAAAAGAAGTTCCTGAATTTGCATCTTAATTTGTCTCAGTGCTCTAAAGGGAAGGGTGGAAGACCCCGATGAGGAGTCTAGGATGGGCTGAAGTGTCACATTAAAATCGCCTCCAAGAATTGTAGTCCCCGCTTGAAAGCCTGCAAGGATGGAAGCGATAGAACGGAAGAAGCTGACCTGGGCAGTATTGGGGCTGTATATGTTTGCTAAGGTGACCGTCCGGTTATGGATGGTTCCCTTCAGGAACACATAGCGGCCCTCTGGGTCTACTAGGGAATCTATCAGTTGCCATGGAAGATTTTTAGAGAGCAAGATTGAAACTCCTTTTGTTTTGGCTAGAGGGTTTGTAGCATGGAAGGAGGTAGGGTACCTGTGGCTTGCTAGTTTAGGAGTATTGTTCGTGCGAAAGTGGGTTTCTTGCAGAAATATCACATCTGCTTTTAATTTACTCATCATGCTGAGGATTTGACTACGCTTCTCTGGGGTATTTAGTCCTTTGACATTTTGAGAGACTACTTTGAGCGTGTTGTGTTGCACTGTGGAATGTAGGGGGTCCATGATCGTTGGGTAGAGTCTAGTTGGTATAGTAGGTACGGGGAGGGGGTGCAATTAGCCGATGTGGCCGATGTGGGTGGGTGTAATCTGTGGATAATCGTAGGCTCTTCAAAGGTATTTGAGCGATATAGTGGGAGATGCTACGGTGGAGACTAGGGAGGGGGAGAAGCCCAGATATATAAAGGGGAGGGGGGGGAGGGAGGGAAAGAGAACGTATAGAAAGGAGGGAGAGGTAGAAGGAAGGAGGGGGGTGGTAAGTCAAGTGGGGTTTAGTAACAGGAAGTAAGGTGTACTTACCGGAGGTAAATGTAGTCCAGCTACCTTACCCTGTTATGGGTTGGAACGTCCGGTGTGGGTCAACTAGGATAGTCACTGTCCTGTTGTGTGGAGGAGTGGAAGGAGCTCGAGGAAAGGATCGAGAGACGTTCTGTCCGTGGGAGGTCATCTTGGGTCTATTCGACTTGTATGGAGGGAGCCTGCTTACGTATCAAGGGGAGAATATGTGGTTAAAGATCTCAGATTGATGATGTGAAGGCAGAAACAATCAATAACATAGATATTTGAAACATTGAACATTAAACTATGGTCCTAGAAAAAAAAAAAAAAAACTAGCCACGATAAGAAACATGTGGAGGTCGCCACCTGGACAGCAGATATAGAGGCCCAGGAAGAGTGGCGTTACTAAACCATCTATACATATAACTTAGAAATAATACTGATACAGGTAGCAGCAATCATCTTAAGGCTGGGTTGGGTTTAGTGCAAATTATGAGCTCGTTGTAAGTATTGAGGCTATGCGGGGGCGTAAGGTGGCGTAGCCTCTAAGAGGTTAGCTCACTATAATTTGGGGGGGAGTTTGACTATGGGGGGAGATAAGTAAGGATCCATTGATGCTTACGTGTAAGGGTTAGTCTAAGTGTGGTCTATCGAGTTAGGATAGAGCTGTACCTCGAGCAGTTGTTCAATCCCAGAGCTGTCTAAGGTAGTTCCTAGCAAAGTTTAGCAATAAATTAGGTATGAAGTGGTCTTTAGTGGGTATCTAATTGACTGTGCAGTACTCGGCGGCTGTGGCCCTAGAATGGTTAGTTTAATACAACCTGCCCATCATTAGGGAGCTCATCCCCCATGGACGCCTCTGGCAAATGTAAAGCGAATGGGAGGGTGTCAGGAAGGGAAAGAGCCCTTATCCATGCGGGATGAGCCTCCCTTTTTCCTTATAAGCAAGTCAAGACATTCAGGATAATCATGTTCAAAAGCAGAAAAAAAAAAAAGGGGGCGAAGGGCCAAAAAAGAAAGAACTCTAAATGTATCTCGGAGCACGGTGGAAATACCGTATGTTCAGCATCTAACTTGTTTTGGTTTCTCAGGTTCAGTTCATTTCTTTGTTGCGTCGTCTGCAGTCTGGAGAAGGTACCTGAAAAGAAGGGGGGGGGTTGGGGTGGGTAGGGGGGTGGGGGGGGATGGGAGAGGGGGGAGTGGCGGGGGGGTACCCAAGTGGTGTTGTGAGCTGTGGTGGATGACACCATCTTGAAGGGTGGGGGTCCATCTCGAGCCGTCATTCGTGAATTCAGTGAAGGCTAGTAGTTGAGTGAAGATGTTGGCGGCTTGTGTGGTGTCCTGTTGCTCAGCCAGACCGAATTCCACTGGTGATGTATGCGGCTTAAGTTCTGTTACTTAGTGGAGTGGATTGAGTTCCGTTGGGGTCTGTGGCCGAGTGGTGTTTTCCCGGAGAGAATGTCCTGGAAGTGAGTTGATGTGGAGGCGTGTAGCGTGGGATCTTCATGGATTTCTAAGCTTGTGGGAGTGTATTGTTGTCTGACTGTATCTGGTGGATCTAGTACAGGTCAGGTTTGAGGTAGGCCTCTGTCAGGTAAATTGTAAGTGTCGAATGGATTGCTGTTCTGTCTTGGTTCTATGGTCCTGGAACTTGGGTTGGGGTGGCGACCTAAGAGAAACTGCAACTCTGAACATGAGTTGTATTGTTTTCAAACGTTTGGACATGGTTGATTAAGGCTGATCTGGCCGAGCCCGCCTGTGGGCTGGGGATGCTGTTGGGCTTTGTCGGTCTCTATCCAGCTGATCTCTCTGAGGAGGTGGTCTTGGAGAGGATGATCTGCGCCTTCTAATGTGGAATTCATCTCTTACCGGGATAGCCTCCATGGAATTGGTTCTTTGGAGCTGAGTGGAGCGAAAATCTCTATACCAGTCCGGGAGTTCGATGAATGGTATCTGCAGAGTATTGCAGAAACCCCTGAGATCTTCCGGGACTTTCAGATTGGCAGTGCGTCCAGCATTTGTTGCAGACAGGCAGAAGGGAAATTTCCAGCGATATTGGATCCCTTTTTGGTGCAGTAGGTCGAGCAGCGGGTGTAGGTCTCTTCTGTTTTGTAGGGTTATGGGGGACAGATCTTGAAAAATCTTGATTTCTGCCCCTTGGTACATTAAGCTGCGGCGCTCTCTGGCTCTTCTTAATATGTCTTCCTTCAATCTGAAATTCACCAGGCAGCATATCACGTCTCTGGGAGGGTCTGAGTCTCTGCCTCTGGGTTTGAGAGCTCTGTGTAGACGCTCATATTCAATGGGGGTCTCGGGGGGTCTCCCTAGTAAGTCATTGAAAATCTGGATTGTGGCCTGTATTATGTGGTTCTGTTCAACGGACTCAGGTATGCCTCTTACCCTCACATTATGGCGGCGTCCGCGATTGTCTAAGTCCTCCATATGCCTGTGTAGATCTCTGAGCTGGCTGTTGTAACTCTGAGACGAATGCTGTAGCTGTTGTAGGGCGGCATCATGGCGGATAGTGGTTGTTTCTATGTCATCAATTCTCATGTGCATCGATTGAATCTCCCTCCTGAGATCTGTAAAAGCAGCAGCAAAGGAGTCTTTTATATCTGTGGCCACCGACCTGAGATCATCCATGTTAAGTGGTCGGACAGTAGATGGGCTCTCTGCACGCTGTGAGTAGGGATGAGCTTCGAGTTCGAGTCGAACTCATGTTCTACTCGAACATTGGCTGTTCGCAAGTTCGCCGAACAGCGAACAATTTGGGGTGTTCACGGCAAATTCGAATGCCGCGGAACACCCTTTAAAAGTCTATGGGAGAAATCAAAAGTGCTCATTTTAAAGGCTTATATGCAAGTTATTGTCATAAAAAGTGTTTGGGGACCTGGGTCCTGCCCCAGGGGACATGGATCAATGCAAAAAAAGTTTTAAAAACGGACGTTTTTTCAGGAGCAGTGATTTTATTAATGCTTAAAGTCAAACAATAAAAGTGTAATATCCCTTTAAATTTCGTACCTGGGGGGTGTCTATAGTATGCCTGTAAAGGGGCGCATGTTTCCTGTGTTTAGAACAGTCTGACAGCAAAATGACATTTTGAAGAAAAAAACACATTTAAAACTACCCGCGGCTATTGCATTGCCGACAATACACATAGAAGTTCATTGATAAAAACGGCATGGGAATTCCCCACAGGGCAACCCCGAACCAAAATAAAAAATAAAAAAAATGATGTGGGGGTCCCCCTAAATTCCATACAAGGCCCTTCAGGTCTGGTATGGATATTAAGGGGAACCCCAGCCAAAATTTAAAAAAAAAATTGACGTGGGGTTCCCCCTAAATTCCATACCAGACCCTTCAGGTCTGGTATGGATTTTAAGGGGAACCCCGCGCCAAAAAAAAAAAAAAAAAACGGCGTGGGGTCCCCCCAAAAATCCATACCAGATCCTTATCCGAGCACGCAACCTGGCAGGCCGCAGGAAAAGAGGGGTTGACGAGAGTGCGCCCCCCCCCTCCTGAACCGTACCAGGCCACATGCCCTCAACATTGGGAGGGTGCTTTGGGGTAGCCCCCCAAAACACCTTGTCCCCATGTTGATGAAGACAAGGGCCTCATCCCCACAACCCTGGCCGGTGGTTGTGGGGGTCTGCGGGCGGGGGGCTTATCGGATTCTGGAAGCCCCCTTTAACATAGGGACCCCCAGATCCCGGCCCCCCCCCTGTGTGAAATGGTAAGGGGGTACTTACCCCTACCATTTCACTAAAAAACTGTCAAAAATGTTAAAAATGACAAGAGACAGTTTTTGACAATTCCTTTATTTAAATACTTCTTCTTTCTTCTATCTTCCTTCATCTTCTGGTTCTTCTGGCCCTTCTGGTTCTTCCTCCGGCGTTCTCGTCCAGCATCTCCTTCGCGGCGTCTTCTATCTTCTTCTCCTCGGGCCGCTCCGCACCCATGGCATGAGGGGGGAGGCTCCCGCTCTTCTCTTCATCTTCTTCATCTTCTTCTTCTTCTTCATCTCTTCTTCCTTCTTCTCTTCTTCATTTCTTCTCCGGGCCGCTCCGCAGCCATGCTGGCATGGTGGGAGGCTCCCGCTGTGTGACGGCGTCTCTTCATCTGACGGTTCTTAAATAACGGGGGGCGGGGCCATCCAGTGACCCCGCCCCCCTCTGACGCACGGTGACTTGACGGGACTTCCCTGTGACATCACGGGGAATGCCACAGGGAAGTCCCGTCATGTCCCGTGCGTCAGAGGGGGCGGGGTCACCGGGTGGCCCCGCCCCCCGTTATTTAAGAACCGTCAGACGAAGAGACGCCGTCACACAGCGGGAGCCTCCCACCATGCCAGCATGGCTGCGGAGCGGCCCGGAGAAGAAATGAAGAAGAGAAGAAGGAAGAAGAGAAGAAGAAGAAGAAGAAGAAGATGAAGAAGAAGATGAAGAAGAGAAGAAGATGAAGAGAAGAGCGGGAGCCTCCCCCCCATGCCATGGGTGCGGAGCGGCCCGAGGAGAAGAAGATAGAAGACGCCGCGGAGGAGATGCTGGACGAGAACGCCGGAGGAAGAACCAAAAGAGCCAGAAGAACCAGAAGAAGATGAAGGAAGAAAGAAGAAGCATTTAAATAAAGGAATTGTCAAAAACTGTCTCTTGTCATTTTTAACATTTTTGACAGTTTTTTAGTGAAATGGTAGGGGTAAGTACCCCCTTACCATTTCACACAGGGGGGGGCGGGATCTGGGGGTCCCCTTGTTAAATGGGGCTTCCAGATTCCGATAAGCCCCCCGCCCGCAGACCCCCACAACCACCGGCCAGGGTTGTGGGGATGAGGCCCTTGTCTTCATCAACATGGGGACAAGGTGTTTTGGGGGGCTACCCCAAAGCACCCTCCCAATGTTGAGGGCATGTGGCCTGGTACGGTTCAGGAGGGGGGGGCCGCACTCTCGTCCCCCCCTCTTTTCCTGCGGCCTGCCAGGTTGCGTGCTCGGATAAGGGTCTGGTATGGATTTGTGGGGGGACCCCACGCCGTTTTTTTTTTTTTTTGGCGCGGGGTTCCCCTTAAAATCCATACCAGACCTGAAGGGTCTGGTATGGAATTTAGGGGGAACCCCACGTCAATTTTTTTTTTAAATTTTGGCTGGGGTTCCCCTTAATATCCATACCAGACCTGAAGGGCCTTGTATGGAATTTAGGGGGACTCCCACATCATTTTTTTTTTTTAATTTTGGTTCGGGGTTGCCCTGTGGGAAATTCCCATGCCGTTTTTATCAATGAACTTCTATGTGTATTGTCGGCAATGCAATAGCCGCGGTAGTTTTAAATGTGTTTTTTCCTTCAAAATGTCATTTTGCTGTCAGACTGTTCTAAACACGGGAAACATGCGCCCCTTTACAGGCATACTATAGACACCCCCCCAGGTATGAAATTTAAAGGGATATTACACTTTTATTGTTTGACTTTAAGCATTATTAAGATTAGACTTATTAGACTTAAACGGTGTTCGCGTGTTCGAACGAATTTTTTTCCTGTTCGCATGTTCTGGTGCGAACCGAACAGGGGGGTGTTCGGCTCATCCCTGGCTGTGAGCTTCTCCTGACAGGGCTGAGGCTTGAAGCGCGTGTTCCGGAGTAGGCCGGAGATGAAGCCGGGGCCTCGCGTGATCGCGGCCGGAAGATTTCCGGGATGTTGTGTCCGGAGAGCGGGTCCATGCCCCTGGGGGATCGGGACCGGGAAGGTCTGCTAATATGGATTGCAATGAAATAATTTATTATTCTCTGCTAGCAGAAGAGGATGGTGAATATTGTGGCCAGATTTTAAAAGGGTGGACTAGTGACCAGCTGATGGAAACTATCCGATTAGCTCATTCCCTAGTGGATCAGGGGTGTATGTCATTTGAAGATGCTCAGCCCCTGATCCAGTTATGTGCTAAACTAGCCCTTTCATGCATTCCCGAAGGAAGCAATGATTTTTCTCCCCCCTTCAATTATGGCCAAGTTGAATCCCTGGTTTGGTTGTTAGAGGATGATCCAGCCTATTTCATGGAATACTATTCCTCCTGTTCACAGCAGGTGTTGTCTAGTTGCATCCAGTCGGTGCAATCCTTGATTAGTCAGGCTGTGTGTGAATCAGCATTTGTTCAACCTGTGCTGCAGGCATGGTCAGATCTCCTGTCTTTAGCTAAGCCACAATATTCCAGCCCTACCATTAATCACCTGCCTTCCCAAAAATCTATCTCCCCGTCGCCTATGGTAACCTCAGCTACAGCCCAGTTTACTCAACCCCCTACCAAATACTACCACCCAGTCTCCAAGTGTAGCACCTATCCCGCCTTCAATCCACCTGTCTCTCCTCCTCCACCTGTAACAGTCCCACAAAACCCCTCTCTAGCTATAGTTCCTTGGTCTTCCTTCGATCCAGCTACTTTCTTTTCTTACAGCCCTGCACCTACATACAAAACTGCATGGGCTAAACCAAAAAAGAAACAAAAATTCTTTCCTACCCACACGATCCTGCCAGTAACCCAACTTGCTTCCACACCAACTAACCCACCTGATTCTGCCAAACCAGTGCCTGCTACCCAGTCTGACGGTCCAGTGCCTGCTACCCAGTCTGACGTTCCAGTGCCTGCTACCCAGTCTGACGTTCCAGTGCCTGCTACCCAGCCTGACGTTCCAGTGCCTGCTACCCAGCCTGACGTTCCAGTGCCTGCTACCCAGCCTGATGGTCCAGTGCCTGCTACCCAGCCTGACGGTCCAGTGCCTGCTACCCAGCCTGACGGTCCAGTGCCTGTTACCCAGCCTGACGGTCCAGTTCCTGCTACCCAGCCTGATGGTCCAGTGCCTGCTGACCGGTCTGATGACCTTGTGTCCATGTTCCAGCCTAAAGTTTTGCTACCAGTGTTCCAGTCTGACGCTTCAGAGACTACTGTCCAGTCCGATGTACCTATTGTTCAGCCTGGTATGCCAGCACCTGCTGTTCTGCCCGATGTGCCAGCGCCTGTGTCTGCTGCCCAGTCTAAAGTTCCAGTACCCGCTGCCTGGTCTGATGTCTCGGTGCTGGCTTTCCAGTCCGCTTTCCAGCCTGATGTGCCAGTGTCTGCTACTCAGCCAGTTGTGCCAATGCCTGTGCCCACTGTCCAGTTTGAGGTCCCAGTGCCTGTTGCTCAGCCTGACATCTCAGTGCCCATGTTCCAGTCTGACGCTTCAGTGACTACTGTCCAGTCCGATGTACCTATTGTTCAGCCTGGTATGCCAGCACCTGCTGTTCTGGCCGATGTGCAAGCGCCTGTGTCTGCTGCCCAGTCTAAAGTTCCAGTACCTGCTGCCTGGTCTGATGTCTCGGTGCCGGCTTTCCAGTCCGCTTTCCAGCCTGATGTGCCAGTGTCTGCTACTCAGCCAGTTGTGCCAATGCCTGTGTCCGCTGCCCAGTTTGAGGTCCCAGTGCCTGCTGCTCAGCCCGAAATGCCAGTGTCCATGTTCCAGTCTGACGCTCCAGTGACTACTGACCAGTCTGATGTACCTGTTCAGCCTGTTGCGCCAGTACCTGCTGTTCTGCCTGATGTGCCAGCGCCTCTCTTTGCTGTCCAGCCTGAAGTTCCAGCACCTGCTGCCCAGTCTGATGTCTCGGTACCCACTTTCCAGCCTGATGTGCCCACTGTTCAGCCTGATGAGCCTGCTTTCCGGTCTGATGTGCCCATCCTCCAGCCTGATATCCTGGTACCTGTCTTCCAGCCTGATGTCGTGATGTTGGTATCTCAGCCTGAGGTTTCGGTGCCCGTGTCTCAGCCTGAAGTTTCGGTGCCCGTGTTTCAGCCTGGAGTTTCGGTGCCTGTGTCTCAGCCTGCTGAATCGGCGCCCGTTACCCAGTCTGTTGAATCGGTGCCCGTTACCCGGTCTGCTGAACTGGTGCCCGTTACCCAGTCTGCTAAACCGAAGTCCGTCACTTTGCCTGTCAAGCCAGTATCCGTTATCCGGCTTGCCCAACCAGTGCCTGGTGTCCAGCTCACTGAGTCGGGGCCTGTTACCCAGCCCACTGGGCCGGGGTCCGTTACCCAGCTTGTTGAGCCGATGCCTGTAATCCGGCCTGCCCTTACGGTGCTCGCTGTTCGGCCTAATGTTCCAGAGCCTGCTGTTCATCTCGATGACCCGGAGCCTGCTGCCCAGCTCGATGACTCGGAGCCTGCTGCCCAGCTCGATGACCCGGAGCCTGCTGCCCAGCTCGATGACCCGGAGCCTGCTGCCCAGCTCGATGACCCAGGGCCTGCTGCCCAGCTCGGTTTGTTCCTGTCCAGCTCAATGACTCTGATGTGCCAGCTGTCTGCCTGGATGGGCCTGATGACCAGCCTTCTTCCACCATTCTGCCTGATGCCATAGACTATGGACAATTAAGACTAGTTGGAGCGTCCGGAGGCCGCTCCTTTAGGGGGGGTACTGTCAGGAAAGGATTCATCCGCTGGTAAGAAATATCGTTTGGCATGCAGTACTGGGGTCCACCAGCAGGTGTCTCCTGGCAGTGTTGAACTGTCGGGAGAATATTTCCCTGCTGGTGTCATTTCATCTTTTGGCCGCAGTACTGACATCCACCAGCGGATGGATCCTGGCAGTATGGAGCAGACAACACTCCCTGCGCTCAGGTGTGACTTGAAGTCAATCACAGTCAGTCCTATAAATACCCGGCAAGCCCTCATATGCTTGCCTTGGTATCTCTCTCCTTGAGCCCTGACCTTGTTCACCTGTTACCTGATCCTGAGCCTGCATCTGACCTTGTGCCCGAGCTTATCCTGACCCGATCCCTTCTGTGTTCCTGTACCCTTCAGCCCGATCCATCTCCTCTCTGTCCTGTTGGTTCCCTGTCCCTCATTTACTGATCTTCCTGTGTATGACCTTGGCTTGGCTAAACGTTTATGTCTCTGGTATATCCCTTGTACTTGCTGACCTGCTGTGTATGACCCTGGCCTGGCTGACATCTGTGATTCCGGTATTGCCCCTTGCTGTAGATATTGTTGTTTGTAGTGGGTTTGTTGTGTTGGTGTTGCACTGTTTGTATTTCCTGAATTATCACCTATTTTAATAAATATCACTATTCACTTACATGTGTTTTGGGTTATCTCTGTGCAGTCCATACAGTCTGGTCTACTAGTCTCCTGACAGGATGATAATCCCTCTAATGAATGCTTTGTGGGCATTCCAGATGGTAATATTGTCGGATACTGATCCGGCATTTATATCAAAAAATTCCTCAAGATGTCTTTGAATGTAATCTGAGTGTTCAGGGGAGTGAATAATTGCTGCATTGGCTCTCCTAATCTTGTTACGTGTATGGTGTGGACTGTCTGCAACTTAAATTGATACTGGTGCGTGGTCCGACCAAGTGATTGTTCCTATGGAGGAGTTTGAAGTTTTGGTCCATTTGTCCACAAGGAAATAGTCAATCCGGGTATATGAGTTGTGTCTATGAGAGAAAAAAGAGTAGTCCTGTTCGGTGGTATGATGGCATCTCCATACGTCGTAAAGATCATTGTTCCTTATGAAGGAGTCCATGGGTGACGTCAGTCTGGATTTACGGGATGACATGTCAATTTCGTTGTCTGGTACTATATTGAAAACGCCACATATGATGAGGCTTCCTTGATGAAAGTTGATAAGTTTCTTCATTAATTTAGTTAGGAATCCGAGCTGTCTCGTGTTGGGTGTATACACATTGACAATAGTATATCTGGTTTTGTCTAGGGTACAGTCTAGGACCAGGTAGCGGCCTTCTTTGTCAGTTATGCTGTCGTGCAACGTAAAGGTGAGGGAGTTTCTAAATGCGATCATAACTCCATTTCGTTTAGTGGGACCTGATGCTTGGTAAATGTGGGTCAATTGACGATTAGTGCATTTAGGTTCTGCTGATTTTTTAAAGTGTGTTCCCTGTAGACAGAGGACATCACAGTTGGATTCTTTGGCTGTGTGCCACATAGATGCTCTTTTAGCAGGATGATTAAGGTCCCTGACGTTGAGGGTCAGGAATTTAGGCATTCTGCTTGATTTGTGGTAGTGTGTGATAAGAAATGGTGGTACTCACAATCAGGTGTTTCCGATACGATGTTCAGTATTATTTATTATGTGAATGTTCCGGTTTCGTCGTAGTCAGGTGCTCTCAGGGTGGTGAGGTAAAATGAGGAAAAAAGGGGTTGAAAATAAAATAAAAGTTAATAGAGTACAGTATAAAACAAACAGTCGGTTGTAGATCGATAACTGTTGACAGCCAATCACAACTAGGCTGCAATAAGGATTTGCGGGGTGAAAGTTTGTGGTGCAATATGCAACGAGCAAGGCATCCGATCCGACTAAGTGTTGTCTGGGTTTAAATTTTTAACAGCCATGTATGAACATGTTAATGTTTCCCAACTGTGGGATTGTCAGGTGCGTTGCGGGCAGTCTCCTTTTGATTGGAGATGATTGTTTCAGGTGACTCAGGGATAATTCCCCAAAGATTGAGAAGTTTGATTCCTTCCTGAACCGTGGAGATGCTGTGTCTGACTCCATTTTTGGTAACCAAAATTTTTGTGGGGAATCCCCATTGATACAGGATTTTATGATTGTTAAGCGATTTTGTGATGGTATTCAGCTGTCTGCGTAGTTGTCTGGTGTTGTGAAAGGTCAGCAAACAGTTGCAAGTGACAGTATGGTGCCTGGAGTTTCCCTAGATGCCTGGATTTGAACAAGAGTTGATCTTTGGCATCGAAAAAATGTACCCTTATAAGGACATCCCTAGGTACATCCGCGGGGAGGTGCGGAGGTTTGGGAATGTGATGTATGCGGTCGATAATGGTTTCTACCGGTGCCAGATGTGGTAGAATGGTAGAAATCAATTTTCTGGCATACGCATTTAAATCTTGCGGCATAATATTTTCAGGTATGCCTCTAATTTTTACGTTATTTCGGCGGGACCTGTCTTCGAGGTACATCATTTTGGCTTTCATCCACTGTTGCTCTTCATGTGTGTGGTCCTGCGCCTCCACCAGGTCGTTTACCGTTTCGGCCACAGTACCTATACGGTTTTCAATCTGGTGCACTTTCTGACCCACATGCTGCATATGAGAGGAAAATTTCCTTCATTGTGGTGTCAGTTTCTTCGGCAGCCTGTATTCTTTTCTTTTGCGGGTTTGATATGACATAGCGGTGTCCTTTGGCGATATTTCTGTGTACTTGTCTGCTGCTGAGAGGTGCCTGAGTGGCGGTTATGATGTTATATGGTCTGATTGGTGCAGGAGCTGAGGAGTTAAATGTCCATCTTGCTCGGCAGTTAGCCACGCCCCCCGAAATTCGGTTATATGGTTTTCAATGGCATAGTTCACACCAGTGCTTGCAGTTCCACTGCGTTCCAGAAAAAAAAGTAGAACATGCTGCATTTTTCTGCACTGGACTGTACTGTAAAGCTGTAAAATGCATCAAAAACACATTGGAATGCACTTGTCCTTATTTAAGGTTAAGAAAAAAGAGGGGGGGGAAAGCACTGGACTGCATCAATAATGCACCAAAAACGCACTGGAACGCATCAAAAACGTGCATGCAGAAAAGCACCTTGAACGCGTCCAGACTGCGTTTCTATGGTGTGAACTGGCCCTAAGGGCCCTTTTGGTGCATTTAAGTGCGTTCCAGTGTATTTTTGATGCATTTTACAGCGTTCCAGTACAGTCCTGTGCATAAAAAATGCAGCATGTTCTACATTTTTTTCTGGAACTGGAAACGCACTGGAACTGCAAGCACTGGTTTGAACTATGTCATTGAAAACCATATAACCTACTTTCCGCGCGTTTTTGATGCATAAAAAAAATGCACTGGACTGCATGTGTTGTGAACTGGCCCTTACAGAATAAAAGTTATTTAAAACTACTTGCGGCTATAATGAAATGTCGGTCCGGCAATACACATAAAAGTTCATTGATAAAAACAGCATTAAGAAAAACAAAAACAAAATTAAGAACAAAAAAATGTGTGGGGTTCCCCCAAAATGCCATACCAGGCCCTTCAGGTCTGGTATGGATATTAAGGGGAACCCCACGCCAAAAAAAAAAAAAAAAAAGGCGTGGGGGTGCCCGTCAAAATCCATACCAGGCCCTTCAGGTCTGGTATGGATTTTAAGGGGAACTCTGCACCATTTTTTTTTTTTTTTAAATAGCGTGCAGTCCCCCTAAAAATCCATACCAGACCCTTATTCGAGCACGCAACCTGGCAGGCCGCAGGAAAAGAGGGGGGATGAGAGCGCCCCCCCTGCTGAAGCAATTAAATAAAGGAGTTGTCAAAAACAGTCTCTTGTCATTTTTAATTTAACATTTTTGACACATTTTTTGTGAAATGGTATGGGTACTTTTGTACCCCCTTACCATTTCACACAGGGGGGGCTGGGATCTGGGTGTTCCCTTGTTAAAGGGGGCTTCCAGATTCCGATAAGCCCCCCGCCTGCAGACCCCCACAACCACCGGGCAAGGATTGTGGGTATGAGACCCTTGTCCTCATCAACATGGGGACAAGGTGCTTTGGGGAGCTACCCCAAAGAACCCTCCCAATGTTGAGGGCATGTGGCCTGGTATGGTTCAGGAAGGGGGCGCTCTCTCGTCCCCCCTCTTTTCCTGCAGCCTGCCAGGTTGCGTGCTCGGATAAGGGTCTGGTATGGATTTTTAGGGGGACCCCATGCCATTTTTTTTTTTTAATTTTGGTGCGGGGTTCCCCTTAAAATCCATACCAGACCTGAAGAGCCTGGTGTGGATTTTGACGGGCACCCCCATGCCATTTTTTTTTTTTTTTTGCGTGGGGTTCCCCTTAATATCCATACCAGACCTGAAGGGCCTGGTATTGAATTTCAGT
Source organism: Lithobates clamitans (assembly GCA_037952925.1). Taxonomy (NCBI): domain Eukaryota; kingdom Metazoa; phylum Chordata; class Amphibia; order Anura; family Ranidae; genus Lithobates; species Lithobates clamitans. Next base: position 1,886,553 of record JBBGZY010000730.1, read on the forward strand.
GGGAACCCCCGGCGTGCACTGCAAGCCATGGCACAAATGCTTTGTAAATCAGCCCCACTGAAACTAAAGGCCACACTGCATACTGTGCAAAGGTAATACAGTGTGCACATGCATGTATGCATGCTTTGGCCACAGAAACTGCATACACACAATGTGAATTCATATTGTAATATTTTAATTTATTACAAATATATTGTAATGACAAATATTTATAAATATGCTACCTTTTGTGCTAAAAGTGTTTGAAAGGGGATTCACCTAAAGAGACCAGATTGTTGCCAACATCCCATATATAATAACTGAACAAAGATAAAGTGCCCCCCGGGAAGAGTACACAGGGGACTTTTAGGGCAACTATATAAAGAGATTTAGAGAGTATCAAGATATGTAAAAAAATAACAAAATGTATTGAATTGGTTTAAAAAAGACTAGTAGGGGCATACATCACCATATATAGCATAAAAATAATAAAGATAGAAACAGTACAGTTGGTGTAATTTAAATTGTGGATCTCCTTTTATTTTACCCAATGCATTTCAGGATCTCAGTGTTAATCCCTTCGTCAGGGAAATTTCCAGGAGAAATAAATTCAAATGACAATCTATAATAAAGCATAATAACAGTTTAAGTATAGAAAACCATGGACAAGGAATGAGCACCATTGGAGATGGAGCAAGGGCAACTCACCGATCAACTGGATTCTGTATTTCAACACTGCCAATGTTCAAGTGTACATATAAAAGTGTAGTATACACATATGGAGGACATATGTACACAAATTAACAACCCAGCTGTGGTATTGCGAACAATCAGATGTAGAGCTTTATGGACATGGTGTCTGGGTCTGCAGGAATCCCAGAGAGCGTGTCAGAGCTTAAGAGGGTCATTGATGGCGAACCGCCCACTACTTACCCAGGAGATCTGGAACAGGGCTGACACAATATGTAGTAATGGTCACGTGTTCTGCAATGATATAATGCACGTGCATACAGTTGTTGAGTGTTGTTTGAATATATACATTATCATTCAATTTTTTAAAAATTGGAAAAAATATTGTTAATATACTGTAGGTCCTCATCAATTTAAAGAATTCATCAATTTATACTCGCAATGGAATATGGTTTTTATTTTTTAATTATAAAGCATGTTTATTTTATGTCTTTATACAGACAGGATTTATATACTTTATATCCTAATTTGATAGAAAATTCATATAAGAAAATTATGTGTATATGCATATACAAGGGGTAAATATTATAATATGGCCATCATGTAGCAATGGTATGTCCTTATTATATTATTATTCAAGCATAGTGTTCGAGTATTATTTCAATGAGATACATAAAGATATTAAATATGATCATGAATAAAAATGTATATTGCTATTAGAAGGCATTGCCATCTAATATTAATATACATTTATATTCATGATTCATTTATATTTCTCCTTGGCTTCCTTGATTAGGGGAATCTGACAGCACCCTTTTGTGAGGTCCAGCGTGGTGATGTATCTGGCAGGACCCAACCTTTCATTTAACTTGTCTACCCGGAGCATGAGATAGGCATCAAACTTGGAGACTTCATTAAGTTTTCCAAAGCCATTGCAGCGAAGAGTGCCATTGGGTTTTGGTACCAACACAATTGGACTCAACCACTCACTCTGCGACTCTTCAATGACCTCAAGCATTCTTTTCGCCTCTTCAGCCACTCTATGTGCTTCTGGGATATAATAAGGCTTTAACCAGATTTTTACATTGGGCTCTGTTACAACGTCATGCTTGATGACTAGGGACGAGCTTCAAGTTCGAGTCAAACTCATGTTCGTCTCGAACATTGGCTGTTCGCAAGTTCGCCGAACAGCAAACAATTTGGGGTGTTCGCGGCAATTTCGAATGCCGCAGAACACCCTTTAAAAGTCTATGGGAGAAATCAAAAGTGCTAATTTTATTAACATGTTTTTATTGATTTTCAGAAATAAATTGACAGGTACATAAAAGGTAAATGGTTACACAAAAAGATGCAAGAGTGCGGGCGCAGCCGCGGTGGTTGTGTGATAAAACATTACAGTCATATTTGCATTCTTAAGGCCAGGGGCAAGGAATAGAAATGGCAGAGATCATGCATTGAGTGGAACATTCAATTTATCTTGCAAGGTTAAAATACTTTAACTATAATGTAAGACAGAGATAAGTGGAAATCGTTATATATGTTTGTGGGTGTGTGGCTCAGTGTTAGCTCCGTGATTACAAGGTAGAATGTATCTCGTTTGTTGTTGTGTTTGTGGGTATGTAGAGTAAATATCAATAAGGGAAGGGGAAAGTAATAATAAAAATAAGAATAAGAGGGAAACAACGGAGGGAGAGTGGGGGAGGATTGTGTATGTGGGAAAGAGAGGGTGGTGAGCTTGTGGGGTGACACTGTGTTAGTATGTATTCATAAATGATCAGTATTCTGGTGTAGCTTGTTGGAATGGGTAGATAGGACGCTTGTGGTGTGAAAAAAAAAAAAAAAAAGGGTATAACTGTAGAGTTTGTTACTATCTGGGACGGTCAGTTATGTCATTGTCATTTTGTATTCGTTCGTAGTGGTGAAGTGTATCCAGCATGTCCATATTTTTGTGAATTTAGTCTGTGTGTCTTTAGATTGGTGGATGAGGTCTTCCATGACCTTTGTTTGTTGAATACGGTGAAACCAGTCTTTTATGGTAGGTGGTTCAGTGGATCGCCATTTACGGGGAATGCACATTTTTGAGGCATTCACCAAATGCATGGTTAGAGATTGATTGTATGCCGGTATTCGTGTTTTAGAATGATGTAGGAGGAACATTTGGGGTTCAAAGTCTAGGGAATAAGTGGTTATTCGTGTGATCAGTTCGTGGACTTTCACCCAAAAAGGTTGGATTTTGGTGCAAGACCACCAGATGTGTAACAGGGAACCTGTGTCCGTTTTACATCTCCAGCAGGTTGAGGGGACCGTTCTGTCGATTTGGTGTAGAAGATGCGGTGTGCGATACCATCTTGAGAATATTTTGTATGCGTTTTCTTGGACGTGCACGTTCATCGAAAACCCTTATGAATCAAGGTGTATATGTTAGCCCAATCTTGGTCGTTCAACTGCATGGAGAGATCTTGTTCCCATTGGCGGTTGGTCCAGTGTTTTGTATGGTTGCGATCGATAAGCAGGAGGTTATAGGTTTCTGAGATCAGGTGGGTGAGTGTGCCCTCGGTTAGACAGAGGATTTCAAATGGGGTTGTGGGTCGGGACCATTCCGGTGCAGGAGAAGTTTTCTGTAGGAAGTTCTGTAATTGCACATACGTCCAGAACGGAAACTTGTCTATGTGTAATTTTGAGGCTAATTTAGTTTGGGATGGGAGGCTATCATTCTCAAAGAATTGATTCGCTCTGATAATTTGATGGGGCCAAATATCTGCCAAAAAGGAGGTATGCATGCCCGGTGGGAATTCAGGATTGAGACGTATCGGTGTCATCGGGCCTTTGATGGAGGAGATATTGTGTTTAGTACATGTAGTGCGGAACGCTAGTAATGTAGGGTTGATCAGTGGGTGTTGAGAATATGCAAGGGGTAAGAATGGGGGAGTGATCCACGGTGTGTGATGGATGGGTATATGTGAGAATGATTGTTCTATTTTGAATCCAGGCTTTCTGTTTGGGGTCAAGATTCCAATCGATGATTCTTGCCAAATGACAGGCTAGGTGATATTTGTGTACGTCAGGAAGCCCTATTCCTCCTAAGAGTTTGGGGGTTGTCAATCTTTTAAAGCTCAGTCGTGGGCGTGTTTTCCCCCAAATAAAGGTCGTGCATGTTTTTTGGTAAATGGAGAAGAAGGAGGGCGGTAGTTTAATTGGGATTGTTTGCAGGATATATAAAATTCTAGGTAGGATATTCATTTTGATAATTGCGGCCCTACCGAACCATGAGAATTGTCCCGATGACCAGTTAGTGAGGTCCAGTTGTATTTTTCGTAGAAGAGGGGAGTGATTGTATGTGTAGAGGTTCGATAGGGAGGTTGGTATTTGAATGCCTAAGTATGGGAGTGAATGTTTGTTCCAAGTGAATGGGAAATTATGTTTACATTGTTGACACAAGTCAGGGGGTAGGGAAATATTGAGAGCGGTTGATTTTGAGAAGTTGATTTGGAGATTGGAAAGAGTGTGGAAGGTTTTGAAGTCTTGAAGTAGATTAGGGATTGTTGTAAGCGGGTCCGTAAGAAATAGGAGGATGTCGTCAGCAAATGCAGCTAGTTTATATGTGTGATGTTTGATTTGGATCCCCTTAATGTCGGGGTTAGCATTGAGACGTCTGAGGAAAGGTTCTAGGGTAAGTATAAAGATTAAAGGGGATAGTGGGCATCCCTGTCTTGTGCCATTCGATACAGAGAAGGCATTCGACAGGTGGCCGTTAACTTGGACTTTTGCTGTGGGGTTAGAGTAAAGTGCTGAAATGTAGTTTAGCATCGTTTGGGGAAGGCCTGTAGCTTTGAGGGTCTCCCTCATGTAGTCCCAAGCCACTCTGTCGAATGCCTTCTCCGCGTCGAGCGAGAGCATAAAGCCTTTATTTTTGGTAGATGTGAGCCAATGGTGTATGTTAATTGCTTTGAGAGTGTTGTCTCTCGCTTCCCTACCGGGGACAAAGCCTACTTGGTCAAGATCAATAAGCTGGGGGATCAGTGGCAGGAGTCTGTTGGCTAAAGTTTTTGCACACCATTTAAGGTCTACGTTAAGCAGTGATATAGGTCTGTAGTTGGTGACTATTGTATGATCTTTGTCTGGTTTGGGGATTACTGCTATATGAGCTGTGAGGAGGTCACGTGGGGGGCGAACTGGTTGGGCAAAGGAGTTGAAGGCCTTCAAGAAGTGAGGCGTAAGCAATTCTGCGTAGGTTTTGTAGTAGCTGGCAGTAAGGCCGTCAGGTCCCGGGCTTTTACCCGCTTTCATTTGTTTTAGGGCGTCCGTGACTTCGGCTTGTGTGAGAGGGGAGTCTAAGTCTCGGGCTAAGGAGTCTGATATGGGGTTTGGGCTGTATTGTTTTAGAAAGTTAGATATCATTTGGAGGCATGTAGTATTATCAATAGTGGGAGAGGGGGAGGCCAGGTTGTACAGTTTGCTGTAGTATTGTACGAATTGACTAGCTATTTCTGGGGACTTGGTAATTTTGCGTCCTGAGGGATCGTGATATAATGTATAGTCTTGTTGGCTCGGGATACTTGTAGGGCTTTTGCTAACATTACTGGCTTTATTGCCGAATTCATAGAATTTTTTTTTGAGAGTATGTATTTACGTTGTATCTGTGTGTCCAGTAGATCTAGAAGGTCTTTTCTAGCCTGTATTAGGTCATTAAGGGTTGTGAGTGCTTGTGAATGTTTGTGTTGTCCTTCTAGCTTGCGGATTCTGTCTAATAGGTCAGAGTGTTGTTTCCGTCTTTCCATGTTGCGTTTTGCTGCTGCTGCTAGGAAGGTGCCCCTGATTACACTTTTGTGTGCTTCCCAGTTGGTAAGAGGAGAGGTGTCTTCTGGGTTATTTTCTTGGCAAAAGTTGTGTATTGTGGATTGTATTTCAGTTGTGATGGTAGGGTCAGAAAGTAGTGAAGCGTCTAGTCTCCAATTTCTAGAGCGGGGGGTGGAGTCGGGGAGTAGTAAAGTCATGGAAATTGGATTATGATCAGAGATAGTCATGGGTTCGATGGAAGCGCGATAGAGTAAGGGCAGATCGTTTTGTGTTAAGAAAAGATAGTCTATCCTAGAATAGCGATCATGTGGCGCAGAATAGAAGGTGTAATCCTTGGTGTCTGGATGCAGTGTGCGCCAGGTATCGTGGAGTAGCAGTTGTTGGAGTAGAGATTTGATTTCTTTGAGAGCTTTGTAAGGCAGAGTCGACGAGTGTGTGGACGTGTCTTGGATAGGATTTAGGGGGACATTAAAATCACCTCCCAGTACGAGAGTACCTTCCTGGAAGTTTGTGAGAGCTGTAGTGGTAGATCTAAAAAATGGAACTTGGTGTTTGTTCGGGGCATAGACGTTCGCCAACATTACAGTTTTGTTAAGGATTGAACCTTTTACGAATAGGTATCTACCTTCCGGGTCTGCGTGAGAGTCAGTGATTTGCAGTGGGCAGTTTTTTGCGAGAAGGATCGATACTCCTTTAGTTTTGTGATGGGGGTTGGTTGCGTGTATAGCAGTCGGGTAGTGGGCATTGGATAATTTAGGGGTGCAGTCAGAACGGAAGTGCGTTTCCTGTAGAAGTACTATGCTGGCTTGGAGTTTGTGCATGGTAAGGAGGAGTTTGGAGCGTTTTTCTGGGGTATTGAGCCCCTTCACATTGAGGGAGACTATTTTAAGACTGGGTGTGTTAGCTTCGGCCTTGTTTGACACCATGTTGAGGTGGGTAATGGGTGTCTCGTTAAGTAGTGTAAGTCTGGGCTGGGGATGAGTTGGGGGGGAAAGGACCCTGGAGGGGGGGTGGAGGAAAGGGTGATGGGGTGGCGGGAGAGTGACACGGGGAGGGGGTAGACGAAACTGGCAATATGTGGCTATTAGATCACCGAAGCAGGTGTTCTAAGCCACTAGAATTATATTTGCCAGTAAAATTCAGTGGGTTAAAATAATTTTTGGGTGCGAAATGTGGGTGTAATGTAGATACCACTGTGTGGGGGTTGACTTGTCTGTCAAAAGATTTGGGAACAGAGAAGGAAGAACGTGGTAGGGATCCGAAAGGTCTATCCCACCTACAGCCTTAATATACGAGGTGTGTGAGGGGGATCAGCAGTGTGAATCGAGGGATAAAATGTGTAGAGCGGTTATAAAATAATGGTGAGGCGTGTATGGGAGGTTAGAGAGATAGTTGTGTTGGGGCGAGTATTTGCGAGTATGAATAACCCCCCAAAAAGGAGCATTGAGGTTCAGTGTATGGAGGCCGGGGTTAGGAATGGTAATGAGATGTTTGTTGGGAGTAATGTATCTCAACCTGGTAGTAGGTGATTCCTGTCGTCATATTTAGACATGGTATCTGTGGAAGAAAGTATTTTGTTTAATTTACTTAACAATTATGTATTTGAAGCATGTTTTCTGAAAGGTAATTTAGCTTGCGGTATATCATTAACAGAAACATAGAATTTTGTCAAGTAAAACCATATAAACATTTCCTAACTTAGTAATGATCAACCATTAGATCAGTAATGAGTTTGCTGGCTGCAGTACCGGTGAGGAAACGGTGAGGGAACGGGGGGGGGGTGTAGCGTGAGATGACCCCTTGTAGGTTATGAGTCTGGTTTATGGTGTAAGCATGTGTCTTCGAGACGTGAATGGGGTATGGGGTGGGGGGGTAGGTGAGTTTCTGCATGTGCGGCCCGTTTAGGGTGGAGCGTTATATTTTGGTTAAAAGCAAGATAGAGCTGTTACATGTCCAGCATGGTTAGCGTAGCCTGGGGATGGGGAAATGTGGTTAATCAGGAGGTGGGGAGGTATGCATGTTGGTGTGCAAACTCAGTTATGGGGGTTCAACATGTGTGGCTGGAGGGGAGTTTGGTTGTAATTGCGGAGTCAATGAGTACCTTGTTAGCTGGGGGCGTGGTGCATTAAGCATCCTGGGGGTGGGGTAGGATAGCAGTGTCAACCTCCCCGTTCGTGTAGGCTAAGTGGTGTGGAATAGGTACTGCAGGAGCAACGTTGCTACATTCCTACATCATAGAATACGCTCAGGTTAATCACCGAGGGTTATGTTGGGTGAGAGGTGGAGGTGTGTCTATATGACTCCAATGGCCCCGCCCTCTGGCGCCCTGCTCAGGTGTTAGTTTAAGAATAAGCGTTGAGCCGTAGAATTTAACTAGTGTGAAACTTTAACCAATGTAAAACTTTAAGTGAAACGTTGAAGAGATATTAATCTTTGTGGTACAAAAGAGGCCTGAGGCCTGTCAGTCTTCCCTTATCGGGAAGTATTCTAACACAGAGTGTTACCTATTGTGCAGGCATAACAAACAATACCTATATCATACTGTAGTTGATTGTAGAGCGAAAGGAGACCGGTCTAAAGGCAGTTCATGGGATTATTCGTCAGGTACTTGGGTGTGATGCGGCCGTTCGGGTATCATGCTGCGGATTCGTAGAGACTCCGGAACGTCTTCCAGGGAGAATATGTGAGCGGGGTCAGAAGCTGAGGTCGCACGGTCACGGCAGGGGGATAGGTTGAGGAAGAGTCCCGTAAGTCCGTGTGTGGATAGGGTTTATGAGTGCGGTAAGGATCAGCTGTCGAACGTGCTGGTGGCGGTGGTGAGTGTTCGATTTCTCTGCGCGCCACGGCTCTTCAAGGGTCTTCGACGGAGTACGGCAATCATTGTGAAAGTCAGGCATCGGTGGAGGAGTCGTGGGGGAGAAGGATCTGTTTGGATCATCAACGATCTCTGTGGGCCCTGCGAGGAAGGGGTGCCGTCATAGGGCTGGTCGGTGGGTAGCAGGAGCCAGGTGAAGAGCCGGTTCTATGATTGGAAGGAGAGCGCCTTCTGCGGAAGGTAGTGTTGTGGGCATCCATGGGTTCTTCTCCGTATGAGGGTCGGTCAGATTGTAGAGTGTTGAATTCAGAGTACCAGTTAGGGACCGGAGTGTACGGGATATCTAGCGTGCGGCAGAAGCTATCCAGGTCCTCCGGTACTCTGAGGAGAGCCGAGCGGCTTTGGTGTGTAGCTAAGAGACCGAAGGGAAACTTCCAGCGATATCTTATGCCTTTTGCTTTCAAGACGTCCAGCAGGGGGCGTACATCTTTACGATGGCGCAGTGTTATGGCTGACAGGTCTTGGTATATGTGGACGGGTTGTCCATTATATTCCAATACAGCTTTTTCGTGGGCTTTTTGCAGGATTTCTTCTTTGGTGGAAAAGTCATTTATGTGGCAAATTATGTCCCTCGGGGGGTCTGATTCTTTCCCTTTAGGGCGGAGGGCTCTATGGATACGTTCCATACCGATCTGTGTGTGTTCAGGGCGGTCTAGAAGATGATTGAAGAGGCCTGTCACAACCGCCGTGGTTCTGTCATGTTCCACTGCTTCGGGTATTCCTCTTATCCTAAGGTTGTGTCTGCGGCCTCGGTTGTCGAGATCTTCGACGTGTCTTTGGAGGTCCCTCAGTTGCAGTGTGTGGCAGTCAACTCTACGGTGCATTTTTTTCACTTGAGAGGTTTGACGCATAGCGTCGTCTTCCACCTTCTGTATGCGGCCCGTGATGGCTTGTAGTTCACGGCGCAGGTCCGTGATGGCCAAGAACAGGGTATCCTTAATGTCAGCCGCCACTGTTTGTAAGTCCTGTAAGCTGGGTTGGCGGTGCGACGGTAGCGGTTGGGGATGCGGAGCGTTGCATACATCTGTGGGGGTGAGTGTTATCTCCAAGTGGGAGAGAGAGGAGCTTGAGGCGGGAGGGGAAGACGCCATTGTTGTCCGCTGCGTCCGGAAGATTTCTGGGATCGTGTGGCCTGCACTGCTAGCAGTTCCTCTCGGGGATCGGGATCTGCTCTGGGAAGATCCACGGGAAGATGTTCCCATCGTTGAGAGATGTTGCAGGAGTAGTAGATCCCGGTTAAGGCGCTTAGTAGGCTGAGGTGGGAGAGAGCTAGTGGATCAAGCAGCCATCTTCTCTCCAGGCAAGCCACGCCCTCAAAAGTGCTAATTTTAAAGGCTTATATGCAAGTTATTGTCATAAAAAGTGTTTGGGGACCTGGGTCCTGCCCCAGGGGACATGGATCAATGCAAAAAAAAGTTTTAAAAAGGGCCGTTTTTTCAGGAGCAGTGATTCTAATAATACTTAAAGTCAAAAATAAAAGTGTAATATCCCTTTAATATTCGTAGCTGGGGGGTGTCTATAGTATGCCTGTAAAGGGGTGCATGTTTCCCGTGTTTAGAACAGTCTGACAGCAAAATGACATTTCTGTAGGAAAAAAGCCATTTAAAACTACTCGCGGCTATTGCATTGCCGGTCCGACAATACACATAGAAGTTCATTGATAAAAACGGCATGGTAATTCCCCACAGGGGAACCCCGAACCAAAATTTAAAAAAAAAAAGACGTATGGGGTCCCCCTAAATTCCATACCAGGCCCTTCAGGTCTGGTATGGATATTAAGGGGAACCCTGGCAAAAATTTAAAAATAAAATGACGTGGGGGTCCCATTAAATTCCATACCAGACCCTTCAGGTCTGGTATGGATTTTAAGGGGAACCCCACGCCAAAAAAAAAAAAAAACGTTGTGGGGTCCCCCCAAAAATCCATACCAGACCCTTATCCGAGCATGCAACCTTGCAGGCCGCAGGAAAAGAGGGGGGGGACGAGAGTGCCCCCCCCCTCCTGAACCGTACCAGGCCACATGCCCTCAACATTGGGAGGGTGCTTTGGGGTAGCCCCCCAAAACACCTTGTCCCCATGTTGATGAGGACAAGGGCCTCATCCCCACAACCCTGCCTGGTGATTGTGGGGGTCTGCAGGCGGGGGGCTTATCAGAATCTGGAAGCCCCCTTTAACAAGGGGACCCCCAGATCCCGTTTTTTTTTCTTTTTTTTGGTGCGGGGTTCCCCTTAAAATCCATACCAGACCTGAAGGGTCTGGTATGGAATTTAGGGGGACCCCCATGTCATTTTTTAAAAAAATTTTGGCCGGGGTTATCCTTAATATCCATACCAGACCTGAAGGGCCTGGTATGGAATTTTGGGGGAACGCCACACATTTTTTTTGTTCTTAATTTTGTTTTTTTTTCTTAATGCTGTTTTTATCAATGAACTTCTATGTGTATTGCCGGAACGACATTTCATTATAGCCGCAAGTAGTTTTAAATAACTTTTATTCCATAAGGGCCAGTTCACACCACATGCAGTCCAGTGCGTTTTTTTTATGCATCAAAAACGCGCGGAAAGTAGGTTATATGGTTTTCAATGACATAGTTCAAACCAGTGCTTGCAGTTCCAGTGCGTTTCCAGTTCCAGAAAAAAATGTAGAACATGCTGCATTTTTTATGCACTGGACTGTACTGGAACGCTGTAAAATGCATCAAAAATACACTGGAACGCACCTAAATGCACCAAAAGGGCCCTTAGGGCCAGTTCACACCATAGAAACGCAGTCTGGACGCGTTCCAGGTGCTTTTCTGCATGCACGTTTTTGATGCGTTCCAGTGCATTTTTGGTGCATTATTGATGCAGTCCAGTGCTTTCCCCCCCCTCTTTTTTCTTAACCTTAAATAAGGACATTGATCCATGTCCCCTGGGGCAGGACCCGGGTTCCCAAACACTTTTTATGACAATAACTTGCATATAAGCCTTTAAGATTAGCACTTTTGATTATTCATGTTCGTGTCCCATTGACTTTAACGGTGTTCGCGTGTTCGAACAAACTTTTTTCCTGTTCGCATGTTCTGGTGCAAACCGAACAGGGGGGTGTTTGGCTCATCCCTATTGATGATGTTGGTGAGACCAGACAATCCTGAAAACATGCCCCTATTTCTTTGCAGAAATTTTTTTCCTTGCTGGGCTTGTTGCTTAGACAGGGAAGTAGCAACCTGCAACAGATCAACTCCTGCAGGGTCCCCAGACTGGACACCTACCACCATGGATATCTGTTCTCTGTCTCTCCAGGATTTTAACAAGTTTATGTGATAGATCTGGTATGGCTTTCTTTTCCCTGGCTGGTGTACCTTGTAGTTAACCTCACCCACTTTTTCCACTACCTCAAACGGTTCCTGCCACTTGGTCAAGAATTTGCTCTCCGCCGTGGGGTTTAGAACAGCCACCCGGTCTCCTGCTTGAAACTGTCTGACTCTAGCTGACCAATTGTACACCCTCCTTTGGGCATCCAGAGCCTTCTGGCATTTGGCATCCAGAGCCTTCTCTCGCATTTGGGCGATATGCTCTACCACTGTTTTGTGTGGTGAGGTTTCATTTTCCTGCATCTCCTTTACTAGGTCAAGCAACCTCTGGGGCCTTTGCCCATACACTAGCTCAAATGGTAAGAAGCCTGTGGACGCTTGTGGAACCTCCCGGATGGCAAACAACAGGGCAGGGAGCAATATATCCCAATCCTTCCCATCTTTCTGGACCACTCTTTTTAACATGGATTTTAGGGTTTTATTAAATCTCTCAACTAGACCATCAGTCTGCGGATGATAGACGGACGTCCACAACTGCTTAATCTGAAACAGTTTGCACAAGTCCGCCATCACCTTTGACATAAAAGGAGTACCCTGGTCCGTTAGTATCCTCCTTGGGGAACCTAGTTCTGGAAAACATATGAAACAACTCCTGGGCACTGGCCTTAGAGGAAGTTTTCCTTAACAGGACTGCTTCTGGATACCTGGATGTGTAATTCAGGACTACTAATATATATTGGTGTCCCCTTGCTGACTTTACTAAGAGCCCCACAAGATCCATACAGTAGCAATCCATTCAAATGTTACCCCATTATGGGCAAAGGTACCAGAGAGTTTCTGTAGTGTGACACTGGGGCGGTTAACTGGCAAGTGGGGCAGGATGCACAGTACCATTTAACTTCAGCCTTCACGTCTGGCAAGTACAACTGGTCGGTTATCCTTGCCTCTGTTTTTTCAGTCCTCAGGTGTCCTCCCAGTGTGTCGCTGTGGGCTAGATCGAGAAGCATCCGCCTATATTTCTGGGGAACCAGCAGTTACTCTACCGTTTCCCCCGGCTTTCAGATACTTGATAAAGCAGGTCCCTATTCAACACAAAATGAGGAAACCTTTGATCTGCATCAGGTATTTGTGGGACCCCATTAATAACAGAAACCTGCTCTCGAGCAGTCATCAAAGTAGGATCCTGGAATTGAGCAGAGACAAATGCACCCCTGGATACAGCCAGGTCAGGGTGCGCTGGTCTAGAGGAAGTTTCCCTGTCATCCTCCTCAACTGAGATCTGCAATGGGAAAAGTTCCTCTTCATCCTCCCCCAACATGACTTGTAATGAAGAGACTCCCCCCCAGAGGTTAACTCGGTCTTGAGACCTGAAACATATCAATCAGATCAACATTTTCTGCAACGTCATTGTCAACGAAAGGCATGTCAACATTAGGGGTGTCTGTTGTGGGAGGTTCTGGATTGGGCCCCTCAGACTTTGGGTCTTCAAGGTCCAGTGTCCCCAGTCCTCTTGGCTGCCCAGGAAGCCTAGTCTGTACCTGGTTCCATAGTTCAATAAACAACGACAGTCATGACAGTCATGCCCCAATATGATGTCATGTATCAGACTTTTTACCAGCCCAACTTCTTGTGTCACTGAGGTACAGCCATAGAAAATGGTCACAGGCACCGGGGGGTACTCACTGATATCCCCATGAGAACATACTACCCGTAGAGTCTTATCTACTGGGCCGAGTCTCCCGATCACCCTGGCCTGTACCATTGTAACCATGCTGCTGGAGTCCAGCAGAGCCTTGGCAGGGAGGTGGTTCACCCACACTTCACATCCAAACTGACCTGCAGTCAGGTCAAGGTGGGTGGTACATGCCCTTTGGACATAGAAAGTGGCTCTCCGACCAGCCCAGCATTCCATAGACTCCTCCTGAAGCAGACACTGCGCCTGGGTATGACTCAAGAACCACATCTCCAACATTGTATGTACCCCATTCTTGGGACAGGGATCAACTCCTGTTGTTCTGCAGAAGATGAGGTAGGTTTGCGGGTTCCAACATCTGGTAGGGCTTCTCTCCTAGGTGCTGCAGCTGGCCTTGCTGTCCTTGGTGTGAGTTCTCGATGTTTGGCAGGCCCGAGCAGGTCCTCCACCAAGGTGTATCTTTTGACCAACTCTACCAGTTGGTCCACGATTGCAGGGTCTCCATGGCTTACCCAGAGCCGTGGGTCATCTGGCAGGGACCGCAGGTTCTGGTCCATCACCACCCATTCCATCATTTGTGACCCTGTCAACTTTTCTGGCTGCAGCCATTTTTTCAAAAGCTGCATCAGTTCATGCATTTGAAACCTTGGTGGCCAGTCAGGTTGGTACCTCCAGCGGTGCATCCTCGGAGCCCGGATGGCTGTGGTCACTCCCAGGTGGGCCAGGATCTCTGCCTTCAGACACTCATAGTCCCTGATTTGCTCAGGTTGGCAGGTCAAAGTAGGCCTTTTGCATGTCACCAGTAAGGAAAGGGGACATAATGCCACCCCTCTCTCTATGCTATCTTCGCAAAGGTAGTGAGAAAGGCCTCCACATCATCATTGGGTGTCAGTTTCTGCAAAACATGGCTGGCATTCATGGCTACTTGGTTACCAGGGGCAACGACCGCTTGCTCCCATCCCTGAGCAAGACACTTCACTGCCTCCTGCAAAGCGGACACTTGTGCCTGTGTGGTTTCCTTGCTGGGCTGAAAACTGGGCGGCCAGCAAATGGGTATTTTCCTGCTGTGCAGCTACAGATCTTGCTAGGGCCTGTCATTGCCTCTTCATGGTGATGGTTCACCTCCATGGAGGCTTGCTGCTGGGTCATGGTGGTTTGCATAAGTGCCTTGATGACCTCCTCCATGTCTTTTCCTGCTGCTCACAGTGCCTGAACTGATGTTACCCAAGACATGAAAAGATTACACTCTTTTTAAATGTCAATTGCAGGTTTAAATGGCTTTTGTGCCTGCAATGCACTCTGCTAGCATCAAAGACACCAGTTGTAAAGTTTGGGTGGTTATAGTTCCATGGGACCATGTGCAAAGCCATTTTAAACAAAAACACAAAGAAATGCTTCCAGCAGCAAAACAAAATACAACACAAAAGTCCACTTGTCTTCAACACAAAAACAGCATCAGCAAAATATAAGAAAATACACAGTTCATTGATGGGACTTTACCCAAGGGTTAGCACTGTCCCAGCCTGGCAGCTTCCAACCAACGTGCAGCACTCCAAATAGGTGTCTCTCTCCAATCCTACTCACACACCATTACACCTAATACTGCTCCTGTTTCTGTTTTAAATGCTGCTTCCTGTGGCTCTCAACCCTGTGTGTACTGGAGTCCCTGTAGTCAGGAGTGGAGGCCCTTTTCCCATCCGAATATCGCTTCATGGCCTCCAGAATTCCGGGCCCCAAATACCTCTCTACTAACACAGAGAGAACTGCTAGTCAATCCTCACCTTATCCGAGCATGCAGCCCCCCTCCTGAACCGTACCAGGCCACATGCCCTCAACATGGGGGGTGGGTGCTTTGGGGCAGGGGGGCGCCCTGCGGCCCCCCCACCCCAAAGCACCTTGTCCCCATGTTGATGAGGACAAGAACCTCTTCCCGACAACCCTGGCTGTTGGTTGTCGGGGTCTGTGGGCAGGGAACTTATCCGAATCCGGGAGCCCCCTTTAATAAGGGGGCCCCCAGATCCCGGCCCCCACCCTATGTGAATGAGTATGGGGTACATCTTACCCCTACCCATTCACCTGGGGGAAAAAAGTGTCAATAAAAGAAACACACTAGACTGGTTTTTAAAGTAATTTATTAGGCAGCTCCAGGGGGGTCTATTCCGACTTGGGGGGTCTCTTGCGACTTCTCCACTCTTTCCGGCCTCTTCTCCTACTCTCCGGCCTCTTTTCCCACTTTTTGGTTCTTCTCCTGCTCTCCGGTGTCTTCTGCCAGGCTCCTCCGCTACCTTCTGCTCTTTTACCAGCTCTTTTGCTAACGTTGGCCCGGTCTTCTCCGTCGTCTTCTTCTCTCTAGTCTTCTTCCGATGTTGACACGACACTCTCTGCCCATGTAATGGCATGTGCACAGTGCGCAATGACTTATATAGGCATGGGGCATGGTCACTGGGTGATGTCATCCGGTGACCCCACCGCTTATGACATCACCGCCCGGGGCATGATGGGGCAGTGACATCATAAGGGGTGGGGTCACTGTGTGACATTACCCGGTGACCACGCCCCATGCCTATATAAGTCGTTGTGCACCACGCACGCGGCATTACAGTGGGAGAGAGCGTTGTGTCAACATCTGAAGAAGAGAAGAGGGAAGAAGAAGACGGAGAAGACCGGGTCACCGCTAGCAACAGAGCGGGTGATAGAGCAGAAGATAGCGGAGGAGCCTGGCAGGAGATACTGGAGAGCGGGAGAAGAACCCGGAGAGCACAGAGAAGAGGCCGGAAAGCAAGGAGAAGAGGCCAGAGAGCGCGGAGAAGTCAGAAAAGAGACCCCCGAAGTCAGAAGAAGACCCTTAGAGCTGCCTAATAGATTACTTTAAAAACCTGTCTAGAGTGTTTTTTGTTATTGACACTTTTTTCCTCAGGTGAATGGGAAGGGGTTCGATGTACCCCTTACTCATCCACATAGGGTGGGGGGCCGGGATCTGTGGGTCTCCTTTTTAAAGGGGGCTCCTGAATTCCGATAAGCCCCTGCCCGCAGACCCCGACAACCAACAGCCAGGGTTGTCGGGAAGAGGCCCTTGTCCTCATCAACATGGGGACAAGGTGCTTTGGGGTTTGGGGCCGCAGGGTGCCCCCCTGCCCCAAAGCAGCCACCCCCCCATGTTGAGGGAATGCGGCCTGATACGGTTCAGGAGGGGGGGGGCGTTCACTCATCCCCACCCTTTTTCCTGACCGGCCAGGCTGCGTACTCAGATAAGGGTCTGGTATGGATTTTGGGGGGACCCCCATGGCCTTTTTTTGGCGTAGGGGGCTCCCCTTAAAATCCATACCAGATCAAAGGGCCTGGTAGGCTCATGGAGGGGGAACCCATGCCAGGTTTTTATTTAAAATGTGGCGTGAAGTTCCCCTCAAGATCATCAGAGCACAAGTCACATGCCAAAGTTGGAGCATGTAAGACGGCGATCCAACTTTGATCCGACTTCAATGACAGTCAATGGACTGAAGTAGGATCAAAGCTGGACCAAAGTAGTACAGGGAGCATTTTCAAAATCGGACCGACTTGTGTCGGACCAGTTGAGATGGCTCCCATAGGGAAACATTGATTTTCACATGTCATGCGACATAAGCTCCCAATGTCAGAGCGTTTGTCATACCAGTGTGAACCCAGCCTTAGAATCATGTATAATTACCCAGTTATATCAAGCAGGTGCTAAAGATCATCAATTTCATATGTAGGTTGCGTGAGGAGCAGCCAAACATACACAATGACAAGACTGAGCACACAGGGTAGTTATAATGCATCAGCAAGGTCTTTCTCAGGCAAAGATTTCAAAGCAGACTGGGGATTCAATATGTGCAGCTCAAGCTCTTTTGAAGAAGCACAATGAAACGGGCAACTCTAGATGCAGTGGTCTGCCAAGGAAATTGAATGCACCAGATAAAAGGCACATTATGCTTACTTCCCTTTAACATGGGAAGATGCCCAGCAGTGCCATCAACACAGAACTGAAAGAAACCAGGGGGAACCAGGTACACCCATCTACTGCCCAGAGAAGTCTGGCCAGAATTAGTCTTCATGGAAGAATCAGGGCCAAAAAAACATACCTCTGATGTGCAAACAAGTCTAGGTGACTCAACTATGCAGAAAAACATAGGAACTGGAATACATAAAAATGGCAGCCGGTGCACAAATAAAATAAACATGTGTGGCCTGTTTGTTTAGGGAACCTGTTAGGGGGCACCCTGTTAATCAGGAACTTACATTAATTTAGTTAGTAGCTCAAACAGGCAAATGTTTTGTGTTTGTTTTATGCTATGGACTATCATTACAAAGCCCTCCTGCATTGAAATTGTAATTTCTTTGTTAATTAAAAGTGCAGGACAAACCTTTGTGGACCGTACTTGGGTGTCCTTGTCTAGTGCATGGTTTACCGCTGCCACTACAAGTCAATTACCTGCACTGTCCCTGAACTGTAAAGGTCATTTCTAACTACAAGTATATGCCTACCCATGGCTTCTAATACAGAAAAACACTTTTTGTTTTAAATAATTCTTTTAAAAATAGATTTTATTATATGTCATATAGATGTATTTATGTATATACAATCTTTTTGGTATCTCATTTTCTTCTGTACACTTACATACTGTATGTAGATACCTCGTGAGTGCTCTTTGTATGTATCCTCACCTTTTCAAACATAAGACGCTCAAATTTTAATTTAAATGTATTACTTCAAATGTCAAAGCACTTAATCAAATATTTGCCTGACCTTATGATCAAATTTATAAAGGGAACATGAAAATAGAAGAAAAAATAATAAGAAAGTAAATAATATTTTTTTTTACTCCACTCAGAATGAATAATTATTATTGAACCTTAAACAATGAAGTTTTAAGCTATAGTGATGGTTGTAAGAAACTTGTTCAGCATATAAACATTTTTTTAAACAAAATATTTTGTACAGTTGTTTCTGATTAACTAGTTTATGGCACTTAAAGTATTACTAAACCCAGGACCCTGTATTTACTATATCTGGTCTCCCTTAGTACACAGAACATGGAAATGCAATTATTTTAGTAAAAAGTAAACTGCTAAATAACTTTTCTTATCAGCAGTATATAACAGTCTTGTGACTACTATAGTTCCTGGTAAAGCATGTAGGAGTAAGTTTTTATACTGCACTGGGCTGTCCTATCAGGATCCAGGACCCCTGACCCTCTGTCTGGACAGTGCTGATTGGCCCTGTGCTGATCAGATGGAATAAAAAAAAAACTCTCTAGCAATCCACACCAAACTGAGCAAGTGCAGCCTGACTCCAAAGGCTCTGTCTTATCTGGAGTCAGTAGAAGAAGAGCAGGATCTGTGCATACAAGATCAAGCAGCCTTTTTACACAATGCAGAGGAATAACCCCTTATGTTCCACAGTGAGTATAACAAGTGTAGCGAGTGCCCCATGGGCCTGCATGTTTCTCCGGCCACCACCAGGATTAACACAGGCACACAGGCTCTCACAAGTGAGACACAACCTGTCAGCTCCTGCGGGGGAATCCCCCCTCCTCTTCTCACTGTGCAGTGAGTGAGAGACACACACAAACAGAGCAGCTCACTCTGCTCCCTCCCCTGCTTACTCATTGGCAGGCGGAGGTAACCAATGACACTCAAGGAGTACTGCAGCAATGGATCTTGGGACATTTGGTCCCCATTACAAAATGACCCCATAGCTTCCTATGCAGACAGAACTACACAGCCCAGCTGCCCTCAGGATTAAAGAAAGGAAAGGACTCCATCTTGTCGACATGGGGGAATGAGAAACCACGAGGCAGAGGAGAAGACCAGACCTAGGGAGAGGTGTTGCATCCACGGCCAGTCGGGGGGACATCCCAACTGAGAGATGGGGGAACCCAGGTGCATATCCAGGCACACCTGCACCGACAGCATGAATCGTCCAGTTGTGAGATAGCCAGTCGGGCTACCTGAAGAGCCTGCCTGTTCCAGGACATTTTACTTGGGCCCTGATTGCAGGATTGGTGAGCAGGCACTTGCACTTGTAGGAAATAAGGACACTACATGCAGACAGCATTGTTATTACTTTGCCCACACTCAGAGCCAATCCTCCCTATACGCTCACTATGCAAGCTGCGTAGGGCCCCGTCACTGTGGAGGGGCCCCCAAGGACGGATCAGCTCTTCTCAGGGCCAAACTGGCCTACCGGGATACCGGGACATTTCTCAGTAGGCTGGTTGCTCTGGGGCCGCTTTGTGGCTGCAGCATAGCTCAAAGCAGAGTCTCGCTGTGTCACAGAGCTCAGTGTGAAGTCATGCTGTGACAAAGGTCCCGCCCTTCTCCTAGACCAGCTCGTGTGATAGATGCAGTGTTCTGTCTATCACACAAGCTGGTCTAGGAGGAGGGCGGGACTTTTGTCACAGCACGACTGAACCTTTCACACTGAGCTCTGTGACACAGCGTGAGATGCGCGCTGTGCCTGTACGTAATCCACTGGCACTAATTTGTGAGGTGGCAATGATTGGCATAGTAAGACAGCAATGATGGGCACAGTAAGGCTACATTGATTGGCACGGTAAGGCGGTAATGATTGGCACAATGAGGCGGCAATAATGGGCACAGTGAGGCTACATTGATTGGCAGGGTGAGGTGGCAATGAGGGGCACAGTAAGGCTGCAATGATGGGAATGGTGAGGTGGCAATGATGGGCATAGTAAGGCTGCAGTGATGGGCATGGTGAGGCAGTAATGATGGGCACAATAAGGCTGCAACGATGGGCATGGTGATGTGGCAATGATGGGCACGGTGATGCTACATTGATTGGCATGGTAAGGTGGCAATGATGGTCAAAGTAAGGCTGCAATGATGGGCATGGTGAGGCTACATTGATTGGCACAGTGAGGTGGCAATGATTGGTACGGGGAGGCGGCAATGATGGGCATAGTAAGGCAGCAATTATGGACATGGTGAGGCGGCAATGATGGGCATAGTAAGGCTGCAATGATGGGCATGGTGAGGCGGAAATTGTGGGCACAATAAGGCTGCAATGAAGGGCACGGTGATGCGGCAATGATGGGCACGTTGATGCTACATTGATTGGCACGGTGAGGCGGCGATGATTGGCATGGTAAGGTGGCAATGATGGGCAAAGTAAGGCTGCAGTGATGGGCACGGAGAGGCTACATTGATTGGCACAGTGAAGTGGCAATGATTGGCACGGTGAGGCGACAATGATCAGGACACTGATTTAAGGGGGGCTTTCTGGGGACCCCGATGTAGGGGGAGACTCTCTGGGGACCCTGATGTAAGTAGGGAGGCTCTCTGGGGACCCTGATGTAAGGAGGGGGCTCTCTGAGGACACTCATATAAGGAGGGGCTTTCTGGGGACCCTGATGTAAGGGGAGGCTTTCTGGGGACCCTGTTGTAAGGGGATGCTCTCTGGGGACCCTGATGTAGGGGAAGGCTCTCTGAGGACCCTGATGTAGGAGGAGACTCTCTGAGGACACTGATTTAAGGGAGGCTTTCTGGGGACCCTGACGTAGGGGGAGACTCTCTGGGGACCCTGATGTAAGTAGGGAGACTCTCTGGGGACCCTGATGTAAGGAGGGGCTCTCTGAGTACACTGATGTAATGGGGGGCTTTATGGGGACCCTGATGTAAGGGGAGGCTCTCTGGGGACCCTGATGTACGGGGAGACTCTCTAAGGACACTGATTTTTAAGGGGGGCTCTCTGGTGACCCTGATGTAAGGAGGGGCTCTCTGGGGATCCTGATGTAAGGAGGGGCTCTCTGGGGCCTTGATGTAAGTGGGGGATCTCTGGGGACCCTGATGTAAGTGGGGGATCCGCACTCGGATATGTAACAATATATAGATATACACACACACGTATATTATATACATGTCTGTTCTATATTGTTGTACTTATTCTTTGATTGTTTTGTTTAAAGGAGGAAGGATTATATTGGGAGCACTGAAGTGTCAGGTGTGACTGTGTGGCAATGGCAAATGGTATACATAGTTCACGACATCACGGGTCAGGTAGAGGGCCCCTTAGCAGAATTTTGCTTAGGGCCCCAGGGAGGTCAGGATCGGTACTGCCCACACTAGTCAGAACCTGGGTCACACGGATGCCCTGTTAAACAATCTCAGTGTCTGCCCTTTTATCCAGACACTGCCAACATACTGCCTTTACACTCTGCCAAACAGGACACAAAGTGCACCAACTAAAGTGGCTAGCCAAAGACTGAAGGCCTTCCATACTCAGGGCTCAGTATATGTGATGCATGACTGGGGTATTTTGTCTTGGGAGTTAAGCCATTGATCACTGAAACAGGTGTAGTGTTTATAGTTTGTGGGCTTGTGGTGTCAGGGGACAGAAGAGAGGGGGTCTGACATAGGTTAGGGTCACTTAAATGAATAGGTGACCAATCTAGTATAAAGTTTGCCATTTGTGATCTGTTGTTCTTAAAGTGTTTGCCTCTGCTTTTGGGGTTATTCGCCTTTAAGGAATCCCCTGAAAGCAGCCTGACCGTAAAATAGAGTTATATTGCTCTTGATCCTCAGTCATTACTCTCCAGTTAATTTGCTTGAAATATACTTCTACTGTCTGTTACTATTTCACAGAAACTTCACAGTAAAGACAATTTCTGTGTTTTAGCATAACGTGTGTCTTTTATTGGTGTTGTCGCACTAATATTCCTACAAGGTGTGCCAGAGGGGCTGAGACTGTTCTTGGGGTTGAGAGGCAGAGTACAGAATCAATTATACGCCTTCTGGGGTAGCACTACACAAGCATCATTTACTGCATATACAGACTGATTTTACTGTTGTGGGTGTCGTAACACTTTAAATCATATACATAGACTCAAGGTGACAACCCTTGGCAAAGTGTCACAATCCTGTCAAATGCATACAGACAAAATAATTCCCCTATTTTTTGGGACTTTTAAGGCAGTTGAATTACAAAAATATATACGAGAAGTGAAATGCATAAAAAGAATTTATTGGTACATCAACATATAAAAAGAAATAATAATAAATGAAAAAAGATTTAAAGAAAGAAGGAAAAAAAACTAAATATTCTGCGTGTAGCGCCCTGCTCCTGTTGATCAGGCACTTGCATGTAAATTTAGGGGGTTATCTGTTCTGTATATAGTTCAGATTTAATCTGTGGCTAAATTAGCTTTTGTTCCAACATTGGCTGTGTTGCGTGCAGTTCCACATTGTTGTCTGTAGGTGTCGTTGTCACCACAGGCCAGTGTTGAAAAGCAACAGGCTAAAGTGTATTGAGTGCTCTTCTTTCTCAGAAATAACTCAGCAGAGGTTGTCCACCGCTGTGCATTCTGGGAAAGGGTATTTAAGGGGCAGATGACATTTTTGGGTCTCTTTTACCTCCTGGCTCTCCTGGCCTAAGGTATGTGACAACTTCTTTCTTGTCTCGGGACCATGCTGGCCCGAGGCTACGTTACGTTACTACAAGTAGGCCCAGTGGTCATCTGGGGCCTGTTGGTTTAGAGGTGCTCCTGTGCTGTCTGTCCTGTGGGAAGAAGCCGAGCAATTGAAAGATCCAGGGGAGGACTCATCTTGGAGAGGACCGTGCAAAAAGGATGGTATCTCAGGAAGAGCCTGGTGACTCAATTAGAGGATGCATCCTAACTAACCTACCGCACAGTACTGCCGGGTCAGGCAGAGGCCCGGTCCTGTGGCAGAGGATTGTTAATTTAATACTACATCCTGTGGCAGAGGATCGTACAACCATTTTGTTCTTCTCAAGTCTGTGGCAGAGACTTTTAGTCCGTGCGCCATTCCGGCTGCTAGGTCAGTGAGAGAGACCTAAGGGCAAAGATCTTTAGACTGAAGGTGTGTTTGTCTGCAAGATCTTAAATTCCTCAGTGATCTGCAAAAGGTATTTGAACTCTCCTGCAACTCCCTTTCTACCTCTTTACTGCTACTTCCTTTTAAGTTTTGCAATAAAGCATTGGAAACAGACCAAAGTGACTGGTGCATACATTGGTGGACACAAGGCCCAATATAGACTCTAAGTTCCTGATGTGGTAAAACTACAGGTAAGGGGTGACGGCAACAAGCCAATTTATTTCAGCAGCTCCTTCAGGGGTTTGTGCTACATGCGAAATATAGCAAAAATTAGCAATCATGTATCCTCACAATCATGAGCATGTACTACACCAGTGGGATGACCCACAGATCCCCACCTTCAAATACACATTAAGTAAATAGACCTATATGGCTATTCTATATATAAAGTCTGGTTCAATGCCAAAAATAAGTCTGTTATGAAACTTGTTTTATAATGTTGTTTGATGTTTAAAGGTGTTTTGATAGTCGTTTTCAAATGCAGAAATATGCATGCAATAAAACAAAGAAAAGCATCATTGCGCAATGAGCGGGATACCCAGGGCAAAAAATCAACAGGAGATACACTCACATGAACCTGGATGGTTTGCGCATTAGGAAAAACAATCAACCGCTTGGAGCGCGGTGAGTTCTCACACCGCTACTATCGAGCTGATAACCAGCCTCGATATTGTACGTCACTGACTCCTCCTACGCGTTGGGTCACCCGACACGTGACTTTTTCAAGGATGTTCATGTGACGCTCGAGTCTCAGCCAGTATCAGCGTCACAGTTACTATAGTGACAGAGGTATATCATCGGATCATCATGTTGTTTCTGCACAATAAGTTTGCTAACCATATTACAATATAGAGCTATACATACAAAACTTTATTTCACAATATGTTCAAAATTAAAACCATTCAAGATTGAAAACTATGGAATAGTCATATAAAACCGTCAATCTAATAGAAGCCAAGGCAATGTTCTCTATTGCACATCCTCCCTCCAGTGGTGGCTGCTATTATGGCCATGCTGAAAAGAATGGTCATATAAACAATACATATATGTACTGATATGTTTCTATAAGGAGTCACACATATGTTACCAAGGGTGGTGGTCACTAAAATTCACATAAGACATTCAAATAAAAATTAAAATTAAAAATAATAATTAAGGTAAAAACGACAATTTCCAACCAATAAAAAAATATTATTAACAATTACCAATAAGTAGAAAACTCCCTCTTGTGGTAGATACCACTATTGCACATACTAATTAAGATAGAAACAACAATTTCCAACAAATAAAGAATTATTAACAATTTCCAATAAGTAAAAAACTCTCTCTTGTGGTAAATACCACTATTGCACATACTAGGTGGTCAGGACAGCCTAATCAATTAGAATCTCATTAGTATGAATATCATAATGTGGAGTAATATTACAAGAAAATTTCTAAGTATTCCAAATGACAAAGGCATAATATATAAACACAAAACAAAGGGAGGAAAGTGCACCAGAGATAAGCCATGTCCATAAAACATTGAGGATACAAAATAAGGTAGTACTGAATATTACCAGGGAGGCGGAATTTTTAGGCTAAGAAACAGTGGAGAAGATATAGCAGTATAAAAAATATAAATTTATTGAAAAATACAAATATCTAAAAAACAAAATGACAGTTGTAACATAAAGCATCTATGATTATTGTGCAGTGAGCTCTTGTATGTCTACGCGTTTTGCCGTTAGGCTTCCTCAGGACACGGCCAAGGTTCACAGATGAGACACAGAAGGAAATATTTCTCTCTATCTAAAATGAGATATAATATCATTAGACACACACAACTAACACATAAACAAACTGTTAACGATAAAAATCATGCGCTAAACAACTGCGAGCATAGGAAAGAACACCAAGCTGGTACCTTAAATTGAAATGCAAAAACATGCAAATCACGGTAGGATGAGAAAGTTCAATCAGCAGTTAGAAAGCTGAAATTAAAGCAAATGCGACCAGTGTCAGCAATGAGAATATGCATTTAGGCAGAGAAAACTTTGTAGGTTTGTTAGAGAATCAGACTTACTATATTGGATATTATAAATACAAAGGGAGAACTAAAGGGATTTTGACGGTGCAAGTAGACTATACATACAGAAAAATATATATCTTTTTTCTTTAAAAGAACACAGTTTATTGTTTACATCAATTAAAAAGAGAACGTATATATTGTACAAAGTATCATAGACACTTTTTCTTTTTTTACAACAATAATAAAAACAAGGGTGGTCAAAAGGGATGAAAAGTGTATATTATAATTTGACAGATGATAATTATTGCATACTAGCCCGACATGTTTCGCATTGTTGCTTTTTCAAGGGATATGCAACTGGTAATTGTATCATCCAACACTTTTAGTAATTCTAAGAAAATAGAGAGAAAAAGATTTTTTATATACAAACATAGATAGTATTAAATATCAATACAACATTGAATACATTGAAAAACACGCACTGTCACTCCGAGAGGTCAATGGTAGCTTACCCCTGGATTGACCCAACAGAGCCTCGTCAAACCCAGCACGAACAGACCCAAACTAGGGCGGCAGGGAGGCTAATTGCAACCACAGGGAACAGAAGGATGAAGCTGTTGTATAGATAGTAAATATCTTGTGTCAGCAAGAATGTATGCAAGGAATTGATTGGGTTAAAAAATCAATCATTTGACACTTACTCAGTTAATTGATCAGAGCTGTAACCAAGGATGCAGGTAATCATCAGTCTCAGTGAAAATTGTAGTTACAGGGAATACTTCAGTAGTAAGTGAATGAAGCTAAGGAGTTGAGTAAGAAAACAAAAGGGATCTTACTACAGATGAGGAAATTGCAAAACTAAATAATATAGACTAGTTGTAATTTATCTGTGTAGAGATAATAGAAGTTTACAAATGTCTCATAGTAGTATAGTTTAACTCCAGTGAGATGGACACCTGTCAGAGGTGCCGGTTAAAATACTGTTCCCCACCGAGCTGGCGTGTGACGTCACCGGCTCGATGCGGACGTAGTGGCGCCAGTGCGCATGCCCGGGGAACCGAATAGCCGTCCAGACTACACATCCCATGAAGCACAGCGGCCGCAGAGGGAGCCGACATGCGCAAAGCAGCGCACGGCGGCTCCTCCCGCATGTACATCGTGTCACGGGATGGAGGGGCGGGGAAGGGGCACCAGCAGTGTCCTGTGTTGGAGCCGGTCCATCGGGGAGGCACGGCGCATCTTGAGAATGTGCCCCGGGTGTCCGTGTGGATGCGGCAGCCCCCTCTAGTCCCGGTACGGGTAGAGGGCCGGGGGCAATCTGGCAAAGAAGGGCCAAGGGAGTAACTGATCGGGCAAGAAGAGACCACAGACCTTCCGATCCGATCGATGAATCAGAGGGACAGCGCGCTTACATAGAGGAAATACACACAATTAAATCAAAACAAAGTTGCATATACAAAATCAGTGTTACACATAACTGTACATTGGTCAAATATTGAAATCAAGGATAGCATGCATACCAAATATGTACATTTGACATGGGAGCAAGTCATCATGTATATAAATGACAGAGGGGGGATAGGGGAAGGGAAAAAAAGAAGTGGGTGAGCAAGGAAGGTGAGGTGTCTGATGGACAATAACACCGTAGGATCGTGCATGGACAGCTGCCAATTTAGAGGAAAGGCCTGTAACTCAGGCTTTCATTCAGGCCTGGAAAATGAGTAGCTTTAAGGGTGTAGATCCAGCGGGCTTCAAGCTTCGGTATCAGAAAAAAAAAAATCTGATACCGTCAGACTGATTACTCGCTATTCTAACCAACACAGTGAGTTCAGAAGCATCGTAACTAAATTTTGGCCCCTTCTATCAGCCGATTTAGTAGTTAGCAAATACATCAACTCATCCCCCGAGATAACGTTCAGACGGGTTCCCTCATTGAGGGACCGCCTAGTTCACAGTCATTTCCAAGATGCTTTTTTCAATAAGAAGTCCCCTCATATAGGCATTTCTCCATGTGGCAGATGTGACATTTGCCAGTATGTAGAAAATACATCTCGTTTCCTACTTCCCAACGGGCAGTGTTACTCGATTAAATTCAATGCGACATGTCAGACTCAGGGTATAATCTATCTAGCTCAATGCGTTTGTGGCGGTTTCTATGTCGGCAAAACAAAATGACCATTTTTCAAACGAATTAGAGACCACATAAAACCCATCCTTAAAAAACAAATGAATACAGCCATTGCCAGGCATGTGGGTCTATGCCACAACTTCAACTCCAGAACTATTAAGTTCCGGGACTTGGAGCATATCCCGCTGGACGAAAGAGGGGGCGTGTCGACCGAACACTGCTCCAGCTTGAAGCCCGCTGGATCTACACCCTCAAAGCTACTCATTTTTTGAGACCTGAATGAAAGCCTGAGTTACAGGCCTTTCCTCTAAACTTGCAGCTGTCCATGCACGATCCTACCGTGTTATTGTCCATCAGACACCTCTCCTTCCTTGCTCACCCACCTCTTTTTTTCCCTTCCCCTATCCCCCCTCTGTCATTTATATACATGATGACTTGCTCCCATGTCAAATGTACATATTTGGTATGCATGCTATCCTTGATTTCAATATTTGACCAATGTACAGTTATGTGTAACACTGATTTTGTATATGCAACTTTGTTTTGATTTAATTGTGTGTATTTCCTCTATGTAAGCGCGCTGTCCCTCTGATTCATCGATCAGATCGGAAGGTCTGTGGTCTCTTCCTGCCCGATCAGTTACTCCCTTGGCCCTTCTTTGCCAGATCGCCCCCGGCCCTCTACCCGTACGGGACTAGAGGGGGCTGCCGCATCCACACGGACGCCCGGGGCACATCCTCGAGATGTGCCCATCTTGCGCCGTGCCTCCCCGATGGACCGGCTCCAACACAGGACACTGCTGGTGCCCCTTCCCCGCCCCTCCATCCCGTGATGCGGTGTACATGCGGGAGGAGCCGCCGTGCGCTGCTCTGCGCATGTCGGCTCCCTCTGCGGCCACTGTGCTTCATGGGATGTGTAGTCTGGACGGCTATTCAGTTCCCCGGGCATGCGCACTGGCGCCACTACGTCCGCATCGAGCCGGCGACGTCACACGCCAGCTCGGTGGGGAACAGTATTTTAACCGGCACCTCTGACAGACACGTCTGCCAGCGCCGGAGGATGAAGCCAATACCCCAGCAGTGTGAGTGACTGGTGAGTACACCACAGACTGCTCTATACTTATACATCTTGTCTATTACTGATTTCCTATTTACTTACTGAACCCCCATAGACTTTTGATTGTAAGCGTTCATATTGCTGCCATAGCAGGCAAATTTTGAGACACTATGTCCATCTCACTGGAGTTAAAATATACTACTATGAGACATTTGTAAACTTCTATTATCTCTACACAGATAAATTACAACTAGTCTATATTATTTAGTTTTGCAATTTCCTCATCTGTAGTAAGATCCCTTTTGCTTTCTTACTCAACTCCTTAGCTTCATTCACTTACTACTGAAGTATTCCCTGTAACTACAATTTTCACTGAGACTGATGATTACCTGCATCCTTGGTTACAGCTCTGATCAATTAACTGAGTAAGTGTCAAATTATTGATTTTTTAACCCAATCAATTCCTTGCATACATTCTTGCTGACACAAGATATTTACTATCTATACAACAGCTTCATCCTTCTGTTCCCTGTGGTTGCAATTAGCCTCCCTGCCGCCCTGGTTTGGGTCGATACGTGCTGGGTTTGACGAGGCTCTGTTGGGTCAATCCAGGGGTAAGCTACCATTGACCTCTCGGAGTGACAGCGCGTGTTTTTCAATGTATTCAATGTTGTATTGATATTTAATACTATCTATGTTTGTATATAAAAGATCTTTTTCTCTCTATTTTCTTAGAATTACTAAAAGTGTTGGATGATACAATTACCAGTTGCATATCCCTTGAAAAAGCGACAATGCGAAACATGTCGGGCTAGTATGCAATAATTATCATCTGTCAAATCATAATATACACTTTTTATCCCTTTTGACCACCCTTGTTTTATTATTGTTGTAAAAAAAGAAAAAGTGTCTATAATACTTTGTACAATATATACGTTCTCTTTTTAATTGATGTAAACAATAAACTGTGTTTTTTTAAAGAAAAAAGATATATATTTTTCTGTATGTATAGTCTACTTGCACCGTCAAAATCCCTTTAGTTCTCCCTTTGTATTTATAATCTCTGCCCAGGGATGTGGTGCCTACCAACGAGGGTGTTTTTCCCATATTCTGAACCAAAACCATAAACAATTATATTGGATATTGTTCCAGGAAAATGATGGAATTAATGATCGAGTATTACATGCAAGAATTAAAACTAGTAGATTGCAAGATAAAACAAATCTAAGATGAAAATACCACTATATTAAATAACTCTAATTTTTCAACCTTTGATACCCGCTTAAAGGAACATATTCAAACGTTCACGAAAGACTTGTTGGTCAAGAAAGAGGACAAACTTGCACATGACAAACTAGCCTTTGCAGGCATGTATGCGTACAATTGGCCACACACAAATGGTCAACGAGGGAACCGTAAATTCACCAATGTACAAAGAAATAGACAGAAACCTAATGAGAAAGCAAGTGACTCTGATTCCTCTGCTAATTCTTATCTATCACAAGGCTCTAGAACACCTGACCGGGGACGACAGAGAGGCCGCAATTCAAGAAAGAGAACACAAACAGGTGGTGGGCACCAAACAGGTACAGATAAGAAAAGAGCACTGGGTGAATTAAATCCCCCCAATACTGACACAAACACTATAAAGACTGATACCTTAGTGGTGAACACGTTAATTATGTTTCCGAATCAAGCACTGGGTGTCTCTTCTGATCTTTCTTCTACCCAGTGGCGTAGCCTGGGTTGTCAGCACCCGGGGCAAGGCAAGTAATTTGCGCCCCCCCCCCAACCTGTGGACTTTTAGCTATCCCTGAGTCCCTTCAAATACAATAGTACTGACCTACCTGATTCCTATACTGACCACTACACTGAGAACTACACTGTCCACTACACTACATTGTCCACTACACTGACCACTATACTATACTGACCACTATACTATACTGACCACTATACTATACTGACCACTATATTACACTGACCACTATACTATACTGACCACTATACTATACTGACCACTATATTACACTGACCACTATATTACACTGACCACCATACTACACTGTCCACTATACTGACCACTATACTACATTACACTGTCCACTATACTACACTACACTTGACCACCATACTACACTGACCACTATACTGACCACCATACTACACTGTCCACTATACTGACCACCATACTACACTGAGCACTATACTACACTGTCCACTATACTACATTATACTGACCACCATACTACACTGACCACCATGCTACACTGACCACCATACTACACTATACTGACCACCATACTACACTGACCACTATCATACACTGACCACTATACTACACTGACCACCATGCTACACTGTCCACTATACTGACCACTATACTACACTACACTGTCCACTATACTACATTACACTGTCCACTATACTACATTACACTGTCCACTATACTACACTACACTTGACCACTATACTACACTGTCCACTATACTGACCACCATGCTACACTGACCACTATACTACACTGTCCACTATACTACATTATACTGACCACCATACTACACTGACCACCATACTACACTGACCACCATACAACACTGACCACCATACTACACTGACCACCATACTACACTGACCACCATACTACACTGACCACCATACTACACTGACCACTATACTACATTATACTGACCACCATACTACACTGACCACTATACTACACTGACCACCATACTACACTGACCACTATACTACACTGACCACTATACTACACTGACCACCATACTACACTGACCACCATACTACACTGTCCACCATACTACACTGACCACTATACTACACTGTCCTCCATACTACACTGTCCACCATACTACACTGACCACTACACTACACTGACCACTACACTACACTTTACTGACCACCATACTACACTGTCCACTATACTATACTGACCACCATACTACACTGACCACTATACTACACTGTCCAC
Organism: Lithobates clamitans; assembly: GCA_037952925.1. Lineage (NCBI taxonomy): Eukaryota > Metazoa > Chordata > Amphibia > Anura > Ranidae > Lithobates > Lithobates clamitans. The sequence goes on from JBBGZY010000730.1 coordinate 1,917,936, forward strand.
TATACTACACTATACTGACCACCATACTACACTGTCCACCATACTACACTGACCACCATACTACACTGACCACCATACTACACTGTCCACTATACTACACTGTCCACTACACTAACCACTACACTACACTGTCCACTATACTACACTATACTGACCACCATACTACACTATACTGACCACCATACTACACTGTCCACTATACTACACTGACCACCATACTACACTGTCCACCATACTACACTGTCCACCATACTACACTGTCCACCATACTACACTGACCACCATACTACACTGACCACCATACTACACTGACCACTATACTACACTGACCACTACACTAACCACTACACTGACCACTATACTACACTACACTGTCCACTACACTAACCACTATACTAACCACTACACTGACCACTATACTACACTACACTGACCAATACACTAACCACTACACTGACCACTATACTACACTACACTGACCACTACACTAACCACTACACTGACCACCATACTACACTACACTGTCCACTACACTAACCACTATACTAACCACTACACTGACCACTATTCTACACTACACTGTCCTACACTACACTGATTCCTATACTGACCACTACACTGAGAACTACACTGTCCACTACACTACATTGTCCACTACACTGTCCACCATACTACACTGTCCACTATACTACACTGTCCACCATACTACACTGACCACTATACTACACTGACCACTATACTACACTTACCACTATACTACACTGACCACTATACTACACTGTCCACTACACTAACCACTACACTGACCACTATACTACACTACACTGACCACCATACTACACTGTCCACTGTACTACACTGACCACCATACTACACTGTCCACTAGACTACACTGACCACCATACTACACTGTCCACTATACTACACTACACTGACCACTATACTACACTGACCACCATACTACACTGTCCACTACACTAACCACTACACTGTCCACTATACTACACTATATTGACCACCATACTACACTGTCCACTATACTACACTATACTGACCACCATACTACACTGACCACTACACTAACCACTACACTGACCACTATAATACACTACACTACACTGACCACTACACTAACCACTACACTAACCACTATACTACACTACACTGACCACCATACTACACTGTCCACTATACTACACTGACCACCATACTACACTGTCCACTATACTACACTGACCACCATACTACACTGACCACTATACTACATTATACTGACCACCATACTACACTGTCCACTATACTACACTGTCCACTACACTAACCACTACACTACACTGTCCACTATACTACACTATACTGACCACCATACTACACTATACTGACCACCATACTACACTGTCCACTATACTACACTGACCACCATACTACACTGACCACCATACTACACTGTCCACCATACTACACTGTCCACCATACTACACTGACCACCATACTACACTGACCACCATACTACACTGACCACCATACTACACTGACCACTATACTACACTGACCACTACACTAACCACTACACTGACCACTATACTACACTACACTGTCCACTACACTAACCACTATACTAACCACTACACTGACCACTATACTACACTACACTGACCAATACACTAACCACTACACTGACCACTATACTACACTACACTGACCACTACACTAACCACTACACTGACCACCATACTACACTACACTGTCCACTACACTAACCACTATACTAACCACTACACTGACCACTATTCTACACTACACTGTCCTACACTACACTGATTCCTATACTGACCACTACACTGAGAACTACACTGTCCACTACACTACATTGTCCACTACACTGTCCACCATACTACACTGTCCACCATACTACACTGACCACTATACTACACTGACCACTATACTACACTTACCACTATACTACACTGACCACTATACTACACTGTCCACTACACTAACCACTACACTGACCACTATACTACACTACACTGACCACCATACTACACTGTCCACTGTACTACACTGACCACCATACTACACTGTCCACTAGACTACACTGACCACCATACTACACTGTCCACTATATTACACTACACTGACCACTATACTACACTGACCACTATACTACACTGACCACCATACTACACTGTCCACTACACTAACCTCTACACTGTCCACTATACTACACTATATTGACCACCATACTACACTGTCCACTATACTACACTATACTGACCACCATACTACACTGACCACTACACTAACCACTACACTGACCACTATAATACACTACACTACACTGACCACTACACTAACCACTACACTAACCACTATACTACACTACACTGACCACCATACTACACTGTCCACTATACTACACTGACCACCATACTACACTGACCACCATACTACACTGACCACTATACTACATTATACTGACCACCATACTACACTGACCACTATACTACACTGTCCACCATACTACACTGACCACCATACTACACTGACCACCATACTACACTGACCACCATACTACACTGTCCACCTTACTACACTGACCACCATACTACACTGACCACCATACTACACTGTCCACTACACTATACTGTCCACTATACTACACTATACTGACCACTATACTACACTGTCCACTACACTATACTGTCCACTATACTACACTATACTGACCACCATACTACACTGTCCACTACACTACACTGACCTCCATACTAAACTACACTATACTGACCACTATGCTAACCACTATACTATACTACACTAACCACTATACTATACTACACTAACCACTATACTGACCACTATACTATACTACACTAACCACTATACTGACCACTATACTACACTATACTGTCCACTAGGGATGAGCCGAACACCCCCCTGTTCGGTTCGCACCAGAACATGCGAACAGGAAAAAAATTCGTTCGAACACGCGAACGCCGTTAAAGTCTATGGGACACGAACATGAATAATCAAAAGTGCTAATTTTAAAGGCTAATATGCAAGTTATTGTCATAAAAAGTGTTTGGGGACCCGGGTCCTCCCCCAGGGGACATGAATCAATGCAAAAAAAAGTTTTAAAAACGGCCGTTTTTTCAGGAGCAGTGATTTTAATAATGCTTAAAGTCAAACAATAAAAGTGTAATATCCCTTTCAATTTCATACCTGGGGGGTGTCTATAGTATGCCTGTAAAGGGGCGCATGTTTCCCGTGTTTAGAACAGTCTGACAGCAAAGTGACATTTTGAAGGAAAAAACACATTTAAAACTACCGCGGCTATTGCATTGCCGACAATACACATAGAAGTTCATTGATAAAAACGGCATGGGAATTCCCCACAGGGGAACCCCGAACCAAAAAAAAAAAAAAAAAAATGATGTGGGAGTCCCCCTAAATTCCATACAAGGCCCTTCAGGTCTGGTATGGATATTAAGGGGAACCCCAGCCAAAATTTAAAAAAAAAATTGACGTGGGGTTCCCCCTAAATTCCATACCAGACCCTTCAGGTCTGGTATGGATTTTAAGGGGAACCCCGCGCCAAAAAAAAAAAAAAAAACGGCGTGGGGTCCCCCTAAAAATCCATACCAGACCCTTATCCGAGCACGCAACCTGGCAGGCCGCAGGAAAAGAGGGGGGGACGAGAGTGCGGCCCCCCCCCCCTCCTGAACCGTACCAGGCCACATGCCCTCAACATTGGGAGGGTGCTTTGGGGTAGCCCCCCAAAACACCTTGTCCCCATGTTGATGAGGACAAGGGCCTCATCCTCACAACCGTGGCCGGTGGTTGTGAGGGTCTGCGGGCGGGGGGCTTATCGGAATCTGGAAGCCCCCTTTAACAAGGGGACCCCCAGATCCCGGCCCCCCCCCTGTGTGAAATGGTAAGGGGGTACTTACCCCTACCATTTCACTAAAAAACTGTCAAAAATGTTAAAAATGACAAGAGACAGTTTTTGACAATTCCTTTATTTAAATGCTTCTTCTTTCTTCTTTCTTCTTTCTTCCTTCATCTTCTTCTTCTTCTGGTTCTTCTGGCTCTTCTGGTTCTTCCTCCGGCGTTCTCGTCCAGCATCTTCTCCGCGGCGTCTTCTATCTTCTTCTCCTCGGGCCGCTCCGCACCCATGGCATGAGGGGAGGCTCCCGCTCTTCTCTTCATCTTCTTCTCTTCTTCATCTTCTTCTTCATCTTCTTCTTCATCTTCTTCTTCTTCTTCTTCTTCTTCTTCCTTCTTCTCTTCTTCCTGTCTTCTCCGGGCCGCTCCGCAATCCATGCTGTGGCATGGAGGGAGGCTCCCGCTGTGTGACGGCGTCTCTTCGTCTGACGGTTCTTAAATAACGGGGGGCGGGGCCACCCGGTGACCCCGCCCCCCTCTGACGCACGGTGACATGACGGGACTTCCCTGTGGCATTCCCCGTGACGTCACAGGGAAGTCCCTCAAGTCACCGTGCGTCCGTCACCGGATGGCCCCGCCCCCCGTTATTTAAGAACCGTCAGACGAAGAGACGCCGTCACACAGCGGGAGCCTCCCTCCATGCCACAGCATGGATTGCGGAGCGGCCCGGAGAAGACAGGAAGAAGAGAAGAAGGAAGAAGAAGAAGAAGAAGAAGAAGAAGATGAAGAAGAAGATGAAGAAGAAGATGAAGAAGAGAAGAAGATGAAGAGAAGAGCGGGAGCCTCCCCTCATGCCATGGGTGCGGAGCGGCCCGAGGAGAAGAAGATAGAAGACGCCGCGGAGAAGATGCTGGACGAGAACGCCGGAGGAAGAACCAGAAGAGCCAGAAGAACCAGAAGAAGAAGAAGATGAAGGAAGAAAGAAGAAAGAAGAAGCATTTAAATAAAGGAATTGTCAAAAACTGTCTCTTGTCATTTTTAACATTTTTGACAGTTTTTTAGTGAAATGGTAGGGGTAAGTACCCCCTTACCATTTCACACAGGGGGGGGGCCGGGATCTGGGGGTCCCCTTGTTAAAGGGGGCTTCCAGATTCCGATAAGCCCCCCGCCCGCAGACCCTCACAACCACCGGCCACGGTTGTGAGGATGAGGCCCTTGTCCTCATCAACATGGGGACAAGGTGTTTTGGGGGGCTACCCCAAAGCACCCTCCCAATGTTGAGGGCATGTGGCCTGGTACGGTTCAGGAGGGGGGGGGGCCGCACTCTCGTCCCCCCCTCTTTTCCTGCGGCCTGCCAGGTTGCGTGCTCGGATAAGGGTCTGGTATGGATTTTTAGGGGGACCCCACGCCGTTTTTTTTTTTTTTTTTGGCGCGGGGTTCCCCTTAAAATCCATACCAGACCTGAAGGGTCTGGTATGGAATTTAGGGGGAACCCCACGTCAATTTTTTTTTTAAATTTTGGCTGGGGTTCCCCTTAATATCCATACCAGACCTGAAGGGCCTTGTATGGAATTTAGGGGGACCCCCACATCATTTTTTTTTTTTTTTTTTTGGTTCGGGGTTCCCCTGTGGGGAATTCCCATGCCGTTTTTATCAATGAACTTCTATGTGTATTGTCGGCAATGCAATAGCCGCGGGTAGTTTTAAATGAGTTTTTCCTTCCAAATGTCATTTTGCTGTCAGACTGTTCTAAACACGGGAAACATGCGCCCCTTTACAGGCATACTATAGACACCCCCCAGGTACGAAATTTAAAGGGATATTACACTTTTATTGTTTGACTTTAAGCATTAATAAAATCACTGCTCCTGAAAAAACGTCCGTTTTTAAAACTTTTTTTTGCATTGATCCATGTCCCCTGGGGCAGGACCCGGGTCCCCAAACACTTTTTATGACAATAACTTGCATATAAGCCTTTAAAATTAGCACTTTTGATTTCTCCCATAGACTTTTAAAGGGTGTTCCGCGGCATTCGAATTTGCCGCGAACACCCCAAATTGTTCGCTGTTCGGCGAACTTGCGAACAGCCAATGTTCGAGTAGAACATGAGTTCGACTCGAACTCGAAGCTCATCCCTACTGTCCACTACACTGCCCCCCATAGTGACACTACACTGACCTCCATACTATACTACACTACATTGTCCTGCCTACAGTCTCTCTCTCTCGCCCCCCTCCCTCCCTCCCCCTCCCAGTAATAAGACTCTCACTTACCTTCTTATCCTGGCTGCATCGATCTGGATGAGGAGGAGAACACAGCCGCGGCTCACATTCTTCTCTCCCCTGCGCTCTGCTTGCTGCCATGTTCAGTATCCAGCGCCCTGTGATTGGGTGTATGGGGGTCATGTGGTTGCCGGGGCAACGGCTCCAACGCTAGCGGCGAGGACGGCGTTCACTGACAGCAGAAGGAGCGACCCTGCACTGCCTAGGTAGTCTGGCAGTACTAAGGTATTGAGCATTTTTATTATACACGAGGCGGATTGTTTTTTCTCTCCCTCTGGGGGCTGAATCGCTGCCTGAAGCAGTGGGGCTGAGGTTCAGGCAGCCCAGCTTGTGATCAAAAAGTGGCTTATCCCTGTGGGGGAGAAGGGACACCCTGCTGGCTGGAGCTGGAATGCATGATTCAAACAAACGCTGATTTATGGCAGAGAAAACAATGGTCTGATAATGCTGAATTACTTGTCATGTCAGGCTGGGTGCTAGCCCTGTTAGTAACCGAATAGTAGAAAGACATAACTGGGACTGTGTTAATGTGTTAATGTTTGATCTGAGAAAAAGAAGGGAAAGGTTAATTTGACGAGCTGTTAAAAAACCCTATAATTGCTCTCCTTTGGATTATATAAAAAGCTATGACTAGAAAAAAGGGAGAGGAGCTGCAGCAGCAGGGGAACACTAGCTCTCAAACTACTCGTACATCAAAAGAAAAGGGGAACCAGGCAGCAGCAGCAGCGGCGGCCAAGCTGGAAAAATTTGCGCACCCCTCTACCTCATCACCATCTAAAAGTACCCTCCAACAGCAGGAGAAATCTCATGTGGGGGGCTCTGGGGATAGGAAGAGTCTAGAAAAAGGGCCGACGGTAACACATACAACAAAAACCGCGAGCAGCAAAAGTTCTGTGGGTGAACCCTCAGGGATGGCAACTAGTAAAGTCGCCGAGCAAAATATATCTTTAACAGCGGAACCTACACTGAAAGATGTTCTATGCGCTGTTAACTCCTGTAAAGCCTCCCTAAGTGAACTGTGCGACCAGCTGAAGGGGTTAAAGGAAGAGCTAAGAACAGTAAGCCTAGAACTGCAAAGGACTGTGGTTAGAACAACTACACTAGAGGAGAGGATGAGTCAGGCTGAGGATGATCTGGCCCCATTGAAGCAAGAGCTTAAAGCAATGAAAACACAGATCGACCTGCACAAAGTCAAGATGGAGGAAATGGAAAATAGGTCTCGCAGGAACAACGTGCGGGTGGTGGGCCTACCGGAGCGGTGCGAGGGCCCCTACCCCGAAGAGTTCATGGAGAAGTGGCTTAGGGAAATATTCGGGACGGAAACCTTTTCTCATCTTTTTTCCATTGAAAGAGCCCACAGAGTGCCAACTAGGCCCCCGCCATCAGGAGGATATCCTAGATCAATAATCATGAAATTTTTCAACTACAGAGATAAGGTTACATTAATGCGCAGGGTCAGAGAGAAGGGGGATATTTTACACAACGGGGCAAAAATTTTATTCTTCCCCAACTACTCCCCAGATCTGCAGAAACGAAGAGCCGAGTTTAGGGACATTAAGCACAAATTACGGGACTATAAAATTGAATATGCCCTGTTGTACCCGGCACGTCTGCGCATTATTGCCTTAGGGGCCACTCATTTCTTTGACACGACGACAGGGGCAACAAAATGGCTCGAAGATAACAAAATGACCCTGCAGAGCTAGGGGGTTACACAAGGCTGGTTGAATCATCATGCTTTATTCTATTTGATTTCCTTTTTCCTTTTTTTTTTTTTTTTTTTCTCTCTTCTTTTTTTTTTTTTTTTTTTCATTTTTACTTATTTATTTACTTATTTATCTTGCTGTTTTCTTTCCTCTGCATCATACAGCGGATGGCACGGGGAAGGGGGGGGCAGGGGGGGCGTGTTGGATGGAAGCACGGATGAAGGATGTGGTTTTACTAGGTATATATGTTTTAAGTATTGTCTGGGCGTTTTGGAATTTGGTTGGGGGAGGGGGGGAGGGGGGGAGAAGTTTGGAAGTATGTCACAAAGCACTTGATCAGTATATGAGTGAGAAGTCTTTCTTTGAATGGTTGGGAGGGGTAAAAAAGGTCACAAGCACAGCCCCTAGGGCTAGCCTAGTTAGGCAGGAGGGGGAGACACGAAAAGGGGTGGGGAAAAGGGGGATGGGCCAGATAAAAGTTGGGGGGAGGGAGGGGGGTAGGTTAAATAGAGGGCGGAGGGGAGGGGGGTTTATAATGAATTACGGGGTCAGATACCGGGGTGAACGAAAGGCACACGTACTCAGGAGGAGAGGGTTTACAAAAATAAAGCACATTTGCACATGTTGGTTATGCTCGCAATTATATAACACTGGAGGAGGAGATGGAGTGGCCCCTGGACGCGGGGGCCCTTGTCCCCTCACTCTATTTTTCTTTTTCCTTTTTAATACAACCACAGAGATTATGGCAAGTTTTGTAAACACAATAACACAAATGAATTGCCTTCACTTTTCGGGGGGCCAGTTATTTTTATTTTTTTCTCTTTTTCCCCCTTTTTTTTTTTTTTCTTCATTTTTTTGTAGATGCCTTTTAAAACTTTAAAAATAGGTTCGTGGAATATTAGGGGTATGAGCGATCCTGCTAAGAGGGCAGCTGTGCTTTCGGTGATGGAAAATTATGGTGTTGAACTGGCTTGCCTGCAGGAAACTCACCTCACCAATGAGACTAAATCACATGTTCGGAGCAACAAATATCAAGAACAATACCACTCGGTTCATACCTCTTATTCAAGAGGGGTGAGTGTCTTGGTGAGGAGAGGTATCTCATTTTCCTGCAGGGGAGCTAGGATAGACACGTTGGGAAGGTATGTCTTTCTGAGCTGTGTTGTGGAAAATAAACCTCTGGTGATAGCAAATGTTTATATCCCTCCTCCGTTCAAAACAGAGATTATGCTGGATTTGTTGGAGTTTGTGGATGGCATGGCGGATATTCCTATAATAGCGGTGGGCGATTTCAATGCAGTACTAGACAGCAGCATGGACCGATTTCCGCCTGTGACTCGTGCGGAAAAAGTACCAGAGGGGCGATTAGCCCAACTGCTTGTAGAAATTGGATGGTGCGATCTATGGAGATCTTATAATCCAAACATTTGGCAGTATTCCTGTTACTCCGGGTCATATTCTACTCTCTCGCGTATAGATATGGCAGTGGGTAACAGTGAAGCCTTGCGATCAACAGCAAACATAGAGTATAGACCGAGGGGAATATCGGACCACTCACCCCTGACCTTGACCCTAAATTTAAGCATCAGAACTAGCCAGAAGAGGTGGACAATAAACCCTCTATGGCTGGACCTGATCAGTAGCCCAGCAGAAATAGTCTCCAAGTTAAAAGAGTTTGTAACATTCAATTCAGGTACAGCACCAGTAGGAGTGATGTGGGATACCCTAAAAGCATACCTTAGGGGCCTACTACATCAGCAGGTAGCCATAGTAAAAAAAACATCAAGGGACTGGGAGGTGAGGGCTAGTAGGGAAGCTATGGAAACAGAAGCACAATATGTGTTAGATCCAACCCCAGAAAAACAGGAGATTTGGCTCAACAAACAACAAGAGTACAAAGAAGTAATCAACAGAAAAGTAGAGAACAAGAGACTTTTCCAGAAGCAAAATTATTTTGGGGAGGGAGAGAAAGTAGGCTGGATGCTGGCCCTCTTAACCAGGTCTAACTTATTCTCACCGGCTATCTCCTCAATTAAAACATCGCCCGGAAATATGACATCTGATTCGGTCGAGGTCTTGGAAACTTTCTCTGCATTTTATAGAGACCTGTACAGGTCCCGTCAGGGCATGAACCAACGCGAGATGGACAGGTTCTTAGAAGGAGTAGACCTGCCCACACTCTCGGAGAGTGATAGAAGCGAGGTGGATTCCCCTCTGGCCTTGGAGGAGCTACAAAAGGCAGTAGCAGAGCTGTCAGGCCAGAAATCTCCAGGCCCGGATGGGCTGCCATTGGAGATCTATAGGAAATACGGGGAGATTCTGCTCCCGGAGCTCCCAAAAGTGCTAGAGCAGGCGACCAGGGACGGTAGGCTGCCCTTATCAATGTCAGAGGCCGACATAGTAGTGATCCCAAAGGAGGGGAAAGATCAATCGGAAGTTTCTTCATATAGACCGATTTCACTGCTGTGCACAGACGTTAAAATCATTGCAAGGGTGCTGGCATCCAGATTAAACAAATGTATTGCCAAACTGGTGCACCCGGACCAATCGGGGTTTATCCCCGGTCGGTCCACCAGCACAAATATTAGAAGAGCTTACCTGAACCTACAGGTACCATCAGAAAATGTGGGATCCAGAGCCATATTGTCTTTGGATGCGGCCAAGGCCTTCGATAGCCTGGAGTGGGAATACCTATGGAGGGTGTTAGAGAAGTTTGGATTCGGCCCTGTATTTATTAGCTGGTTAAAAATCTTGTATAACCATCCAAGGGCAAGGCTCAAGATAAATGGGGAATACTCGGAAAACTTTCCCCTCGAAAGAGGGACAACACAGGGATGCCCCTTGTCTCCTTTGTTGTTTGTCTTGGCAATGGAACCATTGGCGGGAGCAGCGAGATCATCAACGGAAATACAGGGATTTCATAGAAAAGGGAGAGAAGAGAGAATAGCGCTTTTTGCAGATGATGTCATATTTTTCCTGGGGGACATGACCTCCTCGTTGGAGAAAGTGATGCATTTAGTAGAGGATTTTGGAAAGTTTTCGGGATTAGTCATCAACTGGGAGAAGTCATCGCTCCTACTGGTAGATTCACTGACCAACCCTATCCCGATGTGTTTACCTCATCTGAAGGTCACGGGAAAAATTAAGTATCTTGGCGTTGTGCTGTCCAAGGACCCCGGTATGTTTATTAAGGACAACTTGACCCCCCTCTTACTAAAATTCAAGAGGGAATGTGATATTTGGAGCAGACTCCCCTTGTCTGTGGCGGGCCGAGCTAACCTGATAAAAATGGTTTGGATGCCGCAGCTGCTATACCTACTTCACAACTCCCCAGTTTGGATCGGAGAGAAGTGGTTCCAAAAGATCCAATCCCTTTTTAGGGAACTAATATGGAAAAAAGGGCAGGCTAGGATTGGCCTACAAAAACTGCAGCGCCCCGACACGGAGGGGGGACTGGGGGTCCCTCAACCATTTATTTATTATTTGGCAGCCCAGCTACAACAATTGGGTGGATGTGCCATTGAGGGAGGGGGAAACAACAACGTCAAAATCATTATTCAGGGGAATCCACACAGCTCATTAGTGGGAGCATTGGAGGCAGACTCGCTACAAGGAGAAATCCCGAGATTTAAAATGATTACCAGGGTTTGGCGGGCAGCCAAGAAAATAATGGGGTATAAAGGAATATCAGAATACGCGCCATTGTGGAACAATAAGCAATTGCACGAACTATCAACAGTAGATAGGAATAGGTTGTGGGAAAGCTGTGGGGTAAGCCGGCTGATACAACTATATGAAGGGGACACTCTGAAATCCTTTGAGAACCTAAGACACGAGTACAGAATACCAAACCAGGTATTCTACAGTTACTTGCAGATCAGGCATGCTTTGAGCAAGCAGTTCAGTAGACAACCCCTAACATGGTGTAGGACCCCACTACTACAAACAATAACCAAATCAGAGACCACCAAGGGCTTAATTACAGAGATATATGCCCAATTAACAAAGAGAGGGAACTCGAAGGCAGGCTTATCAGGGGGAAGAGGCAGATGGGCGGCCGATGTGGGGGAGATAACGGACGAGCAGTGGGAGAGGATTCTTGAGTTGGGATCAGAGGTGTCGGTTTCTCCCTCACAAAAAGCCTCCCACTTGATGTTGTTGCATAGATCTTACTACACACCAAAAAAGCTGTTTATGTTCGGCCGTAGAACCAACGATGAGTGCCCTAGATGTAGAGGAACAGGTGACCTAATTCACATGGTCTGGAGATGCCCAAAATTAGTCAGATACTGGACTGAGATTATAAAGAAAATAAATGCTACGTTTAGAGTGGACTTAGAGCCCGACCCTAAAATCTGTGTACTGGGCTACGTCAGTAGTGGACTGAGGGATAGGAGCACAGCCGTAGCAATAGCAAGATGTTTGTTCCAAGCTAGAAAACTAATAGCACAAGCATGGCAATCAAGCACACCTCCAACCCCGGAAGTTTGGGTCGGAACGGTCAACTCCACAATATGGAGCGAAAGGACATTCTACACAAGGTTGGGTAACCATAACACATTTGTGAAACTATGGAACCCATGGGTCCAAGCAATGCCATGCCCCTTACCAGTGTTACTTTAGCGCCGAGGGCAATTGTCTTTTTACCAGGGCAGAGATGCTGTATTACAGCCTAGAGACCTGAAGCCAAGAGGGAGCAGGGGAAAAAGAAAAGAGAAAAACAATAGCTTGATATAAGGTGTGCATCGGAATACCTAGGGTGGGTCACTGGGAGGTGGAGGGGGGGGATCACTAGATTAAAAAGCAATAAAATATAGCCATGTATTTAAATAGCAAGAGATTGTGTGGCCGGCTGGCCGGGATGTATTTAGTGAGTGGTTTTTTTTCTTCTTTTTTTTGTTTTTTTCTTTTTCTTCTTTATGATACACTTTTGTATAACTGCAATTACTCACATACTGAATGTATAAATCATGAGAAAAGTCTGAAAGGCCACAATGATGTGACTCTGTAAGAGACAAACATGACCATCAATCTGAAAGATGTCTCTGGATCAAGGTAAATGAAGTGGCTAAAAAAAAAAAAAAAAAAATATAATAAATGCAGTTTTATCATTTTATTTTAAATTTTAAGACTTGAATTTTATTATTGCATGCATCTTTCTGCATTTGAGAGCGGCTATCACCTTTAAACATCAAACAACATTATAAAAGAAGTTTCATAACGGACTTATTTTTGGCATTGAACCGGACTTTATACATAGAATAGCCATATAAGTCTATTTACTTAATGTGTATTTGAAGGTGGGGATCTGTGGGTTATCCCACTGGTGTAGTACATGCTCATGATTGTGAGGATACATGATTGCTAATTTTTGCTATATTACGCAGAATATTTGTTTTTTTCCCTTCTTTCTTTAAATCTTTTTTCATTTATTTTTACCATCACCATGAGGTTTTTATTATTAATTAATAATTAAGTATCAACACGGGATTTAAGCATTGATTGAAAGGTTAATTATAGCACAACATATTTTCACTTAACATTCATTAATAGGTGCCAGAACACTTTTAATGTTTGCAGCTTAAATTACGGTATTTGGTTTTCTTTCAGTCACATATTCACTAATATCCATTTCAGCGCTTTAGTATTTTTACCTTAATGGCTAACTAGGCTACTATTACACCAACTGTGAAATGTATGAAAATATGATGAATCTTCCTCCACCCGACACATTTTCGGAGTTTACGTTTCCTTCATCAGGGGTATGAGGAGTATCATATAGTCAATCAAGTGGTGTTGTATGTAGGAATGCCATGTTTCAGTTAAAAACAAAGTTTGAAAGAATCTGTACAGATTCCCAGCCCCGGAGTCCTTAAAGCAGGGTTTCACCCCCCCCTCAGCAAAAAATTCAAATTCAGCAGCTCCACATATTGTAGTTGCTGACTTTTAATATCAGGACACTTACCTGTCATGGAATCCAGCAATGTCAGTATCCCAGCCTATGTTTCCATCGGCTCTCAGATGTTGCCACTGCCATTGCCTTGTGACTTCACAGCCGGTTTCCTAATGTGCATGCGCGATATGTGCTGCACTTTCTGAATGGCCCACCTGTGGGGGAAGGAGGAGGGGGGGCAAATTTCCAAAGGATCTGCCCCAAAGCACCCACCCCCCATGTTGAGAGCATGTAGCCTAGTATGGTTCAGGAGGGGAGCACTCACTCATCCCCCCCTCATTCCTGACCTGCCGGGCTGCATGCCCAGATAAGGGTCTGGTATGGATTTGGGGGGACCCCACGCTGTTTTTTTTTTATTTTGCCGTGGGGTTTCCCTCCAAATCAATATCAGACACGAAGAGCCTGTTATGGACTGGGGGAGACCTCGCACTGTTTTTTCTTTATTTCTTCAATAGCCGGGTGGCAGCAATTGTAACCTTGAGTAATTTTAAATGGAATTGGACTCGTTTTTTTCCTTTAGAAATTTCTTTTTTGCAGCAGCATGTTTTATGCATGCTACAGATGCGCCACTTTACAGGTACCTTAAGGGAACCCCTAGGCACTATATTTAAATACATTTTTTATTTTTATTATTATTGTTATGTTAAGCATAATAAAATCACTGCTCCTGAAAAAACTATAATTTTAACTTTTTTTTTTATTGATACATGTCCCCCAGGGCAGTACTCGGGACCCTATACCTCTTTTATAGCCAATTACTTGCATATAAGCCTTTAAAATGGGCACTTGATTTTTCTGTTCAGCTCCCCTAGAGTTAAATGGAGTTTTCTATTTGGTTTAGAACATTTCCCCTGTTTGGGAGTTCTGCTGCAAACTGAAGAGGAGGGTGTTCAGCCCATGTCTATTTGCAGAATTCCTCTAAGCAAAATAAAATAACAAGAGATAAGAAATGTATTTCTGCTACTTAATGCCGAGGTCTGAGGGTTTTTGGCATTGCTTGTCACCTGTGTCTGGTTGCTAGAAGGCTTTATATCCCCGCCATGACTTTAACAAAAAAAGGTGCCTTGTTCAGCTTATTTGGTATGATCTGAGTCCTTTTTATTCCTCACACAAATATCTATCCTGCCATAATTTTTCCCAGTACTTTGCTTCCCCAGCCTTAATTGCTTGGTTCATGTAATATGCAAATGATATTCATTGTACGTACATTTCAGTTAGACTGAGGGGTTCATTTACTAAAGGCAAATAGACTGTGCACTTTGCAAAGTTCAGTTGCATTCTGGAAGAGCAGTTGCTCCAGAGATTATTAAAAAAACAGAAGCTCTTATAACCTCCATCATTCAATCACGTGCAAGCAAAAAAGCAGTTTTTTTGTTTTTATTTCCTTGCACGCGATTGGGTATTCTTTACAAGGTGCTGCTTTACCTCATTTACTAAGATCTGGAGCAAATACTCTAACAGACTGCAACTGCACTTCGCAAAGTACACAATCTATTTGCCTTTCGTAAATCAACCCCTTAATTGACGTTTTTCTGCACTTTCTACATTTATTAGCAGTTTTGTGCATATTAATCAGCTGTTTATTGCATTTTCACCTTTTCAAAATAAATAGTTTAACCGCTTGCCAACCAGCCGCCGCAGTTTTACTGCGGCAGCATGGCACAGCTGCGCGAATCGCCGTCATGTTGCGTCACTTCTTATTGTGGCCACTAGGGGCACGCGCAATGACCGCCAGGCTCCCACAATCGCTTGTGACACGGCGAGAACCGGGATCTCTGTGTAAAAACACAGAGATCCCGGTTCTCTGAGGGGAGAAGAGACTTATCATACAAAGTACAAAGTATGAACAACGATCCATCTCTTCCCCTAGCAAGTTCCATCCCCCTTCAGTTAGAACACGTATCAGGTAGGGATGAGCCGAACACCCCCCAGTTCGGTTCGCACCAGAACCTGCGAACGGACCGAAAATTCACACGAACGTTAGAACCCCATTCACGTCTATGGGACTCGAACATTTGAAATCAAAAGTGCTCATTTTAAAGGCTAATTTGCATGGTATTGTCCTAAAAAGGGTTTGGGTACCCGAGTCTTACCCCAGGGGACATGTATCAATGCAAAAAAAACTTTTAAAAACAGCCGTTTTTTCGGGAGCAGTGATTTTAATGATGCTTAAAGTAAAAAAAAAAAGTGAAATATTCCTTTAAATATCGTACCTGGGGTGTGTCTATAGTATGCCTGTAAAGTGGCGCGTGTTTCCCATGTTTAGAACAGTCCCTGCACAAAATGTCATTTTTAAAGGAAAAAATCTCATTTAAAACTGCTTGCGGGTTTAATGTAATGTCGGGTCCTGGCAATATGGATGAAAATCAGTGAGACAAACGGCATCGGTACCCCCCAGTCCATTACCAGTCCCTTTAGGTCTTGTATGGATATTAAGGGGAACCCCGCACCCAAATTAAAATAAGGAAAGGTGTGGGGCAACCAGGTCCTATATACTCTGAACAGCAGTATACAGGCGGTGCAAACAAGACAGGGACTGTAGGTTTGTTGTTAAGTAGAATCTGTTTGTAATTTTGAACGGGTACATTTTTAACGTGTTTAGCTCCAACCAAAAAATCTTTTTTAAGCTTTTTGGAAAACATAGGGAAGAGTTTTCACCCTTGTGACATTTGTTTTGCTGTCTCTCCTCCTCTTCAGAAGATTTCATCTCACTTTTTGTCCCAATGACAAATGTTTTTTGAAAATTTTGTTTTTTTTGTGGAACAAGGATTGGAAAGCATCAATGGAAAGGAGAAATGTTTTTCCCATATTAACTCTTACATGAGAGAATTTCCCTTCCTAGGGGTAGATTTCATCTCACTTCCTGTTGTCTCCTTCCGTTTGCAAGTAGGAGTTGTTTGTAAGTTAGATGTTTGAAAGTAGGGGCCTGCCCTATATACTCAGCAGAAATTTGGGCCTTAGGTGTTGTTACGGCCACAACACTGTAAGCCCTCACAGGGCCCTGCTGTGAATTATTAGATCAAGAATTGTAATTACATGCCCCTGTTGAACAGGGGCAGAAAAATTGGGCCTTTGGTGGTGGTGCTGGTGCCACAACACTGTAAGTCCTCACTCGCTCTTGGTGGGTGCAGAAATGGGCCCTGCTGTGAAATATTAGATCAAGAATTGTAATTACATGCCCCTGTTGAACAAGGGCAGAAAATGTGGGCCTTTGGTGGTGGTGGTGGTGGTGCTGGTGCCACAACACTGTAAGTCCTCACTCGCTCTTGGTGGGTGCAGAAATGGGCCCTGCTGTGAAATATTAGATCAAGAATTGTAATTACATGCCCCTGTTAAACAAGGGCAGAAAAATTGGGCCTTTGGTGGTGGTGGTGCTGGTGCCACAACAATGTAAGTCCTCACTCGCTCTTGGTGGGTGCAGAAATCAGCCCTGCTGTGAAATATTAGATCAAGAATTATAATTACATGCCCCTGTTGAACAAGGGCAGAAAAATTGGGCCTTTGGTGGTGGTGGTGCTGGTGCCACAACACTGTAAGTCCTCACTCGCTCTTGGTGGGTGCAGAAATGGGCCCTGCTGTGAAATATTAGATCAAGAATTGTAATTACATGAACCTGTTGAACAGGGGCTGAAAAATTAGGCCTTAGGCACTGGTGCTGGTGCCACAACACTGCAACCCCTCACAGACACTCTAGTTGGAACGCAGGAACGAGCCCTGCTGCAAAGTATTGCATCAAAAATTGTAATTACACGCCCCTGTTAAACAGGAGCAGAAAAATTGGGCCTTAGGCACTGGTGCTGGTGCCACAACACTGCAACCCCTCACAGATACTCTAGTTGGAATGCTGAAATGAGCCCTGCTGCAAATTATTGCATCAAAAATTGTAATTACACTCCCCTGTTAAACAGGGGCTGAAAAATTGTGCCTTAGGCACTGGTGGTGGCGCCCAGAACCAAAAATGTTCTTACAAGCTATCAGCGTGATGATTGAGGAGGAAGAGGATAATTACTCAGGGATAGTCACTCAGCATCAGCATAGGCAGTCTTTGAAGGGATCTGAGATTTAAAAAAAAAATATTCGGTTACATCAGCATCAGGTGCTTGGTAGCTGGTGGTGATCCAAGACTGATTCATTTTTATGAAGATCAGTCAATCGACCGAGTCGGTGGACAGACGCACCCTGTGATTGGTTACAAAGCCTCCAGCAGCACTGAATGTGCATTCCGAAAGAACGCTGGATGCAGGACAGGCCAGTAGCTCAATTGCATACTGTGCAAGCTCTGGCCAGTGATCCATCCTCAAGACCCAGTAACCCAGAGGATTTTCGGTGGGAAAGGTGTCCAAGTCAGATCTTGCCCCTAGGTATTCCTGCACCATGTAAAACAGACGCTGGCGATGGTTGCTGGAACCGATCATACCTTGGGGCTGCGGACTAAAAAATTGTCTGAACGCATCGGTCAGACGGCCACCTTCTCCACCGCTCCTTCTTTGACTGACCGAAGCCTCAGCAACACGTTGTCCAGAAAAAGGAGTTTGTAACCCCCCAGTCTCTGGGAACGCGTTGCACAGAACTTTCTGCAAGGCCTCCCGAAGATGTTTCATCCTCTGCTCCCTCTGCGATGGCAAGATAAGGTCCCCAACCTTACCCTTGTAATGTGGATCAAGGAGGGTTGCCAGCCAGTATTGGTCCTTCTCCTTGATACCACGAATACGAGGATCCTTCCGCAGGCTTTGCAGGATCAGGGAGGCCATGCAGCGTAGGTTTGCTGAGGCATTCGGTCCGGAGTCCTCTGGGTCACTAAGGACAACATGGTCCGCAGCCACCTCCTCCCAGCCACGTACAAGTCTATGTGTTTCTTGGGACTGATCCCTTAAAGACTGCTGCTGATGCTGAGTGCCAGGCTCCACCTCCATACTGACACAATCTTCCTCCTCCTCCTCTTCCTGTGTGATCGGCGGGCACGCATGAACACTGTCTGGATAAAGGGGGCCTTGAGAGATAAGGAAGTCCTCCTCTTCCTGCCTCTGTTCTGCCTCAAGTGCCCTGTCCATTATTCCACGCAGCGTGTGCTCAAACAGGTGGACAAGGGGGACAGTGTCACTGATGCATGCACTGTCACTGCTCACCATCCTCGTGGCCTCCTCAAATGGTGACAGGACAATGCATGCATCCCTGATCATGGCCCACTGGCATGGGGAAAAAAAAACAAGCTCACCTGACCCTGTCCTGTGACATAGTCACACAGGTACTCATTGATGGCCCTCTGCTGCATGTGCAGCCGCTGCAGCATGGCCAACGTTGAGTTCCACCTGGTGGGCATGTCACAGATCAGGCGGTTCTTGGGCAGGTTAAACTCCTTTTGGAGGTCTGTCAGCCGAGCACTGGCATTATATGACCAGTGGAAATGCACACAGACTTTCCTGGCCTGCCTCAGGACATCCTGTAAGCCCGGGTACCTGCCCAAGAACCGCTGCACCACCAAGTTAAGGACGTGAGCCAAACAGGGCACATGGGTCATTTGTCCCTGTCGGAGGGCAGAGAGGAGGTTGGTGCCATTGTCGCAAACCACCATTCCTGCCTTAAGTTGGCGTGGTGTTAACCACCTCTGAACCTGCCCCTGCAGAGCTGACAGAACCTCTGCCCCAGTGTGGCTCCTGTCCCCCAAGCACACAAGCTCAAGCACCGCATGGCATCTTTTGGCCTGTGTACTTGCGTAGCCCCTTGAACGGCTACGGAGCACCGCTGGTTCCGAGAACAAAGCACAGGAAGAGGCCATGGAGGAATAAGAAGAGGAGGGGTGGAGGAGAGAGGTATATCACAATCATTAGCATTTTGGAGGCGTGGTGGCGGAACAACCTCCAACACTACTGCACCTTGTCCTGCATCCTTCCCAGCTGCCAGCAGAGTCACCCAATGCGCCGTGAAACTTAGGTAACGTCCCTGTCCATTCCTGCTGGACCATGAGTCAGCTGTGATATGCACCTTACCACTGACCGCCCTGTCCAGAGAGGCATGGACATTGCCTTCCACATGCCGGTAGAGAGCCGGAATCACAGTCCGTGAGAAAAAGTGGCGTTTGGATACCTGCCACTAAGGAACCACACATTCCACAAACTCACGGAAGGGGGCAGAGTCTACCAACTGAAAAGGCAGCAGTTGAAGTGCTAGCAATTTTGCCAAGCTAGCATTCAACCGCTGGGCATGTGGATGGCTGGGAGAAAACTTCTTTCAGCGGTGCAGCAGCTGGGGCAGGGAAATTTGCCTGGTACAATCTGACGTCGGTGTACCAAAAGCAGATTGCCCACAAGTACTTGGCTGTAACACACCTAATTCTACACCTTCATTCCTCTCAGTGCAGGTCTCAGAGAGGACTGAAGGTATAGTGGGGTTGGAGATCTCAGTTGATATGGAGCAAGGAGAGGTCCTCTTTGTTCTTTGGTGCGGGTCTTTTAGATACGCTTGCCAACAAACTGCATGGCAGGTCAACATATGTCTGGTCAAGCATGTGGTACCCAAGCGGGAGATGTTTTGGCCACGTGAGATACGCTTGAGACATATGTTGCAAATAGCAGCGATGCGATCTGATGCACTCGTCTCAAAAAAGGCTCACACCAAAGAGCCCTGCACATGTGGAGCTTTGGGGTGTGATGCAGTCAATGTGCTGCCCTTAGGCTGGCCCCTGGAGGGCATCCTGCCTCGTTGGTGATGTGCCGCCTCCTCCTCCTCCTCCTCCTCCTCCTCTCTCCTATCAGGCACCCACGTTGAGTCAGTGACCTCATCATCCCCTCCCTCCTCATCACTGGAGCAAACCTGGCAGTATGCTGCAGCAGGGGGAGCATGACTGCCAGATTGCTGTCCTTCTTGGGCACCCCCTCTGTCCGTGCTCATGTTACTGCCTTCATCGAGCTCAATATCATCATCAGAGCCTTCCAAACGCTGGGCATCCTCCTGGGGCATGTACCCAACACTGTGGTCAAACAGTTCGAGGGACTCCTCAGGAGGACATGGTGGGGCTAGGGAAGGAGTCACTGATGACATTGAGCCGAGGGAAGAGGCCGCTGATTTGCCAGACAAAGTACCCTGGGCATGGGTGAGAGAGGATGAGGAGGATAAGGACGGCTTGGTCATCCACTCGACCAAGTCTTCCGCATGTTGCGGCTCAACACGGCCAGCTGCCGAAAAAAAGGCCAAGCATGTCCCACGGCCACGTGCTGATGAGGATGCACTGTCTCCATGACCAGCACTAGACACAGAGCCTGCTTGCCCTCTCTTATTGGCTTGTGACTGTCTGCCTCTCCTTCTTGGCCTTCCAGACATACTAATGGCCTGTAGCTGCACTAAGCTGGGATATATATATATATGTTAGAAGGCCAGTGTGCTGGCCTGAATTTATGGGAGGATCCCGGAGGGTATTTAAGCTGACCACTTCCCCTTCCTCTTTGTCAGTTTCAGTGCATGATACTACATGTCTCTGTGCTGACTCTTCCCAGCTTATCTTGTGTTCATAAGTCTGTGCGATCGATTACAAGTGGGTTGCGGCGTCTTCGTTGGCGGTTCTCGCTTGCTGTTGCAGGTAGGGTTCAAACCTTTTTGTTCATATGCAATGTTACCATTGGATATGTTTACTATACCTGCAAACTTAGATTTTCAGGCTCGCTCTGCTTTGCTTGTCATCCTATCCACAAACATACGATTCGTTTGTAGATCCAAGCCTCTGAGCCATTGTCGGTTGTTCTCTGATATCACTCGATACAGGCTTCATTTTCTCATAGGATTCACTGTCTATGGGGTTGCCGTCTCATCCATTTGGAGATCAGCATGTATTGTTTGCATGGGTTCTGTGTCTGATTGAGGTGGTAATTAGACCCACATGGGGCCTTGTCTGCACTTTGATTAGGCTGGGTGGTTGGTATGTGTTTGGTTTTAGAAGTAAGGTGTGGTATAGACGCTGCAACCGATTTTGTATTGGATTCACTTCATACATCTTACAACCGATTTGTATCAGTGCCATCTCTTTACAACCAATTCATATTGCATACCTGCTACAATAGGATTCGAACCTAGTCGCATCGGCAGCACGACGGTTCGCATCGGATGCATCCCGCTCACTGATTCTTATTAGTCCCTGTTGTACCCCACAAATGGTTCGTTGTTTATGTAATTTTCTACTGACTGTTTCGTATTGCTTTCATGTCATACGAATCCCAGTCGGATTCAAGCCTAGTCGCCTCGGCGGCACAACGGTTTGCATCGGTCTTTTCCTGCACACCAATTTGTAGTGGTTCTTACCATACCCTACGATTCATTACATCACACTCCTTGAACGCCTGGTTTACAACCAACTGAGTGACCACCTCATTAAAAACAACCTTCTTGATCCCCTTCAATCTGGATTCCGCCCTCAACACTCCACAGAAACTGCTCTTTTAAAACTCACAAATGACCTACTAACTGCAAAAACCAACGGACACTATTCTGTACTCCTACTTCTGGATCTTTCAGCTGCCTTTGACACTGTTGACCACCCCCTCCTCCTCAAAAAACTTTACTCCCTCGGTCTCCGTGACTGTGCTCTTCAGTGGCTCTCATCCTACCTATCCCAATGCACCTTCAGTGTCACTTACAATTCTACTTCCTCCACTCCTCTTCCCTTCTATGTCGGGGTCCCCCAAGGTTCTGTTCTTGGACCTCTTTTATTTTCAATCTACACCTCTTCCCTGGGTCAGCTTCAATATCATTTCTATGCTGATGACACGCAAATCTATCTCTCCACCCCTCAACTCACTCCATCAGTCTCCTCACGCATCACTAACTTACTAACCGACATATCTGTATGGATGTCACACCACTTCCTCAAACTCAACTTGTCCAAAACTGAGCTTATAATATTTCCTCCCCCACGTGCCTCTTCCCTTGACTTCTCTGTCAAGAGCAATGGCACAACCATCCACCCGTCCCCACACGTCAGGGTGCTAGGTGTTATGCTGGACTCTGAACTCTCCTTTCAGCCCCACATCCAATTACTTTCCAAAGCTTGCCGCCTCAACCTCCGCAACTTCTCTAAACTACGTCCCTTTCTAACCAATGAAACCACAAAGCTCCTGATTCACTCCCTGGTTATCTCTCGCCTTGACTACTGCAACTCACTCCTCATTGGCTTACCTTTAAACAGACTATCCCCCCTGCAGTCCATCATGAATGCTGCTGCCAGACTTATCCACCTTACAAACCGCTCAGTGTCTGCTACCCCTCTCTGCCAATCCCTCCATTGGCTGCCACTCGCCCAACAAATTAAATTCAAAATACTAACAATAAGTTACAAAGCCATCCACAACTCTGCCCCCAGCTACATCACTAACCTAGTCTCAAAATACCAACCTAATCGCCATCTCCGTTCCTCCCAAGACCTCCTGCTCTCTAGCTCCCTCATCACCTCCTCCCATATCCGCCTCCGGGACTTCTCCCGAGCCTCGCCCATCCTCTGGAATTCCCTACCCCAATCTGTCAGACTGTCTCCAAATTTATCCACTTTTAGGCGATCCCTGAAAACCTTCCTCTTCAGAGAAGCCTATCCTGCCTCCATCTAATAACTGCACTATTTTCTCCATTAGCTCATCCCCCACAGCTATTACCCTTTTGTATAACTTGACCCTCCCTCCTAGATTGTAAGCTCTAACGAGCAGGGCCCTCTGATTCCTCCTGTATTGAATTGTATTGTACTTGTATTGTCTGCCCTAATGTTGTAAAGCGCTGCGTAAACTGTCGGCGCTATATAAATCCTGTATAATAATAATAATAATAATTATTTATTTTATTTATTTTTTGTCCGATTCACATCACCTCATCACCTCAGCATCACAGTCCACTCCGAACCTAGTCGCACAAGCGGCACAACGGTTCGCGTCACGAGTATCCCACACACCAATACGTAACAGTCCCTATAACAAATCTACGATTCGTTACGTATGCCACTTCGCAGTTCCTTCCTACATATACAATTTCTGCTATCCTTTTCTTTTTCACCTATCAGTAGGTGACCTTTCTTGCAATCGCTGCAAGCTACGCATCTCATCATAACTCCTTGCAATCGCTGCAAGAACACGCATCTCAAAATTTACCCATTTGCAATCCCTGCAACATGCATCTCAGTATAAACTCCTTGCAATCGCTGCAAGAACACGCATCTCAACATTTACCCATTTGCAATCGCTGCAACATGCATCTCAGTATAAACTCCTTGCAATCGATGCAAGAACACGCGTCTCAACATTTACCCATTTGCAATCGCTGCAAAAACATGCATCTCAGTATAATCTCCTTGCAATCATTGCAAGATCACGCATCTCAACATTTACCTATTTTTGCAATTGCTGCAACATGCATCTCAATATAAACTCCTTGCAATCGCTGCAAGATACGCATCTCATGATAACTCCTTGCAATCGCTGCAAAAAACACGCATCTCAGCATATACCCATTTTGCAATCTCTGCAAAACATGCATCTGAGTACAAACTCCTTGCTATTGCTACAAATACACGCATTTTACCATTTAGCCGTATACAATCACTACAAAACATGCATCTCAGTATAAACTCCTTGCAATTGCTGCAAATACACGCATCTTAGTGTTTACTCACTTGCAATCGCTGCAAAACATGCATCTCAGCATTTACCCATTTTTACAATCACTGCAAAACACGCATCTAAGTATAAACTCCTTGCAATCGCTACAAAACACGCATCTCAGCATTTACCCATTTTTGCAATCACTGCAAAACACGGAT
This sequence comes from Lithobates clamitans, assembly GCA_037952925.1. Lineage (NCBI taxonomy): Eukaryota > Metazoa > Chordata > Amphibia > Anura > Ranidae > Lithobates > Lithobates clamitans. Next base: position 1,942,551 of record JBBGZY010000730.1, read on the forward strand.
CTCAGTATATACTCCTTGCAATCGCTGCAAAAACACGCATCTCAGCATATACCCATTTGCAATCGCTGCAAACATGCATCTCAACATATACTCCTTGCAATCCCTGCAAGCACACTCAGTGGTGCTCATACAGCCCACTTCATTTTTTAGTGGCACTTAATCGGTCACTCGTCTCCAGTGGCATTCATACGAGCCACTCATTGTTTTCGTCTATCTTTTCTCCCTCAGGTCAGTCGAGTTCAGGTTCCATCCTGTACCAGGTTGGACGTTATTTCCCAGGTAAAAAAAAAACAACAAAAAAAACGCTATGTTTGCATCTTCACCAGGGCCAGTCGCATACAAGGGGGACACATAAAAAAAGAAAAAAAAAAGTAAAAAAAAAAAAGTAAAGAAATCGTGTTGCACTCATGTCACCCTTACTGCAGGTGTTCCCGGCTACTAGAGCGTCAGTCAGGGCCTAGTTCATGGGCTTTTCTATCACATCATTCTGCAGCACCCTTTCACTATACTGTTACTCCACATACATCATTGGACGTGATCTCCAGGCGTTAGTTCTGTCACATATGTCTATACATGACACTCTGTTTTCGAAGGGCAACCCTTCACCTCGCAGACAAGGTCGCTTAACAGTAGACTTGCTGGCAGGGCAAGTGTTAGCAGGCCGAGCACACGTCACCCCCTACAGACCGCAACATTCCTACGTAGGCCGTACCAGACTTCTACTTCTCGCCCCAGTACGCCCTGGGCTTCTGGTCTTCAGGTTTGTTCTTGCCACAGACAGGCACCCGAGCTATCGGTTATCTGGCCAGTCACCTCCTGGCCCACCTCGGTCGCCACGCACCCTTCTGAGTTTTCTAAATTTCCACTCAACATAAGTTCTGCACAACAGAACTCTGTCAGCTCCTGTCTATGCCTATCATTCCTTTTTCTGTACTTCTTCCTTTTTCCTCCTCTCTGAGTTTTCTTTTTACCACTCCGCTCTCTATCCTATGGCTATGACTCCTCTTAAATATGAGCACCCAGCCCCCTTTTTGTCTTCTGGCAGCGAGGACTTCACACCCGCCCCTCTGTTACTCCCCCAAACGGCTCAGAGCGCGGCTGCCTGCAGTCCCTCAGGGGATGGAACATCCCCAAACTCATAGCTGAGTCGCAGGGATATTCCTTTCCTGCTAATGGCCAGGAAGGCAAAGCTTTTCAGGCTCCTCTTCCCACCTCCAGCTGCAGCTGGGCCCAACAGGCATCCCTACAATCCATCCACGGGGCCCAGCTGCACTCTTTGGTCTCCCCCTTAGCCGCAACAGTTCAGACGTCCAGACCAGAGTCACACCTTTGAAAGTTCACCCATCCATGGCCCTTCCGGACCTGGTCATGGTCCCGATGACAGCTTCTCCTTCTGCAGGTACACCAGGCTCTGCACCTATCATCCTCCCCGTTCATCTTGTCCCGACCAGCATCAGGGAGGATATATTGGAGGGCAAAGATGTCATTTGGCATCCCTGCTCATCTCACTCCATGACTTGGCGAACAACAAATCATACGCCTGGGGGGATGTCTCAGTGGTTGTCAAGTCGAGAGACCCCAGCCTCAGTCGTAAGCTGTCAGCCACTGAGTTCTCCCTGGCCTTCGGGATGTTCAGAGATGTACTTTGTTCAGCCACCCTCAGCAGGAGGGAGGAGCGGGACTTATACCTTTATGCAGTGACAGATCTTGCTTACAAATATGGAGGTTTTGCCGTCTACGACCATCGGTCATTTTTCAGCCAAAGCAGCAGCGAGACTTGCCCAGTTCCAGATAAGCTCTGACTGGAGCCTCACAGACACGGAACTCTTTTGTCGCCACTTTGCCCACAAAGCTGACGGTTTCGCCCAATCCCTCACTTGAACCTGTCACACCAGGCCCAATGTCACAGGGTTATCCATTATCCGGACGATTTTCTGCTTATCGAACACCTAGACATACCCCCCCCCCCAGTAGATCTAGACAAGCTAAGAGGTCTTCAACAATCTCAATGGACACATAGTGGAAGGCCCAACACATTTCATAAGTTTCTCAGGCATCGTCCTGGATACGCAAGCCATGCAGCCTAGCCTGCCTTCTGACAAATTAGCTTGTGTTAGGTTGGTCATTTAAGAGTTTACCCGGTCACAGGAATGTACTAAAAGACAGCTGCAGTCCTTGATAGGGATGCTCAATTTCGCTATGAGAACAATTCCTCAGGGGCGGTCGTTCATCTCAAGGCTTTTAGTCTTTCTTGCCCGAGCGCAGGACCCGACCAAGTCCTCAGACTAGACCCAGCAGCAATAGCAGACTTGGCTTTGTGGGACGAGTTCCCCTTCAACTGGAATGACATATCAATGTTTTTCCCTCAGTATCAGCTCAGTCGCCCCAGGTAGTCACAGATGCTGCAGCCTCCACTGGCTTTGCTGCAATTTTTGGCCATCACTGGTTTGCCAGACCTTGGCCCCCGGAAATCTGCCTGATTCCTGGCTTCCCTCGATCTTTGTCATTGTTCGAGCTGTACCCCATCGTGGCAGCAGCCCAAGTCTGGGGCCACACGTGGACAGATCAGACAGAGCTCTTCACCAGACAACCAGGTTACAGCTGACATCATTAATAAGGGTAGATCCAACTCGCTCCCCGTCATGTCCTTCCTGCGCAGTCTGCTGCAATTGTCATTACATCACCAAATTTAACAATTACTGTAAGCATATCCCTGGCAAGTGCAATACCGCAGCCGATGCACTGTCCCGCTCCAATTTTGTCTCATTCTTCCAGCAGGAACCCGGAGCCGACCCATCATCCACTGCTATCCCACCTTGGTCTCAACTAACAATGGATTGAAGCCACACCTTGCCAATGCAACCCGGCTCATCAACCACTCACTGTCTAGCAACACACTAAAGGCTTATCCCACGGCCTGGTACACCTACCGTAGGTTCCTTGCCACTTGTCCCGGAACCACAGTAGATGACGTCACTCATGTCCTAGCCTTTATATCTTATTGCCACACACAGCTGGCTCTCCCTCATACCCCTATCAGGCTGTACCTGGCCGGTATCCAAGCCACTATGTCCTTTATCTTACGGAAAACGCAACAAACCGGACCCGGAGTGGATATAAACTTCTTTCGAACCAGCAACTATCTTTTGACCGTATGCTCTTTCACCTACCCAGCCAGTCTCCAGACCATTACTGCCTTTTCAGGTCAACCCCCTGAGTGGAAATCAGTTTATTAAACATGTTTGGGTCCTACTGATCAACTTAGGCCTAGACCCCGGGCGGTATCCTGGATATTCCTTTGGATCGGCGCAGCCTCAGCCACAGCTCAGCACGGAGTACCAGACCATGTGACCAAGAAGCTAGGCAGGTCAAAAGTCTACCTGCTTTACCAGATATATATTCCCTCAAGATGACCCTTTCTCCAAGCTCACTCAATGAGGTTAGAGGCAATAAAGATACTTCCCTACCTGGTTATTTTTGGCCCCTTTTCTTGCCATACCTACCAGACGACCAAAAGCCACACCTCAGGTCTATTTATGTTGTGAGTCTTGTCGCGTGTTTATGTGATCCACATTTGTCTCGGTCTTAGGGCCACGACCATAAGTTAGAAGGCCAGTGTGCTGGCCTGAATTTATGGGAGGTGCCCGGAGGGTATTTAAGCTGACCACTTCCCCTTCCTCTTTGTCAGTTTCAGTGCACGATACCCTCCCTCCCATTACCCTTTTTACAGCACTTCTCAGCAAATTCTCCTCCACAATCATCCATTACTTATCTTGGGTATGGCCCCTTTTCTTGCCATACCTACCAGACGACCAAAAGCCACACCTCAAGTCTATTTATGTTGTGAGTCTTGTCGCGTGTTTATGTGATCCACATTTGTCTCGGTCTTAGGGCCACGACCATATATATATATATATATATATATATATATATATATATATATATATATATATATATGATACTGCAGCTAGCAAAATCAGCTGCCTGCCTGTAGTATGAGACCAACCTTCTACAGGTAGCTTTAGCTGAACACTGTGCAGAGCTCGCAAAAAACTAACTTGTAGCTTTTTTAGCTGCCTGCGGTAGTGATAGGATCAGGAAAACACCACCAACCTTCTACAGGTAGCTTTAGGTGAACACTGTGCAGAGCTCGCAAAAAAATAACTTGTAGGTTTAGCTGAACACTATGAGATGGATGCACCACACTAACTTGTAGTTTTAGCTGAACACTGTGAGCAGGACGCACAGCACTAACTTGTAGTTTTAGCTGAACACTGTGAGCAGGACACACTGCACTAACTTGTAGGTTTAGCTGAACACTGTGAGGTGGACGCACCACACTAAATTGTAGTTTTAGCTGAACACTGAGCAGGACGCACCGCACTAACTTCTAGGTTTAGCTGAACACTGTGAGGTGAACGCACCGCACTAGCTTGTAGTTTTAGCTGAACACTGTGAGCAGGACGCACCGCACTAACTTGTAGGTTTAGCTGAACACTGTGAGGTGGACGTACCACACTAACTTGTAGGTTTAGCTGAACACTGTGAGCAGGACGCACCCCATTAACTTGTAGGTTTAGCTGAACACTGTGAGCAGGACGCACCCCATTAACTTGTAGGTTTAGCTGAACACTGTGAGAAGGACGCACAGCACTAACTTGTTGTTTTAGCTGAACACTGTGAGCAGGACGCACTGCACTAACTTGTAGCTTTAGATGAACACTGTGCAGAGGTCTCACTACATTAACTTGTAGGTTTAGCTGAACACTGTGAGCAGGACGCACTGCACTAACTTGTAGGTTTAGCTGAACACTGTGAGGTGGACGCACCACACTAACTTGTAGTTTTAGCTGAACACTGTGAACAGGAAGCACCCCACTAACTTGTAGTTTTAGCTGAACACTGTGAGCAAGACACACTGCACTAACTGTAAATAGTATAGCTGCCTGACTGTGGTACTAATAGGATCAAAAGAACACCAGCAATTTTCTTCAGGTAGCTGTAAATACTGTAACAAGACAAGCCTTCCTGTCAGTAAGAAGATAACAGGAACGGATCTAGCTGAACACTGTGAGCAAGACGCACTGCACTAACTGTAAATAGTCTAGCTGCCTGACTGTGGTACTAATAGGATCAAAAGAACACCAGCAATTTTCTTCAGGTAGCTGTAAATACTGTAACAAGACAAGCCTTCCTGTCAGTAAGAAGATAACAGGAACGGATCTAGCTGAACACTGTGAGCAAGACGCACTGCACTAACTTGTAGCTTTAGATGAACACTGTGCAGAGGTCCCACTACACTAACTTGTAGGTTTAGCTGAACACTGTGAGCAGGATGCACAGTACTAACTTGTAGTTTTAGCTGAACACTGTGAGCAGGACGCACTGCACTAACTTGTAGGTTTAGCTGAACACTGTGAGCAGGATGCACAGTACTAACTTGTAGTTTTAGCTGAACACTGTGAGCAGGACGCACTGCACTAACTTGTAGGTTTAGCTGAACACTGTGAGGTGGACGCACCACACTAACTTGTAGTTTTAGCTGAACACTGAGCAGGACGCACCGCACTAACTTCTAGGTTTAGCTGATTACTGTGAGGTGAACGCACCGCACTAACTTGTAGTTTTAGCTGAACACTGTGAGCAGGACGCACCGCACTAACTTGTAGGTTTAGCTGAACACTGTGAGGTGGACGTACCACACTAACTTGTAGGTTTAGCTGAACACTGTGAGCAGGACGCACCCCATTAACTTGTAGGTTTAGCTGAACACTGTGAGCAGGACGCACAGCACTAACTTGTAGTTTTAGCTGAACACTGTGAGCAGGACGCACTGCACTAACTTGTAGCTTTAGATGAACACTGTGCAGAGGTCTCACTACATTAACTTGTAGGTTTAGCTGAACACTGTGAGCAGGACGCACTGCACTAACTTGTAGGTTTAGCTGAACACTGTGAGGTGGATGCACCACACTAACTTGTAGTTTTAGCTGAACACTGTGAGCAGGAAGCACCCCACTAACTTGTAGTTTTAGCTGAACACTGTGAGCAAGACACACTGCACTAACTGTAAATAGTATAGCTGCCTGACTGTGGTACTAATAGGATCAAAAGAACACCAGCAATTTTCTTCAGGTAGCTGTAAATACTGTAACAAGACAAGCCTTCCTGTCAGTAAGAAGATAACAGGAGCGGATCTAGCTGAACACTGTGAGCAAGACGCACTGCACTAACTTGTAGCTTTAGATGAACACTGTGCAGAGGTCCCACTACACTAACTTGTAGGTTTAGCTGAACACTGTGAGCAGGACGCACTGCACTAACTGTAAATAGTCTAGCTGCCTGACTGTGGTACTAATAGGATCAAAAGAACACCAGCAATTTTCTTCAGGTAGCTGTAAATACTGTAACAAGACAAGCCTTCCTGTCAGTAAGAAGATAACAGGAACGGATCTAGCTGAACACTGTGAGCAATACGCACTGCACTAACTTGTAGCTTTAGATGAACACTGTGCAGAGGTCCCACTACACTAACTTGTAGTTTTAGCTGAACACTGTGAGCAGGACGCACCGCACTAACTTCTAGGTTTAGCTGAACACTGTGAGGTGGACGCACCAAACTAACTTGTAGTTTTAGCTGAACACTGTTAGCAGGATGCACCCCACTAACTTGTAGGTTTAGCTGAACACTGTGAGCAGGACGCACCCCACTAACTTGTAGTTTTAGCTGAACACTGTGAGCAGGACGCACTGCACTAACTGTAAATAGTCTAGCTGCCTGACTGTGGTACTAATAGGATCAAAAGAACACCAGCAATTTTCTTTGGGTAGCTGTAAATACTGTAACAAGACAAGCCTGCCTGTCAGTAAGAAGATAACAGGAACGGATCTAGCTGAACACTGTGAGCAGGACGCACTGCACTAACTTGTAGCTTTAGATGAACACTGTGTAGAGGTCTCACTACACTAACTTGTAGGTTTAGCTGAACACTGTGAGCTGGACGCACAGCACTAACTTGTAGTTTTAGCTGAACACTGTGAGCAGGATGCACTGCACTAACTTCTAGGTTTAGCTGAACACTGTGAGGTGGACGCACCACACTAACTTGTAGTTTTAGCTTAACACTGTGAGCAGGACGCACCACACTAACTTGTAGTTTTAGCTGAACACTGTGAGCAGGACGCACTGCACTAACTGTAAATAAATAGACAATACTTTTGCGCCTTTGGTAAAAAATAAAAAATAAAAAATACAAAATGAGTGAATTGGTAAGTGTAAAACCACACACTCAAAAACCACAAATACAAGCTGCTCCCCTTAATTTGAATGGAACAAACAAATAAGTATTGGTGTATAATAGGGGGCGCTAGAGACCTAACGCACATATGCTTCTGCCATTAAGTGTGCTCACTAACCAAACCAATCTTAGTGAACTGAATGGTGCTAATTATGCTAAACTAGTGATAACACAAACACATAACTTATGCTACAACACATAAAATATGTAAAGAATCCAGTGAAAAAAATTAAACAAAATTCGTAGTGCAAGTGAAATGAATAAATCGTGATGTCTAATAGTCCCAATCCATTGAAAAGATCAGAGCAAAACAGCTGAAAACAACATCACAGCAGAGACATGGATCCTCACAAATGCAACAATTTATGCGTTGATATAAAGGTTCCGTCACCCAAGAGGAAAAAAACACCTGAAGGTAATAGATATCTGCTTACCAGATACCAATGACTTCTTTAACTAAAAAGAAAGTCATTAGTGCTTGTACAGGATTGTGCCTGTTCACTTGAAGGCTGGAAGGCTGGATGGTGCTTTAGGCATTGAACCCTCCCGTCCCATTCATTCAGGATAGGAAATATGAGAAACAAAAGGGGATCTTCATAGCGTAAAACCGTTTATTGTATAAAATTAGAGAACAATAAAATAGCCAAATGGCCTCTTACATTGGACGGTGCCTACCCGGCACTGGGACTGCTCGCATGTCAGGGTGAGTAGAGTCAGGAACCCTTCGCATCACATCGCACATGCGGCGTGCGTTCCACTCCGTGCGTCTAGCTAACCAGCTAATCCGGAAGTAGGTGGGACGATTCTGGACATGTGACCACGTACCGCTCCGACGTACGTTTAGTTTGTGAACGTCATCAGGGATTCTTTACATATTTTATGTGTTGTAGCATAAGTTATGTGTTTGTGTTATCACTAGTTTAGCATAATTAGCACCATTCAGTTCACTAAGATTGGTTTGGTTAGTGAGCACACTTAATGGCAGGACCACTAACTGTAAATAGTCTAGCTGCCTGACTGTGGTACTAATAGGAACAAAAGAACACCAGCAATTTTTTTCAGGTAGCTGTAAATACTGTAACAAGACAAGCCTGCCTGTCAGTAAGAAGATAACAGTAACAGATCTAGCTGAACACTGTGAGCAGGACGCACTGCACTAACTTGTAGCTTTAGATGAACACCATGCAGAGGTCTCACTACACTAACTTCTAGGTTTAGCTGAACACTGTGAGGTGAACGCACCGCACTAACTTGTAGTTTTAGCTGAACACTGTGAGCAGGACGCACCGCACTAACTTGTAGGTTTAGCTGAACACTGTGAGGTGGACGTACCACACTAACTTGTAGGTTTAGCTGAACACTGTGAGCAGGACGCACCCCATTAACTTGTAGGTTTAGCTGAACACTGTGAGCAGGACGCACAGCACTAACTTGTAGTTTTAGCTGAACACTGTGAGCAGGACGCACTGCACTAACTGTAAATAGTCTAGCTGTCTGACTGTGGTACTAATAGGATCAAAAGAACACCAGCAATTTTCTTCAGGTAGCTGTGTATACTGTAACAAGACTAGCCTGCCTGTCAGTAAGAAGATAACAGGAATGGATCTAGCTGAACACTGTGAGCAGGATGCACTGCACTAACTGTAAATAGTCTAGCTGCCTGACTGTGGTACTAATAGGATCAAAAGAACACCAGCAATTTTCTTCAGGTAGCTGTAAATATTGTAACAAGACAAGCCTGCCTGTCAGTAGGAAGATAACAGGAACGGATCTAGCTAAACTGAATACAGTGTATATATATATATGCAACACCCGGGATGCATATATATACACAATACACTGTAAGTGCAGCTAACTGACTGACTGTTCTGCCTAATCTATCTAACTCAAATCAAATGACACTGTCTCTCTGTCTATCTCTTTCAACGCCGGAAGACACACTACACAGGGCCGCCGTGTAGGCGGCCTTATATAGTGTGGGGCGTGTACTAAATCCCCTGAGCCATAATTGGCCAAAGCCTCCTTGGCTTTGGCCAATTACGGCTCTCTGTTCAGACGGCGCTGTGATTGGCCAAGCATGCGGGTCATAGTGCATGCTTGGCCAATCATCAGCCAGCAATGCACTGCGATGCCGCAGTGAATTATGGGCCGTGACGCGCCACACGAATTTGGCGCGAACGGCCCATATCGTTCGCAATTCGGTGAACGGGCGAACAGACGATGTTCGAGTCGAACATGGGTTCGACTCGAACATGGGTTCGACTCGAACATGAAGCTCATCCCTAGTATCAGGGAACATAGTTAACCCCTTGGCTGCCCCCTAGTGTTAACCCCTTCACTGCCAGTGACATTTTTACAGTAATCAATGCATTTTTATAGCACTGATGGCTGTATAAATGCCAACGGTCCCAAAAATGTGTCAAAATTGTCCGATGTGTCTGCCATAATGTCGCAGTCATGATAAAAATCGCAGATCGCCGCTATAATTAGTAAAAAAATAATAAAAATGCTATAAATCTAACCCCTATTTTGTGCACATTATAACTTTTGTGTAAACCCATCAATATACACTTGCAATTTTTATTACCAAAAATGTGTAGAAGAATACATATAAGACTAAACTGAGAAAAAATTTGCTTTAAAAAAAAAAAAACGGGGATATTTATTATAGCAAAATGTACAAAATATTGTGTTTTTTTCAAAATTGTCGCTCTTTTTTTGTTTATAGCGCAAAAAATAAAAAATGCAGAGATGATCAAATACCACCAAAAGAAAGCTCTAATTGTCGGAAAAAAAAGGACATCAATTTTGTTTGAGTACATCGTCTCATGACTGCGTCAGATAAAGCGATGCAGTGTCAAATCGCAAAAAATGGCCTGGTCATTCAGCAGCCAAATTTTCCGGGGCTGATTCTGATTACAAATTATTATTCTTGCTTGTAGAGGTCCTTTATTTATTTGTTTTGAAAGAGCATTGAAAGACCAAAGATGCTGGGGTTGGATCACTGAGTGGTATATGCAGTGGTGGCTTGGAGTATTAGGAAGTCACCTGCTTTTGTGTCAACTTTTTCTTTATAGTTGTTGTGGGGTTTATGTACTAAAAGCAAATTGCCTGTGCACTTTGCAAGTGTTGCTGCACTCATTTTCCACAGAGCTTAGTGAATGTGGTAAAGCTTCTGAAAACTGGAAAACTGGAAAGCTTCTGAAACTGGAAGCTCCATTTATTATGTACTCAACTGATGGGGGAATACTATATATAATATATATGTCTCCCTGTCTATACACCCTGGGAAAGAACTGGAAAAGATTGCACTCCAAGCAAAGGATGTGTAATGCCGCGTACACACGAGCGGACTTTACGGCAGACTTGGTCCGGCGTACTGGATGACGTACTGGACAATTCGATGGTGTGTGGGCTCCAGCGGACTTTGTTTGCTCCAAATTTGGGCGGACTTAGATTTGAAACATGTTTTAAATCTATCCGACGGACTCTTCTTTCTAGTGGACAAACCGGTCGTCTGTGTGCTAGTCAAACTGATGCATGCTCTGAAGCAATTACAAGACGGAAGCGCTCGGTCTGGTAAAACTAGCTTTCATATTGAAGCTAGCACATTCCTCTTCTGTGATCTTTTAATACAGCGCTTTTTTTTAAATTTATAATGCGAGAGGAATGAAGTTGTTTTTCTGCTTTATATTCACACAGATTTCTCACAAACTACTTTCTTCATGATTTATCCTCATGCCATGACTAATATGATATTTTTAAAAAGCCAGATCTCCATAAATAAAGTTTTAAATTAGATTTTGGACTCATCCTAATTTTTTTTATTGATTGATTGACACTTATCTATTTTACAATGAGTGCTAAATTATACCAGCATTTTTTTTTGTGGATTTTCTAGTTACCACAATAACCTTAATATTTTGTGTTGTTTTAATGAGCCTTAACGAGGTTGGTGTCCTTGTTAATTAGACATAGGGGGTGTATTTTCCAAAGGAAAATTTTCCAAACTTTCATTTTTCACTACAAGTGCAAATTCTACTTGGAATTGCACAGAAAGAGCATTTTGAAGTGCCTTCGCTGTGGATCCAAGGGGCACATGCAAGGAACCCCCCCCAAAAAAAAACCTTTTTATTGCACATGATTGTATGATAAAATCAGCAGAGCTTCCTCTCATTTCAGCTCTTCCCCTCAGATTTACAGCGACAGCACTTCCAACAAGTGCACTTGCTGTGCAATTTCTAAAGTGAACTTTTCACTAGTACTTTTCACTTGATTTTAGAAATGATTTAGCCTTTTGGCAAAAAGATACATAGGGGTTGATTTACTAAAGGGAAAAAGACTGTGCACTTTGCAAATTGCAGTTCCCCTCTGCAAGAGCAGTTGCTCCAGAGCTTAGTAAATGAGCAGAAGCTCTGCTGACTTCCATTATCCAATCATGTGCAAGCAAAAATTCTGTTTTTAGAATTTTCCTTGCACAGGATTGGGTACTCTTTGCAAAGTCAAGCGTTACCTCATTTCCGAAGCTCTGGAGCAATTGCACTTGCAGAGGGCATCTGCCCTCTGCAAAGTGCACAGTCTATTTGCTTTTATTAAATCAACCCCATAGTCTTTTTGACCTGTACCTGCCTACTCCCAAACAAAATGGCGTTTTTGAATCAAAACACATAGTCAATAATGTAAGGTAACATAAAAATCCATTTATTTTGGTCTAAAAAAAATTAGGAAGGCAACACTGGAGACACTTTTAGAATCTGTGAAGCCTTTCATCCCCCAGGACACACATCAAGTTTTAGGACAAGAAAATTGGTATCTTGCGACTATAGGGAGCACAGGGAGCACAGTCAGACCAGACAGAAACCAAGCAATCACTTTTGACTCTTCCGTGGAGCCTTCCCTGCACGCTTCTCTGCAGCCTTCCCTGCACGCTTCTCTGCAGCCTTCCCTCCACGCTTCTCTGCAGCCTTCCTCGGAGGTTGGGCCTCTGGTGGTGTACTTGGGGCAGGAGGAGGAGGAGGAGGAGGAGTGGCTTCATCTGCCAGATACGTGGTAACAGTAAGCTCCCCTCTCAAGCCCTTCTGATATGCCTGAAAAATCAAACCCTCACAGAGGAGGCGTTGGCCCTTTTCCAACTCAAGCAATCTGCTGGCTATATAGGTGCCATACGCCTCCTCTGCATTGGGTGGTGTACTCAGGATTTGGCTTGCTTCCCGTATGAGGGCTAGGGATTCCTGCTCAGTTTTGTGTCATTCTCCTGGGCCTTTGGTGGAGAATGCAGAGGGGAGGCACCTGACACTCTGTGCGGCTTCTACTTGGCCCAGCCACAGCCTCCTCCTCTCTCCCACTGGGCAAGGCCTCCTCCTCTCTCCCACTGGTCAATGCCTCCTCCTGGCTGAGGTCATCCTGTGTCAAAAAAGGGACATAGTTGTAATTTTGTGTTACGCAATCACACACAATTTTCAGCTCATGACTTGCAAATATAATTCTCAACAAATAGTAAAGGCTATCTATTTGACACCACCATTATTTCAGGTGATCAACAATATCTGAAGTACATGGGCGTGCACACAGGGTGTGCCAGGTGTGCCTGGGCACACCCTAATTGCCTTGTGTGGTGCATATTCCTCCCTGTTTAGACCACTGATATTTCATCCCCCCCAAAAATGTTACACAAGCTAAAAAATTTTGGGAAAAGAAAATTAACAAAATTACACTGTCCACTGCCCTACTGACACCATCAGTACATATACACATGCATATGTATTTGAGCTTTGGGGTGCACACCCTAATGCAAGAGGCTGCACTCACCTATGCAGAAGTATATTTTTGGCCACTACTGTCTAGTGATATGTCTACATATTAATATTTGTGATGAAGTCATTTTTTATGAAGCACTTAAAAATTTAACACTTTAACATCATTAATAACATTTACACAATCACAAATTCCACAAAAAAGGATACCTGGCTGAAGCTGGGCGCACCCCCTTCATCAATGATGAAAAGGCCCAGTTCTTCCTGGGACTCCTCAGCTGGGGTGGAGGTGGATGGAAGGCTGGAGGGAAGAGTGGGGGGAAGGCTGGAGGGAAGGGTGGGGAGAATAGTGGGGGGAAGGGTCGAAAGTGATTGCCTGGCTTCTGTCTGGTCATCCAGGAATCGCATTTTGTGGTAGTACAACAACTTGGGTACATAAACTTGGTCAGCTGCTGCACCGGATCTGAGCGACTCCTGGATTCTATTGTGTTCCCGCTTGTACATGTTTCGCAAGATACCAATTTTCTTGTCCACAAACTTGAGGTCTGCCTGAGGGAAACGAGTCTTCACAAATTCTAAAAGTGTGCCCAGTGTTGCCTTCCTTACATCTCTATTGTAATATAGTGGGTGTTTGACCTCCCACAGGTTTTTCTTTTCCTGATATAGCTCAATAAATTGGGACAAAAAATCTGCCTCTTTAAAGGGATTCATTGTTTCTGAAAGACAAGACACAAGATCCAAACTAATGTCAGTCACAAATCACAGGATTATTTGTGTTTGGTATCTAGGGGACACATACATACACACACACACACACCAAACACATTCACCAAACACACACACCCCCACTTTAATCTTACCTTCGTTTCTGACGCTCGCTACTTCCGCACAGACATACGTAGGCCATCGTAATAGCTTTATATACACTGCACACGTGTCATGCTCCGCCTGCCTCGCCCGCCCCTGACATTCTTTAGTACAATTTGTCCCCGCCCCATCACTCTTCATTGCGCAGTGGGAGTATATAGCTAAAGATGGCGGAGAGAATCAGTGGAAGTAGCGCGGAGGAAAGCCCGGAGCCACAATCATCCACATCCCGGAGGAGATATAAGGCCACCAACATGGCTTTTTTTTTTTTTCGTATTCCCACAATTTGTTGATGTGGTGTAGATGTGTTGGAAAATATAATGCTTCTTCAAAAATGAATCAGTGTAATGTAAGGACAGGACACAGCAGCTGGTTCCACATCTGGACTCACGAGCACTATAGTGTACTATGTGACCATAAATAAATTTTTGAGGGGTAATACACATAGGAGATAATTGAGTTGTCTGTGAAACTTGCCTGAAAATGTGCATTGTTTATAATTGTTGTTCAGAGGGAATGTTCATCCTGTCTTCTAAATTTTTGAGGACAAAAAAAGGCAATTGTCCACAACTCCTAACCAACGTTTCATATTATTTGATAAAATCTAAAATATCACTGTGTTTTAACTATACCTTTTGTTGAATTATCATAGGGGAGAAAAGACTCATACAACAGTCCAAGGATCCCAGGACCCCCCCCAAGTCACCAGCCTGAGGCTGAAGATACCCCAAGCCCCAGCCCAAGACCCCGCCCACCTGACGACCTGGAGGAAGGAGAGGTGGAGGAAATGTGCGAGGTTTCAACCGCACCAAGTGAGTGACTGACACCCCAGCTTAAGGTAATGTATTTTGGCATGCATATTTTAACCCTTGTTTTTATTCACTTATTTTAGGTAAGCTTCTGGTTGTGGAAGGCCAAACGGCAGAGCCATTCAGCACAGACAGTGCCCAAAGACTGATTGGCCAGATAATGCTGTGGAATGGCCAAATTGATAAAATGCGTGACCAAATTCACAGCATGCAACTTCGCCTGGACTCTATGCAACAGGAAATGAAGAACATGATTGATGTTTTGGGCAGAATATAATAACTTTTTTCCTAAAAACATCAATCATGTTCTTCATTTCCTTGTGAAGTTTGTATCTTCTAGAAATTTGTTTGTAATTTTTTTTTGGATCCCAAAAATATTTTTAGGATGCACACGGTGTGTCATCATGTGCTATCTTCCATCATGGGTTATCAATGTACTTGTTTTGTGTTTGCAACCCCTTCATCCTCAAAATTATTTAGTGGTGATAGGAACAAAGAGATTGCACACACAAAACACGTACATTGCTCACCCATGATGGGAGATAGCACATGTTGACTTGGCCCTTTTGTAATGCTCAATTTTGAGCATATTAAAAATTAACGATTTACAAGAGTGACATCACATGCACCGTTCTTAAAATGTTGAACTTTGTAAGTTCTTTAATTTTTTGGTATGTTTTTCAAAACACTGTTGTGAATGTAAAGATTTTAAACAAGGTCTATTTTTCTAAAAATATGCCTTTAATAAAGTTAAAACAAAATAAATATTTTTACCCCAAAAAACAGTAAAATGTTTTTACTACTACAATGTGTGTGGCTGATCATTTCTCAATAATATTTTTTTATTTTTTTTGTGTGGTTACAGTGACAAAGGGCCTGATTAACTAAAGGTAAATGCACTTGCCACTACTATAAGTGCACTAGGAGACAGACCAAACTAAATGCAAACAAGAATAAAAACAAGATATTTTTTATCAATTTTTTTTATTGTATTTTTTTGAAAAATGAAAGCTCTTGCTGAATAGCAATGGCCCCCCGACCATTAAAATAATTCACATATCGCTCACGCACTTGATGTGCAGTTCGGGGGCCAAGCCAATACGGCCAATTTCTAGGCCTGTCATTGTTTGATCTTGTACTAGTCCGGCCTCAGGCCCAACAGAAGAAATATATGTCGCAGAATGTCTACGTAAAAAGTTATGTAGGATGCAGCAAGCAAGTATGACGTAATTTAGTTTATAGTCCGCCAGATTTATTGCTGAAAGGAACAAACGGAACCGGCTGGCCAGAATCCCAAAGGCATTCTCCACAACTCTTCTTGCTCTGGCCAGCCGGTAATTAAATACCCTCCTCTCAGGGATGAGTGTCCTTTGGGGGAACAGCCTCATCAAGTGCTCACAGAGAGCAAACGCTTCATCAGTGATAAAAACTGAGGGGAGTCCATCAACATTCTGGTCATCAGGTGGCAATCCCAGGCCACCAGAAACTGTGGAGTGAAAAAAAATACAAACATTAAGATAAGGACTTTTAAACATAACTTGGATATCAGATTACACAAAAACATTAGTGAACAACAGCAGTCAAACATTATTAATATGTAACTTAAATTGTAAAAAACATAAGGAACCATTTGAATGTGGGGGGAGGGGTTCTAATTAGGTTAACAAACACACCTGACTGTTTTAAACATTTGTGGGGTGGGGGAGGGGTTCTCATTAGGGTCCAAAACACACCTGACTGTTTTAAACATTTGTTGGGTGGGGGAGGGGTTCTCATTAGGGTCCAAAACACACCTGACTGTTTTAAACTTTTGTGGGGTGGGGGAGGGGTTCTCATTAGGGTCCAAAACACACCTGACTGTTTTAAACATTTGTGGGGTGGGGGAGGGGCAAACAAGACAATGGAGAAGACAATATACATTGTTCAAGGAACTATAGGCTAGAGATATAAATGGACCCAGGATTGCATGGTGGGGAGGTTATTGAAGGTAAATATGAATGTAGGGCAATAAATAATTAATGTCCAAAAACAGGCATGCATGAAGATAAAGGGGACATTCACAGCATATTGAAAGCATGTATGTAGGCAATAAAATCATAGAAAACAAAAAACTCCCGATGCCCAAAAAGTCTCTAATCACTTATTGCAGCAGCGCTATGGATCAAGCTGATCCGGACACATGAAGAAAAAAAACATTAATGATTAAGGAGATCCAGGAAAGTTCAAATAGCTGTGTTCTATTGTAGTGGAGAGCTTCTTTCACCAAGGATAATCACCACGTGCAGGGGACATCTCCCCAATGAAATTGCACTCACCAGAAAATCAGCATACATAAGCCTTATTATAACAGCTTTCCTTCTCCTTCATCCAGCCACCAGATGTCAGTCACATTCTTAGTTGATACCGCATTACATATGGGAGGAATGAAATAACCATATAGTGTAATATTGCTAAAACAATTTTATTCAAACTTTCAAAGTATTCCCCCTTTGTTAACATGCGTACCAGATATGCAATTAAAACGAGCATTTGTTAAAAAGTGCACTGTGCCTGCTATTCTGTCTCCCGGGAGGTCCTCCGGAACGTTTACTGGATACAAGAGCCAGTTCCTTGTTCCTCTCCGGTGCGTGGAACGCACACGTCACTTCCAGTGAATTACATCACTGACGCGTTTCGTCTGAGGGCGTAGTCCACCTTCTAGATGGCCAGTATTTATGTAAATGACAGTTGCACAGGCCAATCGTGTGAGTCCTGCTAACCGGACCACACCCCACATGTGATCACGCTCTAAGAGCTGTCAGCAATGGGGGATAAGATCTCCACACACCATTAGCTTAGTTGAATGCTATTGACCACCGCAAACTTGTCATCACTGGCTATAAAATGGAAGCCGACACACCAAACCGTTACAGGAGTCAACCTTATCGTATGTGATTTAGCAAGCGGATATGGTTTTTTATATATAAAAATTACGATGTACTGCCCGCTAACCGCAAGACAATGTTCATCCTAAACCTGATCACGGCATGTGTGACAATCTAGTGAGATGTGATTGTATCCCGTATACAAATGCCTCACACTCTACTGTCAGCATAAATACGGGTATACTATGTAAACGTGCATGTAAAATATCAAACACAATACACAGGCAATGTTAAAAATGATTGCAGCATTAATGTTACTAATATCATACTGCCCTAAAATATATATCATATATGGCAAATATAGATACCAATACACTAGTAAGTTTATCTAAAATTAGAGTATGACCTACTTATAATTTAGAAAAAATATGATAAATATATAAAAAATTATAAATATATAAAAATCACAAAAAACAAATCCAAAAATACCACTTCAAATATATGACACTCTGTCTAAAACTACTTTTAATACGTATATCACAGACTGTTTGTGATTATATGTACAGGCCAGTACTAAGAACCACTAAAACCTATTATGTGTCACTGATAAAGAAATTAATGTCCAGCTCAATGTTAAGTCCCTTGGGGGAGAGCACATCCACAGAATGGATCCACCGAGTCTCACGTTTAGATAATTTGCGGATGCGATTCATGGGTTTGTAGATGGGTTTGTAGATGCTCAACCCCCCAATTTACGGGTGACATCCCCTCAGTGGTCTAGCGACTTCTCTGCATGCTTTGCATTTTCTGCATGCAACAAATCCGTTTCGGTCCCAGAATGACTGAGGACGTTCAGGGGGGTCTATAACCTTTTTTACCACTTTATCACCAAAATTCATGCTTTTTCTATAGATAAATTGAGGTGTAGGTGGAAGTACGGTAGTAAGTTTCTTTCCATTAGGAGTATATGCCAATGCTTTTTAAAAATCTCCTCCACTTCCTTGTACTGAGAATGAAATTGGGAAATGAAGCCCCATTCTTTACTACGGTTCTTCTCATTCATCAAGGGTGCGTCTGAACTCTCCTGAACCATCTCTTGTAAGCACGATGTTCTTGGTAGGGCTGCTACTTCTTCCACCACTTTTTTGAGAGTCTCAGGTTTGTACCCCTTAGCTTCAAATCTCTCAGTTAGGATTTTGGACTGTAGAAAGAATTCTGCTTCTTCAGAGCAATTTCTTTTTACTCTCATGATTTGACCCTTTGGAATATTTTTGAGCCATAGGGGATGATGGCCACTGGAAATGGGTAAATAGCTATTCCTATCGTTTTTTTTTTTAAATACCTTTGTTTCTAACTTGTCGTTTCATCGATATATGGTAACATCAAGGAAATTAATCGTATCTCTATGCCAATTAGAAGTCAAAACTATATTGTTCTCGTTCCGATTTAAAATTTGTAAAAATGATTCTAATGACTCTGGTGATCCGACCCAGATAAAGAACAGATCATCAATGAATCGTTTATAAAGGATCAGTTCAGGACGTTGTTCTCTGAAGATGATTTTATCTTCCCACTCAGCCATAAAAAGATTTGTGATGCTGGGCGCGAATTTCATGCCCATCGCAACACCTCTCTGTTGTGTATAAAAATTTCCACCGTACCAAAAATAATTGTGACTGAGGCATAAATCGAGGGCATTCCTCAAAAAAACTTTTTGAATTTGGGGAAGGTCATCTCTTTGAGATAAAGCCCAATTTAGCGCCAGCAGGGCATCATCATGCTGTATAATCGAATACAGAGATGCAACATCTGCTGTAACCAAAAGGGCCTGGTGGTTTGCGACAATGGCACCAACCTCCTCTCCGCCCTCCGACAGGGACAACTGACCCATGTGCCCAGTTTGGCTCACATCCTTAGCTTGGTGGTGCAGCGGTTCTTGGGCAGGTACCCGGGATGTCACAGGATGTCCTGAGGCAGGCCAGGAAAGTCTGTGTGCATTTCCGCCGGTCATATAATGCCAGTGCTCGGCTGGCAGACCTCCAAAAGGAGTTTAACCTGCCCAAGAACCGCCTAATCTGTGACATGCCCACCAGGTGGAACTCAACGTTGGCCATGCTGCAGCGACTGCACACGCAGCAGAGGGCCATCAATGAGTACCTGTGTGACTATGGCACCAGGACAGGGTCAGGGGAGCTTGGTTTTTTTCCTCACGCCAGTGGGCCATGATCAGGGATGCATGCACTGTCCTGTCACCATTTCAGGAGGCCACGAGGATGGTGAGCAGTGACAGTGCATGCATCAGTGACACTGTCACCCTTGTCCACCTGTTGGAGCACACACTGCATGGTATAATGGACAGGGCACTTGAGGCAGAACAGAGGCAGGAAGAGGAGGACTTCCTTAACTCTCAAGGCCCCCTTTATCCAGACAGTGTTCCTGCATGCCCGCCGTTCACACAGGAAGAGGAGGAGGAGGAAGATTGTGTCAGTATGGAGGTGGAGCCTTGCACTTAGCATCAGCAGCAGTCTTTAAGAGATCAGTCCCAAGAAACACATGGACTTGTACGTGGCTGGGAGGAGGTGGCTGCGGACCATGTCGTCCTTAGTGACCCAGAGGACTCCGGACCGAAAGCCTCAGCAAACCTACGCTGTATGGCCTCCCTGATCCTGCAAAGCCTGCGTAAGGATCCTCGTATTCGTGGTATCAAGGAGGGGGATCGTTACTGGCTGGCAACCCTCCTTGATCCACGTTACAAGGGTAAGGTTGTGGACCTTATCTTGCCGTCACAGAGGGAGCAGAGGATGAAACATCTTCGGGAGGCCTTGCAGAAAGGTCTGTGCAACGCGTTCCCAGAGACTGGGAGGTTACAAACTTCTGTTTCTGGACAACGTGTTGCTGAGGCTTCGGTTAGTCAAAGAAGGAGCGGTGGAGAAGGTGGCCGTCTGACCGATGCGTTCAGGCAATTTTTTAGTCCGCAGCCTGAAGGTATGATCGGTTCCAGCAACCATCGCCAGCGTCAGTTTTACATGGTACAGGAATACCTAGGGGCAAGATCTGACTTGGACACCTTTCCCACCGAAAATCCTCTGGGCTACTGGGTCTTGAGGATGGATCACTGGCCAGAGCTTGCACAGTATGCAATTGAGCTACTGGCCTGTCCTGCATCCAGCGTTCTTTCGGAACGCACATTCAGTGCTGCTGGAGGCTTTGTAACCGATCACAGGGTGCGTCTGTCCACCGACTCGGTCGATCGACTGACCTTCATAAAAATGAATCAGTTTTGGATCACCCCCAGCTACCAAGCACATGATGCTGATGTAACCGAATATTTTTTTTTGAAATGTCAGATCCCTTCAAAGACTGCCTATGCTGATGCTGAGAGACTATCCTGTAATGCTGAGTAATTATCCTCTTCCTCCTCAATGATCATGCTGATAGCTTGTAAGAACATTTTTGGTTCTGGGCGCCGCCACCAGTGCCTGAGGCCCAATTTTTCAGCCCCTGTTTAACAGGGGCGTGTAATTACAATTTTTGATGCAATACTTTGCAGCAGGGCTCGTTCCTGCATTCCAACTAGAGTATCTGTGAGGGGTTGCAGTGTTGTGGCACCAGCACCAGTGCCTAAGGCCCAATTTTTCAGCCCCTGTTTAACAGGGGCATGTAATTACAATTTTTTTTTTTTTAAAAGCTTTTATTTGCCAAAAAAATTATACATGTTATTAGCAAAATTTAATAGACATATGCATAAGTGATACAATCCAAAATGTGTTCAGAAGCTGATATTGCATACAAATAAAGAAATAGTATGTTTATTATATTACGTTTGTCATTACTCTTGAAATAATTGGCCATTTTCTTTGAAACTCAGGACTAACTGAACTTAGTCTAAACAGTAGTATAGAACAGAAACTATACCATATTCCAATAAAAAGGAGGAGAAAAAAAAACAACCAGAGGGAATTATCCCTCAAAAAATAAAAATAAAAACCTTTTTTGTGCCGTGTGCTGCTGTGATTCAACTCCCCACGAGATCATCTAATTTCTATCTATTAACTATTTAATACCTTGCGTAGTTACAGGGAAGATTGTAGCGTGTTTTCAGAGTTAATCCATTTTCCCCATACTTTATTAAATTTTTTATTTGATCCTCTAGATTCATACGTCATTTTAAACATAGTGATATTGGCATTAACTAAACCTTTCCAGGCATTCAGTGTAAGATAGTCTCTTCTGATCCAGTGAAGTGCAATTAGTTTCCTTACATAGTAAAACAGTAGTCTTAGTAGTGTTCTCATGTTATTGCTCATAACTTCATCCTCTATGATCCCTAAAAGGCCCAACGGTGGCCTACATATGTTTGGTAAATCTAAAGTATCAGCAATAAATTGAGTCACCTGAGACCATAATGGCCTAACTCTGTCACATTCCCATACCATATGTATAAAGGAGCCCTCTTCCCTCAAGCATTTATGACAAATAGGATCCACCTTTCGTCCCATTTTATAGAGTCTCAAAGGGGTATAATACATTTGATGTAAGTATCTAAGCTGTATTAATTTGTCTCTAGCAGATATAACCGTAGGTAAGTATGATGCAAGAACACTTTCCCATTGACCATCTGTAATTTCTGGAATGATCTCCACCCATTTTCCTTTAAGTTTACTTTCTGTAGGATTCTCCCTTTCTAGTAGTGTATTGTAGTATGTAGAAATTCATTTAGTATGATCTGGAGTAGCAAGTAGTCTTTCTATCTTAGAGTTTTCCAGTGGTACTGGTCCAACCCCAAACTGAGCATAGTCAGCGTGCCTCAATCTGGTAAATTGGTATTCCCATGTCTCCCAGATATTCAGTTTTCTTCGCAACTGCGAAAAGGTTTTTAGTTCCCCATTAATATACAATTGGTGCAAGTATGTGAGCCCATATTTAGCCCATCTAAATCCGTCCTCTAAATTGAAAAATTCTTTCAGGTTGGGGTTGAACCATAACGGTGCATTAGGGGATAGATGAAGGGTATTATCTATTAAATGTTTTATACAAATCCCTAATATCTTTTTAGCAGATTTTAGTATCTCCTTGCCCCCTTCAGTGGGGACTTCTCCTCTGAAAAAGAAATTCAGTAAGGTTTCATATGACGTCACAGTTGCTGCTTCAACTGCAACCGCGGCATTATTTAATTATGGGAACATTCTCCAATGAATAAATACTAATTGGGATGCTAAATAATATAATCATAGGTCAGGTATTGCCAGACCACCTCTACAAACAGGTAGCTGCAATATCTCAAGAGAGACCCTTGCAGCCTTATTGCCCCATAAAAAAGATGTTAATAGGGAGTTTAAATGTTTGAAAATTCTTTTTGGGATATATATTGGAGCATTAGAAAGGATGTACAAAAATTTCGGAAGGAAGATCATTTTAAATAGGCTAGCCCTACCATAGAGTGTAAGCGGAAGATCCTTCCATTTCTGTATTCTGTCACTAAATGCTCTAATTATTGGCCATAAATTTTCCTCGATGAATGAATCCACCGGTAGTTGGACCACTACTCCCAGGTATTTAAACTTCTCTACAATGGCCAGAGGGCACCAGGCTGGGAGTATTAAGTCCGGCTATGAGTCCAATGGAAAGAGGACTGATTTGGTCCAGTTGATCCGGAAGCCAGAAAAATCCCAGAATTCCCGGATCAATGAGACCGCCGTGGCCAACGACTGTTCTGGATATCTCAAGTATAGGAGCATGTCGTCAGCATATAACGACATACGTTCTTTCAGATCTCCAACCAAAAACCCCTGTAAAGTGTCATTAGTTCTAAGTTTAGCAGCCAGTGGCTCTATGGCCAAAGCAAATAAGAGAGGAGACAGGGGGCAACCCTGTCTCGTTCCCCTATAGATCTTGAAAGGAGCAGAAACAGAGCCATTCACTCTAATACTTGCACGCGGGTCATTATACAAAAGTCTGATCCATGAGATAAATTTTGGTCCAAAACCCAGCTTACCTAGAAGAGAAAATAAATAGTTCCATTCTACGGAGTCAAACGCCTTTTTGGTGTCTAAGGACGCTACAACTCTTGTTCCTTTATTAGTATGATGGGTCTGGAGATTAACATATAATCTACGTAGGTTCATTTGAGTAGAACGTCCTGGGATAAATCCAGTTTGATCTGAATTAATTAGTTTAAGCATCACCGACCCCAACCTACCGGCCAGAATTTTGGCCAGTATCTTGACGTTGGTATTTATCAAATATATTGGCTTGTATGACTCACATTCCTGCAGATCCTTTCCTGGTTTAGGTAACACTTCTATTAAAGCTTCCCTCATAGACTCTGGTAATATGCCTTCTTTTTCTGCAGCTATAAAAACTTTTTGTAGTGTTGGCACCAACTGCTCTTTATGCAACTGGTACCATTCAGCCGGAAACCCATCCAAGCCCGATGATTTACCTGGTCTGAAGGATGAGATTGCGTCACCAATCTCCTCCAGGGATATCGGCTGTTCCAAAAGTTCTCTATCTTCCTGGGGTAGAGATGGCATTGTTAAATTCTCAATATACCGCTCCAGTTCCTGATTAGTGTGTTGGGTTTGCGTCTGGTAAGAGTCTCGTAAAAGCATCCACTCTTATCGCCAAACTCAAAAAAGGATCTAGCCTGACGCAGTTGTGTTTTTTCAGTGTGCTCAGTTAATAGTAGGGTATATTGTCGTGTTTTTTCCTGCCAAAATCTATATCTGTTTGGAGATGAATCAAGGATATATTCTTTTTCAGCTTCCGAGGCCTTAATCTCTGCATCTTTCATATCTGAGTTAAGTGCTTTGGTGAAACTTCTTGTTTCCGAGGTAAATACCCCTCTCATAGTTGCCTTAAATGCATCCCATTGGGTAGCCAAGGTTGTTTCCTTCCCATTCTCCTTCCAATAGTGCCCAATACTCTCTTTGCATTTTAGTGTAACATAATCTTCTTGGAGCCATTTTGTATTCATCCGCCCTTGTCTCCTTCTCCGTGGAGCCCTCAGATCCAGTGTAACCTCCAAAGGGGAATGGTCTGAAATAGCTCTAGGGAGATATCTGACAGCGGCTATGTAAGGAAGACCATCTATAGACGACAGCGCCAAGTCCATTCTAGAGAGTGTCTTATGGGTCTCAGAATGACATGAGTACTCCCTGACCCCAGGGTTCCTCTCTCTGCAAACCTCAGTGAGTGCATAACTCTCCAACCAGGATGATAAATTATGTCTGGACCCGGAAACAGTCCCATGTCTGTCTAGAGCTCCATTTGACACTGCATTAAAATCTCCTAAAAATAATAATGGGCCTTGAGCAATCAGTATAGCTTCTTTAATAATATTGTCTAGTATTGGTAAGG